>VCKU01000095.1:0-1200000 GCA_005876895.1 Drosophila azteca | reverse complement strand
TTTTTTCATGTAAGGAAGAACCTAAGAATAAAGATACGAGTAAACTACATATATCGACATATTAATATATACATTTTAATAGTTATGTACAACTAAAAACAGCTATGCTATCAATCCCCACTATTTAAAGGAATATTTTTTTTTTGTATACTTTGTAAAATATGTGACATGTAATCCAAAAATAGCGAACAAACAAAACAAAAATCAATAAAAATAACCAAAAATTATTTCGCATTTCGATATTTTTACTGGAACAAAAACCAAAGCATGCTTCTGGGCAGGCGAAAAATGTCGCCTTTTTGGGCAAACCCAAGAGTAGGCAGCACGTCTGGAAAACGGACGCGAACTTGCGTTGTTTTTGTAGCATGCTTTTGGGCAGGCGTATTTAACATGATAAAACATGCCCCAAACTGTGTGCATGCTTTCGGGCGCAGGCAGCGAATTAAAAATTAAGTAAAATATCATAGAAATTCCGTTTTTTTGGCATGTCCGATCCTCCTTTCTGACCTATGTATCTATCGGACTCAGAATAAAATTTTCGATCGATTGGGTCAGATATGGACATGCCATACCTTTTTGCGATCAGGAGAGTCCAGCCAACCGATACACTGTGCAGTGGTTCCTTCCATAGGCTAAAAATTACTGGATATGTATGAATGTATGTATGTACATATGTATTATTGTTTTTCAGATAAACATTTTTATGAATAATAATAATCAACAATCAATTGTTTATTATCTTCAAGACATTGTAAGACACTCGTGCTTTGTCTCTGACAAAATGTTGAATCCAATCACGTATTTGTCAGATACATTCCACATCTATTAAAGACAGTTGTTTCTGTAAAATATGATATGCAAAATTGCTTCAAAAACCATAATACATAATCTATTAACTATTGTAGCACTTTTACTTTTTGTTGCTAACGATCACTTCGCCAAAAAGATCCGATAAAGGTTCGTTGGCAACTTTCAGATACATTTGTATTGTTAAGCCACTTGTCCAATCAATAAAGCATGTCGATCTGCCATTTCGGTGCGTTTCATATGAAAATTAGTTTGGCATCTGCATCAGCGTCCGGTTCGTTCCGTACTTACGATCTTATTACGGCTATAAACGACATGAAAATGGCCTAATTGCCCAATATAGTACTCGTAGTAACCGAAGTGTTGCTTGGCTAGATCGATAATGTTGTTTAGATGTACTCGAAGCGAGTCTGCGTGGACGGCTCTATAATTAACTTGGCTAGACTTATCACAATCTGAAAAGGTTCTGTCTAAATATGGGTTTGGGGATCAAAACAGATTCGACTTTGTTTTTGTGGGGGACTTTGGGGATCAGAAGGACAAAGGCTATCGCTGCTAATGGCTATCAAAGGCCCACCAGTTGGTACTTAAGTGAGACGCTAGCCAGCACCATCTGTGGACTTGAGTGGCCCCAGCCCCACACACAAGTCAAAATAACAGTCGACACGAAATCGAACAGACGGCGCGACAGATAATGATAATTGATGATGATAGATTAGCATTAATTATTACAAATAGATTATTCTTACTGCCTAGGGGTCGTGCATAAACCCCGTGTGCACGGATTTATTGTCGCCAATATTTGAATGGTCAGCTCTCATTTTCTCTCCGCTCGTTTATTGCATAGTATACTCGTAGTGTATGTACACTCCTCTCACAGAAATCGAAAATACATAGCTAAATTCAAATGTCGTCAGTTAATCTTGGGCAGAGCACAGCTACAGCTACACCTAGTATCAGTATCAGCGCTGATTCTCGCTTTGTTTTGATGCCAACACGAATTCGTGGCGATAAGGACCACACACACACCAGACTGATCGACTGACAGACAGACAGAGAGACTGGACACAAAGTATTTCGCAACGTGTGCAAAAAAACGCACCCGAAACCGAAACCGGAGCAGCATCCAACGTTTTGGGTCCAGACCCAAAGTTCAGAACGCAAAGTTCATGTTTTTCTTTTGTTATACCACGCGCTACACGTACAATCCCCAAAGGCGAAAGTCGATTTCACTGTTTCGTTATCGTCCTGGCAGCTGTAAATTGTTTCTAATTTGAAGTTTGAGCCATCCATAAATTAGTTATTGGTTTAATTATAAACAGATAGGTGCGAGTAGGTATAGCAGAACTTTGTCTGGAGACTGCGTGTACTGCCCGAGTCGTGATCGCTGTGGCTCTCTCCTTCCCTCTCACTCTCTCTGATTTTGATATTCAAGTGCTGGCTTCTTATCAGCTCAGTTCGTCCCAGCACAGAGACGGCTGTAGAAATGTTCCAATGATGCGATAATAAAGAATTATTTGCACGCCGTACGGCCTCAGCTGCCCGGGCCCCTGGCGACGGACTTGCGGACAGGGGGATCCGGCCAAAGGGGCGCCACATGTACAAGTGGCCCGAACTAGAGACCGGGCAGGGAGGGAGGTAGCAAGAGTTGATAGGTAGGCACAGGGCGGGGACTGTGTGGCGATGTTTTGATTAAACGATCCTAAGTACAGCACGTCAGGCGGAGAGCAAGCGAGCGAGAGAGCGAACGAGCTACCAAAAGGCAAACAGTAAACAGCGAAAACAAACGATTGTCGAGTCGAGAGTAAATATATATTGATATATTGATTATTGCACGGATCAAGTGGGCTGTTTAATAACTTTCCCCACCCCCTAACCCCACACCCACACCCAATCGGGTGGCAGGTGGTCGGGCATCAGTATGTCATAAAACGGTGTTCCGACGCCTGCCATCGAATCGGCATAATGATGCAAGACTTGAGGCAGTCGTTGATGAAGTTTGCAAAATCGAGTAATTATGCTCTACTATATACAAATATATATAGGGGATGACATTCTTCACGGGGTTTCCCCGCTGGAGCCCCAAGAAGACTGCACTTCCAATGAATGCCACTGAGAGATTGTCGATTCTCAGAACTGTTTACTGTTACGTTTTCTGCATTCGAACAAAGAACTCAACGCCAATTGACAACAATAGTTATGGATCGCATGGATCCGATAAGGCCCCGATAGATTGGTAGGGCTTAAAACTTTGTAATCCACCCACGCGACCCTCGTACCTAGCGATCTTGCTTTTGCTTTTCCTTTGCCTTTGCCTTTGCCCCTGCCCAGGCACTGCGATGGACTGGAGATGGGGGCTATTACGCATACGCCTCGTGCGCACCCAGACAAGAACCGAAGACAGCGAGTTAGCTGGCTAAAAGTAACAGAGAGGAAACGAGCCAGAGAAATAGAGTGAGCGCGGTAAGAGAGAGAGAGGGAGCGAGCGAGAGATCGACACGAGCCGATTGGGGCCGACTGAATTTCGGATAGACGGCTCCAAGATCAGCTCCAAACGACGGCTGTTGGCATTTCATTTGGGTTGGGGCAAGCGAGCGAGCGTCACGTTAGCTCAGGGCATACGGCATTATTACAAGTTCACACGTCGCGACGCTGTCGTTATTCTTGATTGTTTTTCTTCTTATTTGTTTTGTGTGTGTGCTACTCTCTGTCTCTGTTGGAAGAGATCACCATCATCATCATCAGCATCAACATCAACACCATCCGTTGATCTGCGCCGTAGATCAGTTCCCCTTGAGATCCGTAAACAAAAAGCAACGCGATCGCGCCAACAAGCCGCACTCGACTATTTCCAAGTGATCCGCACAGAGCGCCCAAGCCCAGATCAGCCCAGACCAGCCCAGCCATGGAGGTGTACACGTCGGATAGCTCGGACACGGACTCGCGCGACCAAAAAACCATCGATTTTGGTCGGATGAGTCTCGACCTGGCCACTCTCGAGGATCACCTGACGTCGCCGCACAAGGCCCTGCTGAAGTCCAGCGGCGACATCGAGACCATGCTGCTCAACCACAATCGACTGGTGGGCCTGCCCCGGGTGCTGCAGCAGTTCGCCAACCTCAAGGTGCTGGATCTGAGCTCCAATGCGCTCACCCAGCTGCCGGACGCCGTCTGCCAGCTGCCGCTGGTCACTTTGATCGCCAAGAACAATCTTCTGACCAACTGCTCGCTGCCCAAGTCGCTGCTGTCCAAGCAGCTTGGCGGTGGACACGGTCACAGCACCCTCAAGGAGCTCAACCTGAGCGGCAACCAGCTGACCCACTTTCCCGAGCAGGTCACCGAGCTGCGCCACCTCAAGTATCTGTATGTGGGCGGCAACAAGATCACGGGCATCTCGAAGGACATTTGGAAGATGCAAAGGTAAATTCAAATGCAAATATAAATTCTCAATGTTAATCATAGACCACGGCCGATCTGAAGCCATACGCGAGTGAGACACCGCTGTTGCCAGGCGTCTGGTCTGTCCATTCGTTCGTATAGGAGAGAGAGAGGGAGACATGAGGGAAAAAGTCCAAACAACTAGTATAAGTCCCGTCCGTATATTTTGTATGAGAACTGATAACAAATACCCCGAGAGCCCCAAAGTACTTGTGAGTGAAGTGGTGGAGTGGAGTGAAGGAGTGGAGTAGTCGGGTGGTTGGTGGCATCGTAAAAGCCAAATCTATCGAAAACAAGTACTAGACTCGGACTCAAACGATTTGGTCGAACCATAAAGATACGGTACCCCGTATATTAATACAATAATAATAAACAAAGGCAAACAAAAGAAAAAAAAGTTCCAATTATCAATGGAAAACAAATTAAAAAATCGAAATTGGAATTAGTTATCAGATTAAGCGGACTTTATGGCGGAATTCGCAATGTCGGTTGGTTACGGTAGGGGCGGGGCTGCGGGACTCGACCACAGACACGGACCCACTTAGAGAACGTGAAGAGGAGCGTGACGCAAGAGGACATCATATGGCGGGCGAGGGAGTCATAATATGGGTATAGATCTGTGGTAGAACCATAGAAGAAATAGTCCAAAGATCTTTCTACCATGCCATACCATACCATACCAAAGGTTCGCCTCACCTTTTACAAATACACTTTGCAATCGCTTGGTCTCTCTTAGTCAGTCTTTCTCTCTCTGTTTCTCCCTCTCTGTCTTTGACTCGCTTTGTGTTGAGTGTTGCAATCGATACACTGAACAGATAGATTGATTTTTGTTCACACTGACAAAAAAAGAAGGTGTCAAGGCACTTACATATGCATGTATTGGTTTTTCCGTTGTTCAGCAGATCAGATCCGATCAAATCTCGGATTCTGCATTGCGAAATGAAAGCTTTGAAAGATGATACCGATTTCTGGAATAGGCAGAAAGGAATAGCTCTGAATACCATCTGAATACCCAATTTTCATGAACCAATTTTCATATTTCCACCGCTTTTCTCTGCAGTCTGCATGTGCTGTCGTTGGGTGGCAATCTCATCAGCGATGTCCCCGATGCTGTTGGGTCCCTCAGCCAGCTGCAGGCCCTAGTCCTGTGCGACAATCTCATCGAGAATCTGCCGATGAGCATTGCCCGGCTAAAGAACCTGAAGTCGCTGCTGCTGCACAAGAACCGGCTGCGCCACTTGCCCAAGGACATTGTGGCCCTGAAGAACCTAACGGAGGTAAGTTTTACCCCTATTCCCCGGAATATCTATCTATCTTTCACTGATCTGACCTAACTGTTGTTCTCCTTTGATTCTTTCCACCCTATAAACAGTTGAGCCTGCGCGACAATCCCCTGGTGGTGCGCTTCGTCCAGGACATGGCATTGAAGCCCCCAACTTTGCTGGAGCTGGCTGGCCGCATTGTGAAGGCCAGTGGCCAGCGACCCGGACCGTACGACATTCCCCGGACCCTGGCCGAGTATCTGAGCAGCGCCAACTGCTGCGTGAACCCCAACTGCAAGGGCGTGTTCTTCGACAATCGCGTGGAGCACATCAAGTTCGTGGACTTTTGCGGCAAGTACCGCGTCCCGCTGCTGCAGTACCTCTGCTCCTCGAAGTGCATCGAGCATGAGGAGCCGGCGCGCGGCTCCAGTGCGAGCACCAGTGCAGCGAGCAGCGCCAATAGCGGGTTCATGATGCGCAAGGTGCTGCTGGGCTAGGCCGGACGTCCGGCCTGGCTGGCAGCAGGAGTGCCATCGGAGCGTCGTCGTCGGTGGCTGGCATCGACCGGAGATCGATATCGGAGCAGGAGATCCATTCGTTGTAAGGCCGCGGCCTCGTGCCACCAGCTCCGGCACGGCACCGGCTGTGGAATTTGGCGTCCGCCGGGCCCGGCCCGTCCTACTGGCATCTACTGGCCTTTATCACGTTATCAAGTCAAATTTGATCTAATTTGCTAAATGATTATCGAGTCGTTTCGTTCGCTTTGTTGTTGTTCTTTGCTTGCAAGTTTGTTTGTTGTTAGCTTGTTGTTATACACCCTCCTTCCCCATCCCACCAGTTACCGATACCCCCAACCCCTCTCCCTCCCCCAAACTACTATTAACAATCCAATACCAAAGAATCGAATGAATGCCTTTCATTTCCCTTATCAGAAGCGAATAGCAGCGAGAGTTTCCAGAATGCAGAAAATATATCTATCATATTTGGGGCCAGAACTAGAATCCACATTAACTCGTTCACCAACGAGTTTCCCATAGCCACTAATACGGAATCAACGATGGGAAGATCATCTCTTGGAAGAAACCCCATCATAACATAATCATCATCCTATAATCGAGTATGAGTGGTATGAGCGGCGAACCAGATTCCAACGAAGATCCGGCAGTAGCTGCCCTTCACACAACAGAGGCTTTTATCTTTAAGAAGTAACTACTAATAATAATGGGATACCAGAAGATAGGTTACATAGTTTACAGAACATAATCCACAGGTGAAAATCGGTGATGTCATAAATGCAGTGCGTCCTGCGGCAGTGTCAATCTCCTGGTCTGTCTTCTGCCCGGGATACGGATACTTCGAAGCATTTCACGTCCCTTGCGCCACTCGTAATCAAAGAAAAGACTGCAAGAGAAAACAGTTTCGATATATTCTGTATAGATAGTTTATTTCGTGTTCAAACCGCTCACAACTTCCACGGCTCGTGCCATGCAATGCCCCTAAAACCTTTGGATTACCAGAGTCTAAGAGACGAAGGAAAACTTTCGGCGCTGGGACACGGGACACAGGACACAGGGCACAGGGGAAACACTGGCCACAGGACACAATCAAATGGGGCGAAGGTTTGTGAGAAAGGGCATGGTATGGTATTTTTCGGGATATCGGATATCTACGCATATCGCGGAGTATTGGTCTAAAAAGTATACATTAAAAGTACATATAAATACGACGACGACAGATTCTGTGAGCCGGAAGTCAATAGTTCTGATACACATGGGAGGAGAGGAGATACACGATGAGTCGATAGTTGGATTGGGATGGAATGATCATCGACGTCTAGTTTTGTTTTGAGCATACTATTGTGGCTCTCACTTTGCACTTACGACGCAATGGAGGATAAAGACATACTATTTGAGCGACTGAGAAGTGGCTGAGTGTTTTTGTAGATGTAGACGTACGAGTAGATGTAGGATCTAGATGTGGTTTGTGGTTGTGGGTTAGGTGCTGTCTTATAATGCTAGTTATGTATATGGATTAGTACGATTGCATATAGTTATTAGTTGCTTGGAATTGGCATGGTTTACTGGTCCATCACCTCCTGGCTGGTGTCGTCCACCTCCATAGCGGCCATATCATCCTTGGGGGCTGCCTCTTCGGTTACCATTTCGCCGCCAGCTGATGCTGCCTCCTCGGACATCACCACCTCCTCGCCGTCGGCCACAGAGGCTGCGGCTGTCTCCTCATCGGCCGGAGTGTCTTCCATCGGCTGATCGTTCAACGCGAGTGCTGGTGGTGTGGCAGCTGTGGCTGCCTCCTTGGTGACTTCTGGCGGTGTTGGTGCGGGCTCATCGTCAGCTATGGCTGGCGAGAGAGATTTCGGTGCGGCCTCATCGTCATCGGCATCGCCCTCAGCTGGATCAGTTGGCTCAACGGGCTCGACGGGCTCTTTGTCAGCTTCAGAAGATTTCTCGGCAGTCTTGTCGGCCTTTTTTTTATTATCGATGTCCTCCGATGATGGTTCGGCAGTGGCCGGTGCCACTGCCGCGGCCGGCTGCGGCTGTTTCTTGCCAGCGGCCGATTCGGTATCAGTCTTTTCAGTATTCCGCTCCTTGGTGTCGGCGGTGGCCTCGGCGTCAGTGGCTTTGCCGGCCTTACCGACCGGGGCTGCCTTCTTTGCCGATGATTGTTTGGGATCCGGTGTAGACGCCTTTTTTGGCTGTCCTTCTTTCTTGTCCTTTTTAGGGGTAGTTGTTGACTCTTTGTCTGCATCTGTATTGCTATCCTTTTCTACCTTGGCCTTGGCTTCACCGTTTTTACCCTCAACGTGGCCATCGCCTTCATCGGCAGCGGCCTTGGTCTTTGGCTCGACTTTCTTACCCGTCTTCTCGGCCTTTTCAATCTCCTGCTTCTCAACGATCTTCTCCGGCTGTGGATCGGCAGCATCATCGCCATCGGCATCCTCCTCCTTCTCATCGACAGTTTCTTTGACGACTGCCTCAGGAGATAGGCCGGTCTCATCCTCGTCATCATCATCTGGACCACCAGTGGGATCACTCTCGGGGGAGGCTTCCTCATCGTCGTCCAGCTCCTGCTCCTGCTTTTGCTTGCTGCTGCCGTTTAGAGCCTGCTTGGCAGTCTTCACATCTTCCTCATCATCCTCGTCAGGCTCTTCGATCTCGGCTGCCTCCTGGGGTGCATCGGCATCAGTCTCGTCGTCGTCGTTCTTCTCATCATCCTCGTCAGGATCATCCTCAGCGTCCTCGGACTTGGCTTTGGTAGCCTGCTCGGACTCGGCGGCCTCGTCCTCATCTTCAGCGGCTGCATCAGCATCATCTCCCTCGTAATCCAGCTTGGCCTTCTTCGCCTTGGGCTGGATGGAACCACCGTCCGAGCGCGGGCAACTGGCCTTGGCGGCACCACCACCTCCGCCGCCACTGGATCCCTCACCAGCGGCCTTGCCGTTGTTAAAGTGAGCCGCGGCCGCCTCGTTCTCCATTTCAATGTCGATGTTGACCTCCAGGGAGAGGTCACCATTCACCACAGAGTCCAGAGAGTCGCCGTTCTCGCTTTCCGTGCGCTTTCGACCCGGATCAATGGTGCTAACCACTGCAAGATCAAGGTGGAGGAGTAAGAGGTGGACGGAAGCTCTCAGCCTGATCTCGGCACACACTTACCCAGTATGTTTTTCTCCAGGGCCCGCATGAACTTGTCAATGCGTGAGTATTGCTTCCGAGGATCGATGAGCAGCTCGCAGAGTCGCTGCACGGTAAAGGGAGCCGCATTGAACAGATCGAGCCGCTCCAGCAGCGACGACTTCATGGTCTCGTAATTGAAGGGGTCCACATTCGGATAGTTTGGTATCTCTGTATGTGTAGGGGCGGGGTAACAATAACACACGGGGCACAGGTTAGGTAATGGGTTCTGCGAAACTGGCCACGGGCTATGGGATTTCGTTACCTTCAAGCCGTGGTGAGTCCTCATTGAAGTGCTTGATCACGCTAAGCAGCTTCTCGCGGAACAGATACTTGAGACTGGACCACTTGAAGATGGTGTCCCCAGTCTTGGCCACATACTGAAGATAGTCCTCCAGCTCCTTCGGTATCTCCTTCTGCTTGAGGCGGGTGAAACGCTCTAGGATTTGTAGAATCTCCTCGCTGTTCTCCATAGTGGCCATCAAATTATTGAAGGGGGAACTACAATAATCCGAGAATTCGACAAAACTGCGGATGAAAAACCGGCCGGCTGGAAAATTTTCCTCGCATTGAGGTAGACACACAAAAATCCGACACCGAAAGCCGATTCGACTGGAGTCGCTGTCGCTGTCGAGTCGGGTCGAATGGAGTGGAGTCGGGGTTTTTGCGAATCGGATGCTGGTGTGTAGGTATGCGCCGAATCAGCGGCTGCCACAATGGTGGCGGCGCCGGTTGTCGACCGACCGGTGGCAGAAGAGACCCGACTGACTCTCCCCTTAGAGCATATGCATCTCATTCGGCATCATTGAGAGCGAATTCTTGGTGGAGGATTCTTCGTATACAAACAAGTTATGCCTGCTGCACTCACACACACGGCACACACACACACACAAGTAAACACATGCAGATACATGCACATATATGCAGCAGAAAAAAAATCGGCAAACCCTGTCGCCTGAATACGAACGAGTGTGCATTACATTGGAAACTGTCTTCGCTTTTTTTTTGCTCATTTGCCGCTTGTTGCAGTTATTGGTCTTGGCATTGTCTGCGCTTCTGTTCTGCCGGCAAGGCCCCCAATTACCCGTTGCAGCACTAGAATATTTGTTTTACTCCCCCCATCGAAATTCACAAAGAGCATTCGTTATTCTCACCTGCACTAGCTTGGCTGCTGCTGCTTTCTTTCTATCACAATCTTGGTCGCTCACAACTGAATCCCCCAATCCCAAATGAAAAAGTTAGGTTGGGATGTAGAGCTCCGGCAACCATCTCTAGGACTATCGATAACTGATTTTCGTAATTATTTTTCACTGAAAGTGTAACCGTATGCCGAAAAGAAAATCGGTGAAAGTAATAGCCTGCTTACACTACGGTTGAGTTATTGAGTTTCGGGCAAAACTCGAGTTTCGTTTACATGGGGAAGCATAGGGGACTTAGAGGTGGCAGAAAAATTGAGTTTTGGTTGCGTTTAGTTGAGTTTTTCAGATTTTCTGAATATTTCAACCCAGATCTGCCTATCGTGGAACGTGGAACCACCACTAATTACAACAAAAGTTGGCAGCTCAAAATTTAAATTTTGGCGCGTAAAAAATATGGCTGGGGAAAAATGTGGAAATATACATATGTACATACATACAATCGTTAAAACCAATACTTTAAACTAATTTTATTATTAACAAACCATATTAACAATTCGGTCGGAAACACGCAGCCTAAAGCTAAATTCAATTATAAACAATTGCCAATTAAAAATTTTAATTTTGGTAAATAAAAACCATAGTAATAAATTGAAGTACAGCATTAGCATTGCAATTGTGCTTAAATATATAATGTACATATAATTGAAATACAATACAATTCTATTAATATAAAAAAGAAGCACTAGAAATCGAAATGTCAATTCCTTACCAGGGCCCAAATGCGTTTCTAGGAAATTTGATCCAAATACTTCACAGGTGCTGCAGACATCGTCGCCAACTCTATACGCTGCAGCGTCGTTATCGTATCTTGCTCTGCCACGTAGAAAATCATTAATTCTTGGTCGTTCATATAATTAAAATTAAAGAAAGCAAAATGTATGTACACAAGCACGTGCCAGCAGCTGAAACTCAACAACTCAACTTTTTTCAACGACAGTTCTGAGCTATTGAGTTGCCTATCGATAAATGAGTTAACTCACTGCTAAAGGCTATAAATAGGCTATAAATGTATAGTGCATCATCACTTGAGAACGGCTGGGCCGATTTTACACTCACCGAACGAAGGCGAAAAACTGAATCTCACATAATCGATACGGCTACCAGTTTAAAAGCAACGTTTTCTATTTTGCTACTCCTTACGGACTACTCAAATCTGGATTTGTAGAAATTTGTCTCTGGGTCATGTCCAAAGCAAAAAGTCTTTTGAATAATCTTTACCAACAGGCAAAACTGTTTTCTCAAAGTGCCGATAACTGTATGATCGAAAAGTCGATCGAAAATGTTCACGTATGCACAAGATCAGAACCCTAAGCTCTACTTATAAAAATAAACAGTACAGCGAAGCTTGCCAGTCTAATATTAGCTCATACTTTTATTTTTTTTGCAGTGTTCAATATGTTTTTGAACTATTAATTTATTTGGGGATATGGTAAAGTTTCCCCTTGATCAGAACGAAAATAGAGTATGTTGGTTTTTTCTTGATGATCTGTGTTTTCTTCACACCGCTCTTGCGGATCTTCGGAGCGGCGTTGTTTTTGACTACCAGTTCCGGATGCATCTTCAATTGGCTTTGTTTCTTTGCGTTGGCTTCCATTATGCGCTGGCTGCGCCGAAGCGGAGGCATACTATTTTTAGATTTAACCATGACTGATAGCTGGGTTTTAAAAGGATGTATGCAACGGATTAATAGTTACAGCCTGAAAATGGTATACAAATAAGTACCTTTTAGTAAATATGTTTGTACGTCTGTATCAGTCTCAATAAACGTCTGAACTATTTGTGTAAGAATGTATTTATATTGAAGTTAGTTTCAGAGGCACCTTAGTTTCAGATATTACTTGCTTGGAATTGGAATATCATTGTCTAGGCTTTTCTTTAGTTATATTATATAATGTATAGCAAATTATAATAGCCGCGATTTGGTTCTCTTTGTGAACTCTTGAGTTTTGGCTGCGTATTTCCAACCGAATTTTAGAAATCATCCACAATGTTGATATGGTTGATTTAATGATAAAATTTGTGTAAAGTATTGTTTTTAACAATTTTATGTATATTTAACCTTTTTCTTCAGACATAATTTTTACGAGCCAAAATGTAAACTTTGAGCTGCTAGTTTTAGTTGTAATTTGTAGTGATAATTCCAAGATAGGTAAATCACGGTCGAAATATTCGGAAAGCGCCCGGGGGAACATAATAAAGCGGCATAATGATGTTTATATTAAATTATTGTTCTTAAATTAATAGAAATAAAATGAGTTCAAAAAAGAACACAAACATGAATGTAAACTATCCTTAATGGTTCATTAAAGCAACCTATTATTATTTTCTCATCAAACTATAAACATGTTAAATTATGCGATCATCCATTCAAAACAATTAAAGGCTCTCAAAGGCTGATCCAATTGAAATAGGAATCTAGTTGATGAACTTGATAGCTTTTATGCGTCCTTACAGAAGGAAGTGGACGATCATATGAACATTGCATTCGAATTTGCTCGCTCTGCTGCAAAAGAGACAGTAGGGAGGACCTAGGACTATCTACACAAAGCACAGCCAACATATCAGACATAGAGAGAAAACGATCTCCATTATAGACTTTAAAAGTGTCTAGCCTACCATCACATAAGCTAAGAAGAGAAATCAATTCCGTACACGGAATTTCCTGCTTCCGAGATTTATTTCGGGATTTACTTACCCGACATTATTAGTAATAAAAGCGTTTTTTTTGTAGGGACGAAACCCTTAGAGAAACTGGTAGTAGTGACTCGATTCCGATGCTGGAGTGCAATCCCTGGCCCGCACGATTCCGAAATTGAAGGAAATACAATTTTTATAGACTGTTGCTACTGCTACCTTGTGTAGTGTATTTAGTGTACTAACTAGATGCTAAAATAGAAGCTAGGCTTGGACATTAGGCGTGCGGCTTGAACTGCGGATTGTGGGAACGGGCCATTTTGGCGGTGAGCCACTCCTCCGCATGCCGCTGCTTGATGTGCACGTACATGTTGGACCGGGAGCGACACTCCTTGGGGCAGTGCGGACAGTTGTACAGCTGAAGGCCAGTGTGGATGGCAAGATGCTCGTCCAGGTTGCGCTGCTGCTTGAAGGTCTTCTCGCAGTACGTGCACTGGAAGCTGGTCGTCAGCTTGTGGGCATACTTAATGTGGGCGCGCAGCGCTGTTCTCGAGTTGCACGTCTTTGCGCAATGGGGACAGGCCGTGTTGGTACTGTCGTGGGTGAAGCGGTGCAGCCGCAGACTGTGCTCGTTCTTCAGCCAGACACCGCAGATGGGGCACTGCATCGCAGGTGCCACCACGCCTTGATGCTCGCGTAGATGTCGCTCGAACGAGGGCTTGAACTTGAACTTCTTGCCGCAGATGTCACACACATGTCGGTGCAGGTCCTCGTGTATAGACTGGATGTGTCGGCGCAGACGATGGACATTGGCAAAGCTGCGCGGCACCAAAGCGAAAGAGAAAGACATAACGGGGGTAAGAACGGGTGCTCTCCAACTCTGTCTGTCTGTGTGGAGCATACTTTTTATGGCATATGTGGCAAATGTGCTCCAGCGTCGCCGTGTCGTGCTTCGCGAGATGGTTGGCCAGACGTCGCTCACTGCTGAAGGTGCGCTCGCACTTGGAGCAGGGGAACTGCAGTACCTTGTCGAGTTTTTCCACCTTGTTGTGCACCGTCTCGATGTGGGTAGCCAGATAGTCCTGCGAATTGAGCGTCTTCTGGCAGATGGAGCAGCTGTTGGGCAGCACCCAAAAATGGACAGGGGTAGAGAGCACATACATGGGCAATTGGCCTACGCTCTGCCGGCTTTACTTACGTGAAGAGCTTGGGATTGACATGTTTGCGTATGTGGTCCATCAGCTTGGAGGCGCGTGTGAAGACCTTGTTGCAGCATTTAATGTAGAACTCCCGTTGGTGCGCCTCCAGGAAGTGCACCTTCAGCTCGGACAGATACTTGCTGCTGAAATCGCACAGATCGCAGTCGGCGTTCATGTAGCTGGCAATGACTTCCTCGTAGCGCTTGGCCAGCTGGGCTCGCGAGCAGCCCTTTGGCTTGCGCTCGAGCGCTGCTTGCAGCTCGCTCTCCTGCACCTCCGTTGGTATACGCTGGCCAGTCGCCTTTCTACGACGCCCTTTGCTGCATTCGCCAGCACCACCACCATCGCCGTCACCATCGCCCCGCCCAAGGAGATAATTAAGCTCCTGAGCTCCGAGTGAGCAGGTGTTTTCCCGTGTCTTTGTGGTGCGGGGCTGGGACTTGCGCTTGGGCTTCAGCTTGTCCTGCAGCTTGACCAGTGGTTCATCTGCAAAGGAGGAGCGCTTCAATTACTGGGCACAATTAGTATCGTATCGGACTTACCATCCGAGGTGTCTTCTTCGGGGACTGGCTCACATTCGAAGTCACTGTCCGTCGCCTGGAGATGGGATGGATGCTCATCTTCCTCGGACAAGTAATCAGTTGGCTGAATTTTTATATCCCCAAGCGGCGCCTGTGGCACCTCTACACTGTCCACGTTCACATCCAGAACACTGCCCAGCAGACTGAGGTTGTGCATATCGAGGGGCTTCTCGTCCATTTCGACTGCCACCAGCGGCTCGTCAATATTGACGTCCACATCTACCTCGCCAGTCCACTTCATAGCCACGCAGTCCACGTCGACGGTGAGGAACTCCTTTTTGAGGGTGCCCTGCTTCTGTTCCACCAGCTGCCAGAAGCTGTTGAAGTCCTCCAGATGTTCACAGCACTCGGTGCAGACGCTCGTCGAGACGCTGTCGTCCGGTGTGATCTGATATAGGGGCAGCTGTCAGGAAATGGATGTATTCGCTTGTCATTAATACTTGCCTCCAACTGCAGGAATTTGGCAATCATCTTGACCAGAGTTGTCTCCGCCAATGTCTCGTTTGTTTCGAACAGGAATACCGCATTACTGGGATTTATGCTACGCAGGCATAACCTGCAAATCATTTTGTTGGGAAAATAACACAAGTTAAATACTCTTTTCAGCTGCTGCTGCTGCTGTAAACAACATAATTAGCGATGTAATTTGAATTAGAGATGGCAGGCTCACTATGTTCACTATATTTGTGGGTGGGCAGCCCCGTAATAGTGGTACGGCAACGCTAATTTGGTATATTTTAATACCCGGTACTCGAAGAGTATAGGGGTATATTAAATTTATGGTGATAACGGATGTGTGTAACGCCTAGAAGGAAGCGTTTCTGACCCCATATAGTATATATATTCTTGATCAGCATCAATAGCCGAGTCGATATAGCCATGTCTATCTGTCCGTCCGTCTTCATTAGCACCTATGTATATCTCAGAGACTATTAGAGCTAGAACAACCAAATTTTGTATCCAGTCTTCTGTGTTATCACACTACTCCAAGTGTTTTTCAAAATTTCGCCCCGCCCTCACAAAGGACGAAAGTCTGTGGCATTTACACTTTTAAAGATAAGAGAAAACTTTAAACGCGGAATCATAGAGAATGGCCATTTCTATCAGAGTATTGAGTCTGGTTCAGATCTGATTATTAATATAGCCACAAAGACGGAAACCATTTCGAAAGTTATCGTTCCCTCTCGCTCTCTCTCACACGCGACCCCATCTGCTTTGCCCATTCGTATTTTTTGACGCCCAGTTCTCAGAGACTATAAAAGCTAGAGCAACCAAACTCTCTATCCTAACTCCTGTGATATCAAACCAGCACGAGTTTATTTCAAAATTTTGCCACGCCCCCACAAAGGACGAAAATCTGTGGAATCTACAATTTGTAAGATACAAGAAAACGAAAAACGCAGAATTATGGAAAATATCCGTATCTATCAGATTGCCGAATCTGGATCATATCGGATCATTATTATAGCCAGAAGGAACCAATTAAATTTCAGTGGCTACCTAACGGCAGCCAAGCGATTCCCTCTCTCTCTCTCGCACACACACGTCTCGTATGAGACGTATACATATACATGTAGAAATGTAGAAGCTGATGTAAAAATTATATACAAACAAAAATGGAAACAGATCACTTTTTATATATGTATATTAAAATCTAGCATAGGGTTCGACCTAATTTTTGTAAATTTTCCATTTGGGCCAAAAATTTAATTCGTACCTTTTGCGAACATATAATGAATTAAATAAATCGTAAGATCACATATGTATATTCTGACTGAGTACCGGGTATAAAGTAGATCAGCGGCCTTTGCCCCGGCTCACAACGTTCCCCCTCGTTTAAAATATCATTATGCATTTTAAAGATGCAAAGCATCCCAAAGAATTGAATTAATCAGGCAAAATTATTTATTAAGTTCTGAATACTCAAGCAATTTAAGTAGCTAGATGAAATATTTCGCATCGTCCAGATCGATAGCGATGACTAGGAATGCGCACTCGATAGCTTATGCAGGCAGTCATTTATGGTATGGCAACGCCCGCCGTAAAATGGCAAAAAAATAATACATACGATTTAAAACTAATGGACAATTACGTATTACGTGAAAAGAACGCAACTTAAATAATCAAAGTTTAATTGAAAAGCAGCCTAGTGCAATCAGGCGCCAATTAATAGAGCGTGCGTGCGTGTGTGCTGCAACATAAAGAAATAAGCATAAGAAAAGTGATTCAAACGAGTATCCCGAACACTGGGCCCTCCTCTGATCCGATACCATTTTCCCCATCCATACACTTGCAAAAAAGCGACAGCGACCCATTGCCGAACAGAAGGGGGAGCAAAAGAGCGAAAGAGAGAGTGAGTGCGCTGACAAAGCCAGTCCACAGCCAGCGCAACACAGCGAACGTGCGACGAAGAGGGACATAGCGAAACGAAGCCGAGAAGAAACAGAAATTTGACTAAACCAAATCCAAATAGAATCGAACATTTTGTCAACGCGAGCCGCCTGGCGCGTTTTGTGCATTAAACAAAGGCGTTCAGCGAAACGTGTTTGCACTGCAAAGCATTTCGTTTCGTTGAGCATTTTGTTGTTTTCATTTTTTTGTGCAACCAAAACGGCAGGGGCTGAGTAAGCGCCAGAGTGCAAAAAAAAGGAGCCAAGGAGCAACGAACTGTGTTTGCGGTGTGTGCGCTGCGTGTAAAAGGGTAAGCTCTATGTGCCAACTGCCTCGTTCTCTCATATTCGCGTACGCGTATGCGTTTTATTGCTGCTGTAAATTTTCGCACGGGCTGAAAACCCTGAAAATATGGTTGTCAGCTTGTCGGCGAAATTCGTTGAGATCTATCCTCCGCTCATGTTTTAGGCCAAACAAATTGTGGTCAATACGCATTTAATGTGTGGGAAAAACAAATGTGTGCAGACGTTTTATTGAATATACTATGCGACAAGGCAGCGATATTCTCTTGTTATCTCGTTCTCTCCCACAGGGTGGTCGGCCGTTGCAGTTGTCGGCGGTGCCGCAGGTTTACGCCGTATTGATTGTCTTGAACATGATGTGTTTGACACTTGAGTAATCTATGAGCAATTTGCAAACATAACTCAGGTGCGTCAGGAGCGCTGCTATCAAATAATTAATTAATTTGCCAGGTGTAAAGTTGCACGCCACTCACATTATATTGGGCTGTCAATCTGGTTCGATTTCTCTGAAACGATGTGGCAACGCTGCTCACACGCACGCAATACATGCGAAATGTGTAGTAGTGTGAACTGAAGACGAAGAAGCACACGGAGAAGAAGAAGCAGCGGCAAACTTCATGTTGGATGGTGGAAAGCAAACTGAAACATTTTAAACAAAAGTAAAATAGGGAGTTTGATAAATACGTAATAAAGATTGGTTAAATTGTCTTATTAAGTGAACGAATAAGTGAAAACAAACATATTTGCTGTATTTTTTCTCCTTTCCATCCCCTCTTTCGGTCTAGCAAACTAAACGCCAAGTGCTGTGTGCGTACGTCTGTGTAAGTGCCGTATTTATACGGTACTTTTTGGAATTAGTTTTACCACTATTTTGTTCGGTTTTCTAACCTTTTGCCTACGACAGTGTAATTAAAAAACCTAAGCGAATAAAAAACAGAAAAAAAACCGCATACGGCGATTAAATAATAACTAACAAAGCCATCCTCAGCGTCGTACTGGTCTCACTATAATGCTGCCTTTTTGTGTACGTGTGTATGAACGCGTGTGTTGGTGTGTGTGTTTGTGCGCGCGTGTATTAGTGTGTCCTCTTATGAATGGTTGTTGTTATTACAAAAAGAAAAAAAGAATTGTTGCCAAGCATTTTATTGTTTCGTATGCACATATGTATGTACATCCCCCGCCCCCGATGGGGACGCACAAAAGAAACGAAACTAAAAATTGCTTACATTTCAAATGTTTGCCACTTTTTCTATTTGCCTATTGTTGCCTTTGGGGAGAACTTGTATTGCTGTTGTTGTAGTTGTTGTCAGCCATTGTTCGTTCGTTCTCCACCCTCCCCTTCTCCAGCCACCAATTATTACAAGACGCCACCGCAAATACTTCTTTCCAATGCGTTGCCGCTTCGGCTCGGTTGTGCTGCTGTTCTGTGTTCTGGATGTCTGGTGTATGTGTTGCGTGCTTGTGTGTGTGTGTGGGCAGCAATCAAAGAGAGCACTGCATACAGCCATCCCGCTCTGCCTGCCGCCATGCGGTAGGCAGACTCGTTTGCGTGTGCTTTTAATGGGACTGGCGCTAGCCTGCTCGCACCAAACATTGGTTGGGTTGAAGAGGTGCGAGAGGGTGGCATCTCGGCATCAGTGAGTGCAATGCATTGCCAGAGCGTTGGGGGTGGGTGGGTGTGAAGAGAATGGTTTGTCCACCAAAACAAAAGCAACAATGGAAAAATTGCAGTAAACAAATTGTGGCCTAACACTCTCCCTTTTTGGTTCTCTCTCTCTCTGTCACTCTTTTTATATCTCTCTCTATCACTGTCATCTCTTGTAGCTCACCAGAAAGACTGAAGCAAGAAGATTGCCCAATCAACGATCCCCAAAGGTAAGACAGAAAGGGAGATATACATACATACATATATATTGAGAGAGTGAACGCGAGTGCGAGCACAAGCAGCAGCAACAACAACGACAAACGAGAGCGATAAATCCACATCCACATTGAGATCCAGATCCAGCGCATTGAGAGAGCGAGGAACGCGGCGGCGGCGTCAAGGAAGCTAACGCTAATGAGGATCTATTGGCAGCATGAGTACACTGGGGGGAAGTAGGGGAGAGCGAAATGCCAAGCCCAAATTCACAGCGTTGGATATAAATCGCATGTACAAGAATAGTCGTGTAAGTACATATCATATACATACATGTATAGATATCCATCTATAGTCCCATATACATACTGTTTGCTGATTCCATGACTCCCTCTCCCTCCCTCACTACCTCGTCCTTGCGCAGGGTGAATCAAGTGAACCATCAGCACAGAAGAATCAAGTGCCTCGTAAACATGGTATGCAAATCTTGGGCAAAGTGCCGTCCGCTAGGCGACCACCAGCCAATCTGCCATCCCTGAAGGCCGAGACCAATACCAGCAGCAACAACAATTTCCTAGTCTCAGTCGAAGGTGAGTGCAGCAGCAGTAGCAGCATCTGCAGCAGCAGCTGAATATTACTCACTATATCTCCTATATGTATGTATGTATATTCCCTCTTTCAATAACAGCAGGATCAGGCTCAGCAGGAGGATCTAATAATAGCAGCCACAACAACACCACTGCCCACAGCGGAGGAGGAGCAGGAGCAGGCGCTGCCGGTAACAGCGGTGGAGGAGCAGCTGGAGGCGGTGGAGCTTCATCATCACCTGGCGCAGGTTCACAGCAACAGCAGCAGCATCACCAACACCACAACAACAACGTCTCAACGAGCAACGCCGGCAACAAATTCGGCAACAGCAATAGTAGCACTAGCAACAGCAACAACAACGCCACCTCCGGAGGCGGCAGCAACAGTGCCTCCTCGGGACATAGCCATCCCCACAGCAGCGGCGGCGGCGGCGCCAATAGCAACAAAAACTACAAGCTCATCAATAACTCGGCAGTCGGACCGAGCGGCAGCGGAGCAGGATCATCAGCTGGCGGTGGCCATTCGCTCAACTCACCCAAGTCATGGTCTGCCATAACCACAGGGCACGAGAGGGGCCAGCACTTTGGTCGCCAGTCCCAGCATCATTCGCAGCAGCAGCAGCAAGTGGTGCCCCACTACCAGAGTCCGCAATTCCAATACGAGTTCCCCACACTGGACGGCACAGTTGGCAGCGGCGGAAGCGGTGGCGGCGGATCGAGCGGAGCCGGTTCCGGATTGGGGGGTGCGCAGTCGGGCAAGGGACACTACCAGAACCAGGCGCATCACTCGAGCTCAATCCAGCAGAACCATCATCACTCGCACCACTCGCACCATCATCAGCAGCAGCAGCACCAGCACCAGCAGCAGCATCACCAGCAGTCGTCGCACCATCGGGACTACCACCAGGGCCAGGGACAGGGACGTCAGTATGGCAGCGGATCGCACCACTCGCATCGCGACTACAGAGATGGCAGCGACGACGTCGGCGGTGGCGCCGGTGGCATGGATCTGGGCGAGATGAGCCTGCGGCCACAGAACGATACCGCCACCTGGCTGCAGCAGCAGGAGAAGGCGGCCAAAGGTGCTGCGGCAGCGGCTGCGGCGGCGGCGGCCAATTCGGACCTGGCGTTGAGCCAACAGGGCCAGGGCCACCACCAGATCGCTGGCAACGGCGGCGGTGGTGGTACACCTGGCGGTGGCAGCGGATCAGGGAATGGAGGAGCCGTTCCACTGCCCATACTTTCGCTGATGCCCTCGTTTATGCGCAGCGGTGCACCAATGCCTACATCGGCGGTGGTTGCCGGCGGCCTGGGCATGGGTGTCGGAGGATCCATGACCACCACGGTGGCCTCCATTCTCGCGGGCGGCTCCGAATCGGGTCTGCCCACACACTACCAAAACGGCATCCTTGGGGGACGGGCCGCCTCCCCAGCCGTTGGCGGTTTTCGTGCGGCCAGCGCTATACCGAAGCGACCAGCGGCCTCTGCCTCGCCCCCACAGGGCGTGGGCACAGCGACACCACCTCAACAGCAGCAGCAGCAGGCGCAGCAGCAGGCAAATGGTGGTGGACGTAAGGAGAAGGACTATGTGGTGGAGCCGGAAGTGGCCCAAATGCAGCGACCCATTATCCGCGAGGAGGATCTGGAGCGCTTGAATGCGATAGCCAAGGACGACAGCTGGACAAAGCAGGATGATATTGATTATACCAAGAAATTGACATTCTCGGACGACGAATCCCCCCCAGAGGATCATCTCCATGGTGGCGGCACTGGCAAACAGCAACAGCAGCATCAGCACCAACAGCAGGGCCATTCCCAATCCCAAGCCCCCACAACTGCCTCCTCAGTATTGGCTGGCAAGGTGAACTCCTCCTCCGTCTCCGGCTGGCAGCGTGGCAAGGACAGCAGCGAGCGCGAGTCCCTCCTAGACGGCGGCTTGGACCAGCAGCATCCGCAGAACCAGCAGCAGCTGCAGCAGCAGCAGGACATGCGCCAACAAAACGGACATCGTGGAAGTTCTGGCAATGTTGGGGCACCCGTGGCCGGTGGCATTGCTCTGGACGCCAGTGTCTATGAGCGAGTAAAGCAGCGCAAGGAAGAGGAGGAGCGTCGCGAAATGGAGCGAAAACAGGCGGCGGCCAAGAAGCTGCAGGAGCTCGAAATGAAAATGAACAGCAAGAAGGCAGCGGCGGCGGCTCAGGCCGGCGAGGGACCCGCCTCGTCCTCGGGCTCTGTCTCCTCGAATGAAGCGCAATCCCTTTCTGCACCGCTGGGCAATGTCAGTGAGGATGAGGGTGGAGGCCAGCATCGTCGTCCACGCGGTAGCATCTCCAGCCTGGGCAGCGGTGTCAGTCCCGTGACAACCGGCGGAGGCGGCGGCGTGTCAGGTTCTGGTTCGCCGGCTGGCGGTGAATACGGCCAAAAGGGCGTGTTCCTTACCCACTTTCAATCGAATTTACCACCACGTTTCCAGCGCCAGCAGCAACAACAGCAGGCCCAGCAGCAGCAGCAGCAACCGCGCCTGGAGAAGAGTGCCTCGGCCAGCAGTGCTTTCGACAGCAATTCGCGTTACCTGCAGAAGGGCGGCGTGGGTTCTGGTAGCGGAGGAGGAGCGGTAGCTGGTACTGGGCCAAGCGGTGGCGGGGGACGGGGTAGCTATGCTCAACGCGGTGCTCCCGGTGGAGGTGGTGGAGGAGCCGCTGGTGGCGGCTACGGACGCAATCGTCACGACAGCTCCAGTGCACGAGAGGAGCAGGAGACACTGACCATCGAGCAGCAACGGTTCACCCGGGGACAGCAGGACTACAGGAGCCAGGTGCAGACATTGCCGCGCAGCATTTCGGAGAATTCGCATCGCAAGACCAGCGTGTCGTCGTCGACCGGTGGCGAGGAGTGCCCCATCCTGAGCCTGGGCTCGTGCTCCTCCTGGGCCGAGCAGACCGATGCCGAGCAGAAGGTGCACCACAGGCATCGCGACGAGAGCTTCTCCTCCACCCACAGCCACGACTCGTCCGTGCAGATTAAGATCCTGCAGCGTCCGACCCGTCAGCCCAGCCTCAGCGAAGAGACCATGGCCCCTGGTGCCGTTGGGGGTCAGCAGCAGAAGCAGCTGCTGCCTGCCTCCCCATCGGTGCACAAGCCCGCTCCTGCAGAGATTATGCCCACGCAAATCTTGCGCCGCAGCGTGGAGCCGCTGGAGAAGTCCGATGACAAGTCAGAGGAGAAGCCCGATGGCGATGCCGATAAGGCCAAGCATCAGCAGCAGCAGGCGGCGTCTAGCAGCAAGCAGCAGCAAGATGAGGACAAGACACATCCCAACGCCGCCGCCGGCAAGCGGCCCAGTCCCAGAGGAGGTGGAGGAGGCAGCGGCGCTGTTGGAGGACGCGGCGGCGGTACACGCAGCTATGCGTCCAGCGCTGGAGGAGGCGGAGCACAAGCCGCGACTGTAGGAAGTGGCAGCTATCGCGGCGGACAGAGGAGCGGCAGCGACTGGGGCAGCAGCAGCCGCAGCAGCGGTGCAACTGGCAGACGCTACTACGGCAGCGGCGGCGAGCAATCGGAGCACTCCGAGGATGTGGATGAAGACTGCTACAGCAGTGGCGGTGGTGGAGGTACTGGGGCAGCACGTCGCCGTCCGGACGATCCAGCGGGACAGCCGTCGGCTAACAAGGCCGGCTTCTCGCCGCGAGGAGAGCCCTCGCGACGCGGACGCGGTGGACTTAGTAGCGGAGGTGGAGCCGTCTCAGCGCCTGGGTATCGCCGTCCTGGAGCTGCGGGATCCGGCACCGGATCATCTGGTAATGCTGGCCGCGCATATGGACGGCTCGGCTACGAGGAGTACGGCAAGCGCAGCTCGGAGTCGGAGGCGGATCTGGCGGACAAAAGCAAGCACATGGCAAAGGACGAGAAGGAGGCCTGCGGAGGCGTAGGCGAGGAGAAGGACTGCAAGACTGCCACTTCAGCCCCCAGCCACAGTCACAGCCACAGCCAGCACACTGCCCTGGTCAAGGAGGAGGCGCAAAAGGATTCGCCAGCGCGCATGCCTCCCGGACTGGCCGCCACCGCGGCAGGAGGAGCGCCCACGGCCCTGACCAGCGGCGTCGCAACAGGCGGCGCCCCCTCATCATTGGGCTGCTCAGCCGATCTCCTCGAAAAGAAAAAGGCCGGCGGCGACCCCTCATCCGTCTCGGTCATTGGCGGTCCATGCGTCAGCAGCGAGAAGGTCATCAAGCTGGCGGCCATCGGCGAGAAATCGCCACTGGTGGCCGTCAGCCTGGGAGTGGGTGCCGGTTCTGGTCCGGGCACAGTGCCCGGTGGCCAGGGCGCCACTCTCCTAATCGACGGTGCCCCCGTCAACACGATCATCTTTGAGAACTCAACGTACAAGCAGCAGCAGGTGCAGCAACAGCAGGCGGTTGCAGCGGCTGTGGTCATCAAGCCCAACAGTCAGCTTTCGGGTGACTCCACGGTGGACAGTCTCTCCAGTGCCTTGTCCCAGATGAGCTTCGGCGGCAAGTCGGCAACGGGAGCCGGTGAGGAGGCGCAGGACATGAAGCTAGGCTTTACTTTCGGGGATGATCCCCTTAAGGTGGACACGATGGACAAGGCCGCCGCCAGCCAACAGCATCAGCATCAGCACCACCAGCAGCAACAGCAGCAAGCGGCACAACAGCAGCAGCAACAGCAGCAGCAGCAACAGCAGCAAAATAATTCAACGGCCGATCTCAATATGAAGATAGCCAGCGTGAAAAAGGTGTGGGAGTCGGCAACACCGATGTCGGACGGGCCATCGCCCTCGCAGGTGCAGGTGCAGCAGCAACAGCAACAGCAGGCCCTGCCCTTGGGCCAACAGCAGCAGCAGGCCATGGCTCAGCAGCAGCAACAGCAGCAGCAGCAGTCGCTCGTCCAGCAACAACCGCTGCAGGTACAACAGCAGGTGCAGCAGCAGCAACAGGTCCAGCAGCAGGTCCAGCAGCAGCAACAGCAGCAGGCGGTGCAGCAGCAACAATCTGTGCTGCAGCCCCAGGGGGGCGACGACGGTAGCAGCCACATTGCCGCCTCGTTTGTTGCCGCGGCGGTGGCTGCCTCTCAGCATCAGCAGCAGATGCCACACTATGCGGTCTCAGCGGTGCACATGCAGAGCCACCACCACCAGCAGCAGCAGGCCCAGCATCATCAGCATCATGCGCTGTCTTCGCCGGGACCCGTGCCGGGGGTGCATGGCTATGGTGGCCATGGATCGCCCTTTGACGGCGGGTCCCTGGACCAGCAGTTCCAGCAGGAGGACTATCCGAGTCCCCAGCAGCAACAGCAGCAGCAGCACCAGAAGGCCAAGCAGCAGAAGTACCTGGGCATGTCTCCGCCCCCCAGCCAACAGCAGCAGCAGCAGCACTCCCAACAGCAACACTCACAGCATCAGCAGCATCAGCAGCAGCAACAACCGTTCTACCAGGCATCGCCGCAGTTCGGTGTCGGCGGCATTCCAACGATTCCCAGCCCGCCGGCCGTGGTGTTCAATTCGTCGCAGATGCCACCGCCGCCGCCACCGTCGCAGGGCGGCAATCTGTATGCTCCATTCCATTCGCTCGATCATTCGAGCCGCTCGCCCGCCTATTCGGCGGCAGCGGCCGCACACAGCTTCCCGGGCCACTATGCGGCCGCAGCGGCGGCGGCGGCGGCAGCCGGTGGCCCCTTCAACGTCAATGCGTACGCCATGCAGACGGCCCATGGCGGCAACATGCCCCAGACAGCGCCCACACCCGACATGTACTCCAATCTGTCATCGCAGTTCCGTCTGGGCGGCGGACCCGGCGGCCCAACGGTCGGCCCCTTTGGTCAGCCAAACTCGCAGCAGCTGAGCAATCCGAACGCCGCGGTGGCCATCATCTCTTCTAACAGCAACTCCATGATGTCCTCGGGGGCGGCCAAGCCGCCTCAATCCAGCCAGCAGCCCATCGGGGCCATAGGCTCCAAGTCGGCGGGCAGCGGCGGAGGGCCCGGTCCCTATGCTACCACCCAGCAGTATATGAATCTTTATCCTGGCCCACCGCCCCAGCATCCGGGCCAGGGCGGCCCGCCGCCGGGTGCCCATCAGCTCCAGTCCAACAGCTTCTACTCGAATTCGGCGCCAGGCGGTCCCAGTGGCCCCCAGTTCTATGGTGGACCACCGCCACAGGGCAACGGCGGTGCGCAGAGCTACGGCCTGGCCACAGCCGCCGGCATGTACGGTGGCCATCAGGGCGGACCCCCCGGCTCCAATGGGCCGCCAGGCGGCCCCCAGTCGCAGCACACGATGGGCAATTTCAACACGCAGTTCATGAACTCTCCGCTGCTGACGGCGGCCAATATCAATCAGTACCGAGGGGGACCTACGCCCGGAGCGGCCTACCTGAAGAGCAGTCAAGGACAGGGCCATATGCAGGACTCGGTAAGGTCTACAGATAGAGAAATAAAGTCAGATGTTCAGTCAGTACACAGAGAATCATCTAAATATTTATACTATCATTATCCATCAACTTATCGATCAACTGCATTCTGACCCGATCAGTACAGACAAAAGATTCGACGAATAAAGAAAATCAAGAGTGTAGAATTAATAAAAATCCCTTATAATTGCGATTGGCAATTATTTGGCTGTTTCTTTGGCTTTTTATTGGCTTTATTGGCTTTGTTTGCTAGATCTATTCTATCGAAATCGATTTTAAGCGGTTTTTAAGCGCGTATCTCGTATCAATCATGTCTCATTCATGTCACGCCCTCCTCCATCTGTATAAATAGATATAGTCTTTAATCGCTAATTAATCAGCCTCCTAATCCGCCCCCAAAACTGGGTGTCTTGTCTTCCCCTGCAGATGGGCCGACAGCTAAAGAGTCCTCTCAGCGCTGACATGAGCCTTGGCCTGGCCAAACAGGTCCAGTCGCAGCCCAGTCCTCCGCACCACAAGAACTACGGCGCTGTAAGTGTTGCTTGAACTCCTAACCAGAATGGTGCTTACTCTCTCTCCTCTCCTCCTCTATTTTCGTTTCTTACAGTGGGATCTGCAAAACCAGGTGCTACAGCAGCAGCAACAGCAGCAGCAGCAACAACAACAACAACAACAGCAGCAGCAGCAACAACAATCTCAGCAGCAACAGCAGCGCCAGCAGCAGGGAGGTAATGGCGGCAATGGACCCAATATGAACGCCCTGGGTGGACGTGGCAGTGGTGCCGTAGGAAGTGGCAGCGGGAACGGTGGCGGCGGCTCTCAGGTGGTTGGCGGCAATGGCGGTGGAGGTGGTAATGGTGGCGGAAACGGCGTTGGCAGCGTGGGACAGAGCGGCGGCAACCAGGGCCGGTACCCCACGCCCATTCAGCGACCCAACAACTATCCGCAACAGCATCCCCAACAACAGCAGCAGCAGCAGCAGCGGGATCAGGCGGCAGCAGCGGCGCAGCGCGCCCAAAACATGCGGCAGGTGACCGGCGGAAATGGAGGAGTGGGTGGCCAAGGCGGAGGCGGTGGCGGCGGCGTTGGCGGTGGTGCCGGCAGTGCCGGTGGCAATGGCAATGCCCCAGTTGGACCGCCGGGCGGTAACGGCGGTGGCGGTGGCAATGGGGGACCAGGAGGAGCGGTGGGCAGCGGATCAACCGGTTCCGCGGTCGGATCGGCGGCTGCGCAGCTGAGCAAACCCTATTATGCCAACAATGCGGCCGGCTCCGGCGGTGGGGCTAATCGCGGGGAGTGGCACGCCAACTGAGTGGGGCAGAATCCTTCGCCCACGCCCACGACCATGCCCACGACCACTCTGAATCCCACTCCAGCAGATCCCAGCCACAGCCGCAGCCACAGTCCCCCACCTACAATAGAAGAAAATACACACACACAAACGTGCATACAGGCATAGAGGAAACAAGGAATAGTGGACGAATGCGCATCGAAGGAGAAGAAAATAAAATCAAGCAAAGGAAAGGAAAGGCAAGGCAAGGCAAGGAATGGAAAAATAACGAATGTAGGAACTGTGTTGGAAGCGAAAGCGAAAGCAGAGACGAGAAATATTTACTTATCCATAAAATGTTAAGCAAAAAGTAAAAAAAGTAAAAGTAAAAATTTAAGAAGAAAGCAGAAAGGTAACGAAACCGAAAGTTAATAACACAAACTACAAGAGATACTAGCGAAAGCGTAAGAGAAAAAGTGAGAAAATAAAAAGGAGACGCGGGTGCGGAAGCCACGAAGAGAGAGAGAGAGAGGATAGATGAGTAGAGAACTAAAAAGCTAACATGAGAAACAGAGCTGCCAATAATATGACGGTCAAAGTTAACCGCTAGGAAATAAAGCAATCGTGAGAAAAGGGAAAAGGGGAATATGAGAGATGAGAGAATTGCAACCGCAAAGTGAGAGTAAAGCGTTCAAAGAGAATTTTAGCAACAGCGAAGAGACACACGAAACACAGACCTTTAAGAAAACTAGAGCATGAATATATGCCGTTAGCGAGGAGGTGCAAAATCGACAGGAGGATCGGCAGCAGGTTGTTTGCAGGTCCTCAGTAAAGAGAGGTCGAACAAAGACGAGAAATGCAGATCAGAGATAGTAAGAGATAGGTACCCCACCCCCATAAAAACGGTCCTGCCCCCATCCGCCACCGCCGCAACAGATAAAGTAAACGGAAGCAGCAGCAACAAGAGAACAGGAACCCGAAGGAGCAATAGAAAATGGAGAAATCGCAAGAGAATTACTTATTAAACAAAACACATACACACATACACACAAAATGCACACATTACACACACACACACATGAACACGAACTCATATAAATACATACTTACATGAATAGCGGAGTGTATTTTTTGTCAAACAAATTTACATAATATTACTTTTACGTTTATATACTTATTATTTTTTTGTAGTAGAGTCTCTCTCCCGCAACTCCCTCTCCCTCTTCCCGTCCCGCCCCTCAACGCTCTCCCCAATTAAATCCACAAGGAAAACAAACAAAACACAAACAAAAATCTGAACATTTGGCACTGCGTATGCTTTAATTTCTTTATACATACATAAATACATAATACATATACATAAATATTGTTTAATTTGTTTGCAACACACAAAAAAATCCACTAATAATTCTAATTTATGTTTATGCTACAATATAAAACATTATATATATATATATACATATTTACAAAACGTATCCCGGGGCTCTATCTAATCTATCCAAATCAATTCTGAATGAAAGATCGGAAAGTACGAAGAAAGTGACGAGAAAGCGAGCACGAGATGATACCTACATACATATATATATAGAGAATATATAGAGAAACGAAGAGAGAGAGAGAGAGAGACAAATGAAGAGCAGGCAAGCTTTTAAGTTTGATTAAGCGCAAAAATAATTTTAAACAAGTAAAATCAAACAAAATACATTATAGAAATCATGTATGAACAAAAACAAAAAACAAAACAGCAATAACAGGCTCTATGTAGCATTATACAGACATATGAGTAAATCCTGCTCCCGATCATGATCGTTATACAAGTCCTCCCCCCCCACAAGTCAATATAGCAGCACTGCTAAACGAATAACGGTATCCGTATCCCCGGTATCCCAGGCTTTAAATTGAAAGTGTTCAGCGCAAATCGCACATGGGTGGCAACGCCGCCACCACCCCCTATCGCAGCCAGACCTGCCAGACATCGCCAGTTAGTAATCGGATAGAACTGTAATCGAAATGAAGAACGAAATGAACGTTTTATGCTCAAGGATGCAGTCACGTAAATGAAAGAATTAAAAGTAATGTATGCTGTACCGAGAATGAAATTTAACAAATTTATATAAATGTGTAATTCATTATGTAACTGTAACTTAACAAGGATATGATATGATATGATCTATGTATGGGCATTAACGACACACACACACACCCACACACACACACAAAACACACATACGCATGCATATACAAGAATACGAGTATATATATATATATATTATATATAGAGGCAACAACGGTAAAACTTTTAATGACAAAACGATCCCCCCACACACATACACACGCATACTCGTGCTCGTACAACAATAATTATAATGATTATAATCGCACACATCCCTGGGAGACGACGATGACGGTGGGATAGCCGAGCCGCAGAGATTTCTTGCCCGCACACCCAAAACCCCCACCCCCACACGCGATCTCAGCGAATACCTGGGAGGGTGGATTGGAGGGAGATCCCTGCGGCCCGTCCGACCCCACAGCACCCAATCTCTATGCGAATATGTAGTAGAAATATAGACAAAAAAAACAAAAATGAAGCAGAATAACTGCAACTGCGCTGCGCACTTTGCTACGCTGCTTCTGTGCTGCGCTGCTGCTGTAAAGCGCAAAAGAGAAAACGCAATAGAAAAAAAAGCAATGGAATATAGCGGTAAATTAGCGGTATATTAAATAGTCCACCCAAAAACACACACACACACACAATCAGACTCATACACTCACACGAGTCCTCGCACCCACTCACAACACACATACATCAGACCCGCCTCCAAAGTGGGGATTTTGCAAAGCCAGGCAAATAGTTTAGTTATTAAAATAACATGGAAAACGAAAAGAAACAGAAACACGAAGAGAACAAAAGAAAAGCAAAGAAAGGCGAAACAGTTAGTGGATAACAGGAAAATATAAATATATAGAAAGAAACCCGAAATCGAAGCAAACGCTTGCTATTATACAATACATGTAAAACGGTAATTACATGGCATATACAATTGATAAATGATATAAACACTAATTTATACCTACAACATATATTTTAAATGCATCAAGAAACCCGTTAGGGCTGATTAACATACAGCAAAACGGTCGAAGGACCATCAGGTCAAGCGAGACATCAGGTCGGCCCGACCAGAAGGCAGGCAGGCAAACAGGCAGGCAGATAGGAGAGACAAGAAGAGTACAGTACATGAAATATTTATACGAAATATATGTAAACCATTTTTACATTCAATTCATTCAAATTAATTTGTAGCAATACTTAAATTTCGATAACAAAAAAAAACTAACCGGGGCGCTCTCCAGATCCCCTTACCCCTGACCGATCTCTTCAACCAATGCATGAGAGGTGTCTTTCAATTTCGATTCAAATCTGGGGTCCGCACCAGGTCGACATCCCTTACCCCTAGCCTCAACCGATGAATGAGGAAAATTTAAAGCAAGTTTGAAATGAAATAAAACTTTAAATAAAATATTTAAAAACAAAACAAAAAACCCACAACAAACAACGAACCAAATTTGTTGAACAAGAAGTTTTTAAACCACACTGTACGCACCAATACATTTTATTTCTTTAGGAAAGAACTCTTCCAAAGTATAAACAAATAAAAAAGACACAGCATGGAGCATGCGCATGGGTCGAGAGTGCAACAGCATTCCCATATCATTTTTTAGAGTGCATCAAAACTGATGACGATTCTCGACGGTCGGTAAGAATAATGGGTACAGTACACAGGCAAATGCCATAGTTTTTGGATCGCTTAATTGCATGAGCGCAAGCTATTCACGGTGTATGTATATATTCAGAAAAGTCTGTTGCTCCGACTGGGTGTTCGATCTTCAGATAATTCGAGTAGATTATGGATGCTATTCAGGATGCACGCAGAGGATGATAATGACAATGTATATCCGACTAGCTGCCAGAAGAGTGTAAATTACACTTAAAAGAAAAAAAATACTTTTTGTAATTACATAGTTTTATCTGAATTGTAAAGGAGCATAAGAAATTTCTTCATAATTTCACATTAAATATATGCTCTAAATGAGTCTGGCAGGGCAATCTTCAAAAGTTAGTTGTTTTGAAGGGAGAGCAATGAATAGGCGTATGCTTTTTATCCTGTTCAATCGATGTATACAGAAAGGAAGGGATGACCTGAATTAGAGCGAGATGACAGATGGAAGAGAATTCCTTGGAGTAGGGCAAAGTGGAGCACTTGCATTATTCATTCACTAAGATTTTTTGGGTAGCCGGAACCATCGGCCCTCTCCTGTCACGATAGATAATTATATAAGCAATTTGGTTCAGTGTGTTACATTTTCAACTTATTTATTCCTTTAAGGTCTTGCACTACACATAAAATTACGTGGTCTCGATCCAGCGGCGGCCGTTCTGTGGTGTTCGAATCACAGCAGTCGGTCCCTGGGTCCGACTGGGGCTGCAGACTGACTTGGTACGAGAAGAAAACAAGGGAGGCAGCGGCAACTCTCTACTTCTTCTTCGGCTTCAGCACCTGGTAGGCAATCACCAGTCCCATCACAGCATAGGTAGCCTTGGCCACCTGCAAGAACCATAGATGAAAAGGGTGTCATAACACCTGGACGACATAGATCTGCATATGTGTGCAAAAAAGTACTCACATTGGCGCGGCCGCTCATGGTAGAGCCATTGAATATTTTCGACATGCCGGTCAGTTTCTCGCCTTCACCAGCCATTGCTGCGGGTGTGCAAAAATAAGTAATTGGGTTATCTTTCTATATTTTTCATTGTTTTGGCATCGTTTACTCACTTTCAGGTTATTTTTCACGTTTGGAATTTAGGCTGAAATTGCTGTGTCTGAGGTTATACAACTTTGTAGGGCTGCATTTATTTACTTTGAGTTATCGATAAAATATACCGACTGCTTTCAGAAATATACTGTCACACTTCCAAAAAATCATATGGAAAATATTATTAAAATCACATTCCTTGATTTTGATATTCGTTTTAATATTATTAGCAAGATGCAACTCTCAGCACCAAAAATATAATTTTATCCGATTGATGAATCATTTCTTTTTACAAAATTGGCTAATTTTAAGGACTCCCTTTACTGGTTTGCTTTTAAAATTAGGTTTGTCACCGTTTCTGATAAACAAAAACAGCTGACAGTGTTGTTTCGTAAAAATACAAAGTGTTATTTTCTCAATTATTTGTTTTGAAGAAAACCCAGGGCAGAAAGTGCGCAGTTCTTTCTACCTGACAGAAATCTTTCCGCAGAAGATAGGCAAATGGAAGTTTGTTAGTGGTGTAAATATCTTGAGGTAGGGATGCCCACTTCCAAATGCGCGCGCAGTTCAAAATTGTAATTTAAATGGAAAAATTCTGTAAATGAAATTCTATTAAATGTATCAATGGCATTCTTGCCTTTTTTAATGGACAGCGAAATTGCGAAAAATGCAAGCTGCATTCCATGCACGTTTTTTCAGCGAGGCGGAATTTAAAACTCAAACTAAAACGCATTATGTCAAATAGTATGCCCTTAAAAAATTCCGTTCAAAGCTCATATAAAATAACGAGAAGATGTACATATGTATGTACAAATTAAAGGGGACCTATCAAATGTCAACGGCAGCCTGGGAAAATCTCATCTAATTACTAGGCGGGCGCCGAAAAATAGTGCTGTTTTCTCCATCCATTTCCTCCCTTGAACTTTATTCGGCTGGGCATTTGTAATATAAGCTAAAAACTCATTAAAATTAGAATGCACTTTCTGAGAACCGAAAGCTGGCGTTACAGATTGTCAAGAAAAAAGGAAACCAAACGAAAAAGAATGCATTTACAGCGAGTGAAAGAGAAGGGTAAGAGCCATAAAGGAACCCAAAGCGACGAGGTTCGAATCTATATTTGTATACCCTATTCCCTTTCAGATGAATTGTTCCTGGGACATCAAAGTGATGCTTTAAATGTTCGGTTTGGCTACAATATATCTAAGTAGATATCAAATGAATATCAATATCGATGAATAATGCATACATACATACATATGTATGTATATGTAAATGCCTCAAAAGTTTGGACATGCTTTCTTTTCAGAGTCGCAAAGAACGGGTCAGAATCATATTACCCGATTTTGAAGAATAAGGCGCAACAATCCAAACAAAACAAAATGTGTAATTAGAGCCATGAATGAATGGCATTTGGGCGCTGTGCCTGCACACATGTCCTTCCCCCACAATCACACACACACACACACACACATACACACACTTCTCAAAGATGCATATTAAATACAAGCAGTTGCAAATCCTTAGCCCACACCGCTACCTCTTCTGTCCGAAACAAGAGCAAGAACAAAAAAAAAATGAAGGAACATTACAGATTCCGCCCTGACATGCCAGCAGCAGCAGGACAACGGGCACGCCCATCTGCATGACCTGGGACAGGTCGTAGGCTTTAGCTTTGACTCTAATGGCTCTAGAAAGGGGTATATAAGCCGATTGAATGCCAGGAGTCGGACTATAATCCTCAAAATGGCCAAGACAGACACTACCTTCGCCCTCCTTCGCGTGCAGATACTCGTCTATCGCATGATGGGCATCGATCTGTGGAGCCCCACGTCGGCCAACGACCGTCCCCTGCTGACATTCGTGACAATGGGTCCATTGTTCGCCTTCATGCTGCCCATGTTCTTGTCCGCCAGGGAGAACATAACCGAGGTGAGCCTGCTCTCTGACACGCTGGGCTCCACCTTCGCCAGCATGCTGACCCTGGTCAAGTACCTGCTGTTCGTTTACTACCGCAAGGAGTTCGTGGGCATGATCTACCGCATCAGGGGCATCCTGGAAAACGGTGACAAGGACAATACGAGTACCTGTAAGATATCAATTCAAATTTTTCGATCTGCTTCAGAGATCACCGTGTGGCCGGAGGCCAGGGAGATTGTCGACGCGGAGAATCGCAGCGACCAGATGCTGAGCCTGGCCTATACGCGCTGTTTCTGTTTGGCGGGTGTCTTTGCGGCCATCAAGCCGTTCGTGACCATGTCCTTGGCCCTGCTGCGAGAGGGGGGAGACGGCAGCAAGCTGCATCTGGAGCTGCCCCACATGGGGGTCTATCCGTACGACTACCAGGTGATCTGGTTCTTCGTGCCCACCTACCTGTGGAACGTGATGGCCAGCTACACTGCGGTGACCATGGCTCTGTGCGTGGACACCCTTCTGTCCTTTTTCACGTACAACGTGTGCGCCATCTTCAAGATAGCCAGGCACCGGCTCGTCCATCTGCCGGCTATGGGAGAGTCGGATCCCAGGGGGGAGCTGGAGGGGGTGATCCAGGTGCTGCTGCTTCACCAGAAGGGTCTGGTGATAGCCGATTTCATTGCCGATCACTACCGGCCGCTGATCTTTCTGCAGTTCTTCCTGTCGGCCCTGCAGATCTGCTTCATCGGCTTCCAGGTGGCCGATCTGTTTCCCAAGCCGCAGAGCCTCTACTTTATCGCCTTCGTGGGCTCCCTGCTCATCGCCCTCTTCATATACTCCCGCTGTGGCGAGAACATCAAGAAGGCCAGCCTGGACTTTGGCGACGGCATCTTTGAGAGCAACTGGGCGGAATTTGCGCCGCCCACCAAGCGGGTCCTGCTCATCGCGGCCATGCGCGCCCAGCGCCCCTGCCAGATGCAGGGGTACTTCTTTGAGGCCAGCATGGCCACCTTTTCAGCGGTGGGTACAGTCTATCCTTGTACTCGTCTCCTGACGGGATTATTCTCTCACATCATTTATTCCTTGTAGATCGTCCGCTCGGCCATGTCGTACATCATGATGTTGCGATCCTTCAATGTATAAGCTTAAGATGAGGAGCACCAAGAATGACAGGGATAAAAGGATCAAAAATATAGTAAACTTTACAAAATTCAACTCAAAACTCTTTAAATGGGAAATCTGATAAGCGGAATATACACTTCAATCCTTCAGTTTGCCCCAGCATTTTACAACGAAAAGGATTCCGTTTCAATGCTGTACGTATACGTAATCCACGTGCATCTTCAGAGTGTCCGGTGATGTGGTCCTCCTCGTCGGCGGCCATTGTTAAGAGAAGTGAAGTTGATTCTGAGTGATTGTCGGAGGGAAAATATAAATAGAAAAAGAAATATAAAACAGTCAAATATATGAACATATATAGTCCATGAAGAAAGGGGAAACGCATATGCAAAACAAAATAAAAAACGATTCAATTTCTGATTATAGAAGTCTCGCTGACAATATACATTTATTTATTTATTTATAAAAGTTAGCTATAATATAACTTAATATCTAAAGCGCTGGCTGCAAAGGCAAAGGCTTGTTAGAGGTATTTAGGGGCTAGTATTTGTATATTTACATATTTACATTTACATATTACATTTACATATATATATTGTTTAGTTTAATTAGGGTTATAGGAGGTGATATATGTTCGTTTTTTTTAGGAATTCGATAACTTTTGAGATGTTTTCTATAGTTGGGTTTTCGAGGATGGATATGGGGCATGTGTTTTGGAAGATTTGGTTTTTGAGGTGGGAAGTTGCGGTGCAGTTAGTGAGGATGTGTTTAATATTAAGTTCGTCTGTTGTATGGCAGTTAGGGCAGGGTATGATGTTGCCAGGGTTGTAGTAGTGTTGTTGTGTAAATCGTGTGTGTCCTAATACATTTATTTCTTTCATTTAATTCTCCTGTAAAAATATGGCTTTAACCCTAGTACTCCAATGAATAGAGGGGCAGTAGGAGACTGACGAAATGGCCATCTTAGAGGGGTTTTAGTCCAAGATGAAGGGACTGCAGTTCAGCCAGAATTGATTGCAGTCCTCGAGGAGTCCCATTCTCACCAGTTCCAAGCCCCATTGATGTTTGCAAATCTGGATGATTGTGACGAGGTGCAGATAATGTTGAAGTTGGTGTAAATTTGGCTTTGTTCAAAGTACAAAGAGATATGGGGCTTTAAGTGGAACCTCCTGCAGCAGCTGTTAACTGGCCTGGCAGCGCCTGGAACTAACTCATTGTCGCAGAACCAAGAGCGCTCCTGATGGCTTGCCAAGATGAAGGGCCTCTACCATCTACTGCGTAACTGTGTTTACAGTGAGTACAGTATCCTTCAAAGACGGACATGGGGGGGGCTAAATCTGGTGGATTCTGATCATGTTTACTCATGAAAGAACTCTACATCTATCTATAGATCAGCGCTTCTTTTGCGATTCCACATAGACCAGTCAGGAGAGACGGATGGACGGCAGTAGACCAGCCAGCTGTAGAAGGCCCATGTGATGAGATGCGGAGCTCAATACCTGCCTGGATCAAGGGCGAATCAGATCGTTGCTGCTCTTGCTGGAGCATTTGCCGGTGACGGTGGCGGAGCAGCTGCCCAAATGCTTGGCCACTGGGAAGAGGAGCGACGGGATTGATTAAGCGGATCTGGGAACTGGACTCTTAGAGAACTCCCGGGGGCATTGCCGCACACTTTAAACCAAAATCCTGACCTTGAGAGGCAGGCCAGGAAGGAGGCCGCACACATTCGGCTGCCGTTCCTGTTTTCTTTCCTCCATTTTGTTCTGGTCTGGACTGGTCTGATGTTTGCTGCCCTGTGTGTGCTGTGCCGCGTCTTCCCATTCGGCATTCCCTCTGGTATGCCCATCAATTTGTGGGTTGTGGCTCATTAAATCCCAGCAAGGAGAGAAGCAGATTTTACGAAACTTGTTCCAATCCACCGCCCTTTGACCTTTGTTGGAACAATAGAATATGTACGAGTATGTGCATAGCTCATTTTTGCCATTCATCATTATTTATTCTGGTATCGGACATGATATGTTCAAAGTCATGGTCTTATTCTCGTTCTCTATTTCGTTTTCCGCCTCTTTAACTCCTCAAGTGCCAGCTCTTCCACTCGTATGCGCTGTAGTTGTTACAGTTTTTCCTTCTGTTTTTTCTGTGCTCTCCTGAACACAGTTTTCGGTTCCCACTTCAGCTGGGAAATTGGCGAATTTTCGTTTTAGCTGCAGTCCCAGGTACCAGACACTGATTCAGACACGCCATCAGTTCAATTCATTTTCGATTCGGCCAGTCGGAACCAACAGCACAGCCCCTACCCCCCAGCTTCCCCCCAAAACACAAGCTCTGAGATTGCGGCGGCCTTGGCCCCAAACTTCTCGCCAACTTTCCGCTAACCTGTCCGAAAACTTCCACTTTTTTTAATCAAGCCAAAAGCCAAAACCTTCCACAAGCCTCCCTCCACGCCACACGCCGCTCAATCCTCAGCCATTAACCCACTGGACAGGCACTCCTCTCCATTTTCGAAGTCGAATCTCGACTGTCGTGTTGCATTTGCTGCATCAATTTATCAGTTTATACCCTTCTCCGTTGGCAACGCAGAAAAGAAAGAGTTACGGACTGTGTCGATGGTATGTACGACTAGGATCGGATACTATATCATTTTCTCTTGGCAGTCGATCTGAAAGAGTATCGAATACTTTGAGAGAGAATGAAGAGAGAACGATGTTTGGGAAATAAGGAGTATTTCTAGTTTAAAGTTATATAAATTAAAGTATAAGTACACCAGTAGCTACACCGTGTACTTAGCCACAGCTACACCCACACCCACCTTGCAACCACATTCTGCTCATGATGGAATTTTGCAACCATTTTGTGTGTTTTTTTTTAAGGATTGGAAGCGATATTGGCGCATAGTTTCCTGAAAGCAGGAATGCACCCCAAGCCCCCCTTTTGACCCTGCCATTAACAGGTGCTGTTAAGGTGCTGCTGTGCTGTTGAGGATGTGCACCCCACCCCCTGGAGTCACCATATCCCTGATGAGGCTTTAGTTCCCATTAAAATTAGTAAATGAGAGAGGGGACTCTCTGCAGCACGTGGGTGTCGCCTGGCTCCCATTGGCCGCTTAATACATGAAATAGCCACTATCTCGTTCATGCTTTCACTTTCGGACTCCCTCGAGCATTGAAAGTGGGCGAAGGCTATACTCGTGTCCAGCAAACTGAACGCTAATGAATGCCAAGGGCAGGCTGATCAGTGCGTGATGTAAGCAGCCTATCGATGCTGTGATTGGGCGGTCAGTTGCACGAGCGCTTCCTACACGCATCTCCCTCTGAAACAATGCTTTCCCATTAATGCAACATGCAACAGGCTCTGTTTATCTCCCTCATGCATGCGTTCACCTCGGGCTACCTCTTGTAAAGCAATAAAAGTGCGAAAATATTCCCATAAAGAGCTGCACACACACACACACATGCATGTGCATAAATTGTGTGTGTAATTGTCTGGCTTTGGGCCACGCTAATGGGGAGTGGAGCCTCGAATTAAGTGAGCTTGTTGTGTCATAAGCCGTCAGTTTCCCTGATTGGACACTCAGTACATAACGGGCGCAGAATGCAGTTACTACAATGCAAAACATACAACTCTCTCTCCCGCTCTCTCTGCTGCTCTCGCTCTTCTCGAAACTGTATAGTTGGCACCGACTATTTATCTCTTTCCCCCATTTATGGATGGCTCGTGGCAGCTCTATGGCAAACTCTAAATCCAGGGCACTGTGGGCCAAGACCCCGCCATAAACTGGACCAAAATACATGCAATACCATAAATTACATACAATAAATGGTGGATATTTGGGATCATTTCATTAAGTACAAAATTTTTTATAATACCCAATACCCAAGGTTACTTATGGCCACTTTTTGTGGGCCCTCGAACCATAGGCCATATTTTATGTACACTACTCGTAGCACATCCAAGAGCAGCTTTTACATATGTATAAATGCACATGTTGTCGAACATATGCTGTCATTTAATACATGTAAATAGCAAATTGCAATCATACATACATACACATGTTTGTACATGTATTCCCTGGCATTGGTACATAATGATTAAGGGCTGAAAATGCACAATACATGCATGAAAATGCCTTCATTGCAGCTTTGGAGCTTTGACTTTTCGCTGCATTGGAATGCATACCATTTTTGGACATGCCATCAGGTGCCCGAGCAAATATATAAACACAAATGTTGTTTACATGGCATGGGTAAATACTGGTTAAGGGCTCAAAGCTCTTGTGAATGCAGCGTTGCTTTCGAGGCATGTATACCTATGGATGTACATGTTATCGGGGCATAGCAGATATGTGGTTTTAAAGTTCTCTGTCAAAGCTTTACGAAAAACATTGGCATATTTCTCAGCATTATCTGTGGCATAAATAGAGTATTTTCCCCCATGCATGCAGTAAAAACAAAGTCTTTGATAATATCCAAATAATCATCAAGGGATTTTATTCAGGGGACTTTATTCAGCGTTCGAGGGCAACCCGTTCTGGTTCGGGTTGTGGGCTTCTGGCTCGAACAACGACATCTCCATGTCACTCGTACTGCTCGACACCTGGGTCTTGGCAATGGTGTGGGTCTGATTCTGGGTCTGTGTGGTCTCAGTATTCTGTGATGCGACTTGCGTAGAGCTGGCAAAGCCAAGCCTCGATGACTTGACGGAGCAGCAGCGATGTGACAGCCTCTTGATGTGGTGCTTGGCCATCGACAAGTGTCCCTTGAGGCTGTTGAACAGGGTGCGGGGCGAGTCGAACTCGTTGGGCACCATGCCCTCGGTGGTGCTCTCGAAGTAGCTGAACAGGGGGAACCAGATGCGCGTCCGGCCAGCGTCGCTCTGCATGAGGGACCTGTTGTTTGCCAGCGTGTGGTAGTAGAGGAACAGACGCGACGTGATGTAGAAGCCCACGAAGACGTCGATCGAGTAGTGCTCGTGGGCGGCCAGTATGAAGAAGACCCCGAACATGTTCAGCAGCCAGGTGAACGTGTGCAGGTGGTACAGGGTCCGGGGCGTGTATTCCGTGATGAAAAAGTTGAGCATGGTGAGGGCGACGGTGTGGCCGCTGAACATGTAGTCGCCGCACGTGCGCACGCCCTGTATCGACATGCCCAGTCCGCTCCAGATGCGATAGGCCCGGCCCAGGCGCAGGACCATGGCGTTGGTCGCGTCCACGCCGTCCTTGGCGATGGCAAAGTCCTTGTGGCTGCACTTCAGGTGGGTGCCCGGCACACTCAGCGACGTGAGCAGCATGGTCACGCAGCGCAGCAGAAAGACGGTGCCGCCCAGCGCGCAGAAGCGCCGCAGCATCACCATTCTGTGCTTGTGGAAGATCAGGACCAGCACCCACAAGGTGAACAGCACTGAGCCGGTGATCTCGCACACGTAGAAGGCCCACGGAATGTGCGGCAGATTGTCGAGAAAGATGTCCGGCAGGGGCGGGTAGCGCTCCATGTCCGGCACGTGCTCGTGCACAATCACCATCACGAACGACGTTATCCAGGTCACCACAAACGAGTAGCCCAGGCTCAAGGCCGCCTTCGAGTACTCCGGCGGTATGTATGTCCTGGACACATAGCTGCGGCAGTGCCCCTCCTGCAGCGGGCAGGAACACGGGCCTGGTCCTCCGACCTGCGCCTGCGCCTTGGACTTGCTGTCCTTCCCCAGATGCTGCACCTTGCAGACGGCCAGCCAGAACTTTTTGAGCTCGCCAAATGCGAGCTTGTAGTCCAGCTTGTAGCGCAACTCTCTGATATCCGATTCGGTGAGGGAGAGCAGCACCGATCCGTCAATGGACTCCGCTGTCAAGCAGTCGACCAGAACTCTGGAGAAGTCCTCGTCCTTGGCCCACTTCACCACATCGTCCAGTCCCCATTGACTCACCTCACAAGGATCCACATCCACGACGTCGCTGTACTCTGCTGCCTTAATCCCGATGGGGGTGTCGCCCCGGTCCTGCGGTGTTTTCTCTTCTCCATCGCCGTTGATACGTGGCGACGAGGCCTGATCGTGTGCCGAGGCCTGCCCTCCTGCCTGTCCTCCTGCCTGCTTCTGTGCTGACAGGACTGGCGTACAAATTTCAGCGTCGCTCATTGCTGAACCTTTCACTTTTCGTTCCTGGATGGTAGCCAGGGATTCGTTGCTCGCGTCCTGCAATCGACAAGTCCGTAAATCACATTCAGAGTATGTGAGTGTGACAAAAACTGACTTGCGACTAACTATTTTGTGAGCCTGGCACCAAAGGTAAACAAAATGACCGCCTACTGCCTTTGGGTTTTGGGTTTCATTCAAAGAAAAGCTTATTGTGCTTATTACTGTGTTTATGCTACTGTGTTTATGCTTTTCAACTATTTATTATTGATTTTGGGTATTTAGTTTATGAATGGAGGCTACATTGGAATGCAGTGGCCCACCCCCAGGCCAGGACTCACGCCCAGGCCAGGAGAGGGTTCCAGGGGACGAATGCAGCTGCAATATGCCGGCGGAGGAGCTGGACATTGGGGACCTGGGGCCGATGGGAGACTGGATCAGGCTGGGGCAAGGGGCTGTCAACTAATTTACACACACGACATTCCAAATTCAAGTGCAAAGTCCAAAAATACTGATGCTTGCATGCAATCAGTTGGCCACTCGCAGTACCGATGCACCCGCTATAAGAATGGAATACAAAAGGGTGCCCACTCCTCATTTTAAAATTACATACAAGGCCCGACGTTTCTGAAATAAAGTTTGTATGAATTCCACTCTGCTCACAGGTGTCTAGACTTTTCTTTTTTGAGGTCTAAAAACAAGTGTTGGAAGGCTGTGTGTAATTTGTCTGTAAACAAACTAATAATCCCTTTGAAACTATCGAAAAGAATCAAAAAAGATTCTGCAAAGCAAATACTTTGGAAAAATGTCGATTCCCTTCTCATTCTGAAAAGGCCAATTCCTTGAATAAGGCGCTTATCCAGCCCCCTGAGAACGGACTACATGCGGATTCGAACGCATACAAAAATGCATCCGCATGCCCCAAGAGGAAGCCCAGAGTCGTTGCATAGGAAAGATTTTTGCATAACTTGTGTATTTGTATTTGTGTATTTGTTGTTTTTTTGTTTCAATAAAATTATTAACAATAAATCTAAGCAGTTGTAGTGTGTCAGAGGCCCCTCTGGCGGACTTTGAGGCAAAATACAGGTAAAGGACTCTTCCTGATTTCAGTCTTTACGCAATTTTCAACATGTTCGCCATTTCCCTTTTGTAGCGACTCAAGGCAGGAGACGCTTTCGGCTTCCAGTAGGACTTTTCCGTTGTAGGCATCCTCCGGCACATCTGGCATCCACTTCGTTGACCCGGTAGGTGGCATACTCCATCAATATGCTCCGAGGTTCCACTGTGTTCAGCGAATGCAGGAGGGGCAGGGCGTTTTGGCAGGGAACTGTTGACGATTCATTGTTGGATTTGCACAAAAATATAAAAAAAAATATAAACAGAATTTTACTGAATTTTACTGAACTTACGGCGACATTGAAAATATTTGTAAAAATTGTTTTAAAAAAAATTTGATTTTTACTGGGAGTTGTGTTCCCTTGAACTGAGTTCGGTGTACTGGAAAAATGAATAAAATTACATTCCCAGGAATCGGACACACACAGACACAGCCTACTCTGGCATACAAAACTGATGTTCGAGTACAAATAGTATTCAAAAAAGTCATTTCAATATGTTTTATTGTTACTGTGTTTATGCGGGGCTCATTTCATGCAATCATTTCATGAAATGGGGAAAAAGTGTGTGCATCAACACCAATTCATGAATTCAGCCTCATTACGTGAAATGGTGAGACAAATTAGGTGGCAACGCCGGGCGAAATAGGTAAATCAATTGGGCAAAGTGAGGACGAAACAAGAATAGAATCAAAAAGGTCCTTTTGGAGTGATGGGGAGGTGACAGAGCTTCTCCTTGCGCTGGATGGATTTTACTTCAAAATAGTTTCCATTTTTCACGTCTGGCAACTCCGCTGATATGATTGCATGAATACGTCTCCATCGGATAAACAGGTTCTATGTTCTATGTTCTATTACATTCTTTGAAGAGGTGTGTTCAAGATCGTTCTCTGTTCTTCCCTGATTCACTGGCATTTTTCTGGCCAAATGTTGAACGCATTTCGGACTATTGCCTGCTGTCGTTTTGCAGCAAAAAAGAACTTGTTGCGTATTGCCCAAATTGAATATATTTATCCACATCTTACTCCATCTCTAAATCTCTCGCTCTCTCTAAATTCGGTATACAGAAGCGGAATTGAAATGTCCTTGCTGCTGGTACTGGTGCGAGTACGGGTACGGGTCCGGGTCGTGCTCCTGTTCATGATTTATTGCATCGCAACGCGAACAAGCAAAGCAGCAAAGCAACAAAGCAACAAAGCCACAAAGCAAGGAGCTCTTGCCCGAGTATCCTCGCTGGCTACACAATCACAAAAAAAAATAAAATATTAGTTGACAGATGTACAAACGTATCTCCTCCCCCCCGATCCGCCCCATCCGCCCCATCCGCTCACTATTCCGGTTCTTTATGCCACACTCTCTCCGTGGGATTTGGAATAAATAAACTGCTCCAGTGGCATAAACAAGAGCAACAGATGGAAAAACAACCAAAACAACAACAAAAACAGAGCATTAGACGGCACTCGTACCGACTCTGGGATACCCATTAGAAATTTACCAATTGAAAGTATCAACATGCTCGATTATTCGATGGAAAACCACCACAAAAGTTGCACTCTTAAATTTAGAGCCAAAATTTCTGCTGCTCTTCAAGTTGAACATGTCCTTTGGCGTTGAGTACTGGGAAGGAAAACAGTTGACGGGCTTTTGGGATCAGTGCGAGCAGGCAAAAAAATAAGGAAACTGCCATTGTATCGGGACTGTGTGTGGGGGGAGGGGAGAGAGTGTGCTGCGGCAGGATGGTGAGGCATGGTGGCAGAACTTTTCAAATGTCTTTGACTCAATTAGAGAGCTATAAATAGCCAGCCTCGAAGGATAACCCTCTGCAGCTCCAGCCTCCCCCACATTGACGCACCACACACACACACGTTAGCCCCTATTCAATTCTCCATTCTCCACTCAGCACTCCATTGTCTCTGCTCCCTTTTTCTGCATTTGCCGCAGCTTTGACCAATTAATGCATGCGGCAACAACTGTAAATATGGCAATGCAACTGCTTCTGTTGCTGCTGTTGCTGCTCCTGCTGCTGCAGCTGTTATTGCCACTGGTTTTGAATTGAACGGCAAATCACCAAAGAGAGAGAGACCAAGAGTAGAGCAGCAGCAGCAGCGACAAATTGAAAGGAAAGCCATCACGTATACGTACAAGTGCAGGCAGGGCCGGGCTGGTCCGGGCAGGGCAGGGCAGGCTGGCACCAGGGCAGGGACAGATACACATAATGGAATTCGAGATGAAATTGCGTCAGGCCTTGTTGACACTGAGGCTGGATCTCCCACGCCACCGTGTCACCGCCCACCGCTGGCCACTTCTCTGTTCATGCGACAGAAAAATATTGACGACAATGCACCTCAACGAAGCAACACAAATCCATTTATGTATATTAATTACAGCCTATTCCATTCGATTCCATTCGATTCCCCAGATGCTCCAGATGCTTCTGTGATATCTGAAGCTGTACTTTTTCGTACAGACTTATGGAAAATCTCAGCTCTGCTTTGATGATATTTCAATCAAACATTAGTATTTGTTCCGAGATGAATCTGGAGAATGGAGAATGGGAATTGGGAGCCAATACCTGCTGAGCGCAGATTTTGATTCAGCTCAACCTTAGCTTCCACCTTCCACTATATCAACATTAATTTTTCATTTGAATTAAATCATAAGCGGTCTAAAAAACAAGCGTCGTGCATCGGCTGCTTTAATTATGTTCAGGGGTCCCTGGGAAGCTATGCTGCTGCCGCTGCTGCTGGAATGTGGGAAAATTGCAAACGTTATTTGAAAAACATAACTGGGAAAACAGAAAAACAAGCTGTGGGGGGTTGCCGCACATAGCAACGTGGTTGATGGCGGTGCGGAAGGGGCGGGGGAGAGGAGAGGAGAGGACAGAGCTACTTATGCAAAAACATGAAGGATGGCAAAACCATCGCAAGGAGATCCGATCTACGGCTGGTCTCAAAGGTAAGCCAAAGCAATTCCCATGATAGCAGAAAACTGCAATAGAGAGAGGGAGGGATAGAGAGAGAGTGGGAGAGTGAGTGCCGCAATTAAAAAATGATGTAGAAGCAAAAAATACTCAATTTATGCATTGGCTATTGTTCAACTAAATGGCTGGACACTGAACACTGGACAGCAAGTAGCTTGGCAGCACAAACAACAGGCAGTGAAGTACAGTACCGTACAGCACAGTAAAGTCATTGGACATGAACTTGGCAGTGTGTTATGTTTGTTTCTTTTTATCAGCCAGCACTTTGTTGCCATGTGTGTTATCAGAACGGTCCTAATGCCAGCCACTGCCATCCGAAATCCCTTCAACATTGAGAGGCGAGTGCATGGACACTTTCGTGCTCAGAGATGAGTTCAAAGAAGTGTGAAGGCGTGCGGAAAGGAGTGGAGGCGAGGAGCTACATAAACTTGCCACAAAGAAAGGAAACAAAGTAACGTAAGAGCTTAACGACTACGACCATAACGCAGCAGCTGCAGCAGGGACAAGGACATGGACACGGGCAAGGGCAAGGACACAAATGCGGACACGGTTGGTGGTTCCATTTTAGGTAGAAGCCAGTGCCTTGTAAGCCACACAGCCAAGATACGCTTAGGATCCCAGGGCTTTTAATACCAAAAAGAAAAACAGTTGGAGCTCTGTAATGCCGTTTTTTTTTTCGGAGATGCAAATGACTGGCTAAACTGTAAATACCTTGTGTGAGGGTATAAATCGAGTAAGTATAATGGAAGGCATCAAAGTTTATGTGTGTTTTACTTTTAACGCCGTTCGGCCGGAGCTCCGCAAGGTGGACGAGGAGGAGTGGCCATAGCTGGCGATGGAGACGGCGGCGCAGCAGCGGCCGTTGTCAATGATGATGATTTATTGCCAGCCAAAATATTTATGACTCTAGAGCTCGCAGCTCTGCAGGCGGGATTATCAAGCATACGCAGCGGTGGTCACCATAGCAGCCAGATCCCGGGCAAAGCCAGCGCCACACAGAGCCAGAGAGCCAGAGTGCCGGAGAGCCGGATGGCCGGAGAGCCACATCCGACGACCACTGTCCAGCTGCACTCGAATGCTTGCTGAAATGCTTGCACCCCACGGCGACTGCTGCTCCTTTTGTGCTTCTTTTGTATTGCACTTGGTTAGAAATGGCAGTCCCAGGTCAGATCCAATTGAAATGGCTTCCTTGGCAACGGCCAGGGACCGGCTCTGCCAGGGACCGGTGCATGCAAAATATCGTTTGTTTGTCCCGGCCCCCCCCCGGGCTTTACCTCACTATGGTACGTATTTCAGGTGATTCCACAGAGTGTCCTCGGGCGCCATTTTAAAGCCTTTGCTTTGACAGATTCTCCAAGGCTTTCCAGCTAAAGCCCTGGCCCCTGGCCAGGCAACACAACCGGAACTTAACGGAACGGAACGGCACGGCACGGCACGGTGTATAAAGTATGAGACTGGACTGGCCACCGCGACTGGCGTGGCCCGTGGCCCGCGGGCTGTGTAATTACTTTCTCCGTCTGGCATGCAACTGTTTGCCCTTCATTGTCCCTTTCTTTGTTGGGCCGGCTGCTGCTTTTGTCCTTGAGAGCCTCACTTGTTGGTCATGTGATGCTTCAGCGGAGACCGACAGGCTCCCAGCAGGAAGTCGTCGACGGAGTGCGGAGTGAGGGCTGACGAAACAACGAAACAAGTGTGTCGTCCAGTGTGTCAAGTTCAAGGTTGGATTAAACGGGATTGGCTTCATTTCCCCATTCTGGGAAATGGGAAATCACATCTCAGAGGAAAAAGGCAGAAAAGCAAAAGCGAAAGAATATTGTAAATAAAAAATACATAGATATATCAATCCAAAATCCAAATCCTGGCCATCCCACAAAGGTTCCACTCTGCAATTGAGTTTTATTCACTTTAAAAACACACAAAAAAACATAAATTTCTAGAAATGCAATGCCGTTTACAGGAGGGCAAGAGATTTTCTTGGAATTTTTCACATTATGCAAATAAGTGAAGGCAACGGGAGGCAGTTTATAGAAGGTAGATTCGAACAGCCATAAAATATACAAAGGTAAACAGCATTTATCCAGGAATCTGCACGAGGCCTTTGCCCTCCCAGAACCACTCGAAAAAGTACCTATTTTAAGGAATAACATTTGAAATAAAATATGTACGCATGTGTGCAACAGATGGTAGTTTTTTTCCAGGGAAATATAATTACTTTTCGCTGAATAAATGTTGGCGAAATAATAATAGAATGAATAAATATAAATATAGCAGCGCCAATCTCTAGAGCGTCTGTGAGTGCAGTTTTTATAAAAAGTGAGATTACGTGACAAATACAAAGCACTGTTATGCATAACACGCTAGATTGTCCGCTCTTTAAGCAATTATTTGGAAAAATATACGAGTACGAATGCAGAACACAAAAGGCGTTGTTGTGAGATTTAGGGATTAGGTGCAGGCGCCCATCATTCCCATTTCTGAGCACAAGCGAATGGGGGGATTCCCTCTCCATAAATGGCAAGGTGTCCCCCCAACAGAGTGGCTAACAGAGCCGCTAACAGAGTTCTGTAGATGCTCTTAGCAGAGCTTTCTCCGAAAAGCTTTCGGAGCGACGACAGCAGTGCGCCAACAGCGAACAGCCAACAGCCAACAGGAAGGGAGCCAACATATTCGGAGAGGCGAACAACGATTCAACAGCTGGCAGCGAAGCGGGGAAGCAACAGTCGGTACACAGAGCCGTGGCCGATTTAAAATAACGTGTCCTCCAGCCCAGAGACTTCAGTTCCTGTTCAGCACTTGTCGGTTACGTTTGCAGTAAACCGAACAGCACCCAACACAGCGGAGGAAACAACAATCAACCAACAACAAGCAGCAACCAACCAGCCAGCAGCTACCAACCAACCAACCAACTAACCAACCAACCAACAACCACCAGAGTTCCAAGTCTAGATTCTGAGTCCCAGTGAAGGCAAACGCCAACGACAACAACAACAACGTCTTTTAACAACTATAACACCATCGTCGAGAACGGACCGAGTCCAACTACAACGGAGAAATCGTGACGAACGAAGATCGCAGATCGAAGTATATTGACAAGTGCCCAAAAACATAATCATCGACTAAGAGGTTTGGAATCATGTTCTATACACTCTAAACTTTTTTTTTGCATATTTTTTTTATTGTTTGAAAGTGCGTGCGTGCTGAGAAAACTTTATGGTTTTGGACAGAGAAAAAAAAAACACACAAAAACAAAAACCAATAACAAAAAATAAAAAAATAAAAAACAAAAACACAAACGATGATGAACACAAAAATAACAATGAAACTTTGAGAGTGTGGAGTGTGAGGCGCAGGAGCAGAGGTCTAGCCAGAGGTCAGGTGTCTCTTAGAGGCTTGAAGGCGGTTCCTTCAGGCCAGTCCCGTCCGTCGCCTTCTTTATATCTATTATAAAGCCATCTCTCTCTTATTTTGTGCTTTCAAAGCGATTCGCGCTTATGCTGACCTAAGCACAAAATTTCATTACATTTCGGTTTGGGGTTCGCTTTTCTTGGTTCTCCTTATTCTGCTCTGCTCTGCTCTGCCCTCTGCTCTCTGCTCTCCTCTCATTTCTTTTTCTGGTTTTCTCATTTTTTTCGGGTTAATTTTCGTTGCCTTTTCATATTTGATGAGCATGTGTGGGGGGTAGTTTAAGGACTGGGTGATGGCAGAGGGGGGTGCTGTGGTTATAGCGACAACGTTTCCTAGTGGCATTCCCACGGTGTGCTGCTGCTTCTGCTGCTGCTCCTTGCTGTTGTCTATACCAGCTTTCCCCGCTTTCGCAGCTTCCTTTTTGGCACCCCAGAAGGATTGGTGGAGGGGGGGGGTTGGAGGGTGGATGGACTCTGTTCATCCTTTATTTATTATGGGGAAACCATGGCATCCCGCGCAGACCTTTGTTATGCATGGCCCGTGTGAATCATTCATATGCAAATGCTGTGAAAATTTTCATTTATATTTTGTGGACCCCCCCTCCCCCCCCCCAACCATCATGGTAGATCCATATATCTCTGTCAGTGTCTGTGGTCAGGGGACTGTGAGGACAGCCAGAAACAGATCTGTTCCGCGTCCAAATTCCACATTGCATCCATCAAGTGTTGCCTATTTATCGGCTGGCTGGTTGGCTGTTTGGCTGTCTGGCTGTCTGGTTGGCTGGCTGGCATTGTTTGGGCAATTATGGCCAAAAGTAGTTCATTTGCGACCATGACGAACAGCTTTCACACTCTAATCTAATCGCTGCCACTCTCAGCTATTGCCCATTAGCCATCAGCCATCAGCCATCAGTCGGTTAGTCCGCCAACAGCCAGGAACGTGAATGATTTGCGGCTTCAGGCACGTCGGCCTGGCCATTAAAATTATATTAATTTTTAATTACTTGCATTTGGAGGTGACGCATGGGCTGTGGCAGCGGCAGCGGCAGCGGTCGCGGCGGTGTTAATCTCCTGCAATTGGTCAATTGTCGGGCCTGGTCATAATGATGTGGGCTTTAATCCTTGTCCTTGTCCGGCCTCGGCGGAATATACTGGGATGGTTAAGCCCTTTAACAGTCGCTATCTGTACATTAATTGCCGCCGATAAGCATCTGATTCAGTTAGTGCGAGTGCAACTTTTTATAGTGCATTTTATGGGCAGGCAAAAACTGATTTGATTCGACAAATCCTACGAGTATTTGGTTTCATAAAAATAAATAAAATGCCGTTCCAACTTAATTCAATTTGAATGGAAAGCTATGTTCTGGGATTAATAACTCAGGCATACTTTTAGTTTCAATTGGATCTGACTTTCATGCGAACTCGGCTCTGATTCCATTAACCATCAATGTGTGTCTCTGCCTCTGCTGCTGGCATCCCTGGGGACACCTTTCTGATTTCACACCCAATTAGAGAGTAATTCCAATGAGCATACGCAAATAGATGTAGAGCCAGTGCCATGGTATCCACACAAACACACACACAGACTTCGTTGACTCACTTGTTGAAGCACCAACGACCCAGTGACCCCCAATACTTCCACATAATTTTCGATAGTCGAGATGTATCGCTTGTGACTTGAAAAGTTATCGAAGCCTCCTGCCTGCTGCCTCCTACCTTCGATGGTCTCCCAAACATTGCGGGTAATTTAGCGTAAAAGCAATAAAAGAAGGAGAAACCCCAAACTGAGGGGCAGGGGCAGGGGCAGCAGGGGAACATGGGGCCTAAAGACTAAGCCGCTTTCCACCAGCCGCATGGCAATTAATTTACATTAAATTTTCCCCTGTTTTTGTTTTTGTTTTCTGCTGTTTCTGTTTCTGTTTTGTCCGCTTGGGCTTGGGCTTGGTCTGTGTCCTTGGTGGGGAGTCCTGGGTTCACAAGAAGGCACTAAAGACTGTATATTAAAAAGCAATTACAACACTTTGGGAATTGTTCGACTGTTCTCATCTCATGCCATCTCTTCTGTCATCTGTCCTGCTACGTCCTGCTACGTCCTCGCCAGGCAGGAAACTCACACACCCGCAAAGCGAACTGCAAACTGCGAATCGCTTAGGAACTCAAACTCTCAGACAAGAAGAAGCCACGTACTAGGATTGTGCAGAAGGATGTCGGACAAGTATCAGGACAAGAAGATCGAAACTTCTGCGGCCGTGACCCTCCACGAGGATGCCCAGGGGGCCAGATGCAGCTTCAGAGCCGGTGACGGGGCCGATGGAGCCGCCGGAGCCGCAGGAATCGACGCCGGGGCCGACGAAGCTGCAGGAGCCTACGGCGGTGCCGCATCAGCCGACGGCGACAATGGAGCCGCAGGTGCCGACGGAGGAGCTGCAGGAGCCCACGGAGGAGCCGCAGGAGCCGACGGAGGAGCCACGGGAACCGAGGTAGGAGTGGCTGTTGCAGCTCCATCCTTGGTGGTGGTGCACCGGGATCTGGAGCTAGGTGGGGATGTGGATCGCGACAGGGAATCATCGTATGGCGACAGGTGAGTCAGTCGACCCATGTGGGTATCAACAACGTTACAGCGCACACCCCCTCCCCCACATCCCGCTAAGTGTACCCGTGTCCCCGTGTCCCTGTGTCCCCTTGTCCCCTATGTCCTGTGTGACCCGTATGTACCGTACCGTACCGTATGTCCCTGTCAATATCCATTAGCTAATTGGGCATGCGATGTCAAAGAACAAGAGTCAAGAGTCAAGAGAGCCCTCGCCGAAGGTGGGCCAAGATGGCAGCGAATGCCACCAGCGAACCTGCGAACCTGCGAACGGGCCCAGCCTAGTCTGACCCGACCTGGTTAGGCCCAAAATTAAATCAGCCTAATTACCATAGCATGCGTATATGTATGTGCCTTTAAGTGTTTGGAGCATAACCCATCCATCCATCCAGCCTTCAGTTTCCCGTTCCACCGAGCCGAGACGAGCCGAGACGAGCCGAGCCGAGCCACCAGGCATCCATGGTGCCCATCTTCGAGACACTGTACCGTCCCATATATGTATATGTATATGTATATGTATAACCCCAACCCCCTTAAGTATTTACATAAATGTGCTCCCATTGCTTCCCATTTTGGTGGAACGCATCTTTAATACTCTCTCATTTCCCTATACGTATAGTGTGTACACTTACTTACTACTCTGTGTATCTCTGTGTAGTCTCTCTACAATCTAAAATCTACCATCTACAATCTACAATCTACTCGTACTTGTACTTTAACTACTGATCCTCTGATCCTCTGGTAGCTTGTACCCCCAACTAAATTTCCAAGCCTCGTATCGGTGTTGTGATTATATACGATAAGATTACGATCGAAATTATATGCATAAACTATATCTATACCTACATATACATATATCCATTACCATATATATATATATATCTATTTTTTTTTATAATAACTTTAATCCATAACTATATAATCACTGTGTAACATAATAATATCTACGCGAACTGCCCTCCCTACCATCTGAACAATGATGTCTGTGCGATTTCATAAGGTATCAAATTTTATGTTTTCATTCATCGATTTACCATACGATATTTAACATTGAATTTAACCATCAATTACATATTTTGGGATAACATCTTAACATCTCTGAACGGGGGATCTATCTATAATATTCATAATATCTAGTGGGTTTATATTTATCTCATTATCTGATACCACTCTTAAGATTCGAACGTTACCTGCCGCAAAAACACTTTCCATCTAAAGTGTCTGTGCCGCAAATATTTTGTCGATGGAGGAGGTCCTATATAGTATATAGATACTTGTACTTATAGATGCGATTAGCAAATATACATATACATATTCTCACCCAAGGGCTGAAGATACTGACAGCCGGCTCTTGGCACTTGGCATTTGGATTTAAGCCCAGTTAATTATGCTACCCAGCAATTAAGCAGAAGTGAAGGCATTAAAGATTCAGACGAAAGGCTTTGCGGTATCCACTTTAGTTACTTTCACACACACACACACACACAGAGGAACGACACCTACATGGATACATGGATAGATACTGGCGTAGTCCGTACTCAGGGAAATTCGCGATAAGCCGGGTTGACTATCTTTCAAAGCCGCAACCTTCGAGTAACCGGCAACATTGTTGACAGCGAAACTCTTCCCCACTTTGTAGCTAATTATGACCCAATTAGTCAACCAACACCATCCAAGAAACCAGGCAACCTCCTCCTCCTCCTCCTCCTCGTCCTCGTCCTACTCCTCCACCCACTCCTCCGTTCAGTTCAGTTCAGTTCCGTCGCAATCTTTTCATTGTGGCTTAAATAAGTGGCTTAGCTATGGGTTACAGCCAGACTGCGGCTGGGGATGGGGGTGTTCGGGGCATCTTCGAGTTTCATCTTTATGAGCTAATGAGATTATTGTCTTTTTCATTTTCAATTGCCATTATCGGATCTACGATCTAGAACAAGTAACTCTCATTGCTCTGAGCAACGAAGAGGTATAAGTACTCTATAAGGCATCGCAATCCTGGCAGTTACCTGGGATCTGCTCTCTAGAATCGCTCTACCAGGGGCTGTCGAGCAGCCTCATCCCTGATCCATCTTGGTGAACTTTAAGTCGAACTTTAAACCAACTTTGCCGATGGAAATTTGGGGCCATGATCTTGACCTCCTGCAGGGATTCATGGTCATCAGCAACGCCTCAACGATTGAGTCCTGCAATTGACATTTTGTGGTCGGATTGTTTTGGCTTCGCCTAAATGGCTGCCCCAATTAGCACAGAATAAGCTTGCGGCCTCAAGTGGCATGCCACAAAGTGCAAAGCTGATGTGGGAGTGGGAGACGGACGCCTAGTCCGACTTTGACTCGTGCTGAAGTTTTCCTTAAGTTTGTCAGTGATGCATGGGATGATGTATATGTATGTATGTATGTATGTACCAGCTGCTGCCCCAAGATTGCAGCTGCCTTCCCCATGAATTGTGCTAACAAATGGTTGAGCAATGACAAGTTGTCCCAAAGGGTTAGCCAGTAGCCAGGGACCGTCGATGGGTACAGGGACATGGAGGTGGACAAGGACACGGACAGAGCAGCTGCTTTGGGTGTCGCTTGGTAACCGGGGCAAGTGTCAGTGTCTAGCCTTTGTTGACTTTACGAGTACCAATTTTTCAAGGAACAAGGGCCTGGGATTTGGATATGAAGAGGATAGAGCAAAAGGATGGCATTCAACAGCATATCCTGACTTTCTAAGAGATTTGACAGCATAATTAACATCCCATTCTCATGCCCTCCCATTCCATTCCATTCCCTTCTCTATTGCGGGGAATCCAAGGAATTGCCTCAGCATTAACAATATCATTAACTGGGCTTCGGCATTGGCTTCGTCGTCGGCTCAGTTCGGTTTGGATTGGATTGACTGGATTGGATTGGGTTGGGTGGCGTTGGGTGTCCTTTCGTTGCCTTTTATTTTTCTTCTTATTTTTCGTTCGCCATTGCTGCCAGAATGGACAATGAACCATCAGGAGGCACAAGAGGCACCCTGGCTGGCATACGGCACGTGATCTGGCTGCCAGATGAGATGTGCCCGCACCAGATGAGATACCACAGCCTGCCAACTCCTCTGCTCTCCTCTCCACTCCACTCCCATTCTCATTACCTGTTTTCCTGGGCTTCTGGCCAAATTGTTAAGGGAAATTATTAGCTTTAAGCTGTAAGCTATTTTGCATATTTTGATTCATTTTGTCACAAAATTCTACAGTTAACCGAAGGCCCGAAGGATAATGACTATTATGGGGAATTAACCAATCGAACTGAACAAATGGAGGCGGATTGGCAAATGAAAATATGATTGAGCCTTGAGTTTGGCTCCAAGCAGGACTTCACTGGCGATAAAACCTGGCGATGGCTGGTATTATTTTATTTAAAAATGAATCAAGACACCAACAGGCTCCTGGCTCCTGGGTCCTGGATCCTGGCTCCTGCTGCTATGACAGACACTGAATATTCAAGTTTAATCCGTTGAATCAGTGATAAAATTTGTATGAAGTGAATGGCAGTCGACTTCCGTTGCCGTCAACATCTCAACCCGCTCAATGTCTTGATTTGATGTCGCCTGCCTCTCGAAAGTTGTTGAATGCCGCACACAACCATCCTCCCAAACAGTAACCAAAAATATACACACACACACACACAGACACATATACCCCGGCGAACAGACAAGAACATCCACAAGTAGAGCACCGCCACATTCCCTGCCTGTCTGTTTTCCCAGGCTGCTTTCCAGTGCTTTCCCTGCCTTGAGCTGCCTTTCCCTGACTTTCCCCTTCCTTGAGCTGCCTTTCTCTGGCTTCTTAGTTATGCAAATCTCATATTTTGGCAAAGTTTGGCGCGTTGCCTTCGCGTTGCTTCTTGTACTTAGTGTCTTAGTATCTGTATCTCAGTATCTCAGCACCCACTCGTATCTCTCGCTTGCCTGCGTGTGGATGTCTTGTGTGTGTCCTTCTTTTGGGTGTTCGTTGCGAATTGTAAAGTTGTTTTGCTTTATACTCGTTCTTTGCGCGTTAAAGTCGAGCAGACCCATCCATTCAAATCAGAAATCGTGGGAAATTGAGAGGTGTACACGACGCTTCGTGGGGATCAAAATCGAAATCGCAATCGACATCTGTTCGCACAATCGAATCCGATTCAATTGACCAAACGGGTAGCTGATGCGAGGCTTTGGCTTGGACAGAGCCAGAGAGAGCCTCTTCAGTTGGAGGATGTGTTTGTAACAGGCGGAAGGCAGAGAGCAAGTAGGGGATGGGATAGTCGGAGTGCCCGACTGTAGTGTGTACTCGGACGGCGACTCCGGTTCAGTGATTTACTGTCGCTAATTCCAGCCAGCTAGGAGCTCGGAGCTCAGAGCTACCCGCATCCCGCAGCTCGTGGCGGCCAGTGGACTCCGGACACATTGGCATTCAGTGGATTCAGTGGGCAATGCAAAAATTCAAAGCTTGGCTAGGCCAATGCCACTGCCAATGCCACTGCCAATGCCAATGCCAATGCGTCCTTGACTACGTGGTCGTGCGGCACAAGCACAGCCACAGGCACATCCAAACACATGGTCAGAGGTAACCATTGAGGGGGAACCCAAACCAGTTTCAATAAAATTAACTGAAGCTGGAGCTCTAGACGCAACTGGAACTGGAGCTGTGGAGAATCACTGTTTCCAATGGAAGCCACACACAGAACGGCACAGGGCACAGGGCACAGGGCGCAGGGCAGAGGGCAAGGCGGTAGCTCATGGAGGCGGAAGGAGCAATTGGCCGAAATGGTATTTGAAGTAAAACCCAGAAACGTGATGGGATTGCCAAATGGAGCCACACGCATGCCACACAGCATACCGCACAGGACACACGCCACCAATCCATGTGTACGTATACTCTTACGTACACACACACGCGCGCACACACACGCACACACATATATAGTATACATATACTCGTTCCTGCGGTTGGCTCTGGCTTAAGGACATTGGCAAAAGGCGACAAAAAGCCGCGTTAAGGCCAAGGTGAGCAACACAAAGTGGCGGGGAGAAAAAAACCCGCAAATGAAAATGAAATGAAAATTAAATCACCGTTTTTGTCATGGAGTTTAAGTCCTGAACCCTGCACCCAGAACACTGTATCCTGAACACTGCTCTCTGTCATCCTGCCGTTCCTTTAGCGATGGAAGTGAAATGATAGCATTTCATATTTCCCTAGAGAGATTGAATTGCTCTTAGAGCTTTAACCACATCGATAGAGATATGTAGAGAGATCGGTATGCTATTTTTGGGTCTCTATTATTACTATTTCGTTTCCCAATTGGAAATCCTCATTTTAATTAACTCGCGATGTGATTGTGTAAGCCAAATTCTCGGCATGCCAATAGTTTTCATTCTAAACAAAATATGTGTTGCATAGATTTGCAGGATTTGAGCAAATATTTCCATGCAGGAATGACTCCCTGACAGTGTGTGTGTGTGTGTGTGTCAGCCATTCCGCACTAAAAATGCGTAGACGTGTACAGAGGGTGTGGGTGTGGGTGTTGGCATCCACGCCCATTTTGTCCATCTTCTGCTGTCAGTGTCGTTGGCGAAGGCCTCTCCACGCAGGGATCAGCTGGTAACCGTAGATGGAGGCTCCAACATCCAACAGGATGCCACTGTCAGCGGGCACATCATCATTAGACAGGCCCATGAGGATTTTGAATTCAATTTCGATTCGTACGCCTATCCCCATATCGAGACGAACAAAAAAAGAAGCACACACAAAGGGCAAATCCTTCAGAAAGCAAGGGGTTTGGCCCTGGATGCAAGACAATACATACATACATACATACGAGTCCGTCTATCCGTCCATCCGTGTAACCGTTCATCCAGGCATCCATCTATCCATCTATCTATCACATACTTGTTGGGCCATTCTGTTTTAGGCCTTTATTTTGGTCGTCTCATCATCGATTTTTGCCGCCTCACACGCACACGCACGCACACGCATAGCATACACACACACGCATACACGTAGATATGGTAACGGTAATAAATCGCCATTGAAATTTTTGTCGCAGAGTTTTCCGCCTTTTCGTTTCACGCTCTTCGCTTTCGCTTTCCCTTTCGATACCTGGCATTCCCTTACGTGTCTAGGGATATGCGATATGGACTCGTAATACCTATAGATTGTAGTTGGGATTGTTCTACAGGGTACAGTATCCCTCTGCCTCTCAGAGAAAAGGGTATCCATCCAGTCGACAGCTGCCATCTACTTATGCTCTCGCCTGTGCGGTTCTCCCTTCACATTGATTGCTGTGATAGAGCCCAGTTGTTGTGTTGTTGTGTTGTTCTGGACAGGTGGCAGCCCCAAAGCAGCAGATATGATTTGTCCAAATGGCAGGGGGCGGAGGCGGGGGCGGGGGTGCGGGTCTAGTCAAGCAACGCAACTATTTTCGCCGCCGGAGTCGATTTGGATTCACTTTGAATGTGATTTGTGGATGATTGAGATGATGGCGGAGGGATGAATGGCGAGTGGATTGAATGACTGTTTGATCGACTTCGTGGTGGATCCGTTCCATCAACTCTGCTCTGGGGACTTTCTCAGTATTTTCGAGGCAAAGTTTCCCCTTTGAAGTGCGCAAAAGTTATTTCTTTTTTCGGTGTCACACAACATTTATTGATTGCTATCGATTAGGCGTCACCACTGCGAGGGTTGTGGAGTGGAGTGGACTGCGTGAAGCGTGTCTGTGCCGCTAGATGCGTGAGCGAGGCAGGCAGAGAGGTGGACGGACAGGAGGCAGTGGAGTGGCAAGTGGCAAGTAGCAAGTGGCGTGGACTGTGAACGCAGTTCAGGGTCTGGCGATTGGCATTTCAAAAGCACACGCGCCTCAAACGCCTGTCCCCCTTCCGCCCCTCCACAGGCACAAGGAGTCCAAGGAGCCCAGAGAGCAAAGCGCAACAAATGTTTTCCTTCCTGTCGTCCGCATCCAAGAATTTTCCGCCACTGATCCCCCAGCGTCACCAGCAGCCGCCATTTTCCACTCATCTCGGCAACTGTACTGTTGTTTTCCTTTCATTTATGACCTCGACGGCAAATTAATATTTTTCCTAGATGCTTCTAGGAAATGCTTGCCCCCAGCCTCAGCCCCTGTCCCAGCCACTGCCACTGCCACTGCCACAACGTGCCCCAGTAGTTGCTCTGGCTCTACGCAGAAAGCGCATGGATTGCGCATCCATTTGGCTTCACAAATTGAAAAATGTATGGCTGAAACCACATCCGGGCAGCCATCGGAACATCAAATTGACAAATTTGATCAACAGCAGAGAACGAAATACCTATATATAGATCCTACTTACCGGAAATGGTCCGGCTGTGGGTCAAGCAACGTAAAAATACCCGCAAATGGGACGGAAATGAAGGGAAAAGAAAGGAGAGGAAAGAAAAAAAGAACCTTCAGAGTGCATCATAAATCTATTAATAATAATGAAAATTATGATTAATTAAAATGAGAAGGGTATTTGAAGTTTCGTTGCCGCAGAAGGAGTGGCATCCGCCTGGGCGCTTGTTTCTGCCGATGTTGTTCTGAGTGCTTTGACGATTTCCGTTTCCGCTTCCGTTCTCTCAGTTACATCCACTTGTTGTTGACGCTGCGCTGCGCTGCGCAGCGCGTATCCTTTGTGTGTTTAACGTGCGCTTGTGTGTGGGTGAATGTGAATTGTGGACGATGTTCCCGCCCTCCCAGTGCTCGGTGCTCGGTGCTCAGTGCTTGGTGGTCAGTGACAGTGGTTCTCGCTGCCTGTTGCTTGTTTGTTGATTGTTGCCTTCGCCTGACAGCTGCTTTGACCAATCTCTCTGCCCACCTGCAACCTGCCTGCCCCCAGCCACCTCCCCCATCATCATACCGTCTCTGGCAGGGCGGCTGGTGGGGACAGGCTCCAGCAATTTCAATAAATCTCGCCGTGTCCACGTTTGGTTTGTCTTACTCGTCCGAGTAGCTTGTCCTCAAGGCGGATGCAAGTGAACTTGGCACTTGACAGTCGACTTACATGCACAGCTGCCTCGGTGCCATCTTCGAAGGGAACCACAGCAATACCTCGCTTGTGGCAGAGACGTCTCCAAGGAGACGGAGCTCCACATGATACTTCTATTCCTTTCCCTTTGGTTCATCGCAAACAAAGAACTGGCTCCATCAGTTCCAGTCACGGATGGAGGGAGGACCATTCGCTCTGTCCATTCCCCAGTTGTCAGCTGCATACTCATACGCGTTTGAACGGCAGAGACTTGGCCCCTCTGTTCAATGATCAATGATGCGCTGAAAGTTGATTAATTTGTTATCCTGCCACTTGAGGCAGGCCCCGCCTTGGACTGCCATTCGCCACCAGCCACCAGCCAATGCCGCAGAAATTAATTACCGGATTATTAGACAATTTCATTGGCTAAACGGATGCTGCCTCGCACAAGGGCGTCGCTGCAGAGCAACTCCCATACAGCCACACTCCAAGGACCCCAAGGATCCCAAGTATCCCAAGAGACGTGGCCTCGAACTCCATTTTTTGTTCAATTTTCACATCTCTGACATTTGTGAACCTTTGCTTGGGTCTCGTACTGTCCGGGATTAACATTTAATGGCCAAAGGTCACGCACACACTGTGATGGGCGATGGTCGATGGTCGATGGGCGGGAAGGTGTGGTCAAACCTCTGACAATCCCAACGAAGGAAACAATATCGAGAGTGCCAGCCCAGAGACGGAGACAGAGAGAGCAACAGCGACAGCGACAGCGACATGCCAGTGGCATCTCTCTGCTAAATTAAGTGCCCAACTTAAATAACTCGAATTAAACATTAATAGCATACTTAAAAGTTTCCCCTGGTTTTCGTTCTCGTTTTCGTTTGCCTTCTAGTTTTTCCCCAGTTCTAGAATTCGGTTTTGGTCCCGTTTTGTTGTTGTTGTTGTTTGTTTGTTTCCTCCCACAGTTTTCTTTTATTAACAGATTGCTGAAATTTCTATAGTCTAAGTTTTCCTTGGGGGGGAAAGGTTAAAGGTTTAGCACTGGAAACTGGATTTTCCTAAGTAATCGAATTGATTTCGAGGCCGATTTCTGGCTGCTAAAGAAATCATTTAAAACTTAATTGTTTTGCTCGAGTTCTGCCATTGATTACGCAATCAATTTTAAACAAAGAGAATAAGTAGGGGTGGCGGAGCGGGGGTTGCTATACTCTACTGTGTATGTGTGTGTGCTGCAGATGATTGGCCCCTGACAAGTGCTGGACTTTACGACCGAAATGACAGCACAATTTCCATGGCAGGAATTGTGGGCCAGCTCTCCTTTCAGCACACAGCTTATCTTTCGGTTGCAGCTGCAGCTGCAGCTTCCATTTCAGCACAGGTCTCACGTCAGATCTAATACCTGCACCGCTCTGCAGCTCATCCTTCGTCGGGGTATCACTTGTATATTGATTTTGGATTTCTTTGGGCAGACAGCAGTCGAGTTTCCCCCTCATCATAACGTCCATTCTAATTAAGTAAAGTCCCTATCCCATCATTCGAGTACAGTCTGCAGCAGAGGCCATGGCATTGCAGTTGGGTTTTCGATTTTACCCACATCTTCCGTTTCGTTCCGTTCCGTTCCGTTCCATAACAAGTTCTGGATTAGTGTCTGGCCTCAAACTGCAGCTGCGAGCAGTGAGTACAGGGGCAGCCAGAGAGTAATTCAATAAGAAAAATATTGCACGTCAGAGCCCGGCTCAAGGAGATAACGCGATTGCAATGCGCTTGAATCAATTTTGAGAGCCTGCACTATGCACTGCGTTTCCTCAATGAGTATTTGTCTCTGCCAGTCTCCGTCTGGCACACGACTTGCAACCAGTCACTCTTCATGTTTCATCTGCTCAAGATGTTGTCAGCTTAAGTGCCGCATTTGAGGCGCCATGAAATATGCAACAGCCTGCTCAAGTGCGCTTCAAGTGGGCCAGAATGAACATGCAATGTAGACCCGCCCCAAGAGGCTCTGCTCTCACCCAGTCTCTCTCTCTATCTCTGAATGCAAGCAGAAGACTGTGGAGGGGGAACAGCCAATAGGCCTTTGTTTTTGGACACCGATTGATATGTTTAGACCACGTTTGGCCCTCTACAGTCTCTAATGCAAGCACGAGTATGCACGTGGCACTTTGAATACCTTAATGGACAAGCCTCTTCACAGAGTGCCATCATACACGCGCAGATTGCATAGCCCGGAAAGAGCAGGTGAATTTATAAATAAAAATGAAATAAAACGCAAACAATCACACGGGATATTTTGAGAGCACGTACGTAACGCATTGCCTGTGTGTGAGAGCCGAGAGCCGGCTTAAGCGCATGCATTGAAATGTACTGATGCGCCACCTCATGACGCACAAGCACTGCAGAACGATATCACGCAAAGGGATACGCTTTGTGATCAGGGATAGTCCGCAGGGCATTTGGCTGACAGCAGAAGCTCTGCACACGCACTCAATTCCCAGTCGCTGGAGATCGGCAAGGCCGTGAAAGTAGCAGCCCAGACTCGCAGCCACTTGTCTTGACCTCGCCCTTTGCTGAGAACACACTCGTCCGCATTGAAGGGCAACGCTGGTGACGATTTGAAGCAACTCATTTGGAGCTCTGATGACATTTAAATATAAATTAAAAAGTTGCGCATACGACATGTTCGCCCGGGAGGGATAAGAGGCTGCGTGGCTGAGTTTCTTTTGCTGTTGCTGTTGCTGTGGGGGGTAGCGGAATACGAATAATTTTGAGAAACAGAGTCATGACTCTGCCAAGCCCAAACCCTTCCTGCTTCTGAAGCAGGATACTTGGATACTTAGGGAAGAGGAGGCATGCATACATATGTTGGCAAGGTTGGGGTGGGTGTGTGGGCGTGGGGGCTGCAATTTAGCGCGACAACAATGGCGCCCAAGTGGCGACATCATTGCTTTCTCTTGCTCTGCCTTAATTTTCTCTCACAATCGTTTTCTTTTTTGGCGTAGGCACACAAATGTCTGAATGTGTGTGTGTGTTTTCTGTGTCTCTTTGTCTGACAGCGTGTGTCTGTCTGTGTGTGTGTGTGTGGTCTAAGCTGGTGTGTTGTTGTTCTGTTTTATGTTGCGTAGTGTAATTAAAAACTAAAAGAAAACGGAAACAGCATAGAGACTGAGACTGAGTCTGAGTCTGAGTCTGGGAACTGGAACAAAGTCTAGACTATTTTCAAAACTGTAAAACCATTAAATAATTATTAATATTTAAATATAGAATTAAATTTTAACAAGCTAAATGTAGCCAGGCGAAATCCTGATGGGAAATTCAAAAGGAGGAATATTGGAAAAATTACTAAAATAAAATATAAGCCAGAAACCATCATCCAAAAGAGCACTCAAAGATCACATTCGTATAGATGCCTTTCTGATCCCATAAAGTAAATATATTCCTACACTCTCATAGAGATATACACAGAGATATATGTACATACACAATTACACGGGAGTACCGGGATACAGTATACAGTATTATAGTTTGAATATGAGCGGATGGACAGGAGTAGGAACCAATCGAATGTGAATGCTCAATAGAACTTGTAAAAATTAAAGCAGTTCCCACTTGATACATCAAAAAAATTGCCATAAAATCGGTCGAGGCAGCAAACACTGTGGCACCTGATTTTTGGTCTGTTGCAATACTTTAATTTAATTGAATACATCGTGCACACATACATACTTACATATCTCTTTACTGTTATGCACCAATGGGTAACACTCATTAATATCTGTAGCAAAGGGGAAAAGCGAAACTCTGGCAAACAAACTCTGTTGAAAAATGTTCTTTGAGTGCTTTGTGAATGCATCCACTTGTTGATAGAGTCAATGATTGATTCAATCAACCATTAACTGCGGTGTGGACGCACAATATATCAGAAATATCAAACGAAATGAATCGAAAATGTGAAAGAGAATTAAGATAAAATTAAAAGCCATAAAAAAAAGAAGATTCATTATGTGCATACGAGTATGTATGTGTTCATGTTATGTTAAAATATATTTTAATTTTGGTTAAAGTGCATTCATATTCATGTATAGCCGTCGGTTGATATTAGCCAGTTGCCGTGAAAATATTCCGATAAATATTCAATTAAACCGAAAGTGAATGCCATCGAATTTTCGAAGCCTTTTCATTCGCTTAATCAAATACGAGAGGATATGAAAACAAATACTTAAATACTCAGTCACGACCAGGCTGTTGATAATTCCACTTTACTCTCGCTGAGAGCCTCAGAGACGTCCCAGGGGCAGGGCCGAGATAGAGATAGAGACGGAGATAGAGATAGACCACAAAAGCAATCTCATCATCGACACTTTTTGCTATTTATTTTCATTATCTTTCCACGAACTAATCAAATGACGGAGAAAAACAAACCGACAACACAGCCACAGCAGAACAGAACAGAACAGAACAAAACAGCAGCGACAATTAGATGGGGAAGCTGCGGAACATAATCAAGAGCCGCAAAGTTGAAATTGAAATCAAATTGCCAAGGATAGGGCTTGGCAGGCGACTGGCCATGGCCATGGCTATGGCATGGGTACTGGCAGGAGATAGATAGAAAGATAGAAAGAAGGATAGAGGGATAGGATGGGGCTCTGCCTCTCTTTCTCTTTCGCAGTAAGGAGAGTAATCACGAGGGAGCCAGGCAGTAACCATAGCAGCAGCAATGGCCACCATTAAGAAAACAAAAAAACACAGTCTCCATGCCGAGTCTTAAGATACCCTCGTAAATCCATTCCATCCGACATTATCCGCTTCCTTCGCATTCGAATCTTTAAGGATTCGATGTATACTGCTCCGATGTAGTCATCTAAGGTGTGGGGGTCGGAAAGGCTCTTGCGAATCGGATTCAAAGTATCCTCTGGATATACAAGAAAAAAACGACAGCAACAACAACAGGATCGGCATCATTAAAAGGCGATGCATCAACGCTCGATTCTTGTCTGTGTTTCTGTGTGTGTCTGTGTGTCTCTGTGTGCGTGTCTATGTGTGGGTGGGTGGGTTGGTTGGCACTGTGTGAGTGTATCTGTGCGTGTCTGTTATTGTTATTTCCCATCATTTCCCCGGGGCTCTGACACGGTACTCATAATTAAACGCATTTTGTATTTAATTATGAGACGACGAAAACAGCCAGAGCCAGAGACAGTGCCAGGACAGCAGTAGAGCAGAGCAGTCCTGCTCTTTGAGCTTTCGTTTCATCCTTCATCGGGGCTGGACATCTCCTGCTTTAGCTTCAGCTACAGCTTCAGCTTCTGCTTCAGCTCCTGCTCCATCCCCATAATCTTTCTTTACTTGGCGAAGGCCGCTCGCATTTTTGCATAATCATTTTCGGATTCGAGCAAAGCCCTCAAAGCGATCAGTGGGTCTGGAAAACACGGTACATTTTCCGCACAGAGTGGGGTCCGCGGCCCCTCGGTGGGAGCTCAGGCAGAGCTATGAATTGGTCCTTGTCCAACAATTAAAGACGCTGTTGAGAATGCCATGAAAAAGTTATGTCAGTACACTCCCTCTCTCTCCCTCTCCCTACCCCTCTCCCTCCCCCTCTGTCTCTGTCTCTATACATATTCTCTATGCATCGGCTTAGCCTTTGCGTTGAATCTGTACACGAATACATATAACATATTTCGTTTGGTACAAAAAGAAACTTTTACTAAACGCACACACACACACACACACACCAGCTAAGGGCCATGTGTGTGTGTGTGTGTGTGTGTGTGGGCCAGCATTTATGGCCCACTTTTCTGTGGCTTTCTCCTCTGTGTTTCTGCCTTTGAGTAATTTGGGAATTTTTATCACACATCCTTGCCAAATTTTGCGTATACCCTTGCAACATTAACGAGTGGACTGGGGGGCATGCCTCAATGTCAAAATGGAAATCGATCGCTCGAAAATCATTAACCATATCATACGTTTGCAATGGTAACGAAAGTACTGGTTGCGTCAGGATCTGTGAGGGTACACATTAATTCGGTGCGAAAGGCTCGGCTTTTCAGCTGCTTTCCGCTTCTGTGCACAGGCTGGTGCTTAGTCCTCTTTTCTGGTTATTGTTTCTGCATGCAAGACTTGGTGTGGTTAATTTTATTACCGCCATAGTTCTATTGTTAATGGTCTCGCACTCGCTCTCGCTCCCGCACTCGCACTCGCTCTCGCACTCGCTTTTATACTGGCTCTTGCTCTGCTCTCGCTCCCATTCTCGTTTTCTTTTTTTTGTTGGTTTTTCCACTCGCATGGATGCCAATTTCATGGAATTTTGTGGGCGAGAGAAGGTGCATATGCGAAATTCTGTACAGTTGCTACCACACTCCCGTGCACACTGCGGTGTGTTTATGCGTTTGGCTTTGGCATTGTGTTTGTGTAGATCTTATATCAAACGTTTCCTTCGAATGAAAAAATAAAAAGTTAATTACACTCATTACAATCATGATGGAAAATAAATACTCGGTTTCCTGTGGTGTCCGGTGGTGTCTGGTGGTGGTCTATGCGCTATCCGTGTGTGTGTGTGTGTGTGTGTGTGTGTGAAGCTTATGTTATGTTATTCAGAGCGAACCATTTTTACTTAATTGGACGGGGGTACTCTGAGCTGTGCGCATTCGTTATCCATTAGCCCCGGCAGAACGGAAAGTTGTTGGCTGTCAAAAGTATTTTGCCCGAATTGCGTGAGTCCTGCAGAGTAATCCTGTAATCCTCTTCCGAAAAAGCTTCGGCATACCATTGCCGCAAAGTAGTTCGTAGTTGTTTATTTGGTACCTACTTTTTATAGTCTTATTTCTATGATTTACTGATAGATAGATAGACCCCACAATACGTACTTCAGTAATTTGATTTTTCACAATAATATTGTTAATTTACCGCCGCCTTTAATTATCGTCCTGCGTGGAAACTTAATTGCTGGGAATTTGTGCATATCCGATATCATTGGCAAAAGTTGGCGGCTTTCAAAATCTGGGCATTCAGCATACGCCCCGTGGGCAGGGCCGAGCAAAAACGAGCAATGCAGAGCATACCTCTACATACATACATACATATGTACGTCGAGCGTTAATTGGAATTTAAATCAAAAGATAAACTAATTTGGCATTCAACAAGCCTCCTGGCCTCTCTCCGTCTCCGTCTCTGTGTCTGTGTCTGTCTCCCCGCTGCTCTCCTTCAATTGTCGCTGAAATTGAGTCACAATTTAAGGTGCGTTAATTATGCATGCCACAAGAAGGGGCACAAACTAGTGAAGGTGGCGCTGGAGTTTAAGTCGAAGGTATGGATGTGGATGTGGATGTACCCAAAGGTGGATGGAGCTAGGGCCAAAGCTGGAGCTGAAGCACACAAGGGCGTTTCATGTGTGTGGAATTTGGGTCATAGAAACAAAATCAATAGCGCGGACGGCTTGAAGGCGACGGGTATAGGGATGGGGTATTGGTATGGGGACAAGAACAACAACTAGAGCCGGTCTAAGCCGAGGCACAGGTAAATTGCTTTGGCCACTCAGGTGAACTCCAGCAGGAATGGGATTTTCATTTATAAACAGCACAGCTTAAGCTATTTTTCAAATCAATTTTCAATTTCAATGCAAGAGAAATGAGACAAGAGACAAGAGACTGAAGCTCAATGGAATTGCTACTTCTCTGGCTGTCCCTCTGTCTGTCCCTCTGTCTGACTGTCTGTCTGTCTGTCTGGCTGTCTGAGATGCCAAGTGGTAATCGTGCGACTGTCCGAGTGCACTTTAAAGTTGAAGCTCGATTTCAGCCAAGCGTTAAGGGCTGCCCGCATTTCAGCGATCTGCCGGCCCTACCTCTAATTCTACATACGTACATCCAAATCCAATCCCAGGTCTCCATCCCTGACTGTGCCTTGGGCGTAAGTTAATTCGTTTGGCAGGACCCTCGGACCGACCCTGATCGCCTGAGAACACCAGAGGCCAAACCAGAAGTAGCCAAGGAATGAAAGAAATACAAACACGAAATGAAATCAACATGGCTCAAAAGAGAGAGCTCGTTTTGGCCTTTTTAATACTCTCTACTGAAGCGGCATAAACGGAGAAACGACACATTTGTCCCGCACACACACACACACATAGACAGAGTATAAAACACTCTCCACAATACAGTATAGGGTATAGAACATTACTACATTGACTACTACATCCAGCGTGTTGCTTGCTGTTGCTTTTAACCGTTTTTGGTTTAACGCAAACAAAACAAAACGCAAAGCAAACACAATACCCTCCACAGCCCCCTCGCGCACTTCACTTCAGTTGGTAGCACGAGTGAGTATGTGGCAAGGCAAAGACGAGCCAACGCCAGGGGGCCACGGGCAGTCGGGTAGGCACACGCATTTGTATGTAAATATAAAAAAGTTCAAAGCACATACACTTAACGTGCTCAAACACGCACTAGTACACACACAGAGAGAGAGAGTGAGAGAGAGAGTGAGGGATGGTAGATGGATTGGCTCACATGGCGGCTACTTGATGTTGCTTCTGGTGCCACAGATTTTGTTACGCTTCCCCTACACTTGGCCAACTTGGGCTAAGCGTTTGCTAAGCGCTCCTGCCGCTGGGGCTGCGACTGGGCTGGCCTGGCATGTGGCATGTGGCATGTGGCACGTGCCGCTGCATTCGAAGCGTGACCATCTGAAGTGCAAATTGGGTTTCCATCGATGATGTTTTTTTGGCGAATCATTTCATAGCTGTTGTCTGTTCTGTGGTATGCGAGTACTTGCAACTTCCATACGAAACCACAGCTGGTGGTCTAGGAGGAGAGACAGAAGGGGAGAGAAGTTGCTTTTGATTGTGCATAATTTCTGTTTTTGCACCGCTTATGCACACCTCTTGAGGAGTCTCGCAAACTTGTTGCCACTGATAATGTTTTCAGTGCGTATGTACGTACATTATTTGTGTGTGTGCGGTTACTTAGGGTATTTTTATGGCATTTAGTGGGTATTTCCGGCATTGGCAGCCAGTCGAGGACGTCTAATTGCAAGCCACAACACAGGATAGTCAGACAACATTGTCGTTACCTCAAAGCTGTTGCTAAGTTGTTGCCACAGTCACTTCTCCTTACACTCCCACGGGCACAACACAACACACTCCGCTACGCCCCCTCCCCTTTGCCAACAGGAGGCCACAGGAACAACTTCCAAGTGAAATGCCTTAAGTCAGCCAAACAAAGACAGAGACAGAGACAGACAGCCACTGCCACAGCTACTGCCACTGCGACATCCTCCTCCGTCCAGACACGGACACAGACATGGAGACAGACGGAGCAACGGAGACACTGAGACGCACACATTCCGAGGACCTGTGTACACAGCTGCGGCTCATTTGATCGCTGGGCTTGGCCAATTGGCGGTGGAGGGGACTTTGTGGCCAAATATTTGCCAAAATGTTTGCTAATTTGACTCAAGCTCCCCCTTTGCACCCTTGCACCCCAGCACCCTCGTGCCCAGCCTGTCACACGCCACGCATGTTTTTGTGGCGTCTGTGTGTGTGTGTGTGGGTGTCCCTGGCGAAAAGTTGCCAAGACGTGAGGCAAAGTGGCACAAAGAAGCCCCAAGCCTTGGTCTTCCCTTGGATCGACATAATTAAAACCGGATGGGAAGCCAGCGATGGCGATGGCGAAGGAGGTCGAGGGCGAGCTTGAGTTGGGCACGAAACTGTTGCCTACTTATGCGGTCCCAGCTATCCAATCAATATCCGCACAAAGGGGGCACCCCTCCCCCCCTTTCAAAGCCAATTCTGCTAGGCAAATTCGACTCCTGCCTGCAATCCGAAAGGTGAGAAATATTTGTTTGCTTTCTTACATAATTGTCTCAAACGAATCCATAATCCACACTGCAAAGATATTCACACACACACACGCACATTTTTGTGTGGATTTTCTGAAGGCAGAATACATTTTATTGGTAAATAATTGAGTGCCAAAGGTTGAAGAGGTTCATCGCAAATTTTTAATTGAAAAATTCCCTTCATTTCTCTATGCAAAATTATTCATCTCCCATTCGTTGGGCAGCAGAAATGTTTGTATCAATTATGGACTGCCGGACTGTGGCAATTTGTTCTTCGCTTTTAATTGAACGGCATTTATTTGGCTCAATAAGAGTCCAGAAAGGAGCCGACAGCTGGCACCCAAATATGCCCAAACTTTCGGCCAGGCTCTCTCCCATCGAGTGGGAATGGAGTGGCATGGCTGGGACTGAATCGTCGGAATCGTCTGAATCAATAAGCCACATAAAGCGCCGGGGACCTGGAGTTGGGTTCGGGTTTGGGTCTGGGTCTTGGTCTGGGTTTGGGTTCAAGTTCAAGTGTGAAAAAGTTTCGGTTTTATTTGGCAGCCTTCAGCCAGGCAGGCAGCTCTTCGGGCTCATTTCGGCCATAAACAGGCAACTGCCTTTAAATATATGTATGTGTATGTTTGTATGGGTGAAGTGTATTTGGCTCCAACGCATAAATTGCTATTTAATGAGGGTGTCTGTGTTTCATGGGTATTCCATGTGTGTGTGTGTGTGTGCTGCACATATACATATACAAGTTGGGCTCCATTACTGGGAGAATTGCGCTTGTCAGCCCCGAAGACTTTGAGCCTGGCTAACAAGTTTGTTCCATTTTCCAAGCCAGCTGACATTTTGAGTTATTAATAAACAAAGTGTCACACGCAAAGAAATGCAACAAGACTCAACTAAACACGCACACATACATGCATGCTTAATGTATGGATACAAGGACATGGAACACACATGTCCCTGAAATCAATGTTTACTTTGGTAATTGATAACTTATTGATTTGCATGGCCAGAGAAATGGAATACGCTTCCAGCCCACTCTCTTCCTGTGGCCCTTTTCTTTCTCTCTCTCTCTCTTTTCTCCATTTCTTTATGGCCCTTTTTCACACCATTTTCGCACGTTAATTTGAATTAGGCAACACGCAAGCCGCTTATCAAAATTGATTGCTTCTGCGCGGAGCGCCACACACTACTAATTCCAATTGCAATCCCACCTAAAGAGATCTCTCAGAAAGATTTATGTCTCACTATCCAATAAAATCGTTTCTGGGTTCCTAGATCACAGTTATGCCTGTCTCAGCGACAAAGTGTTTCCCCCATTCAAGTCCCACATTCCTAGACAAGATGGGGATTTGCATGGCTGAGGGGAGGGAAAGATTTGGGCACAATTGCTTGAAGGTCTGTGGCTGTTTCGGAGGCTGTGGACGATGATAATGATGGCAGGCAGCTGGTAAGTCCTCCAAAAGCGGCACCACTTCACGTTTATCTGCGGCTGGACGGCACAAAACTCATTAAATTACAGTAAAAAGAATGTGCCAAAAACACACAAGCGACAGCCGACACCCGACAGCCGACAGGGAACAGCGAAGTCCACACCGGAAATGTACGTAAGATTGAGAACGAGAACGAGAACAAGCGAGAGCGAGAGCCCCACGTAAATAAATGAAAAACTGAAAACTTAAGAGCCGAAAAAAAAAGGCCGCGGGGCGGCAAAGGACATACTATCCTGAAAACGTGGGCAAATATTTAATTATTTGTATATTTGCCAGATATGAATGTGAATATGAATATGAATATGAATAAATTCCCACAGCAGTGGTGTGGAGTGTCCTTCGATATGGCAGCCCACCTGCCCTGGACATTTGCTTTAGTTGTTTGTGGAGCTTTGAGATAATTAACTTTTCAGAGACACAAACACATGAACGTGGGATGGGGGGGGTGCTGGAACTCCATTCAAATATTACTATGGAATTGCAAAAATATTTCATTGCCTTCTCGGGCAATCAAAACAACTTTTCTTTTGGCATTCCAATTAAAAATATGCCCAAGTAAAGGCAATATTACTTGCATTGCCTTGGAGGGGAAGGATTTGAAAGGATTCAATCCGACTATGGATTACGGCACATGGGAGTAACACAATTTATTAGCCAAATTAATATCCAAAGCAGAGACAAACTACTGCAACTTCAAAGCAAAAAATTTAATAAAATGCGCAAAGCCTGGCAGCAATATTGTGTATCACTGAAGTCGAGAAAATGAATTTTCTTTTGGAAATAATATCACAAATCAAGGGACAAAATATGCGCATAACATGTGCGCATCTGGGCATTTGCTGGGGGGCAGGAGGAGATTGCTGGGAAAGTGGGAGGGAATTTCCATGACATTTGAGCCTCACACAATGAATGTGTTCATCAAAATGTATTTCATAATATAAAATTTACTCCGAAACGCACTGTATATTTGTATGATATGTAAAAACAACATTTAGAGATTTGTATGCTCGTTATAAACGGCTGACTAGATCGTCTAACCCGATGAAATCTCAAATGTCCCCATCTTATCGCATCCTCCCCCGACCCGACCCACCCCACCAACTACCAACTACCAATGCCAATGCCACAGCTGCATGCCACATAAAGAGGGAGAATTAACACGAAACACACAAGAAAGTCCTGCCTGCCTGCCTGTCTGCCTGTTTGCCTTGCTGGCTTCCTGGCTTTCGGTCCAACTGTGTCAATATCCATGTGTGTAAAAAGAAACAAAATCATCATTTAACATTTGCGTACACAGCAACAGGACACACGACACACAGCACACAGCACACAACACACAACACGAGAGCACACAAACGCTGAACTGAGCTGAGCTGAAAAAACTTTCATTTTACGAGCCATTAAAAAAGGAACATCAAAATTACATAAAAAAACCAGAAAGCCCATCCCCAGGGAGCAGGGAGCAGGGATCAGGGATGGCGGAAAACTGCATCCACAACAGGAGCAAACCAAAAGCAAGCATAAAAATATATGTACAATGAAGGCAATAAAAACTCGCCTCAGGCCAAAATCTCAAATCAAATAAAACGCATCGAAATGTGCCCCCAAACAAAGGGGTGCAAGAGCAAAGCCATGTTCGGCGGCACTCATAAACAGCCGCATACCCACACACCCACACACCCCCACACCCACACACCCACATGGCGATTGAAATTTCAATAAATTCATATTCATTCATTGGTTCACCGAAAGCAAAACGAAAACAGCATAATTATCCAGAATTGAAATCGCTTTTGCTGGGTTTCAAATCTCGTTCCGATTTGGGCATTCAACAAAATATTGAAAATAAAATCATTCGATTAAATATTAGATCCTGTTCGATGAATGCTTGTTTGCACTTCTCTTCGTATATTTTACAAGGCATCAAAACAGTTAATAAGCTGTTGCTAAATCCGTTGAAATGTTGACCATTTGGGGGACTTCTTTATCACGTTCAAAGCTGCCAACTTTCTGACTGATTCTATGACATAAGTCCAGTGCTCGGCACGACGCTCTTTAATGGGGATAGCAAAAGCGACTTCGGCTCTTGCTATCCCGCTTTTGCCAGTGCTGAGCAATAAACCGATTTCTCCCGCAGTCATGTTCGGCACCAGCGCACACACAAGGGTATGCGTGCCGAGCACTGGATTAGTCGATTCTGTCGTATATATATAATATCAAGTAAGGTTAAAAAAATGAAATGAAATGTGTGTAAGTATCATATAAATTTGGCGACATTTTCGTATCATGAAACTCCGGTGCATTCCGGAGCGTAAAATTAAGTTTATTATTATACAAATTACTCATTCCTTCCTCAATTGAAAATCTGAATGCCTAGTTTTAAGAAATTGGTGGACCAAAATTAGTACAAAAACAGTCTCTGGTGAACTCTGGAGGCCATTGGCTAAATCGAAAACATGCATTATCCTTGAGCCTGCTAACTTGAATGTTCTGTTCTTTGGGCTAATGCCAATCTGAATGTTAATTGTGTTAAATGTGCTATATAATTCGGACAATAAGATGAACTCTGGTGAACTCTGGAGGCCATTTGCATTGGTTTTTTGTACAAAAATCTTTAGTTCCTTAGGCTAATGACTAAACTAAATGTTGAACAGTATTTTCAAAGTGCCAAATTCCAAATTGCAAACTTTCCTATTTGTTTACTCGAATGTTCCGAATGTTTCGAATGTTTCGAATGTTTTTTATTGTTAATTACGCTTAATGTGTACACACTGTGGAGATATGTATGTAGAACTATTGTTGGGTAACGAGCTTATTGTTTTTCCGCAATTACCCCGCCACTATGTTTACTTCTCTGTGGCTCCTGCTTCTGCTGCGGCCGTTGATGGTGTTTTATTGCCCCGGACAATGCGACATTCCCCCCACATCGATGGCGGTACGAATGACGCATGAACAGGAGGAGCACGAGGAGCACCGCTTGTAACAAGACCAGATTGCGCCGCCTCACCGACTGCATCGAGCTGTTGCCCATCGGAACGGGTCTGAGCTGTATAAATCCCGTGTGCAAGCCATCAGCAGCCGCCATAGCAGCCGGAGCAGCCGGCGCAGCAGGAGCAGGAGGAGGTGGAGGTGGAGGTGGAAGTGAATGTGGACGAGGAAGACGAGAAGAACGAGACCGGGAAGGAGATGGCAGCTCGACAACATCGAGCTCGGCAACAGCAGCAGGACAACGGCAGCTTGAACCATTAATGCTCGGTGCCCCACGGTGGACCATTGCACAGATAGAGGGGGCAGCGACCTTAGAGAGTCTCTATCGCTCAACGAGCTTTCATAGTGAGGAATGTCTGCTGGACATGGAGACCGGGGAGGAGTTGGATATAGAAACGCACCAGCAGCAGCAGGAGGAGGAGTCGCAGAGGGCAAGGGAACTGGGCCAGGAGCACAGGTAGTTGCTCCATTAAATACGACTAAACAAAGAATCACACACAAAGAGAAACAATGAGAGAAACAACACCAAACAAGCACACGAACAACACGATGAACAGCTGCCTCATAGAGATACAGAAACAGAACCAGAATGAGAAACAGAATGAGAAACAGAAAGAGAAACAACGACAGCTGCAGATGTTGTTTGGGTTCTCTACGGCAGGCCACTCGGGCGTATACTTAATGTTCTGTTAAACAGCGAGGATGAACAGCAGCCACAGCAATAATCGTAACAACATAAAGGAACAGCATACACACAAACACAACACACACAATAAAACCAGCGCAAAAGAAGAGATAGTTTTAAGGGTCGAAGGGGTCGAAGTCTGCATACCCCCTACAATATAGTCTATACTCCGATCATCCGATTACCCAAACTGCAATTTCCCTTTGGCTCTTTGGCTATCTTCGAAGCAGCTCTCTCACACTCTGCTCTGAAGAAAGCCATGAGACAAGGGAATGTCTTAGAGAAGTGCTTCGACCAGATATATCATAAGTCTAGGGATCATAAGATAAAGGATGCTGCTGCTGGTGCTGATCAATAACAAACCTGCGCACACATACTCGTCTCTATACGTACACATATATATGTAGGTATAAGTATATGTAGTCCATTTAATGGCATCACAATCGTAACAATCTCTGCTAGATATACTCCCAGTCGTTTAGCTAACGAAGTATGCTATTTAGAATGATTAAGTTTGTGTAATGTCCAGCTCTATTATATCCATTGACTTAGATCTTCACCTCCTCTATCTACATCTCTACAGACGAGAGTATATTGTCCGGGGTCTGAAGGGTCTCTCGACTTTCTTTTGCCTGCTCAAGTTTAACTCGAAATCCACTCGAGGAATCTGCTCACATAAATCAAGGCGCACAGTTTCCGTGAGGGTGTGGGTGTGGCAGTGGTCTCATTAGCTTGCCACTTGTTGCATGCGAGAGTGAAACAACAATGCGCACTTAATATCAATAAGACAATGTGTCAAGCAAAAAGTCAAAGTTCACATGGCGGATGGTGGATGGTGGATGGGAGTGGATCCACTTGAGGGAGCAACTTGAGCACGCGATTCACCTTCCGAGGGTGCTGCAGCCTCATCAGCGTTTGGGGGAAATTCGGCCAGCGAAGCAGAACGCTAGATTGGAGTCCCCAATGAGCGATAGCTGGATTAGGTAACCACAAGTAGTGCTTAGCCCCAGCCCCAGCAGACAACCCCGCTTTCGAGTGGAACCTGGGCCTTGAGTTGTACCTCAATTTGTAGGGAAATTGAGCAATTACTGAGAAGCGTTTTCCTCTAATTGTCTGCGCGTGAGAATATCCTGAGTCCTGTGTCCTGTGTCCTGTGCCTGACTTGTCCGATTGATACGACAGGTATACGTCCAGAGAATAGCTAATGGCAGAACAGTAGAGTAGAGCGTATGTTCGCATGGATACAAAATGAACAGTTAATTGATTCGCTTGCCATTTTCTAGAATTTTAAATACGAGCAGTGTTCCCCCCTCCTCCCCCCCGTCACTGCATTCGCTGTGGCAACATGGCATGTGGCGTTTCCCTGACGGACGTAAGGACAGGTTTATTAGTAGTTCATTAAAATGAAGCCTCAGAGGAGGAGGCGGAGAACTAAAATTGGACTGCCTCTCGGACTTATCTACGGCTTATGCGGAGGCGTACGCTGTACTCGTAATGTGCTGCATGTCAACTTGTCAGACTGCTTGAAATGCTGGCCTGCTTGCTGGCTAAGTGGCAGGACAAGTTGGAGCCATTTAATCCAATTCCCCAACCTCAACCACCTCTTAGCTTTAAACAATCAAGAAGCAACTGCCTTTAAAGCATTTGTGCCATCAAACACGTTAGCTGGCTGTTGGCTAGTCGCTGGATTGAAGGACTTGCATTGAAGGACTAAGGGAAATGTGGCAGTTCCCATACTGCAATCAGCAATCAGCAGTCGGCAATATTGTCACAACTATTTGCTTGATGGCCATTAATCAATGGGTAATGCAAGCGAAATTAATTAATTGAGACCAGAGCAGAACCTAGAGGACAGTGGCTAGCGGGGTTACAGCTGGGTGATTAGTGCTGGGTATACATACATATGTGTGTATTAAAAGCACGCCAGTTGCCATCCCATCCCATCTAGTTGATTGACAAGCAAATCAATCAAATTAGCCCAGAGAATTTCAGTCGGACTCTCGTATCTCGCATCCAGATGGACAGGACTCATTTCATACGCTCCATTCAATCCAGTGCAATGCAATTAAATCGTAGCGCGGTCAACACTTGGCTCTCCTCTGGCAACAGGCAACAGACAACAGACAGGAGGCAGGAGCAGGCAGGAGGTAGCAGCCACCAGCCACCAGCCAGCTGAAGAGAACCGTACATGGCCTTGGCTTTTGTTGACATTGTTTTCATTTGATTTACCTTTTCCCCATCACGATTGCCACATTGATTTCCGCATTATCCTTGATGCACAACCTCTGGCCAAGGCCGTGAGCTGTTAATTGGCTTACAATCACACCGTGAAGACACAGCAGGGGCCAAGGAAGCTGTGGCAGGCCTGGAGCAGCCGACCACAGGTGGACAATGACTACCTGGCTAAAAGGTTTTCCACGTTTGCCATTTCCATCGATCAAGCTGGGCCTTCTGTCTGTCTGGGCTAATCGATTGAATCGACCTTGATCGTGCATCAAACACGGGACACGGAAACGCGCTTGACCCGGATGCATTCATGTCATTTCATTGCACTGCACTGACATCCCTACAGCGCTATACGGATGGACGGATGGGGGGATGGGGGTCTCTGTCGGATAGGTAAACAAGTCTGCCAGCTTCATTAACAAGAATCAAGTAGAGCCACTCTTCATCCTCCATTGTCCTGTGGCCACTTGGAGGCAAATTAGATTGGTATTTAAATCAGTTACACAAATACGAGTGCGAGTTTGATTTGCGAGTGTATTTAGTCGATTGCCTTCTGCTTGGCAGAAGCTTAGGAAGTTTTACTTTGACTTGCCTGAAAAGTGTCCTTCAGTTGCAGTCCTTTTCCCTTGCAACGCCTTTCCTATGCGGAAATGCTTAAGGAAAACATTTTAGTGTAATTAAAAATTATCTCTGGGAGTCTCTTCCAGTCGTACTTGCATTCCTTTATCGGCGCAGGTTCATCAAATATGCCAAGGAGTAGTATGTGGTGGTGTTTCCATGAAGGCATCAACAGCAAAAAACTCAGGGACTCACCTTCAGCATATCAAATTGCAATTTGTACCCCTCCCCCCCCCTGCCAGGTAACCAAGTAGCCAGCTACCGCGATTCCCGTGATTTGAGATAAAATGAGAATCCTGCGCCCTCCATGACGCCTCCAGTCAAGAGAGAAGCCACAACCGTAAACCGAAGGTTGCAGCTATCAGCAAGCATCAACCAGCAACCAGCTAACGGCTACCAGCTCCCAGCGTGGTCCAAACCGAACCAAACCACGCTTGGAAATTACATTTTAATTATGCGCTTAGCAGCCATTCCGAACCAGCTACAAACCCCAACCCCAACGCTCCTGGGACCAGGGATCCCTGCTCTTTCAATACATATCTTATGGAGCTGTGGCTGTGGCTCCTTGGCTCCAAAGTATGCCAATCGATTGCCGTAATAATTCCAATATAATTGCAATCACAGTGGGGATCCCCCCACAGTCGCACATAAATTGAAAACCGTTTGGCAGAAGTTTGATTAATATTAGATATGAAAGATGGAGCAGGTCGGCCAGCCAATTAATAATTTGCAATTGACAATTTTGCGGCAACAGTGAAACAAATGGCCAACAAGGGGTGTGGGCGGGGTGGGTTAAAACTTTTCTATAAATCTACCATTCGGCGGTTTGGCGGTGCGGCAGCATCTGTGCGGATTGTGTACAAAGTTTGTGCCCGGATCTACATATAGCATCATTTCTCAACGCAAGTGTCTCCGGCACCCTGGCACGACGGGAAGATTTATCAAAGGCCCTGTGTGTGTGGGGCACGGCACAATCTGCAGAGCACAGCGCAGCACTGAGGGAAACCATTTTCCATTTGCCATCTTGTATTTTCCCCATTTAAATTGTTACCATTTAAAAATTGTTATTGAAATGAAAATATTGCTCTCATAGAGCGGATGGGTATGAGCAGAGACTATACAATGCCAAGATGTTGCATGAGGGACCATGCCACTGCTTAGTCATGCCTTGGGCGGCTACATAAGTCGTTGCCGGAATCCAATAACAAACAGTCCTTGGCGACACGGCATCCGGCATCCGGCATCCGTTTGCTGTGGCAACACTTATTGTCCTATGATCTCTGTTCCAGATGCAATATCTTGGCATTTGATAGTCTTTGGCATGAGCCAATGAGAGCCCAGCAGACCCGACCTTCAAGCCCTACCTGCTGCCCTTCGTAGCGCTACCAAATAATATTAATAGTATTAGCTAATAATTTTAAAGGAATAATCAATCACTCACTCGTATCGTGGAGCACAGATTCACTTAGTTATTTAGTTCGATTTAGTGCACGCCTCCCCCTGCCCAGCAGCATCTGAGAGAGCACAACCCCACTACTTATAGAGAAAGTCCCAAATAAGTTATCTATCGTTAACAATTGCATTTACCTAACTATAGTACTCTATTCTAAGAAATACTGAGCATATTAGTGTAGTTTTTCTCAATACTCTTTACCACTTTATTCGATAATCCATAGATATAAACTTAGACAGCATTTTGAAACCATTTCTTTTGCATTTCATCCACATTAAGTAGTAAGAAATTCCACTTGAAATTCCCAACGTTTTCTAAATGTTTGCACAATGTTTCGAATAACTAGATTTTAGTCACTTTTTTTTATGGTTGCAATTCGAGAATTCACTTCTTTAATGGTTAGAATAATGCCGAAAGGGAGCATCTTTTTGGCGCTCAGTGTGCGTCTCTTTGGGGCAGACTTTCAAAATCCTATTTGAACTAAGTTGAAATGAAATTTGCACCATTTTGATGGCAAATTATCAAAATGAAACTAATTAGAACACTTAGGCCAAAGAGGTGGAAGCTAATTGGAATGGGTCGCCCACTCCCCGCTCCCCACTACCCACTCCCCACTCCCTGCTGCATTTGTCCTTTCCATTCCATTCCTGTACCTGTGATGGGGTGATGTCGATGGTTTGGACAGGCATTTTAATTGAATCTGCCTGACATTTCTGGAATTCCCATTTGGTTGCAAGGTCCATTTCATAAGTAACAAGCAGACAGGAGTCCAGCTGTTGCGGCTGCTTCTGCGGCTGTGGCTATTCCATTGAATGTGCAACATCTACTAATTGCCCAACTTTGTGGGTCTTCTAGGGGTAGGTTGAGGGGTAGGTTGAGGGCGAGGGGTATGTTAATTAACTGTTTGATGCCAGTTGAGTTCCTTTATAGTATCAGCATATTTTAAATGGCCGCAGTTCTTTGTCGAAAAGGAACGAATGTGCCCAGTGGCAAGCTTATGGATTGAGTGATTGAGCAGGACAGAGAGTGTGTAAGAGTGTGTGGCAGTGTGTGGCAGTGTGGATAAGTGTGAGGCCTGCTTACAATTTCAAACGGCGTCGCTGACAATTTCCAATTCATTGTCGGACTGGGAGCCCAATCTTTCTTTTCCCAGTCTCCCGGCTGTCCGCCTGCCTCACTGCCTCACTGCCTGTCCCTGACAGAAATCAATGAATACCTGGACCACAATGTGAGTGGTGCGGACATATGAATGTGCGAAACCGCACCAAAGCGAACAACGCCATGCCACACCACACCGCACCGCACCACACCACACCGAAACGAGCAGAATTCGAAGCCATCCACTGGAAACGGCCATAATTTGACAAATTGACTGCATTTTAATTTTTGCCATAGGCCCGTGAGCCCCGTGAGCTATTCTCAGAAGTCGTGTCGAATGTGGGCATGAGAGAAATTCTTGTTCCGGACATGTGCCGCAAATGACTGAACCGCAAACGACTGAGCGACGACTGAGCGACTGAGCCGCTAACCACCTGCGAATGGCGCTGGCTTTTAATTGTACACAAAGACAATGTACATATGTACATACATGTGTGTGTATGTATATGTCAATAATTGACGAGGCGGCCTGAATTTCACACATTCCGAAATGAAGGGTTTAACGTTTGTAATCGAAGGTGAACCATCAGCCAAGCCATATTTGGTTTGAGTATTCCTTGGGGAAGTGTAGAAGCATTACGAGTACTTTTGGTAGGCGCAGATCGGACACCAGGACAAACAGCATCCTAGAGAAGAGCAGCAATGTGTCAGATCTCTGATTTGTAATCTTAGAACTTAGAGCTTAGAACTAGGAGAAGATAGCGTTTAGATACCGCTTTCGCTTTTGTAACACCATCTAATGTGTGCCTCTTCTTTGGCATTCCGCACAGGTCTGGTGCCAGGGACGAGTTTGGAACGCAGCGCGTCTACAAGAAGACCTCGCCCAACTGCGTCCTCACTCTGTATCTGCCGACGCGCGAGATGACGCTCACCGGGGACAAGGCGGCGGTGCTACGTGGGATTCTCTTCGTGGACCCGAAGGCCATCCAGGGATATCGTGTGTATGCCCAGCTAACGCTGACCTTTCGGTAAGGCTAAGGCCATGGGCCCTGGCACCGGTCGTATATACATTCAACACAGCAACAGCCACGGCGACAGCCACGGCGACAGCCACGGCAGCAACATCAACAGCAGCAGCAACATCAGCAGAATCAGAAGCAGTGCCAGCGGAAGCAACAGCAACAGAAGAGTAACGGCAAGATGAACATTCATCTTGAAATCGAAATTGCAAGCGTCATTTGCTCTGCCTTTGCCCGTGAGACAGACAGCCAGAGACAGACAGTCTACTCTCTTCACTACTCCTAACTGAATACTGTTCCTGTCTGTCAGTTCTACTGGGTTAGTAATTCGTTTTCGCTGCTGCTGTTGCTGTAGCTGTCGCTGGTTCTTGTGCTGCTGCTGGTGCTGCTGCTTCTGCTGTTGCTGTTGCTGCTAATGGTGCGCTTGCCGTGGGTGCCCGACTGAGTGTCCTTCTATCTTCGTGGTTCCTGCAGCTATGGCCGCGAGGATGAGGAGGTTATGGGCCTGCGTTTCTGCAACGAGGCCATCATGTCGCTGCATCAGATTTGGCCACGCCTCCAGGAGCCAGCCCCGGAATCGCTTAGCCCCTTGCAGGTAATCATCGTAATTGAAACAATGCATCTCTCTGCCCATACCGCCTCCTCCTCTAGCCACAGCTACTGCCCGGTGCACTCTCCTCCTGGACAACGGCATCTGGCGACGACAACAGCCATTACAAGTCCATGCCCAGCCGTAGAGTGCAGTGCGGCAGATGAACGGGAAAGTTTGCCAGCCAACTTTGGCGGCGGGATTCAAAAATTGATGACGAGAATGCTGGATGGTGGCATGGAGGACGGCATGGAGGATACGCCCCAAGGTCCCGCCACTCTGTTCGACTGCCCTTCATCAATCCACTCTCACTAGACGCCTCGCTGCACAGGCCCATCAATAATTGGCCAATTTTCAGAGCTTTGCAGCGCCATCACTTGGCACCTCGGCATTCGTCCGGCCACTGCAGATGGCAGTGCTCCTTCCCGCTCCCCCAGGGAGTTGGGGGAAGGGGAAACGTGAAAATATTGATGCCGCGAAGTTTGCTCTTTCTCGCCAGCTACATTGTGCAACACTAGGGGGCAGGACAGGCATAGGGCCAAGGCCAGAACAGAGCAGAAGAGAACATAACAGAAGATCCTTGGGATGTCTGTCAGATCCAGAGCCAGAATGTCTTCACCTGCTGATTTCACCTGCTTACCACTGCAAACTAGTTCAAGGGCTTATCCCTCCCGACAATTCCCTCCCCAATTCAAGAATAGTTCGCAAGGACGTCAGAAGCAGGGCAGCAAAACTTACCTGCTTTCACTTTTCCACTTAGAGTATTCCATTGTCGACTTGGCCTTCTGGCCATTCAGGACTCGCATGCTGCTGGATGTTGTACATTTTATGACCAAAACGCTGGACTCATTCGTCTGTCCCAGCAGCTCCTTCTCGCCATGTACATACATATGTATGTACATAGGTGCGGATCTATATGTTCTCCCTTTTGGTGGCGGCACTTAAACCGATTGAAAATCAATTCCATTTAACTAAAAGCCAAACAAATGTTTGCGCTCGCCCCTCCGCATATACTTTTTACATTGTTTTCGGACCGGACCCCCCGACGCCCAAGGGGGGGGAGGGGCTCCGCAACAAAAAACTTTCAATTTCAGCTTTCGATTTTTCTTTGTTTTTTTTTTATTAAATTTGACATTCACATTTCGGACAGGACAGGCCGGGGCAGGCCAGGCCGAAAGCCGAACCAATTCGGTAAGCCAAATGGTTTTACCAGATAGCTTCTGCATAATGGACTCCACACACACATTTAGGGACCAGGACTCGAGACTGGAGACACACACACACACGCATACAAGGCAGCGCATAATTAAATAAATTTGATTTTAATAACGCACCGAATGGCAAGACGACGCAACGGGGCGGTCCATCCAAAAATAGGCCTCAGCTAACAGGAATGATGACAGGGAGCTAAACTTGTTGAGGGATCAGGCAGTGCCAGGGGCAGCGGCAGGGGGCAGGGGCAGTGGCAGTGGCCGGGCATTGATAGATTGAGTGGAGCGGCAGCAAAAAGAGATTGTCAAATGATAGATTATAATTTGATGGCAGACGATGTCGCCCCGGAAACCAACTGACCCAAGGAGGCGGTCAAGGAGAGCCCCCAAAGAAGAGCAGCGAAAGGTGTAAAAGCGGATCTGTTGCGGCTATTCCAGTGACTGTGGTACTACGGTACTCCGTCACTGGCACTCCGACATTGGCAAGGCTATCAAGTTTGATAGTTCATGAACCTGATTTGATTTCCTGCCTTGGAAAAACTTTTACAGCAAAAATATTGCGAGTCCGAGTCGGAGAATAAATGCCTATATGGATGGGGTGGGATTGGGGTGGCGTGGCGTGGAGTGTCTTTGTGGTTGCCTCTGACGTTGCCGTGGGCAACCTGGGATATACGTACACGCGCCAGCGATTAGTCGTGGAAGTACACGTTCGAGTGTATGCCCAAAGGCCAATACATACACTGGAATGAGAGAAAGTTCCGCCATTGGGAATATACCACAGAACACTAAAATACTATGGCTTTTCATTTCGTTCAGTGTGCGCACAGACATATTTCTAAATAAAATATAATCAAATGCAAATGGTATACTCGAATGCTGGGTCAAGACATAATACAGAAACAAACAAAGACTTAGACAAAGCCGGAGAAACAGATACAAAAACAGACACAGACACAGGACATGGACGAGGACGAGGACGAGGAGACAGAGCCGAGCCGAACCGACAAGGTTATCGTTTTCATTTTTGTTCATTTGGCCTTCGAGGCAACGTCGAGACTTTTGTGGAAATGCATAATTAAAATGAGAATTAAACGAATATCTATATCCATAGCCTTTGAATTAACTTTGTCTCAAGCACAGCCTCCTCCGCACAGCTCTCCATAAACATACAAATACAAATACAAATACGTGTGCGTATACGTGTACGTGTATATCCGGCATCAATGTACGCCTCCTACTCATGGTACTATATATACTTACTATGTGTTTGGTATCGTATCGAAGTAACTGGCGCAATTATGCGGTCTTCGGTATCGGGTTTCGCCTTGCACCATTGGAAACCAATCAAGATGCTAAATCTCCATGCTACTACTGAGAATCCCTGCCCTCTTAACTTTACCCATCTCTCTCTCCCCAGGAGGCCCTTATGAAGCGTCTCGGAGGTGGCGCCCACGCCTTCACTTTAGTGCTTAACGCTCACTCGCCACCGAGCGTTCAGTTGGTTCCGGCCAAGCGCTATTATGGGGCTCCAATCGGCACCAGCTACGATGTGCGTTGCTTCATTGGTAAGTGATTCGCGTTCGCTGCGGGAACCACGGGTCCAGCACGGGGGCGCAAAGGCAGGTACAGGCGACAAAAACAACGACAACGACAACGATGGGGACAAACTGTGAACATTGGGGTGGTTGCTGTGGGTTTGGCTTAGATATTTTGAATGCCTAGACAGACAGCCATTGGGGGGGCGGGGAGATCACGAAATCAGAAAAAGGTCCAATTAGGGAATGAATAAGTGATGCAACTATTTAAATTTTGAATCTGCGATTCGGGATTAAATGAAATCTGTAAAATTAATTTTTGAATTGAAAATTAAATTTGTATTAATTGAATAATATAAAATGTGCGGGGTGGGGTGGGGGGATAATTGGATGTGTGTCGTCGAGCCATAAATAATTTATGCACCTTGGCAACGTAACGTAACGTAACGTAATGGGTTAAATATAGGAATTTTCCAATGAAAAATTACATCAGAGTAGAGCAGTGGACAGCAAATAGTTGCAAGGGGAATTTGGGGGGGTTCCTAGGAGACTTGGACTGTGGATTGATTGGGTTTTCTCGGAAATGGAGTATGATTAGGTGCGGACTGGCTGCGGGGTTTGATGTCAGGTCAGGTCAGGGACAGGACGAGGACGAGGACGAGGGCGTTGTGAACATCGGCAGCGGACTGGCTACGCTTTCAGCACTTATTTGCACTGTTTGGAAACCCTGTTGTACTCACCTCAATACACCCTCACTCATGTGCCATCCAAGATCGAGAAATGCAGCGGGAGAAGGTCCACATCACCTCGTGAATGCGATGCCGCCAACTTGAACACTCGCCCGCATAATATACATGCATACGCATATGTACATATATATACTCCTATATGTACATATATGTATATACTGTGTACTGTAACTGGTATTCCGCCCGACACTCCGCCCGATATTCGGTTCGGCGGGGATGAGTGCGTTAAATGTTTGTGATTGATTTTCGTGTCGTTCTATTCCACTTATTTATTTATGTATTTATTTTTTGTACTTTTGTTTTCTGTTGTTTTGTGCTGTTTGTTTTTGGTCTGTGTGTTGGGTGGAGCCTATGGGAGGCAAGAAAAGCAAGAAAAAGTGAAAATAAAATCAATATTAAATGCTTCCCCAAGGAGAGTCCGCATTCAGCTTCAGCTTCAGCTCCGGCCCCAACTCGTGCTCCGCTCTCCGCTCTCCACTCTCCACTCTCCGCTTCGTTTCGCTTCAATTCAAATTCATATTGAGATTCCGTGGCCCGAGCCCCAGCCCCAGCCCGAGCCCGAGCCTGAGGCTAAGGCTGACCCTGAGCTCGAGGCCTAGTGGGGCAGGACACGCTGCCGAAATGTATACTTTTCCCCATTCGTTTCCGAGGATATGCAATATCCTGTTCGACAATCGCCAAATGGCCACCAGGTCCAAGACGACAGGTCCATCTGTGGATGAAAGCCGCTTACCCAGATGCTTACCCCCAGTCTGCCTGCTCCTGCCACCGCTCCCGGGCTCACCACTGATTCAATTGTGTCAACCTGCTGAACAGCTGAACAGCCAGGAACACAGTCCTTTCATTGGGAGTTGCCAAGAGCAACTCACACACACATCCGCATGTCCGCATGTCCGAATGTCCGCATATCCGCACATCAGAGAGTAAGCCCAATCCAGCCAGGAGGCCTTCTGGATGGCTGTCATTTTGGCAGGCTGGCAGATTTTGTTGCAGCCTCCTTCGCCGCACTTCCGCACCATCTGATCAGGTGTCTGCGTGGCCAACATTCGCTTACGCATTTGCATTTGCATTACATTTCCCAGTTTCCTTGGGCGTGGAGCATGGAGCATGGAGCTTGAAGCTGAGGCGACGAGATGTCCGATGGGACGCGGCGGCCAATCCTGTGCAGGCAGGACGCTTGGCCCTTGGTTTCTACAGTGCGTTTCAAGACTTTAAGGCAGTAGCTTCAGCTAATATGATTTCCCCTTTTAATACTGCGTTCTTCCACATACATAATGTTTCAGCTATCGAATTTCAGACAATTTTCAGGCATAATATCTCACTTGCCAAATGGTAGACGTAATCGGATAGTGCTAATCCCATGGTTGTCGAATCAATCGCATTTCAAAATGATTCAATTCTGGCAATCAGTGTCGTAACTGTACTTAATATCGACTATCGATAGCATAGCCTATCGCCGACATGTTATGTTCGGTCGCAGTCACCACGCACGCAGTCAGTCTTCAGGCAGCAGCTTGTGCTAGTATCTGTTTTGCATTTTGAAACGCACTGTACTGTATTGTTTTTCTTTTGGTTTTTCCGAATTTGAACCAGCTCTTGATCGTTCCCCCTCTCCATCCAACCCGTATCCGCAACCCATAGATGTCTTTGTCTACGAAGAAAGGCTAAGATTGGAGGCCGCCCCTGAGAAAAAAAGGCAGAGTCGTCGTCGTCGGTTGTCTCGCCTTTGCGAATGCTGTTTTGCTTGTATGTGCACAGCATCCGACGAAGGTAATTAGATCGTCGGGGCGGATGTGGGAGCCTCTCGGCTCTCCGATCGGTGTCGTGTTCGTGATTAATCCGTTTCCGTTCCGTTTCCGTTTTCCGTTTCACGTTTCCGTTTTGGTTTTATGCAGTTTGGTGTTGTTGTTGCTTTGCCTTGCTCTACCCATCTCTCTCTCTCTTTCCCTTCATCTCTCTCTCTCTCTTTGTCTCTATTTTAAACTCTATTTTATTTCCATCTCTGTTTTGTTGTTGTATCTTTTCGCATCTGTGTGCCATTCGTGCATTCCCGTGCGAATGTGTGTGTGTGTGCGCTTGGATCTACATATTTGGTTTTTCTTGATGTTGACACCAGACCCACCCCTCCATCCTCTACGCCTCCACGCCTCCACGCCTCATTGTTATCTTTTCTCTTGATCCATATCTTTGCATCTTATCTTTCCCCAGTATCTCTACCATTTCTGTGTGTGTGCCATTTCCATTTGTTCCATGTTACATGTTCCATGTGCATTTTTTTTTTCGGTGTCCGTTCCAGTGGCCGCTCGCCAGCATCCAACAAGATACCAATCCAATAAATACAAAAATATTACGTTTTTATTTCTGGCATTCGCACAATCGACTGACTGTGAACGGACGCCCCCACCGGACACGACTGAAATGAAATTTTTTATCACAACAAACAGAAACAGAAACAGAAAAACATAAAACGACAATAATTTGGCAAACATTTTTTTTGTTCCTCAAAATTTGAGCATCGGCGGCGGCAACGATTGGCGGCAGCAGTGTCCATGTCCAGCAACTCCCCCACGATGACAAACAACTAAAGTCTCTTTTTCTCTTTCCCTGTCTCTGTCTCTCTCTCTCTCTCTCTGTATCTTTGGCTCTTTCTCTCTCGCTCTCTTGGTAACCCTGAAGCTGACAAGACCGACGAGAAGTTCCATCGACGGGCCTCGGTCAAGATGGGGGTTCGGGTCATCTACCGCACGGACGTCTTTCAGCATTCGACCACCGAGCACTTTGCCACCTGCTCGAGCTGCCATCATCAGTCCGGGGCCAAGTCGTCGCCACCGGCCGCACCATCGAGCGCCACTCTCCCGGTCAACAGGGAGACCAGCGAGCAGCAGACCCAAACTCCGACCCATTCGCTGGGATCCGGAACAGCCACCGGAACCGGATCCGGATCCGGATCGAAGTCGAAGGGCAAGTCCGAGAGGGGCGACTCCTTTCCAAAGTTGCGCCTGTCGCCGAAGGCGTTCCGGTTCAGCGGCCGCTTTGGTCGCAGCAAGAGCGAGATCGAGAAATGTCCACCGGATTCGTTCCACAACTACAGCAAGTCCTTCCAGGAGGTGAGTCTCTCAGATTGGCCCCCAGTATTCTCGTATTCACATTAGTAACTTGTACCCATCTGTATCTGTATCTGTATCTGTATCTGTAGCATCACTGCGACTGCATGTTGGCGCCTTTCAGCGGTGCCGGGGTATCCGGGGGCGTTGGCAGCATCACGCTGGGACCCGACGGCGGACCGCAGGGCTCCGTGGACAAGCCGTTCCTGCTGCATGACGGCCGGGTCGGATTGAAGGCCAGCCTGGACAAGGGCTGGTACACCCATGGCGAGGACGTCAACGTGACCATTGAGATACGCAACGACAGCCGCAAGACGGTGCGCAAAGTGAGGGTGAGTGCTCGCATTGACTTTTGCCACATTTCCGCCCTTAGCTTTGCTCCACATCCCCACACATGTCCTTGCCCTTGTCCAGTGTCCCATTTCCCATTGCCACACTCTACTCTATTCCCATGCCACTTGACCATTTCTTTACACCCTTTGCCACAACAATGTTGCATTCATGACTATCAATGCGTATTGCGCATAGCGTATACGCAGTGTTGTGCGGCCACAGATCCGACTGTTGCTTTTTGGTCTAGGCATTAAAAAAACCAAACAAAAATGGAAATGGTAGTTGAGAACGAACTCATATGCACCTAATGGCTAGTTCAGCTGGCGCTTGCTCCTCATTTGCCCCGTCCATCAATGGAATTATGTGCATTCTTGTCATTGTGGCATTGGCACTGTGATTGCGATTGTGTAGGGCGGTGAAAAACCCACACACGCACAGGCACGCACACACACAAACACACCTATGGAACAGGCATATGTAAAAGCGGCATTGGCATGCATACCAGAGTTTCAGAAGGGAGACATTGGGGGGTAGAAAAGAAATCGAAGGAGAAAGTAAAAAATGAACGAGCTGAAGGGCGCAACAGGAGCAGAATGGCCGGGTGGGTGGCCAGTGGGCTTGTGCACCTGCATCGGGAGCCAGGGCCATGTTATGACAGTAAATCAAGCAGTTGCCCTGCGGCTCAATGCCAATGCCAATGCCAATCCCAGTGTCAGTGCCAGTGTCAAGACCAGAGCTCAGCTGCATGTCTACCAAATAATGGCTATCAATGCAAAGCCGATAACGATGGGGCTGGCATCTCCACCTAACTATCATTGTCCTCATTATGTACTGTTTGCAAGCCAGTCATTGTTACTGTGGCAGTGTGCAACAGTCAATTATCAAGATAATTTCCAGATTGTTGCACGTAAAGCCAAACAAAGGTCGGGGCTGGCCAAGACACGTAGCATTGCATTTGCTTTGTTTGGCCAAACACTAAGCCTTTGGACAGCTGCAGTTGAGTTTTTGGACAAAGGATTACTCGTGCTCGTCCTACGGAAATGGATATCTCTGATTGCTTTTATTGGAGAACCTCGAATGAATTGTGCGAAATATTAATTAACGCCACTTTGGGCAGCCAGATTCAATTATGGGCATTAATTAAGGTTCGACTTTAAGCCATGAAATTGATTCAGCAAACAATGAGATGCCAGATACGCATGTCCTTCGTCAAAAGGAGCTTACATAAAGCAGTGAGTGCAGGTGCATTTCCAAGGAATACTCATTCCACATACACATGTATATATGTGCATACATATGTACCTACAGATATCGAGTAACGATGCCATTCTGCTGCTCATTAGTTGGCATTATGTATGGGCCAGGCATGAAATACGGCCATGTCAGGCGGTAAGATGATCAGATTGCAGTTGCATTTTCTTGGCTGGAGAAAAAAGGCTTGCAAGGAAATTATTCAACTAACAATGAATCGATCCCCCAATCAGGATGGCACTGGGGCTTGCAGGAGCAGCCAGTATCGAATGACACTTTCAATATTCGGCAAAGCAATGGCCCGTGCTCGAAGGATGCCGACAGAAGGCCTGGCTTGAGGCAGGCCGATGCTTTTAAAAGAAAAAACAAAAAAGCCAAGGCAAGGGTCCTTCAGTTACGTAATTAGGAGAAATCTCTGCCTTTAATGCCACGAATCAGATGGCCCGAGTATTACGAGTATTATGCAACAAGTTTGCATACCTCTGGGTATTTTTATGTAAATATACACATGAAAGGACTACTCGTACGCAGTGGGGAACAGACAAGTATGTGCAAGTCCTTCAAGCATGGGGTCTCGCTCAAATGAAAGCCATTTAGTCGTATGAATTGGCAGGGCGGTTGAATCTCCAAATGAAATCTCCAGAGTTTACCCCCCCGAGAGTGGGGCACAGTGCCGACCAGGGCAGGGCAAGGCAGGGCAGGGCTGGGCTGGCAAAAGCAAAGGAAAATAAAATTGTATTCTACACTTTGTGGGACTTTTTCCACACCAACAGAAAGCATTCAGTTTCTCTGCCTTTTCTCTGCCTTGCCTCTTCTCTATTGAGCCCCGCAGGGCGTTGCGTTCTATGTGGCGTGGCACTTACCTTTTTGGAAGCACTTGCCGCACCATCCTAGAGAATTGCCTTGACTAGACGACTCTCTCTCCCTCTGACTCGGAGAACGGGGGAATGGGGCGCTCAATAGATGTTGGGATTGGGATTTACCTGCTGTTCGATTACAGTCATGCATCCATCTTCCGGCAGCGGGCATCCGGTATCCGGGTAGGTAGGCGTTTGGTACAGTAGTAGGGCTTAAGTAGCACTGCGTAGATACTATCGGAGTACAGTTGCCTCCGATTGCACATTTCTATGGGTCCTTTTTGGCCTAGATTTCTGGAGAGATAGTCTCAGGGACAATCTGTCCTCAAATTGGCTGGCAAGAAGTCAAAAATCGGCTTGCCCAACTGCCGTACAGAGCCGTAGCGAGCCGTGTCGTACTTAGGCTTGCCTTTTAATTACGCACCGGATATTACGTATTCAAAGAGTGAGAAGACACTGCAGTGCACTGGGCGGACCCACACACAGACTCGTACGAAGAAAAGACACAAAGCAACGGCCACAATTGAATGACAAACTGTTGGAAAATAGAACTGAAGGCTAATGCAAAATGCAGAATGCATAATGCATAATGCAACAACACGACTCCAGTCTGAATAAAGAAACGGCAGCAGCAAAACAGAGGCATAAGGTACAGGGTTGGAGGCACAAGGCAGGAGGCACGAGGCAAGGCAGGAGAGCCTCAGGCAGAGTAGAGGTGTAGAGGGGGAGGAGGAGGAGTATCCTGAGGGCAGGACTTGAGTGCGCATTGGAAAATGTTCCATGGTGCCGGCTGTCAAATGTTATTGTTTATTTTTATTGTAACCGCAGTATATTCACATCGCATTGTTCATTGATGATGAAATTGATGAATGGGGCACATGTACATGCATACATACATACATACATATGTATGTAGACAGCCGCATACATGTAGAACATACTAGATGACACAGACACAGACACAGTCAGGGGACAGGGGACAGAGACCGATATCGACATCGATAAAGTCGGAGACAGGGCACAAGTTATGACATTTGCACATATGAAATTGACTTGCCAGCCAGCGTAAATAATCCACAAACTATCAATCGTAAAAGGTTTCGAAAAAAGTGCAAAGGAAAAACTAGAGCTGGCTCCACGACTGCTCAGGGTCATTTCAAATAGACGCCATTTGTTGTTAGTTGGAAAGAAAATATGGACTGAACGGTAACTGGAATGCATGCAAAAATATATAATCTATTGGGGGCAGGTTAATGATCGGGAGTCCACAAATGTCCACTGCAGTCATTCGCTGTGGCCTTACATAAAACTAAGGTAAGGTAGAACAAACCCAAAAGGAGAGGACACACAAATGTCCAGCAGCTCTCAATGCTATGTGTCTACTCTTATTAGAGCGTGTTTAATTGAGGCTAAAAAGGGTCGTTCCGAGAAAGAGGGCACAGCCGTCAGGATTTATATTCAATGACAAGTTTTTCTGACCATCCATCTCAAATCTATCCATATTCCGTATTCAACACCAAATAAGAACTGAAAGATAAATGGTAGTTCCATTTGAAGCTAGCGTTTGTCCTTTCTGGCCCTGTCATGTCCACTCACAGCTCCCAGCTGAGGGCGCACCACACCAGATCTCCCATGCAGTCGCATTGATTCGATTTGATTGTGTCCTCCGTCCCCCAAGCAGCCCGAAAGTATGCTACATTTCTTTTTCGGTTAGCTCTCGTTTCTCCTCCTCGTGCACTTTGCGCTTTATTAAATATGTATATTTATGGCTGGATGGCTGGATTGCTTGCTGGCTGGCTGGCTGGCTGGCTGGCTGTGTGTGTGTGTGTGTGTGCTTGTCTGCGGGGGAGCTCTGAATGCTGAAATTGCTTTGTACTTGCTCGCCATTAAATGTGAAAAGTTGGCCAAGACGTGGGGACATTGCAGAGAGAAGAAAGCAAGAATGAAAGTCCAATGGAAGGTGGAGTCTTTAGCTAGCTCGGACATTTGTTATTCAATTTCGAAATACGAGCAGGGGCAGAGGCAGAGTGGAGTCGAGGAGTGGAAGCGGAATGGCAGAGCAACCAGCCACAGCAACAAGTCCTCGGGCAGCCAAAAAGTCAATCGAATACAAAATGCTTTTGGACCAGAGCCAATTGGAAGTCCCGCAAGTGTCGCATAAAAGAAATATCCGTACTCGTGCCCCCCGAACCACCCCTGCACCGTGGCCCATCTCCGTGCCTCGCAAGGAGCAAGGAAGAACATTTAAATGTTGCATGGAAATGGGAATTGTGAATTGAAATAGTCGCTGAAAGATTGTGACTGCTCGATTCGATTAAAGAACGCGGTGCAAACACCAGAGAAACGGCCAATGGCCCAATGAAGGAGTTTGTCGAGCCATTCGGGCCCAGATTAGATCTGAGACCCGCATCCAGCTATAGAAACTGGCCCAAACAATGCTTCCTTATGCTGTTCCGTACTGTAAATCAAATCAAATCAAATCGAATCGAAAAGGAACCCAACCGAACCGAATCAAATCGAATCGAATTGAATACTCATGCAGTACATTTTTGCAAAAAGTGCCACTTGAATTGTCATCCGAGAGCTGGCTATTCCAAATTTTCCGGTCAGTTCTTTAAAGAGCTCTTAAATATGGACCATACATATCTCTGTCCCCATCCACTGATTTGTCTTGGTGAAAATCGATGAAGGAATGTGAACAAATGAGGGCGTTTGTTTGGCACAGATTGCCCTAACAGGCAATCCTTAACAAAAACCCACATTGATAGGCCGTCGTCAATAAGTGTAACCATTTGGTGGGGAGTTTAATTTATTTTTCTGCCCTGTACTCCATTTCTGTTCCTGTTCCTGTTCTTGGTCCTGCATGGATACTCGTATTATTACATGACCACTTGAATGGACGGTAATTGAGTGCATTATCGTTGATTGGGCGGGGGATTGCGAGATTAAGCCAGAGACATTTGGGCCGAGCCAATAAAATAATGTTGGACAAACAGCACACAGGACACGGCACAGGCACACATCCTTGGGAGGTGACTTCGGAATGCTCTTTACAGACGGCAAAGCGGAGCAGAAGCAACTGACTGGGAGGTTGCTCGGTCCAGCCAGAAGGACTCCACGAAAGTTAGAGCATTCGCTAGCATTTTCTCCCATTTTATGTGCCTGGCCTCACTGGCCTCCCTGGTGGCTTATGTGGATCTGCAATGACTCCTGTCACTGTCCCTGTCACTGTCACCCATTCAGCAACAGCAGTGACCTTCTCACACATCTTCCACACATCTACCACACATCTACCACCAACATCTCCCACTCCTCTCATCTCTGACGCTCTCTGTTCTCTCTGATTTATTCTCGTTTTGGGGGAAGGGACAGGTCTGCGCCATTCAGCATGTGGACGTCTGTATGTTCAACAATGGGAAGTTTAAGAACGTCGTTGCTGACTCGGAGCAAATCTCGCCGCCGGTGGACCGTACCGTAAGTCCGGGTGCCACGGTCAATTCGGTGGTGGTGTTGCGGCCCCAGCGCGGTCAGACCAAGAACTGGATCGCGCTGGAGGACTCTCTGCAGCGAAGTACCGAGCCGGATGAGATCACTGGGGAGATTGCCGCCTCGGCCATACGCCCCCCCCACTATGTGGTGCCGAACATCCAGCAGGCCGGGCAGGCACTGCCCAGTCCGGCCATGGCCCTGCCGAGTGCCGACATGCCGCCGCAGCAGGGAAACGCCACCACCACGTCGACGGAGGATCGGAACATCTTCGCCATCTATGTATCTTACTACGTCAAGGTGAAGCTCACCTTGAGCAGCATGGGTGGCGAACTGTCGTTAAAGCTCCCCTTCGTACTAGTGCACGTGGATGAGACCAGGCGCCCGGGCTTCGCATCGGCCACCCTCGGCGAGCTACGCATCGAGATGGAGAAGCTGGCGCTGCACGACGCACCCGCCGGGCGACGTGCCGGCCGCCGCGATCCCCCATCGGGGGCTGAGAACGGGGATGGGCCCACCACCAGTGGCGCTGCCACAGCCGCTGGCCCATCCAGCACCTCTGGCGGTCACCTCGACCGCATCGAGTCAGCGGACGACGAGCTGCATATCCACATTCCAGCATCTTCCGGGCAGAAGAACGGCTCGCACAAGCGGCGATTGCAGCGCAGCGAGACCCTGGCCAGGGATCTCGGGGAGAGCGATGAGCACCTGGCCGAATCGCAGGAGGACGAGGAGGAGCACGAGGAGCACGTTGTCCAGATACACCTGTCGCAGGAGCCCACGCGGGTGGAGAGATCACAGCAGACCGACGACGAGCAGGAGCTGGCCCAGGCACCCGGCGTCGAGACTGGGGCCGTGCCCAAGTCCACAGATGTCTGATTCTGATTGTTGTCCCAGATGTTTGCCAAGCGCAAGAGAAAGCCGTAGGGTGGCTTTCTGGTGGGGGGATTGGCAGAACGGGAGTGGACTAGCGAACGAAGAGAGAAGGTGCAGAGGTGGAGAGGGGGAGCAGTAGCAAGAGAAGGAGATGATTAGGGGTAAAGGTCGAACCAGCAGCGAAGAGGGAGAAGGAAATGAAATGAAATGTGAATCAAAGAAGGCATAAGAAGGCATATAGAAAGATGAAAACTAACAAGACAGCAGACAGCAGATAGCAGACAGCAGATTCTCATCTGTTTCTAGGGAGGACAGGACCAGAGGTCGAGCAGATTTGTCGAGGAGCAGAAGCAGAAGAAAGGCTGAGAACGCAGAAGGCCCGTACAGGTGCGGGGTGAGGGATGCAAATCTAAGTAGTATTAGTTCTTGACTATATTTCGAAGCGAACAAAAAAAGGGAGAACAAACATAAGTTTCAGTTTCGGTTTCAGGAGCCCAGGAGTCGCAAGAGTCCCAGGCCAACGCTCAGCTCAAAGGTTGAGAAATCAAATAAGATTAAGGAGACACACGTATGTATGTATGGTTTCCACGATTGAGAGACGCGATCGAAAGACTAAACGGCGTAGAATTAGGAGCAGAAACCGCACTACAGAGAAACCACAATGTAGGCTGCCAGGCTACCAGGCTACCAGGCTACCAGGATACCTGGCTGCTCGTACTCGTACTCTAAGATTCGAGGATTACAGTTGGGAGAATGGTATTACCGGCCAGTGTTTTACCAGTGTACTTATTTAGTTATGCAGCTATGGAGGAAATCCGACAATTTTAGACAATGAAAACTAGGTGAAATTTTTTTGATTCAAACTAGGATTTCAGTCGCAACTGGATCAGATTCCAGCACAAAGGCATCAAGGATGAAGGTGGAAAGCAAAGTCGAACTTGGCGTTCACATGCCACAGACCGGTCTGTGGATTGGGCGCAGAAAAAACCGAACACGTAGCCCTAAGATAGTCATAGGAGAGCATCAGTTGATGTCTGATATTAATCCCCCAAATGCAATGCAATGAATTTATGATATTGCTGATAAGATTTACATAATTGCGAATGGCAATTGAATTGAAATTTGAAATCGCTTGACTCTAATTAAAAGATAGAATGGACTTACATATACACATACAAACAGACAAACATACATATATAAGTATAAGTGTAATCATATATGTATGTAATCATAATCCCCCAAGCGCATGGCATACTTACAATATCTGTATTGAATGGAAATGGAAAAGAATTGGTGGCCAACTAAAAATAATCAACCAAGCAAAACAAAGTAACTAACTAACTAACCAACTAACCAACCAACTAACTAACTAACACCCATGGGTGTTTTGTGTGTTTTCTTAGGATCGTAAGTGAATGTATAGTTCAATATGTACTCGTACTTACTACATATACATATACAACACAATATATCATATACAACTCTGATTGATGTACTACTTACCAAACTACATACAAATATAATACTATATACAACAATATACAAGTCCCAGCTACAGATACTAGATACAATACATACATGCATACTTACAAGAAGTAATTATTCCATAGAAATCTATGTCTACAATATACATATACACATATATATACATATGAATGAATATTGTATTTATTGTATTCCATATTACAACTATTTGATGTGTATTTACAAAACCACAAAACGACAGAACAAAAGCAAACTAAACTAATTACGAAATAATCGACAACCAATACAACCGAATACCAAATACATACATACATACATAGCATAGTATAAAATGTACGAATCACGAAATACGAATACCTACAAATCCAAATCTGAATGTGAACGATCCTGTTGCGGTTTCAAGCAGAAGAAAGTATTTACAAAAAAACCAAACCAAAACACACACACAAACATACATACATCCAAATGAAACAGCCGCATATCGGTGCAACCCCCAGAGACCCCAGAGACCCCAGAGCTCTCGGGTCTCGGGACAATTCAGCCAGTATTGAATCTATGATGAATCTATCAATTAATCAATTAAATTAAGAATTGCAAATCAAGCCAAAGCAAAGCAAATACTGAATACTAAATACTAAATACTAACATACCAAAATTGAAAGCCCGTGGAGGTCGATGAGGCAGAGACATGAGCCGCCCACACAATTATTCTTGAATGAGATTTACCATAGTAATAGTGCAGGCATCTACAGGTGTATCTATGTATCTATGTATCTGTACTGTGCTCCAGTACAGGGTCGAATTTTCGGAGAAGCTCCTTCTCGGTGTACCACGACACAACCACAAGCAACAAACGTCTGCAATAGCTATAGTTTTTGAGAGTTTATTGACGCTTCGCGATGGGATGCTTCGACGCAGGCCATTTGCACATTTGCCCAATTGAGTCCCTATAATCCTGCCTCGCGGCCTGATGGTTATCCTCACTGGAATGACAATCCCTCGATTGAGTTGGAGTTTGAGATTGAGATTGAGTGTCTGTCTGGATGTCCCTTTTGGATGTCTCCCGCCCTTGCGCGGGGCGGGGGATATGGAAAGTCCCACATTTTCGATGAAACCAAACACCGGTCCCGAGGTAGTTATAGTCTGGTTATGGCCTGGTCAGAACCATCATCGATGGAGGAGGAGCACATACATAACATAACATAAATAAACAAATAAATAACGATTTTAAAGAGCATACATACACACTCATATTGATATGAATTTATCCAAAATGCAACTATAAGTGTCTATCGAGTTATTGGGCAATAAAAAACAAAACAAAATGCAAATAGCAAATAGCAAATACATTGAATAAGCGAGAATTTATGAAGAATTTAGCCAGGTTGGGGAGCTTCAGCAATAGAACCAACCGGCATATGACATACACACAGACCCATACATGCATACATATACTACCTATATGTAATACTAATACTCGTACATACATTAGAGGCAAATACTCCAAACAATATGCATTAAAATACATTACATTACATTACATAAATATTTATAATAATAATACAATAACCATTAACCATTAACCAATAACCAATTAAAAAATATAACCGTTAAACGTTATCGATGTGCATTTTAATGTGTGTATGTGTGTGTTTGCAGACTAGACTTTCGATTTCGAAAAGATTTCGAAAGAAAACACAACCTAAATTATAAATCTACAATATACAAGTAAACCTATGTGATGCATTTCTATGAGTACACTGAGAATGGAGATCCTACTTCGCATACACTTGAGCATACCCTATATACAAGCAAAGATATATACACAGACAAGAAGCAACAAGCAAAACTATATTATTATATATGTATATGTATACTGTATACCTACCATACATACATAACCACATAGATGGCTATTTAGTACTAAGTCTTGATAAAATATAGCATACATACTTACATGCATACATGCCATACATAAATACATACCTACATATACATGCATACATCCTCTATGATGTACGAGTTGGACTCTAAAGCGTAGCTTGCCAACAACACACACGACACACGATTTTTTTTGGTGCTGTTCTGGCGCTCGCTGTTTGATCTGTCACCCGGCTCTGGGGCCCAATAGGAGCGTGGGCCTCTTGATTGATGGTGCACCACAACAAGGGGCGTCACAGGGCTGGTTTTGTGCGGCATCACGGGGCTTTGGGGACAGACAGACCGCACTAGGACATCCGAAAACATAATACAATAAATGTTTAGCATACAATCTAGCCCGAAATCCTGCTTGTTTTCATTCTCTCTCTCTCTCTCTTTGAAATTGCGACTCAGCGGACGATTGCCGAGAATCGCTGTGGATTGCTGTGGGTTGGGGCGTCGCGAGGGGTCTGGGCGGGTGCAAGTGCGCGCCCTGCCCGCAGCGGGAGTTCCAAAAATATTTTGCTGCCCATCATCTGGCTGTGCCTGTGTGTCCTCTGGGCCTGTGTGTTGACCATTAAGCGAACTAGCGGGCTAACACGGCTTGGCTTTCTGGCAATCAGCATGGAGCTACAGCCACCCTCCCAGCGCCAACCACCAGCCAACGGGGAACGGAGAAAGGGCAGCGGGCAACGGGGAACCCAACATGCTGTCGTCAGTGTCTGTTGGATAACAGAGCTACAGACTCCGAAGAAAGCTATCCCCATGTCCGAAAATGAAGCTTGAGTGGTAAAGCTTGAGCTTTCCATGGACCAACAAGCTTCTCCATGAATCCAGAGCTTTTGTAAGCTCACGTAGGTTCTGTCACTGAATTGGGCAACAGAACGAACACCTTGCCTTGGCATTCCTGCCATCCATTAAGTATTGAACCATTAGCACAGCTTTTGTTTTATTTGTGCAAAAAGCTGCCAACAGTTTGTATGGGCAGTACCAGAGTCGTGCTCAGCCCGAGCTCAAACTCTCAAATCAACCTAACAACCCAGCCTGAAGACCGGCATACAAGCATACATTCAGATTCACTGCTGGCATAACAAGACAACGGAAAGAAGAATGGCAGCAAAGCCATTACAAGTTATTCCTCATTGGATACACTTCTAAGACACTACACAATAGAGACACTCTAAATGAAACCGTTCAAGGGTCACAATGCGAAGGTAAGTCGGAGGGCAAGCCTCCAGCTGCAAAAGTTGCCATCCAAAACATATCCCATCCACAGTTAGTTGTCAAATAATGAAAGAAGAGTTAGTGTTAGTGAGTCAAAACTGAACGGTAAGTTCGAGGTTCTCCTAGTGACCTCCTAGTTGAAGCTGGGCTAGCAGATATCAAGACGAGAGTCGCAAAAATTAATTTTAAGTCTATGCCCAAGCTGATGACGTCAAGCAATGTAATCCTCACCAAGGACGGCCTTCCAGACGGCCTTTAAACATCAAAAATTGACTAAGTCAGGTCCAGAATCTGGAGATGTATACAGTTCACCATATAACGTAACGTAAAAACAAAGTACATACCGTGTGCGTGACGCTTAGAGCTGCTCGTTTTCATCAGATTGTAAGAGCACTGTGCAAGTATTCCTACAAGGTGGAATATATCATTATATGTATGCCATATCGAAAGACAAAAGGGTCGTCTACACAGGATACGCAATTTAATTTGCTCATAAAAGCACCCTTAAGCTCCAACGAATCTTTAAGCTTTGTGTGAGCTTGTGACAAGCTTGTTGCAAAGCTTACAGCAGAGTCCCTCCTGAAGGCACAAGAAAAGTTGTTCAACTAAATTTGAATTACTTAACAAATCTTCGCTTTTCAATGACCCAAAAGTACAGTATATGTATGTATTATATCCTTGCCTGTGCTTAATTTTGGTACACGCATATAGGTTAACCGGACGACCCTCCTGGGGTCTCCCATAGGCCAGTATGGCCCTTAGTTATCCGGGTATACATATGTACATACAATGGAAGAAAACACGTTTAGTTTTGTTTACATAAAGTTTTTATTAATTTTTATTTGATTTTTAATAATAAATATATTTATTTGTTTATCCCATTTCTTCGTTTTCTCGTCTCCCTCTCTCTGTCTCTCAATCTTTATTTCTATCTCTTTCCATCCCTCGTTATCGCATGGCCCTTGCCATTTGTAGTATTTTGTATACCTTCTTTTATTAATATTTTTAGATATATATGTATATCTATATACATATATATATATATATATAGCTGCGGCTCCTTTAGCTTTAACAGATTATGGGAAATGGGTTTTTGCTAATTGGCCGAAATCCGAAATCAGAGAGGATCTAAACAGAGGCTTAAATGAGAGAGAAGTACGATGTTTGTTTCGCTGTTTCTTCTGGTATTCTTGTTGGTTTATTTGTAATGCAATTAATTGACTTGTTTTCCACAAGCTTTTCTCAACCCCTCTGTACCGGTACCCTCCTCCTGCTCCGTCCCTCACTCATTCTCTCTCTCTCTCTCTCTGTCGCTCTATCTATCTCCGCTTTGTTGCATATAAAATGTATACTATGTATGTATGTGTATATATATATATATTTATGATCTGTATATATATAAACCATTTTTTGTTAGTTTACATTTTTGTTATTGGTTTTTGTTGTTGTTTTTGGGAGGCAAAAAAGGCACTACAATCTAATAAGTTACGACGATGAAAAAATTAGTTTTATCCTTCGTTTCTCCTCTTTATATATACATATATATATATATTAAATATACATATATACATATATATATCGTTCCCTTCGATCTGCTCTATATATCTGCTACTTCTTCGAATTTTTATATAAATAAAAGATGCACAAAAAATTGGTGTTTCAAGTACTTCGAAGTAATGCTTTTCAATGCTTTCAAAATTCGTTTTCATTTGTTCTCATTTTTTTTTCTTTTTTTTTTTTAACTTTTTTTTGTTTTGTTGTTTTTTTGTGTGGAAAGCTAAGGTTAAAGTTAAAGTTAGGTTGGATTTTCGCTAGGTATTGAATGGATTGAATGGGGGGGGGAAAACAAGCCTCGAGTCGAGTGTCCTTAAATGCCCATTAACCGGTTAGCAGTTAACAGTTTTCGCGTCACTTAAACCTAGTACAACGCAAAAAATACATACATATGTATACATATATTTATAATATTGAATTATCTCTGTTTAAGGTTTAGTTGCTCTTCCATCATTTATAAGTATAGTTTAGGCAATAAATTAATTAAACAATGACAAACAAATATATATAAAAAAAAAATAAACAATAGAAGAACATCATCTATTCGTATTCCTAAGTAACTAATAAATAAAATACAGACACACACACACACACGCACGCACGCAACAGACGCACACGGCAGAGTGCAACTCTCTCTTTTTGAAGCTTAAGTGGTAGATAATCCTTCCATTTATTTTCATAGTTTGTAGTACTTTTTTGTTGTTGTTGTTGTTGTTTGTAACTTTTTTTTTTCTTCTTTTTTCTTTTGTTAGACAAATTTGTAATGCACACTTATGTAGAACAGTTAACAGAAAGGTTGGGTGGGGGTGGGAGGGGACTGGCTTTTTGGTTGGTGGAGTGGGGAGTGGAGTGGATAGCGTTTAACATACAATTTTGCTGTAGTTTCGATTCGCTTTCGCTTTCGATTTTGGATTCGTTTCTTTTGTAGTTAAGTGTATGTATATATGTATGTATATATATAGAAGTATACCGTATATATATGTAGTTTACATTAATATGCCTATATATAAATTCATTGCTTAACATCGCTGTACTTTTTAGTTTTTAGATAGTTTTCTGAATTTTCGGGATTTTCTTTATATCGTAGGGATGTGGGTGTGTAAGTGTGGGTGTGGGGTGTGGGGTGACTGTAACAATTTCCATTCAACAGAGAATTTCGAAATGCAGGAATCAACTTAATTTTTTTATCTTCTCACACACATGAAAATACATACATATATAGCGATAGATATAGATACAATACAGTACATAACATATACGTTTATCCATATGCACACTAGAGAGATGTTAACAATATTTTCTGTGTCCTCTTTCGACTCTTTCGACTCTCCCGACTCGCTCTCACACTCACTGTGAATCTAGCCATTTTCGATCTTGAATATAGTGTATATATTATATGTATAAAAGTGTGTGTGTTTCTTTCTTTTGTTTTGTTTTGTTTTATTTTGTTTTGTTGTTTTGTTTTTTGTTGTTGAACCTTTAAGGAAATGGAAGCGGATGGATATATTATTTCTTCTTATTGGTCGCCAGCATTGGGGCGCTTCGCTGCGGTGTAGTGGGTCGCGACGAGTTCATTCCACTGTACAGATACTTTGCCTTCTTCTCGGATGGTTTCAATATCTGAAAAGCAGAGAGATTAGTGATGCTGACAGATCGTATCATGATCGGTGCTTACCTGGAATGAGCACATGAGCGTATCGTCCACGGTCATCATGCCGCCAGCATTATCGAATTCGCCGCAATAGTTGGGCGCCGAGAATAGTGTGACCAGCTGGCGACGTGCAAAGAACTCGTATCCATCCTCCACAACCTGCAACACACAGAGAATTAGATCATCTATCACTTGAAGCAGACGACAGAGAGCGTTTCCCCCTTTTTGATCACTCACCTGATGCGCACGACAAATCAAGTCGAGCTCGTGACGATTCAAGAACTTGGACACCACATCCACACCGAATGTAAAGCTCACGCCACGATCGTTCTCGCCCCAGCCCTGGACATCCTTGTCGGGATCGCTCCACAGTAGATCGCACAGCAGCCCGGTGTCGGGTACATCTGTGGGCCGCATCAGGCGGCGGATTTGCTCCATGCCCTGCAGATCGGGACTGAGGCCGCCGTGGCAGCAGAATATCTTCTCGTCGATGATGGCGGCCACCGGCAGACAGTTGAAGCAGTCTGTGAAGGTCTTCCATAGTTTTACGTTGTACCGGCGCTTGCACTCGTCGTAAAAGCCTGCGCGGACGGGGGTGGCATTAGAAAAGAAATAAAAATCCATTCGAAATTCCCCGGGACTTACCATAAATTCTGTTAATACTGGCACACTCATGATTGCCGCGCAACAAGAAGAAATTCTCCGGATATTTGATCTTATAGGCCAACAGCAGACAGATGGTCTCCAGCGACTGCTTGCCCCGATCCACATAGTCGCCGAGGAACAGATAGTTGGCAGCCGGCGGGAAGCCGCCGTACTCGAACAGCCGCAACAGGTCTGTGTACTGGCCATGAATGTCGCCGCAGATGATCAGAGGCGCCTCCAGTTCCAGCAGTATGGGCTGTTGCAAGAATATCTCGCGCGACTTCAGGCACAGGCCGCGCACCTCTGCCTCGGTCATCTGCACCTGTTTTCCGGTACGACAGCTGCGCACTGCAAAATGGTTTTCAGTGTTGGAAAATTCAGAGTTAGTTTTTTTTTGGATTCGATTGAAGATCGGACTAGATATGGATATTTAGCATATACACAGACAGAGAGATAGAGAGATATGTGTGGTGTGTGGGTGTGTCTAGCTTAGCCTAAGATTTGACTCAGGCAATAATACACAGACGAGTACGGGTAACGAGTACGCGGACGGGGGACAAACGAGCACGAAGCGAAACGAAACGAAACGATTCGACGAGAGGACAATGAGAGGACAAACAGTTGGACAAATGACGGAGAAGGTGAATGTGTGGGATGCACTGTGTGGGTGGTGGGCATGAGATATGTATGACAATGCCACAAACAATGCTTGCCTTGCCTACTTTGCGGCGCATTATGAATGTGAATGTGAATGTGCGCGGTAGGCGACGACGACCGACCTTCAATAAAGTCTTTCTCTGCCATGCGGCGGCTCGTATGTGAAAAGGCAAAAAAAAGGCAAAAAAAAAAACAAAAAATAGATTGTGCAACTGCTGCATGTGGCCCATTCTTTTGTTCTGTTCTCTGGATAATTGCAAGTTGTCTCTGCCTCTGCATGAAGACGATTACGGGTATCAGATCCCTCCCTGACACTTTCCTGCAATTAATTTTGTGCAGCTTCAGTCCCCCCCACTAACCCCACCCCACCCCTGTCCAACAAACAACTAGGTCGCATCTGTGTGCGTGTGCAGACAAAAATTTAATTAAATTTGCATATCCTCCGAAAAATGCTGCCCAAGCGAACAGGGACCCACCCAGCGACGAAGGACCAGACCAGAGGGCAGCGGCAGCACCAGCGTCCCCCTCGTAAGTTGTGTGCCAAATCTCGATTTGGGTCGAAAGCTCCAGCTGGACCAGAAGGACCTGCTGCCGGATGTGACCCAAGCGAGAATGGTGTGCATGTGCATGTGCATGTGTCTGTGCCTGTGACTAAGGATTTGCGTTGCAGGGATAACAAAACTCCCAAAGCGTTTGGCAATGGACTTTGCAACAGCTGTGATTCCCGTTCCTGGCCAAATGGTTAATTGAATTTATCGCTCGCCTCTCGAGATGTGCTTAGAGTTCTTTGCACTTCCCTCTAATGGCATTGATTGTGTGTGTGAATAAGTTACTTCACAAATTGCAGAACGAACATCTCTGGAAATACTTTGGAAACGGCAAGACTGGAGGACAGTGCTGCCATAATTTCAGAGTCAAAATAAACTAAACCCAAAAATAAATAAGCTACAACTGATGCAAGCCTAAATTAAACCAAAAAACGAGCGAGAACTTTGTGAGCCGCGGTCCTAGCCGCAATACTTAGCCTAAGTATGTGCGTTGCTATCTCGCTTTCCTCCGCCAGAGCATGCACTCTGCACGAGGAAGTAACGAGTAACGACTAACGAGTGCTACAAGTGCTGGAAAGTAATGCAGTATGTTGGACATTTATGTGAGCTTTTTGTTAGCAATACGAACATATAAATTGTGTTTGGAAATGGGTTTCTAGTGAAGCATATTCTAGAACATTTGATAAACGCCATAGTTGCAATGTTAGCTTGGGATTTTCATAGGTGATAGATGCAAAGTTTCTTCGAGCAATCATTTAGCAGTAGCAATGATCATACGAACTCCCCAACTAAGTAATGATAAATTATATGCATCATCCATTTTGTGTCGTGTGCAGAGGTGCAGGTGTCGTCATTCATCATTCTGTAAAATCAGGACAAAAACCACAGCAGGAGATGGAAGATGGGCGAGTGAGGCAGTTAATCAAATGCGAAAATACGGTGCAAAGTTCATTTTTTTCATTCGCTGCAAGCAGCGGCATCAGCATCAGGCAGCATGTGCTTAGCATTTGCATTAGCATTAGCATAAAGTCCCCATCCCTTCCTGCGGCATCCTACGACATCCTGCGGGATGGTGGTGGTCCTTCACAGACGAGGATAAGGGCAAAGGAGTTTGTCGTAAATTATGCAAGCCAAAACGGGGTTCATGCACTCTATCTTCCTGGTAAAAAGTGGAATCCATTTATGTTATGCGGAAGCCACGACAGGCCTCAAAAAAAATCTGTTGCATGCTCTCCCTCTCTCTCTCCCTCTCTCCTTCTCTCTGTCTGTCTGTCTTCTCGGATGCCGCATAATTTAATGGCCCCCAAGGAGGAGGAGGAGGAGGAGGAGGAGAAGAAGAAAGTGAAGGAAGCGTAGGTGAGAAGCCAAAGTTATCCTAAAAATTTACTTCCGCTTGCGCATAAATTTCCGCGAGCAACATCTGCTTCTGTCTCAAGATTTTTCCACTCTGCATACCGTTTTGGGGGCGGGGGATCATAATAGAGAAGTATTTCGGTTGGGAACTGTCCAAGAGAAACAACATAAACGAACCGAACTTTCGTCGATTCAGCGCCCATCGATATTGTCTTCGATTTTGAATGATTCTTCGTAAAACTTCGTAGTCACATTTCGGATTCTTTTTCCATCTTTGGAGAGTCGAACGAATGCAATTCCGTGCCTTTGCGTGAGTTGCAATCACAGGCTACCTACCACATGCCACATCTTCTTGTCTATCGCTGGAATATTGGTGGCATGACACACATGTGGCACAAAAGCACTGAGCGCTGCAGAGACAGGGACAGAGCAGACGGGGGAAAGAGATGCTTTCTTTATTTTTCATTTTTATGCAAATTTCCGCAATGTTCCACTCCGCAATCATTCTGGCCTCCTGTCTGCCACAGCCTACCCCCGCCTGCCTCCTCCCTTTTTGGGCTGTCAGGCATTTGTCAGCATAAAGAAGACATCACCAAAGGGGGAGGAACGGTGGGGGTTGGAGGTAGGGTGGCAGGGCGGCAGGGCGGTAGGCGCTGGGCGGTTGTTTTGGGGTGGTGCCATAACATTATGCGTAAGCAAAAAAGACGCGCATGTTTGTTTTTCATGCATTTTACATGAGGAAACGCTGGCGCAGAGCATCACGTAACATTTAGCATGTGACTTCCCTTGCCCCCAAGCCCCCCACCCCTCGTGCCCCTGCCACAGGATGTGGGGCATTGTGCAGTATCCAACTTCCGGCCCGGACCAGCCCATCCCGGCCCGGCCCCATCTGTTCCTGTCACATCTCTAACTGGTTCATCACGATTAACAATTCTTCGCCATTCTCCACTCTGAAGCCCATCATCCCCTTTCCGTTCCGTTCACCCCTTCCGTTCCCCTACCATCCCTTGCTTTCCTTTCATTCATCCATGGAGTACCAGGAAGTCAGCAAAACTTTCGAGTATGATCCATCACGAAATCTGGCGAATCGTCAACAAAGAATAAAACGACAGCCCAGAGGAAATCCCTGATTTTATTTAAATGATTCACAGCCAGATCCAAGAGCCTATCCTTGGTGGGTGATCCAACATATCCTTGCAGCAGCGGCTTTCATTCATTAATTTTCGAATGAAATTCATCATTTTCCCTGCCCCCTTGGCTTTGATGGAGTCGCGGATGAGGCCCGCCACAAGAAACGAGGGAAACTCTGCACCTGCCATTTTATGACCCGATTAACTCTCAGGGGCCCAGAGCCGGGAAAACTGGAGCAGCCGCTGCCAGAAGTTAAACAGTTGCCCTGCCCCATGCCCCATACCACCAGTGCCACTGCGTTGCAGAGGTAGCAAACTTTGGAGCTCAGCTTCCGCTCAGCAAAACTGAATCTAGAGATGAATCTGGGGAGCAGCAGAGGCTGCAAGGGCAGCGGAGGATGGAACTGAATGAAAATGTTAAGCCATTTAGATAGGAAAACTGCCGAGAGAGATGAAACTTTGCGGACACACAGAGGGAGGAGGAGTTGGACGAGGAAGACACTCCACACGGAGCAAAGAGAATGAGGGACTGAGGGACAGAGAGACAGAGGGAGGAGCAAGAGAAACAGAAAGACAGGCGGGAAAAGTTTTGCAAGAGTAAATTAAGTGCAGAGCCCCCCACCGCCCCCTAGAGGGTATTCCCATAGGGATTTCTGGGTTAAACCAAAGTCGGTGCCGGGGCAAAGGGTTTTCGGTGGATTATCAGCACCGCCCCCTACCCCCGCACCCCCCTATCAAGAGACCCAACCCAAGAGGCAATGGTACAGAGGGTTCATCCCGAAAAGACTCTACAAAAGGTTCTGTAAATGACAAAATTTCTAAATTATAGCAATTGAATGCAGTGATTACATCAAATAAAACATCTCTGAAACGGTTACAAGAACTAACCCGATACGGCTACAGCAGAAGCTTCAAACGGTTATAATTCCATCTCAACATTTGTTCAAATTAAGAAAATTATAATATTTTCATATATGAAACGGTTCTGAAGCGGATATTAAACGAGCTTGAAACGGTTCTAAAACGGTTTTGAAACGGTTATCCTCCCAATAAACAAATTTAACACCGTTTGGTTCTATAATCAAGTCACGTTTAATTTTTGAAAACTTTTTACAACATGAAACGGTTCTAAAACGGTTAAGCTTTGAAACACTTGAATTTCCAAGGCTTTCTCTCGTAATGAAGAAAAGTTGTAAGAGACGAAACTGTTTTGAAATGGCTAAGAGCCCAATACCGAACAAATAATGAAATATTTTCTAAATCAAGTGTGAAATGAACATCAAAGCAACTCACGGGAATCCAATGAAATCCCATTTAATAGCATTAGCTTTACCGTTGCAATTCGGAATCGTTTCGCATTTCGTTTCAATAATCAAACCTTAAATTGATTCAGACACCGCACCGCACCGCACAATAGAGTGGCACTCCACATGCATCCATCCCATCCCATCCCATTCATCCCATCCATCGATGCTTTCATGCCTGGCCAGAGCGACCGCAAATGGGATCCTATTTTCATTTTACATTTTCATCGAATATGTGCGAAGGTAAGCTTAAAATGTAATTAACAGGTTGGACAGGGCCACCCCTGGGTTGGCGGGGGTGGTAGGAAATGGACCAGGATCAACTTGAACTCTAGGCTCGGGTCGTGAAAATAGAGGCCTCCCCTTCCATGACCTTTGGCTTTAATGCTTTGACAAGCACAAAATTTCCATTCACTTTGCACTGTTCATGCTCTTTCTCTTGCTCTCGCTCTTGTTGTTGTTGTTCTTTTTTGTTTTATCCATTAAGTACCACGCCCTGTTTGTGGGGGGGCCAGCGTCCTTTTTGCGTGCTCAAGTTGAAATTCGAGCAAATGAAGCAAAAGACAGCTACAACAACGGCCCACAAGCCAACAGCCAACAGCCAACGAATAATGAACGCCTTTGGGCCAGGCCAGGACGGGCCAGGACAGGCCAGGGTTGCCTGGCCGTTGATTAAGGACAAGTGCAAGAAAATCTCATTTCAAATTTTGAAATTTACCATTTTGCATATTCACTGTCGCTGTGTGTGTGTGTGTGTGTGTGTGTGTGTGTGTGTGTGTTGCCCGTTGCCCTTTACCATTTGCCGAATCAGAAATCAGACACAAATTTCATATGCGAATCGGTTCCGTAAATGTTTCCGTTTTCCATTGACCCACTTGGTGGGGGGCGGCGCGGCTGGGGGTGAGGCCCCCTTTGGGTGTGCCAAAAATGTTGCCTCAAGTGTTCTTCCACGAAATGAAAAACATAAAGTAGTGGAAATAATTTCAGTTCTATTCAAATTCGAAATTAAAATTTTTGCAGCCTGGAAAAATGCGCTCAATAATTTTCGAAATTAATTGCTACTTGAAGAGATTTTATCCGTGATTTATTCAGAAACAAAATCTCCGAAAAGATCCAACAAAATTGCACAGGCAAGAGCTGAGTTCGCCAAAGATTGAACCGGTTTAAAAATGTACCGTTTAATCGGGCAAGTGGCAGGTGCTGTAAATGATAGACAACCGGTTAAAATTGCATCATTTAATCAGGTTTGAACCGATTCACACTAAGCTGATTCGGTTGAGCGAAATTTCATTAAATTGGAGAAACATCCACAGAACTTCCAACCGTTTCAAACGGGTAAAAAGTTTACACTTTCACCAAATGGGAGAGGGGGAGCAAATTCCTAAAGGAGAGGGACATATAGAGTTCTACATATAAATTTACGCCCTAACTAGAGAAGATTACCAGAATTTCCATCAACGAAACGGTTGTGCACGAAACGGAAATGGTTTGATCGAAATCATTTTTATATACGATGGAGAGAGAGAGAGAAAGAGCGAGAGAGAAAGACAGAGGCAGATTTAAGCGAGAAGTAACGGCACTCCTTCTAAACACACACACACACGCGCACAATTTCAGAGCCAAAACTTGTAATCCAAAATGCAAATTGTGCCCACACCTTCGTGAAAAGGTGATTCCGTGATTTCCAGTGATTTACCCAGCAGAAAAACAGAAAAAAGAAACAAAAAAGAAAACAAAAACCCCAAAAAGAAAAGCGTTCGAAATCAACTTTGGTAAATACTTCCGTTTAACATTGACCCAGAAATAGATGGGCCACTGGGGCTACGTGGTGGGGGTGGGGTTGGGGGTCCTGGGGGGCACTTGAAGGGTCCCAAACTAATTGGCTGACCAGAAAATGGTAAAGCGCCAAGAGCAAAAAAAAAAAAGTCCACACCGAATGTGATGATGGCTTGGGGCGGGCGCCATTCATTAGGTAACCATGGCACCTCCACACCCTATCCTACCCTCCCCCAATTACCACCCCCCTTCAGCCCTTCCTTCATTTAAGCACATTAGCGCTGATTATAACGGCATTTACATCACAGCTAAACATTTTTGAGGGTTGCACACAACACACCGCACATCGCACACCGCACACATGGCGTATGCGTAATCCCCAGCAAAATAGCAGAAACAAAAAACACACACACACAATCGAATCTCGGAATCTGGGATCAGCAATTGGCATTTCATTTCATTTAATTCCAATTTTTTTCTCGTGGTGGAAAAATGTTGTAATTGAAATTGACCAGAAAACTCTTGAAAATGGAAAACCAAACAGAGTGGAAATTCATTTTGCTAGAAACAATGATCATTCACCATGTTTATGCCATGGATTTCATGAACTCTAGAATTCCTGAAATTCAAATAGCACCTGTTTATTCGACGGAGATGGATTCATGCAATCAGAGGAGTTGCCAGACGTGAAAAATGGAAACAATTTAGGAGTAAAATCCATCTACAATCTGCACCTTCACCAGAGCAAGGAGGATCTACCTATTTCTACCTATTATCTACCTATTTCGCCCGGCGTTGCCACCTAATTTGTCTCACTATTACAAGCAATGAACTCATAGTCAACTTTCGTGTGTTATAAAATTCATGTAATGCTGTTTATACACACACTTTTTTCCCCATTTCATGAAATGATTGCATAAAATGAGCCTAGTGTAAACACAGTAATTGATACAAAATGCATGGATGATGGGGCAATCCGTTAATCGGGCAATTGGAGTGGGGAAATTCTTCTAAAAATAAGCCACAGCGCGATGAACGAGTACGAAAGTATACAAATTATTTGTTGCCGCAAATGAGTTCAAATACCGATTTAGAGGTAACGATACATATATATGTACATATGTACATGCATATGTATATATGATATTGATTAGAGGGAATTTTAAATACATCGATCTATAATTTGTACTCCGATTAATTGCAACTATCTATTTGATTTAATCGATTTATTTAGCGATACTAAATATTTAAAGATTTAAATCACTGGATAATTATCGCAATCTATCATTTATGAATTCGATAAGTATATCGATAATATTGGAAATTTATCGTTTGATTTAAAGAAATTTAAAATGCATCATCTGTAAATTTTACTGCTAGGAATTGAAATGATCGATTTTTTATCGATACTAAATATTTAAAAATTCATAGAAATCGATAGCTTATTGATAATATAAAACATAAAGTGGAACCAGCAGAACCCATGACATGACATGACATGACCCATGTTAATGACAATGTGCAAATACCAGAACTACCACAAATTCAGTTACTATCGGAATCAGTGAAAATGATAGACTGTAATTTTCTCAGTTGGGGGGCGGTAGGGTTGGTTACACCCACTTAAGCAGCCGAATGTGTGCTGGATACTGATTGGCTAAAATTATTGTTTGGATAGGATATCGGATCGAACGGAAAGAGAAACCGTTGCACTTATGATACCTACTATAATTCAGTCTAATGATCGATAAAAGTTGAATCCTCCGCTTAATGAGGATAATTACACTTAAAAATTGCATTTTAATTGTAGGCTTTAAATATTAAAATACATCTATTATTTCCCTGAAGGAACGAGCCAATTACCAACCAACTACCAAGTTGGCTAGCAGGATGGCTGCTCTCTAAAAGATAAGCCACAAATCAATTTAAAAGCTTAATGGAAAATGGCAAAGAAAAACACCACACGAGCTCGTGCCCCTTCGCGTTTCCCTTGGACTTTGCTTGGACTAGAAAATTGAAATCCAATAATAAACATTAAATATTAAAGGAAAACGCATTGCGTGCCCGGAGAAATGGCTGCAGCACAGCGGCAAGTGGAAAAAGTAATGGGAAAATCTCAAAGCGAATCTCAATCGAATCAAAAGTGAAAAGTGCACAAAGAACACAGAAATTCTGTTTGCCCCAACAACAGCAGCTGCAGCACTTTCCAACTCATTTCGTAGAGTAAAATCGAAATGAAATCGAATCGAATCGAAATTCGTGCAACTTTTGGTAGACACTGTATGCTGCCATTCGAGGCATTGCACATGGAACACATACTCATCGACTGAGGGACGGACGGACGGAGGGACAGACGGACTGGGTGGCTGGCTGCCTGGCTGTACATGTGCTTTCTACACTTCAGTGCGTACCGCGTACCACGTTGCGTATGCGCGCTATTTATAAAAATCAATTTTCTGACTTGGCAGCAAAATCAGAGAAACAGAAGCACCAGAAGCGGCAAAAGCGGCAACAGCAAACAAACACAAGCAATGAAATAAATAAATAATACTGTTTAAAGCATGGCCATAGCGGAAAACAGCGACAAAGAGAGACAGAGGGAGACAGAGAGAGAGAGGGGGGTCCCTGCCATATGGTAAAAACAAGTTAAAACGTTCGTTTTCCCTGTCGACACATCCGCGACATCAAAACAGGAGAAATCTCACTGGAAAAGAGCTAGAAGGCGGTGGGGCGCTAAGCCAATCTGGGAGAGAGATGTCCGTAAACAATGCGAATGTCGGAGTCACCAATTGATTTACTTCTTGTATTAATTGAATTATTTAACAATAATCGAATAAGCTATAGAAGTACTGGAACGAGTATTACGAGTATTACGGTTTACCTATAGAAAGGAAGACCCTAGAGGAAATCGTTTCATTTTGGTAGGGGGGAAGACTGCATACCATGGATGGCAGCCCTTTGGATGGCTGATAGTTTCATGTGTTTGTTTTTTAGATAAACATACATATGTAAATATATATATATTGAGTTGTTTGGATGGCAAAAAACAAGCCCACACAACAGACCCAACAGTTGGCAAATGTAAATGTTATCCAAATGCAAATATTATGATTTTATCCATTAATTTATGTACGAAACTTTTCAATCGTTTTCTTAGCTTTTCTTCCCTTTTGTCCCTGTTTTTTGTTGTCCTTTGACTTATTTCTTTCCTTCGGCCTGCCTGCCTGCCTGCCACACGCACTAGAAGCGGGGCAAACAATGGCAGTCAGCGCTTGCAACAAAAGCGAAACAACGAAGCAGCGAAACGTCGAAGGAGAGACACAGAAGAAAAGCGGGGAGTGGGTCGAGGGGGTCGGCGGGGGGAAAAACTAAAAATCTTATAAAATAAACATTTATTTTTAGCATACAGCAGCATTCGGTTCGTGTTGTTCTTTTTGCTGCTGTTTTTGTTACCTTTGTTTCACATTTTCTGTGTGTATGTGTGTGTGTGAGTGTGTGTTTGTGTGTGTGTGTTTCTGGCAAATTGGAAAATGGAAAACTCAAAAGAAAAGCAAAAGGCAAGACAAGCGAGACGAGAGGAGAGGAGAGGAGGACGCGACGCGACGAGGGCATGGTATGGCGTTCGGCCAGCCGGACCGATGGCATTTCTCTTCCACACACACACACACACACTCTCTCTCTCTCTCTTTCTCTCTCTTGCGCTCTCTCTGTCTCTCCTTTGCACAGTGTGCGATCGATTTTGTAAGTAGTGCTACCCCTCCTTAAGCCCCACTCTTGTCATCTCATCTCTCATCTCTCCTTTCCCCCTCCTTACCACACCTCCTTTCCTCCTTTTGCTTCCTGCCTTCTGCCTTTTGCCTTCCGCCTTCAGCCTTTTGCCGTTTTTTGTCCAACATCTGCACTCATTTGGCTTTGGCTTTGGCTCTGGCTCGGACGCTGTCGCCCGTTGGCCATTTATCGAGCGGTGCAACGTTAAGGCTATAACAAGCCAAGGAATGCCTAATGAATACCCCAAACCCCCCCAAACCCGCTCCAAACAGCAGCAGGCTGATCGACCCAAAGGATTACGTGGAAACTAAGTAACAAATCGGCATTCTGTTTATTTGTTTTGAAAAATAATCAAAATAAACAAAACCAAAATATTAAATAAATTAAATACCGCGGCACAAAAGAGAATGCCCCAAAAGTCCTTGAAGATGGTGGTTTTTCTTTTGTTTTTCCTTTGGCAATGTAGAGTTCCGGTCCCCCCATTGGGACACCCTCCCTAATCATAATCCTCCCTCCTAAAGAAAACATATATGTATTTGTTTTCCTGTAATATTTCTAATGATTTCTGACATTCGGAATGTGCGTCGCCCATGGGGGATACTTTCAAGGGATTTTCTTTGTATATCGCCCGCACATAGCGTAGTGTGTGTGGGAGGGGGGAGGGGCTCCGACGGCGACGGCGACTTTGCCTTCTCCATCTGCGAGTACAAATTCCATTTTATTTACTTGAAGCTTTTGCTTAATTAGCGACTCGTTATGATTGTTGTCATGGACGGCAGGCGGAAGCTTTTGCCAATTGTTGGCCAACCCGAACACCCACCCGACAACCTTACCCCCGCCCCCGCCTCAGGCCCTCTCTATCTCTATCTCTCTCTATCTGTCGCTGTCTCTATTCCATTTTGACCGTTGTAAGCGCTTTTCCAACTTATCTTATCGCCAATAATTGGAAGACAGACACATACAAACACACACACAGCCACACAAACGCAGAACGACCTTAAAAATAGTCATTCGTTCGCCACATAATGAAAACAACAACAGAACGTTGAAAACATCGAAGAGGAAAGGCCGAGACAGCGAACACCCTCCCCTCCTCCTCACAGATCAATCAAGCAGTTTGAATCTTCTGCTTGGGAATAATATTATATCTATCAGTCGACTTCTGCAAGTCCGAAGGAGAAATCTGAGGCCTTTCATTCGATGAGTCATCTTAGTGTCCACAATAACTGGCTAAAACTGGCTATAACTGAAGATAAAGATATATAAGTTTGCTACCATTTCGTATTTCGTAACATTACATAAATCCCCAATGTATGTATGGGCACTCCTCTGTCTGTTCTTGATCTCGTTTAAAAGTGGCTTTCAACAGTCCTATATCTATCTTAATTCCCAGAGAAGAATAGATATGCCCCCGTGGACACTCGGTAGGGTATGTAGAGAGTCCTGTTCCTTCGATCACTCACAAATGAGGCTGGCAGTTGGCTCATTTTCATCCTCCTTCCCCCATGACAGATCGAATGTAATTGTTACAAAACATTTAATCACAAGTGTTCTACTCCCTCTCTCTCTCTCTCTCTCTCTCTCTCTGTCACTCTGCAATCATACAATAATAAAAACGAGGAAGCAGTAAGACAGCGAAAACAATATCTACTTTTGGCCTGGTACTACATGCCGTATGAGTAATGGAGTGTTTCTACATATTTTCTTGCTGAGGTTTTTGTTTCGTTCTTTCGTTTCGTTTCGGTTCGATTTGATTCAATTCCATTCCATTCGACTGGAGGTCATCGATTAACCCAATTTGCGTTTGCTTCTTGCCAGTCGTAGAACCGTACAACCATGGACTTCCGCGGAAGATCTTTTCCATATCGAGTATAATTTATGGAATTCCACTGAACATTTTAGGTATATTTTTATAGGGTTTTCCTTTTGGTTGCTGCTTTTTCGAAATATAAGACAAGCGCTACATATTCGTGGGGGGCGTTACATATTCATTTGTTATTGCTTCAAGTACATGAGTATTCGCCCATTCGCTACATTCTCGTAGGTGGGTTCTCTCCGCACTTTGGCGCATTCCTCTCCGTCACTCCTCTCCGTTATTCCCTGCCGTCTCTCGCTGCTGTTTAAACAATTGGACACGGAATCTCTTTCTTGCCTGGCACACAATTGTGCCAATATTTGTTTGGACTGTTTGACTATTTGCTAATTAAGAATCATAACACTAACAAAACAATAACCACGCGCCACCCACCACCTGCCATCCGCCATGCCTGAGACGAGAAAGTCCTTTGGCGTCCTTGGAACTAATGCAACAAAGTGCAACATAAATACACAATAATTGATAAATTTATTTCAATTTTGAAATATTTAAAGGTCGCAAGATCATTTTGTCCCCCACAATATTCCACTAGATCCAATTTGTTTCCAATTGATCCATTCTGTTCATTGTTTCATTCTGTACGTACATATATTTCTGTGTTTTCGTTTCATTGCCACTTGTTCCCCGTGCCATCTTCATTTCTATCGTTTTCCCAACAGTTTTTCTTGATGTATTTCCTGTTATTTCCTGAATTTTGCATTGCCATTCCATTCCAAATAGCTGCACTCTTTCACTCGTTTCGTTTCCCATTGTTCCATCATATAAGCAGTATATACTAAGGGTACAATATTCTCTCACACTTCCTTATCGTTGTCCCCAAAAAGTTAACCTTCCGTTTTCTTGTTTTCCCCATTGAATTTTCACATTTTGTCGCTGTTTAATTTTTCAACATCACATTCAGGCGACAGCTCAGGGTGAGAGAGTGTGAAAGCCGTGTGATAGAAGGGGGGTGGGGTGGAGAAGAGGGGCGAGAATTGTCCCTGTATCCAGGCTTATTCCCGCGGCTCTCACCCCACCCCACTACCCAACCCTTGCCTGGTGTATGGTTGCAACCTTAGCCTGTCTTTCAGTCAGGGCCAAAAACGATTGAAATTTCATGAAATATTTCTTTTCATTCAACTTCTTCTTTCCGTGGCATTTCAAGAATTTCTCTAGATGAAAATATATGTACATACATATGTATGTATGTATGTCTCATTCTTCGGAAGCAAGGCAAAACGTTTTCAGTTGAAATTTAAGGTTTACAGAAATAGGATCTTTAATGTCCTTTACAACCAGCCATAACCATAACCATACCCATTCTTCTCTTCCCTTTGCCGCCATTCGCACATTTGATAATGGGGGCAAACCACACACCACCCCACCCCATACGCCACCCAAAAACCCGCCCCGGAATCCGCTCATTTGTTTGCCATTACCAGGCCACGCCCACTTTTCTGTGATGTTTGCTAAAGGCGCTAAAGGTCAAGGTACACGGCTTTTCTTTCTTGACCGAAAACTTTTTTTCTTTCTTTAGTTTTTTTGTGTTTTTTTGGTATAAAAATAAGTCCAGAAATGCCTAAAAAAAACAACAACAACAAATATTCATTGCAGACACGTGCTGTGGAGCGGGTGGGGCAGTCACAGGGGCAGGGGCAGGGGAAGGAGTCGCTTTTGGGGCAGAAAAGTTGAGCAATGGCTTAGCGGTAAACTGGTGCAAGGTCATCCCAACAAGTAAACAAGAAAGAAGTGCCAAGTAAATGTGTGATTGGAAATTTCAATTCGACACTTGGATGAACCGACGGGAAAATAGCACCGATGGAAAACTGAAGAGGAATCCGAAGAGCAAAAGAAGATGAAAAGAAAATGATGGCACAATAGACGGGTGGAGGGGTTCCATGGCGTTTCACTACGGAACATTCGGGCCTGACGTTGATTCGCTGTAAAAATGTCTCCTAATCGAAGGGATTTATGCTTTTTATTTTAGCTGCGTTTCAGTTCCACTGTTCCATTAGTGCTCTACAACTTTAAATATCTATTAACCTCCGATCTATTCAAAATGATTTCAATTATTAGCCGTAAAGTTGCCACCATAATTCTGGGGAAATGCAACCAATTACCGGATGAAAATATTCCCCATCGCATTTCTGTTTGTTTAGAATTTGAATAGAAATGGAAATAAACCAACAAGAAATGTGCGTCTTAAAATTAATTGAATATTTTCCACAACTTTTCCAATAACTCTCTTTTGCGAACCCCCAAGGGGGGGTCGGGTGTTGGTGGCCTGGTCCCAGTTTGTCCCTTGTGCCACTGGGCAATTAAGGGTATTGGGTGTGTGTGTGTGCTGCTTTCTCCGCCCGTTCTCCGTTGAGACTCCCATAATCGGCTTAAAGTCGAGGAACGTGCTCCAGCTCCGATGTAGAAAGGGCGATCCCGCGCCTGCACCTCCCCCCACCCCCGCCCCACGGACATTTTTACATCGATGAAATGCGGGGCCAGGTCATATTTTATGCAGTGCGACTGCTGCGACATTTGCCTCCGATTGGCCCCCCTCCCTTGCCCCTCCTTCGATGGGAGGAAACTTTGTTGATTTATATTTTCAGAGGGTCGTCTGCGTCTCATGAATGTTGCAATAGCCAGGGGAACATTAAAATTGCAGGCACACAGACACTCACACACACGCGCAATGGAGAAAGGACTAAGGAACTTGGAGAGATGAGGGAAGAGGGTGTAGTGTGTACTGTGGCAGGCAGCAATTAGAACTACTGAGAACGCTTGAGGTGGCAACGCCTGGCTGAACAGAACAGAACAAAACGAAACATAACGGAATGGAACACAGAGTTGCTTTTGCCCTAAGTGAAATTAGACGTCATGCCAATTGCAATCCAACATTGCGTCTACGTCAGCGTCTGTGTGTGGGCACCATAAATCATGGGCAACCGCACACAGTGCCACCACCACCACCAGCACCACCAACTACCACCACCATTACACAAAAGTTTTGGCAAAGATGTGGGGCAAAAGGGGTGTCCCCTTATGACGTCAAAGACTCAAGAGGCGTTAACTGCGTTTTGCGTTTTTGCAAAGGTACGAAAGCTGAAAATTCAACACATACACACACACACACACAAACACCACACCTACAGACACCACACCTACAGACCTGCAAACAAATATAGAACCCTAATTGCACTGTAACACCCACTGTCATGCGGCTGTGTGGGTGGATGTGTGTGTGACCTTTGGGACTACACTAGACACATGGGAGAGCACAGGAGGCAAAATAGAAACTGCTGAGAGCACAGGAGGGCACAGGAGGGACATGGGAACTGGCGAGAGTCGTCAGTTTATCCTCTTTTTTTGGCGATGTACCGCTCGTAGTGCTCCTAATGATGTGTTTCCAGGTGGGAGTAGCAAATGAAAACTGTTCTTAAAAATACAAATCAATTAGGAACATCGCAAAGTTCCTAAAAGAATCAAAAATACATTTAAACAAATAGAAATATTTCAGTAAAATATATTAAGTAAATATATTTATAAATAGGTAGCCCCTACCCAATAGTTAGTTAACTAGTTTTGACTTTTGATCACTTTTGAGTGCAATTTGGTTTAAAATTGAAAAATGTTCTCCTTTCACTTATGGGAAATTGGTCTTCCGAGACCAACGAAGGGGAATACTAAGAAAAAGAGGGAGAGAGCATCAAATAGAATAAGCAGAAAGAAAGAGAGAGAGAGAGCGAGAGGGAGAGAGTGAGCGAGAGGGAGAGAGAGAGTGAGATAGATGGATAGATGGCAGAGACGAGAAAACTAAGCCAAAAGGTCAAACGTATTATTATAGAGCGCCCATTGTCGTTGTCTTGCCTTTAGCTGGGAGAAAATAAGCGAGAAATTACACTTATATATTTTTTTTTTGGGTCAAATGGTCTGGGGTTGCTATTACTTACTCCAACCCCAACTGCACTCCACCCCACTACACCCAATGGGTGACCTTCAAAGTACACCCAACACACACACACCCACACATGTCATTAGCTACAAACATTTTTACGCCTCTGGCAATTCTTATGCTTCCCCCGCAACCCCCTCCCACCCCTCATCTTTCCTTCAGCCACTACTCTGCCACACTTTGCATTCCAGCACCTCCTCTCTTCATCCCACTACGTGTTGTTGTTTTCTTTTTTTCCTCTCTTTTGTCGCTCATTTTTATTCGCCAAGTGCACGCAATGTGACAAAAAATTGAGGAAGGCAGGGGCCGAGGGAGTCCAGGCAGGGGAGTGTGCTACAGGGCAGGGTGCTACAAGGTGTGGTATGCCAAACAGGCAACAAACAGGGTGCCAACAAGGAATAAATGCTACAGAGCCAGTGGCCAAACCAAACCAAGTGGAGTCACAAGCCATCAGTAGAAGAAGAGCTGGCAGAGAGAGTTACAGGCCATTGCCGATGGCATCTCCTCAGAAATACAGGGTATGCAGGACCAGAAATAGGGTAAATGCCTCCCTTTAAAAAGTAGCCCATTTCTGACCATTTAGTAGGCCACGGGGCTACAAGTTCAGTTCAAGGGGCATTCCAAGGGGCAGGGCAGTGCATGACAGGGCAGGGTAGTGCATGACAGGGCAGGGCAGTGCCACAAGGGTGCAATATGTATGTATGTATGCCATGTAGTCACAGGTGCCAGTTACTTATGGACACTGGTGAGAATTATAGTGTCATATCGTATAACCAGCGCGTTGTAACTCTCTTCAAAATGGAGGAAACAAAAAACGTTATGGAAGAGCAGAGCAGAGCAGAGAAAAGAGAAGAGAAATCGTAATTAAAAACATCTACACTTGTTGTTGCTGTAACTGTAACTGTAGCTGCTGCGATTACTGCCGTAACAGTTACGAGTACACTCAGAGAAATCTAGAAAAGTTAATTAAAATCTTTGAAAATCTCTCAAAATAAATCAATCAACTCAAATTTCCATTGGCATAAACTACATGTTTCAACCAAAGAATATTGCATGGAAATCCAAAGATATAATTTATATAATAAAACTTTATTCAAAATTTGTAGTATTTAATTAGTAAATTAAATGTATTTTAAAATAAATAAAGTACGTATAAAATAATCTTATAAATTATAAAAAAATTGAGAATATTAGCGACAAATAAACTTCCGAAATATAAATAATCATCTTTGAGATTTTTCTTTTTCCAAGTGTGCAAGTAATTCGTGGGGGATAGAGGGGGGTTGAGGGGGGTGGGGTGTTTTGGAGCTTTTGGGTTCACTGTGCTCAAGCATGCATGAAGTGAGTTTTGTTGCTTTTTCTATATTTAATGAACAAACATTTTGTGTTGTTCCCCCTTGTTCCCCCCGTTGCCCATGATCTTTGAGCGCTATAGCCGTTCCATTCCGTTCAGTTCTTCCACCTGAGATTGTGAATGCAACGAAAGAAGGATAGCGAGAGAGAGAGAGAGAGGAGGCAAATTATCAGCAGATGATCTGCAAAACAGAGAGAGAAAGACTAACGAGAGAGAGAGAGAAAGCGATTTACATCATTTTCATTCATGAATGAACGAGTTGAGTGACTGGGGAAACGTGACGATGATTTCTATGGAAACATTCGCTCAGCAGCTTGAAACGTGAAACCTTATCGAAGCGAGTATACCCTATTGTTCACAGAATAAGAGAGAGAGAGAGAGAGCTAAACGAGGCTGTACTTAAGAGATCGCATGTGAGAGAAGTGAAATAGTAAATCAAACAAGGAGGAGACAACGAGACAACGACTCGGATTCTTAGGGATTGTGCGTGCAACTGTAGTGGCACTCATTACTCACACACACGCGCACACACACGTGCGCACACACACATGCCCGAAAGTCAATGGCAAAAGCTAATCAAAAAGCACTTAAATGTAAATAGAGGCGCATTAGTAGCAAACCAGAGAGACAAGGAGAGAGAGAGAGCAGAATCCTCCTTAGACACGCAATGTTTGGTTACCATTCCTGATCCTATTATTGCCATTACCATTTTCCATTTGCCATTTTGCCCATTTCCCTGCTTCGTTCCCTTCTGCTGCTGCTTCCACTTGTGGTTATTATTATTACGAGTATTACGAGTATATTTACCCTGTACGCTGATTGACTCGAGTGAAGGTTATGACATTCAAATTCTATTTTCAATCAGTGGCGCCCCGCCCCACCCCGCCGCACCTCCCACAGCAAACAGACTTGAAGACGGAGATGCCTTCATCCCAATCGACAAAAAAAAAACCAAGAGAGAGAGATAAAAATATGTAATAAATCAACAAAAGCACGACAACGATGACAATACCGAGTGGTGATGGAACGATGGAACGATGGAATGGATGGGAATGGAATGACTTCTGGGCGACATCGTCAACGAAGCCCCATTGTGGAAAGAGAAAGAGCTACTCAATTATACAAATATTATACAAACATTAGAAGTGCATCAGAAATAACGAAGGATATTTTCCATACTGTCACTGGGACACGGATTGGGGCGAGGGCGGGGCTCTACATACGAGGGCTGCTATTTAAGTTTCCCACCCCAATGGTCACTTTTCGGGCCATATAGGAGTATATAGGAGCTCCACTCAACAGAGTCCTCAAGGGGTCACTTGCCTTTCAGACAGATCCTCGCTTCTTATAGCAACCTTTTGTTTCCCAACTTTTAAAGAAATAAAATAAGAGTTTTTAACGCTTATTCGACGCGGAAAGATACTTTCTTCCGATTTAAAGGTTATAATGTTTCTTCTGGGCCACCACCACAGTTCGTTATTTCCACAGTTTGGCCAGAAACTTAAATAGCAGCCCACTCACTTCACTAGTGGCACATGGCGGGGATTGGGAGGCTAACGGGGGGTAGCAGGGGCCTTGGCACACTACACTTCAAGGCACAAAGAGTGTGACACAGAAAGGGGATAGGCTCTAAAGCCCCTCTAACCCACTGCAAGGCAATCAATAACACTGTGCAGCAAAAAACAAAACAAAAACATGGCGTCCATTTTCATAATATAAACGCAAATGCAATTGCAATCAATAATAATTATTACTACGTATAGTTATTGTATGAATTATTAAAAAGATAGCATCGATTTTTAACTGTTTCAAAGTCTTTTTGGTTGGACAGTGTTGTCGCATTTGCGATTGTGTCGAAAGAATGGCCGGAGAGGGATTACGAGTGGTTGGGGTAACCTTCGTTGAGTGCTCTGCTCTGCTCTGCTCTCTCTCTCTGTCTTCGCTTTATTCTTCGGCAGCACTGCAGCTGATTAGCTGTGTAAATGCCGACGACGACAACAACAACAAGAGAGTCGTCACGTGAATGAACTTGTTTGCACAGGCAGGCACAGACATGCAGAGGGACAGAGTGACAGAGAGAGAGGGAAGAGAGTGTCCCCAAGTCCCGCTATTTGTTTCCGCTGCCTGCTCTGCTTGTCATTGGTGAATATTTCTTTCTTTCTTTCTGTCGTTTGTTTACGTTTTCATTCTCATTTGTGGCTGACTCTTTGATACACTCTTTTATCGCAAAATCGAATAGCTGTAAAACCGAGCCTTTTGCGAAAGATCTACTCGTGGCTTGCTCGCTCTCTCTCTCTCATTCTCTCGTAAACGAAGCTTTAGCTGCCAAAAACTGAACGACGATTGCGATATCATTTGTGAGCATTTGGTTCGCTCGGGGTTTACCCGAATTGGTATACCATCCGAGTAGATACTCGTGAGAGTGTATCCAAACAAATTCTTTTGCGCCGCCACTCCAACGCCAATCAATTTTTGTATAGTTTATGATTATTGTTTATCAGCGAAAGACCTGCCTTGTGCCCCCCCCCCATCCAACCATCCAACCAGGCAACGTGTGTCGCGTGTCGCATTCAACGAGATTCCTTCTTTTGTTTTTGGACAGCAATTGTCTGTTTCCCCTCTCCTCCCCACCCCCCTACCTCACCTGCTCTGCTCGTACATAGAATTTGATTTATATAATATGCTTGCACATTACATTTTGATGACTGTGGATTTGGCTTCGTGTGAAAACAATTAGATGAAAGCAATTTGGAATTTTTGTGCGCTTGGCTTGGGGGTGGAATATAGTGGTAGTTGCATTGCATAACACCATCCGTGTGGAATGGGGGGGTGGGGGAGGTGGGAATATGGAATTGTGGTCAAGCACTTGCCATTGAAATTGCAATTGCCGTTGCACACATACATATGTACATATGTATGTATCTGTGTGTCTGTCACGGAAACCTACTGCACGTGTAAGTGTAAAAAAAGCATTTTCTATGGATTCTATAAATTCTATGATTCAATAGCTGGGATTTTCACAGTTTTTTAAGATTTCCAAAAGAACAACAATCGAAAGTGATATACGACAGATATACGAGTATGTATGTAGCGCTATAAGATGCCCAACAAGATGATGTGGGGGAGGGTGTGCGCACCTTCTGGGGCTCGGAAGTACAAGCGTAGCCCCAAAGATATTTCAAATGTGGTGCGGGGGGGGTGAGGTGTCAGGGTGTGTTGGGGGGTGTGGTGGTGGATTGGGGGGGTATATTGATTTTGCGCTTGCATTTGCAACACACGATGATTGACAAATTGTGACGATTGATTGGATCATCAGAGAGGTGTGTAATCAAAGGGGTTTTAGGTAATACCAAATTCGGCGACGAAAAAGTCGCGCAATTTCAATCGAGATTTCTTGGGCTCCTCGCGCGGATGATGCACCGTTATTTGATCGCCATCGGCCGATATCATCGTTTCGCTGGGCGGCGATATCGAATACTGTTGCAGCAGGCGTCGCTGCTGTTCGGTCAGATCATCCAGCGGATCGTGATTGGTGGCGGCAGACGAGGACGCCGATAAGCCAGCGCCAGAACCCGAACAACTGCTGCTGGCAGCGGCTGCGGCAGCGGCAGCGGATGTGCTGGTGGATGACGATGACGTTGCAGCAGCGGTGGTGACGGCAGCTGTAGCAGTTGCGGCAGCAACGGCAACCGCCGCCCCACCAGCAGCGGCCAATTGTTGAGCGATGAGCAGCTTCTGGGCATGCTCTTCGGCCTCTTTTTGTTTTTTGAAATCTTTTTTCATTTCATTTCGTTATGCATTATTTTTGTTGTACAGGTACATTGGTACATGTATTATTTGTACATATTGTATACATATAGATATATATATATATATATTATATTGATAAATATATATTAAGAACTCAAAGAGGGAGAGAGGTTGAGGGTGAACGGTTGGAGTGGGTGAGAACTTAAAATAACAACAACCACACACAAACAGAAATGAGCGACAATTTGCTTTCCATCTTCCATTTAAGGATTGACTTTAAGGATTACCTAAAGACCGCCTCCTCCCGTAACGATAACGATTACGGGGGGACCGAGTCCCCGCCAAAGGGCCCTAAAAATTCAATTTCAATTTGCAATTTGACAAATGAAATTTTTAGCCAATTCCTTTGCTGCCTGGGCCTGGATGACAGAGGGCTTGGGCCTGGGCCTGGACCTGGATGACGCCACATACTATGCGTAGTGCGAGTTGATCAAAATTAATGACATTTTTTTGCGTAGTCAAGGATGGATGGTGGCGGCTGGCTGGGCTGTCATGACCTAGCCCACTTGATGACCTTGGTGGTATGGGTTTCTTTTATTTTTGTCTACCTTTAATCGTCACCAAATGCCCTTCCTTTGCCTCCTCTTCGCCTCTGTTTTGGGTGAGAAAAAACCTCATTGCGGAAATGGACAAGAAACCAGAAGAGGAGCAATGTGGAAATGCAATTTCGCTGTCAGCCAGAACTAAAGCTGGATCCGTCCCCCTTCTCCTAACCACATTCCTTGCTCCCCCTACCTTTTCCTACTGCAAAACGGCCAAAGGGAACGACACTAAGCCGCTTAGGTGGCAACCCTAGGAGGTGTGGGATGTACTTGGCCAGAGGCGGGGGTTGTGAGAGGTTAAAGTTGATGAAAAGGGGAGGATATACATACATACAAATGTACATTTAGCGCTTTAACGCTTTCGAGGAAGGTTGCATGGTAGCATGATGAACGCTGAATGTTGGATCTCTAATGAAATAAACAATCGCTTGCTAGTCTCCCATCTCTAAAGAAAGCCATCTAAGGGTACAAAATTCGACATTCTCCTAATCATCTGATTTTTCCCTTTTATGTCATAGCTGATGGCACAATCCTGACCAGCCACCCATCTCTTGTGAAGTCCATCAAACGGTTACCGTTTCTCATTCCTTTCGAGCTGACGATCTTGATATTTGCCGTTCCTCCCCATCTCTAACGAAATCTACCTATCTAACGGTAGAAGTTCTGCTCTCCCTCTCTCTACCATTCTCTTCTAAACGACTTTCCTTATCGCACTCATGTGACTCGCATTCGCTTTGTCGTTTCGTTTCGGTTTTGTTCTGTTGGGTGCTCTTTAGCTTTTTGAATCACTCGCATTATCAGTTTTTCTGTTTCATTAGGCAGGCGGGCAGGCGGCAATGACGTCATCAGAATCCGACTCATCAGAGAGTGGAAGAGAACATAGCTCTGTTAAGTGATCGTAACAGAGAGATGGATGCTGTTGCCTCTCCCGCTCTCTGTTAGGGTTATGTAAAAACTAATGAGACCCAGAACGAACCCCCTTTCGGTGGAAATGGAACTTCTGCCTGCCGCTGTTACTGCTACCGATGGTACTGATGGGCACTGAACACTGGGGCACTGTTATTGTTGTTTGCATTTTTTCATTTTGTTTTTTTTTTTTGTCAGAGAAGCAATGAAAATCAATTAAAATTAATTGATTCAAAAGTCAAATTCAAATGGTCAAAGCAGAGGGAGAGACCTTTACAAACAGTTTGTTGTTGTTGTGGTTGCTTTAGTATGGGGCTGGTCGTTGCAATTTAAGCGAACAAAGTGCAATAATTAGAAAATGCAATCATTTATTATACGCCGCTCTCTCTTACGTTGCCACACAAACACACGCACACACAATAAAAAAACTAAAAAAAATAGGATCAGGAATTGGGACATCGGACATGGGATATGGAGATTGTAGGGATAGATCAGGGAACGGTACTTACTTTCCAGCAGCCTCTGGATGAGACTATCCACATTTAGATCGAAGTCGCCCATTTTAATAGATAGCGGCTGGCTGTTAAAATTTTCGTTCTTCTTTGGCCGCCGCCTTTCAGATGTTTCGGTTTCTGTCGAAAAACGTTATTAGACCCCGTTGGGATGGTCTTTTCGGCTCAAATGTTCTTGACCGCCTATTTTTTGGGGCCGGACAGCTGTTCTTCTTAGCAGGCGGTATTCCAATTGGAACGTTTTCTTTTTTTTTTGTTAGTTTTTGGGTTGGAACGCAACAACATACGCACACAACCGCACCTACACACGCACACACACACGCACACGTGTTGTGTTAACAACAATCTTTACTTGCTTCAGTCTGTCCGTGTGCTTGTACTTAATTCTTCTCTTCTTTTTTGGTTTTTTGTTTTCTGTTGGTTTCCGCAAAAGGCAATTTCACTTTTTGTTTTGTTGTTGCGGCCGCTTCGTGCTGTTTCTGTTGCTGGTGCGTTGCGCGGGGAGTTGTCGATAGTTGTGTCTAGGGCGCGGGGGTTTCACTGATGTTCACAGGCAAACAGAAAAAAATTGTACACTCGCACGCGAAAGAGCTCCATTCACAATATATAGTCGCCCGATCCTAAAACACAAAATTACGATGCACTAGAGGTGGACAAACATCGATATAGTCGCTAGTGATAGTTTTTTCAAGCATCGATTTTTTTTGCCAGACACCCCTAAATTTAATCGATGTGATTTTAATCGGCTCTGGTGGAACATTTTTTCCAATTTGATGTTCCGTTTTATATTACTAGCTAAATAGGATCCTCGGGTTTGAAAACATAATTTTATACAATAGATAAGACAATTTTCTACTAGACTAGCTAATTTTAAGGACTCAGTTTGGTTGGAATGTTTATAAAATAACGTTTGTAAAACTTGAGTGAGCACGACATGCGACGTAAGAAAGCATAATATTGCAGTTTATGACTGCAAATAATAGATTTAACAATTTTACAATGGCTGGTGGGCAACGCTCTGTAACGCTCGTGTCGAAGTTAGTTGTTTTGGGGGCTATTGTTTATTTGTTCACTATAATTTGGCCTATAAAGTGTTGGGGTTACTCCTTGAAAGAAAACCCATAAATTATAGTAAAAATATAACATAATCGAATAATTAATCTCCCATGAAACAGTTTGCTTCGATTTCAGCAATTTATCCATTATTTTAGTAACTCCCTTGCTCATTTCAAATTCGCCCGCTCTAAAAAATCCTCGCCGACCTGGGAAGTTTACAATATTTTTCCCTGGGAAATTGCTGAGGCCCTTCGAAAAAAATCGGGTATGGACAGCACGCAAAACGGCCGAAAAAATGCAAGGCCTGCAAGCTAAAATCCACCCCACCTGATTGTGGGCTCTGCGCCCACATGTCCTATCGGGGAAAAATTCGGGTAAGGTGAAAATCGTGCGATCCATGGAATTTCCCTTGGCTGAATTTACTCGTTATCCATACCTTTTTTGGCTCAACCCAAGCTCGAACCAAAAAGTTGTGTCGAACCGATCGGTTCGACACTAAACGCGCTCTTTTACTTATTTTCGTGTGATTGTATGAGCTCTTACTCTCTTTTACTCTCACGGTATGAGTTCGAAGGATCATGCAGCAAAACATCGATAACAAAGTATATTTGGTGAGTTGGCGGTAATTTTGAAAATAAACCATCACAAGAAAAACCAACGAAAATCATATTCCTCGATTTTGATATTCCGTTTAATATTCGTAGCTAACTAAGACCCTCAGGCTTGAACACATAATTTTATACGATTGATGAATCAATTGTCTACAAGATTGTTTAAGTTTGGTGTCTCTTTTGTTTTAGATTGTTTCTAAAATGACGTTTAAGCCAAGGTATAAAGCTAAAAACTAAACGCATCATTCGCAAGTGTTACCGTATTCTAGCAATATTTTTAAAAAATACTGAAATTATTCGGTGTTTCGACGCGGTATCGGGGTATTTTTGTCGAATCAAATAATAAATGCAATTCAAAGTTGAGCGGCCAAACCATTCTTGAACATTTCAATTAAAATAAGTCTGATTGCAAGCAACAAAATGGTAACACTTGAAAATTAAATTCAGAAGCACGTACATTTTGTTCGGTGGAGCCAACAATAGCTGACAAAATGATGCGGCCTAAGTGTAAACGCCTCGCATAATTTTTCCGTACCTTCGACAATGATGCGGTAGTGTAAAAAGGCTATTAGCTCAATTAAACAATTTGTCACATACCATCTCTGTTCATATTATGGGAAAGGTAGCTGAGTAGTGTCATATGACCATAATCACAATTGCAGTTTCGGTGGCAGGCTGTGTTAGCACAACGAGGTAGCCTCCAACTAGTGTCAACATTTGCTGTTTTGGTGTGCAGCCCTGGGTACCGCGCAAACTGAGTTTTTCTTTTGTTTTGATTATTTTGATTCATAAGAGAAGCCAGATGAACTATTTTCCAAATTACTACTCAATCGAGGATATATTTGTGACCCAGGAGAAAGTCGAATGCAAGGTCAACACGAAGCTTCAGCGCATGGGTGTGTAAAACGTGAAAGCGGATCGTACGATCGGATCATTGAAATGTTATCTTGTGGATTCTTTTGTAGGCTTCTTGGATGCCGGCGCAGAGGGAGACGACCTGGAACCGGGGCGCACCATTAATCTGCCGCTGTGGTATATCAAGGAACTGAAGGTGAACAATGCCTACTTCACCGTCTCCGTACCGGACATCTACAAGAATGTGCACAAGGCCGTCTGCGAGGCGGAGACCACGCACATTGAACTGGGGCGACTGCATCCGTACTTTTACGAGTTTGGCCGCTATCTGACGCCCTATGACCGCAACCATGTCATCGGGCGCATCATCTTTGAGACGATGCGGCAGCGTGTGCGTCATCTGCTGGACATATCGAAGAACGATGGACAAATGACCAAGTCCGAGCTGCGTCTGGACAATATCGAAACGAAATTGCACGAGGCGGGTGTGCGCACCAATACACAGGTACTTGAAGGAATGATCTCTTTCCCAGTCCATTCATTCATCGACCCATACCCGTTTCAGTACATCAACTGGCTGCAGATGACTGGCAATAAAATTCTCATCTCGGAGCTGGTGGAGGAGCATCAGAAGAAGCGAAAACGTGACCGCAGCGACGACGAGAGTGACAGTTTGCCCAGCAGTAAACGGGCCACCCTGTGAATCCCCGAATAATTAAGTGGTTTTTGTTTTGATTGTTTGTTGAAACGTTTTAGCAATTTTATTCTGTAACTCGCTGCTCTGCTTGCTGCCCAGATCAGATCAGATCCTATGCATACCTTGTAAATACACACACACGCACCATACGCGCACACACACACATACACGTACACGTACACAACAGAACACAACAAACGTTTCATTGTGCCACAAAAATACAATACATTCGTTCTACATATACATATGTAGATAGTGGTTTCAAAATACATACAGGTCTATATATATATGAGAATACATATCTATGTGTGTATATTTATTGCATGCCTGTATAGCGACAGCAGGGGTTAAGTTGTTTCTTTTTTTTGTAAATACATATACATAGCTAAGCATTTCTGACAGGACAGAAGCACAATGCACACACGGTTAGGTACCATCTATAGACTCCAACTACAGCTCCTGCTCCACTCTCTCTCTCTCTCTCTCTCTTGCTGTTGCTGTTGCTCTTGCGTTGGCAATAAGCCGGAAGAACCATCGTCTTCAAACCATATACATATGTATATTGTATATAAATTGTTAGCTACACATACACATAAAATTACTAGACTTTTGTAAGCTCAATTAAAACAATTTTCGATTTCGATTCACATTTCACAAATACAATTAATATTCAGCGATCGATAGGAAAGGTCCTTCCCCTGCATTCTCATCAGTAATAGATATAGGTATATATAGTTATAGTTGGTTTGTGCATACCCTCAACAATCCAACATCATCCATCAATCAATCAATCAATCAATCGTTCAACAATTTGCCTGCCTATCGATGCTTAAAAGAATGATAAATAAAAACATTCAACGTTTACCGCGTGCAAGTACCTTTCCCCCCCTATAAAACGAATGGGAATACTGCAATATAGTACATATATATATATCTTACTAATCACTTTGGCTTTTGCAAACATATACACATGCATACATGCACATAGTGGGCAGGTATATATTCATTGAGAGAGGGAGAGATATCGAATCTCTTTCTTCTTGTAACAGTTTTTTAGAACATATATATAAGCTCGCCTTTTGGGAGGAGGGCTGGTTTTGGGTTGGGTTGGGTTGGTTGGTGGTTTTGCGCTTAACAATACATACACATACATATATATTTTCTGGGATTATACATTAGCGATAGCAATAATTGAAAGCAACATTTTGTTTAATCGTTTTATCGGTCTATCGCCTTAGGGGTTTTTGAGGATTTTTTGGGGCAAGCTCAACAACACATAAGTTTATTCTTTTCTCTTAATCACTTCACTTTAGGGTTTGTTTTGTTAGGTTTTTAGTTGGATTTTGTAACATTTAATTTAGCTGATTTGATCTTTGTGTTCCTCCAGTGGTAGTACATTAATGTCTTTTGTTTAAAAACTAAATATGTCCGACTGCACGCCCACGCCCACGGTTCGGTTCCTCTTTTCTCCATTTTAGTCCTGTTCCCTTTGTCCCTTGTCCTGTTCCTGTTCCTGTTTTTCTTCGGTATATCCGTGTCCGTATTTAATTCGTTGGTTATTCGGTTATAGTTAGATTATAAGGGGTAGTTAATTGTTCGGGGGGTGGGGGGTAGTTGTATAAACAATAAGTGACAGCAGGGGAGCTGTGCCTCAAAATAAATACATAGCTAGAGCTTTCCACTTTCCGCTTAGCTTAACAAAAACAAAATTATTCTTCGATTTGCACTAGTTTTTGCCATTTATTATGGCGGTGGGAGTGGGCTTAGGATTAGGGGTGTCCGCTAGAGCCGTCGCTTCTGGTGGACCATTCTTCAGTGAGGCAGGCGGCTTCCGTTTGGGCATAAAGGCCTGTGGGCAACACAGAAAACAACATGAAAATGAGCGAGATGGCAAACAGAAGAAAAATGGTGGGTGGGTGGGTGGTAAAGGCCAGGCCATTCATTACCTTGATAGCGCCCAATACCATCAGATAGAACCAATAGAGCTGCGGCAAGAACAGTATGGCAATGCTGATCAGACATCCCCGCGGCAGGCCGCTCATGGCCGACCATAGGCTGGCCGCCTCAATGGCAAGACTGTAGCGCCACATCACATACGGCCACATGCAGACGCGGCACACAAAGAAGGTGGCCAGCATGAGGAGGCCATTGGCGATATACACACGCGACTCCTTTAGCCGCATCGTGCTCAGGATGCTCCGCAGCGAGACAAACGGTGTGGAGAACTCCATCATGAACATGTAGCTATAGATGCAATGGCCACCACCACGAATGTACTGCAAAAGAATAAGAGGGGGGTTGCCATCATTAAATTACGGATACGGCTGGGTATGGGTATGCCTTACTGTGACCACCAGCAGGCCAAAGGTGCCGATAAAGACGTGATGGATCATCATGACCGGATGCGTTAGCACATACTTCAGAAAGTCCCAGCGCCCGTCCTTGGGTATCTGCACACAGGCCCCATCATAGTCACAGATCTCACGAGGGGTGCCGGGAGTGCTGCCATTGTTGTTGCCACCCGCACCAGTTGCACCAGTCTCCCTGCCCCTGCCATTGGTAGCCACACAGTGACCGCTCCTCACATGACCGTTCACCAACGATGTTCCCGTTCCCGATCCCGATGTATCCTGTCCCTTGGTCAGGCGCAACAGGTGCAGCTTGTCGGCTATCTTCTGGGTGTGCACCTTATACATCGACCAGATGTCGTACATGAAATACGCCGTCCCGAACCATCCGTAGGCCTCCATCAGAAAGTGCGACGCATAGACGAATGATTTTGTGCATGTTGATTTGCAAACGATGAGGCCCACCAGAAAGGAGAACGATGCCTGGATGGCCGAAACGATTCTGAAAATACATAGGTCCAAATAAAGAAGAGTTACATTTTAATAAAAAATGAATATATTTACATATTTGATAGAAATAAATATCGATACATAAATAAACATAGGCATCTTGAGGTCGCTGCTCGAGCACTCTATCTCTATCCCTTTCGATCTCTCGTTAGATGCTGTCGCGCCGCGAACACGTAACCGAATCGACTCGCTGGTATTAGCCATTCGCTTCGTTCGGTTCGATAGAATCAGCGAATTCGAAAATTTCGGTTTTTTTTTCTCGCTCACTCCGTACTTGAACGAGATCAACATACATTTTCTAGTTTCTTGCTTTTCGGCAAACGATTCGACTATGATCGGAAACTCCCTGAAGAATAAAGTCGAAATAGTCGTAAATCCATTCTCTTTTATTTCACATAACGTCAGGTCCTATTTTGGCTTATAAATATCTTGAAAACCGTTCATTCGATTGTTGTTATTGAACTTTATTTATTTATTTCTAACATTTTTTCATACGAATGTGACGTAAAGTGAGAATGGAAATGCTCATACATACATACATATATGACCAATCGAAACAGCTCGTTTTATTTACGTTAAACCTACACATTCTATGCCCCTGTTCATATCATTCGAAACGTGGGTGTCCGTTCACTTAGGGGGAATTTGTCGCAGGCAACAGGAAACAGGATATTTAGAACCCACAGACGCCATGTGATCAAATGTGAGTGACAGATGGAGTTTTACTTCAAAAATTTCTAAAAGTGCAGGAATTAAAAAAAAACCTCAGACTTTCGACCGAATTTATTTATTGGAAATAGATCAAAATTGTATGTACGACATCGGAAATAGAGAGCGCAGTCCATCCATAGACAGAGGAAGCCGCATCGGTCGATAGATGGAAGCAAGAAAGGGCCCGACGGACGGCGATCCGTGCCCCGTGCGAAAATTCCGCGCACGGCAGGCCGAGGTACAGAATGCTCAGCGCGAGTGCGTCAACCATTATTTGAAGAAGACCATGTCCGGCTTCCCGCCGCACCCGATGCTCGGCAAGACCACAACATCGTCCGCGTCCTTCGGAGAGGGCTGCCAGTGCAGAACAAGGCATTCGAGTGGGATTCTGGAGCAGATTGTCGGCAGCGGACGCAAACATGAGAAGCGACTGCTGATCCCGGACCTGGCCACGGAATGGTTCCGAAAACAGAAGGTTTTCCTCGACAAGATCAGCCCTGAGGAGATGAGCGAGGCCCAGGCTCAGGCCCAGGCCCAGTACCTAGAGGACGCGCTGCCAAAGAGCCCTTGCACCTGCCCGTCCACAGAACCGAGCCAACGGGGCGAGCTGCAGGGCGAGCCCAAATGCGGATGCAGGAGAAGACCCAAAGGAATGGAGGATGTTCCAGCTGGAGACGAGCGGCAGGACGAGAAAGGGGCCCCCAGCAAATCTGTCACACACTGCAAGCCCCATGTGGCAGGATGTAATGAGGGCATGGCCAATAGAAAGAGCAGGAGCAGGAGCACTAGCAAAAACAGTAGGAAGCGCGGAAAAAGTAAGAGAAGCGGGAGCCAACGCGGGAACAAGAAAGGCGGAAGCAAAAGGAGAAGCAGAAGCGGGAGCACAAGGAGAAGCGAAAGCGCGAGCACAAGGAAAAGTGAAAGCGGAAGCAGAAGGAGCGGGAGCATGAGGAGAAGCGGAATCGGGAACATAACCGAGCCAGAACGCATGGATGCTGGTGCCGAGAGCTCCAATCGACGACGTCTCTCTCAGGGTAAGAGCTGCACATGCCTCCAGCCAAGTCCGGTGTGCCGTTGCCCCTCGCAGACGCTATTCCAAAGCGACGGCCAGCCCATGTCCTGGGAGTGCCAGCTGGCGACGCGGCGCACAGAGCCGCTGATGCCGTGCCTGCGCAGGAAATACGAGCTGCAGCAGGCACCGCAGCGGCGACTCGAGCCGGAGCACTTCCGCCGCATCTCGCCGGAGTTCTTCGGGATACTCCAGAAATACGAGCAGGCGATGACCGAGAGCTGCCCGCTCTATGGCATCTCCATTCGGGACTGGGGAGAGGCGTCTGCAAATAAAACCTGCTCGGAGGAGGAGCACCCAGAGGACAGGCAGTGTCTGGGCGATGAGTCGGTGCATGCGGCGGGCGCACATCCGCCCATGCAGCGACTCTCCGGCGATTCATTTTCGAATGCGGATGAGTATTCGCTCTGCTCCAATGACACCTGTACCTGCCTGGAGATCGATCAGACGCCGGGAATACCGGAAAACCGTTCCTGCAGGGAAAGAAGTAGCCAAGAATATGAGCCAAGGGAAGAGGAAGAGGCGTCGCTGGATACCGAAGAGCCAGAGCCAGAGCCAGGAACGAGGAGGCCCATATGCACACCGATCCATCCCTATGCAGTGCGTGAAAAAGTGAAAAAGCCGGACAAGGAGCCAGAGAAGAAGAAGAGCGGCCTTAAATGCTGCCCCTGTATCAGGGGTCAACCCAAGGCCGATGAGTCGATCGACCGCGTTGGAGCGCGCGACGAAAGGGATGAAAAGTGGAAGAAGCAGAAGGATAAGGATAAGAAAGAAAAGAAGCTGACCAAGGAGCAGAAGAAGCAGGAGAAGATGAAGGAGAAGGAAAGGAAGAAGATGGAGAAGGAGGCAAAGAAGGAGAGGAAGAAGCAGGAGAAAAAGGAAAAAGAATTAAGAAAGCAAATGGCTCGAAACAATCGCTTTGCGCCACCCTCCATTTTGGGTGGATTCACCAGCTTCTGTAGGCGCGCGATGCGATCGGGCCACCATCTGCTGAACGGCAAAAAGTCCAGCTACCAGCGGATGCATCGCTGGAATCAGGCCTACCCCAACGGGTCTTGCTGTTCAACTAAATCTCAAGATCCAGGACTCCCAGGATGCCCAACTCATATGAATGGTGTGTGCCAGCTGCAGCCCGATGTCTGGTATTTCGAGGATCCGGAGACGAGCAGACCACAGGCCACCCCGGACGACATAGACAACGAATCAGCAGCAGAATCGATACAGCCCGAATGGGAGCCATCTGGGGATGGAGGAGGCTCCCCTGGTGGCAGCAGCAGTACCACTTTGAGACCCTCTAACAGCAGCGAGAGCTGCAACCAAGCCCCAAGCTGTGGCATTGTCTGCACGACGAAACGACATCAGGGGGGTGCCAGCAAGTGTTGCCCTTGGACGCTGCAGAAGCGTAGCTGCAGACCGGCGAAGCGGAGGTTTATCAACGAGCAGTTCGGCAAGAGAAGGACCGAGAGAACGGAGAGAACAGAACAGTCGTGCTGTGGGGAGGAGGACAAGCCCAGGAAGGTTAAGAAAAGATTGTCCTTTGTGGAGGGTTTCTGCGTCAAGGTGAACAAGCATGGCACACGGGCCTGCTATCTGGCCAACGATTATCTGCAGCTGATGAAGATGGTGGCCAGAAAGCGGGCCCGTTGCGATTGCCTCGAGGGCAAGAAGACCATCTGCCGCCCCAGGGCAGATCGCGAGAGCAGCCCAAGTCGATCCCAGAAGAGAGAGTTGAAATGTCGACGGGTCTCCCCCCTGGCAGCCCAGCGCACCACCCCAGCTACCCTTCACCCCGCCCCACGGAGTAAACGAGTTCGTTCGAAGTCCGGCGCAGTGGCCACGAATCCAAAACGAAAGCGATCCAAGCCTCCGGTAAACACACCCAGAGATGCCGATGACCCCCACCTCTCAAGCTCTCAAGAGCTGGCCGTCGGTTGTAGGTCAGGGAGCAGCCGCAAGACCGAAAGAAAGAAATGTGCACCCTCCACCTGCCCTAGAAATCAAACCATCAAGAAACGACCTTGCAGAGCCACCCCCTCATCGAGTCCCAGTCCGAGTCGCAATCAGAGTCCCCATAGGTTAGGCAGGAACGCCGACAGGAGATCTTCATCACCGCCACGGACTCGCAGATGTTCAGCATTGGGGAAGGCCCGCGCAACGGAGAGACAGAGGCAGGAGAGGCCCGTCACATCGAGCAGAGACGTCGAAGAAGACTGTTGGTCGGAGAGAAGGACCACCCAGAAGACCCATGACTCAGCCAGCAGCTATCCATCGGATGAACCGGATGTCAATTCTTGTCAGAGTGAATTCCTGTGTGCAAAATATTGCTATTCCAATCCTGGAAAACCTACCGATCAAGGTATTTCTTGTATAAATTGGGAGGAGCAGGATTCCCAAATTTGTGAATCCGATTGCCCAATATGGCGGCAGCAGCAACAACAGCAGCAGCAGCAGTCTTCAATTGCGACGCAGAAGGAGAATCCCTCTGAATGTTTGCAAGAGCGAGAGCCAGTAGCTGCAGCACAGAATCCACACAGTGACGAATGGATCACAAAGGAGGAGAAGCAGCAGCTGCAGACAGAACTGCTAGAATGTCACTGTCACCAAGATGACCCTTCCTGGAGAAATGCGGAGACGGAGAGACAGCCACCGTGTTACCCACAGAAGGAGCGGGCCATCACAAAGAAGCATCTGAAAAGATTTTCACACTCATGCAAATATCGACCGCCAATCGGTGGGCCCCTTCGTTGGATGGCCAATGGATTCACCAGCTCCAAAAAGAACTCCTACGTCGATGGAGCATTCACCCTCGAGCGGGAAAGACCCCCACAGACACCACCTGCAGTTGTCCATCAGCAGAGTCAACGACCACCTAGAGAAACGGGACGTCGCTACTACACAGAAACGCAGCCAAAAACGTGCTACGATGAAAGCCCCAGCCTGGACGGCATGGGCTCCTGTCGGTCGAGCCACACGCGATGCTCGATCCGTGCCCTCACCTCCGACATGCGTACCATTCAGCACGCCTTAACGCCAGCACCGTCACTAGCCAGTGTGGAACAAGTGCCAGATAGATGTGGATGTCGGCAGCGCCCGCAACAGCAGCAGCAGCAACAACAACAGCAGAAGATGCAGCCCCAGAGGGAGACCCCGATGCAGCCACAGTTGCTGCCCGAGATGGAGGCCCAATGTTCGAGCCAGAACCACAGCGAGCATCATCATCAGTCTGGTCCCGAGCTCACTGGCTGTAGCCGGAAAATACCCAAGCTGTTGAGCTACCAACCGATGGACCTCACGAATTCGCTCATCCAGAGGCGGGAGAACAAGAGGCCCAAAGGGATCAACCACAAGCATGCACCGCTCTTGCTGCGCACGGCCCGACCACGGGCAGATGCCTACTACGAGGAAAAGATGCGCCGGCGTTGTCTCAAGTTTATATCGAACCTCGTTAGTAGAAATCAGTCGTCATCTCCCACACAGGAGATTAGCAGAGCGGGGTTGGAGGCAGAAGCGGCTCCCCCCGAGCAGGAGGTCTGGTATTCCGCCGAGGAGCAGGCACAGCCGCACGAGCAGGAGAATTATCCATGCGAGGAGCTGCAACAGCAACAGGAGCCATTGAACGGCTTATCCGAGACCCAAGAGTGGTTTGCAGAGCCAGGCTATGAGGTCGATGAGGGTCCACAATGGACCCAAACGCGTCGCTCGATCCCCGCCATTGGGACATGTCCTGCAGAGTCTCCTCGGAATGACGAACGTCCTCAACTCAGCCCCACATATGACCCCTACTATCTTGTTGGCACGCACAACTATCAACAAATCCAAGACCTCAATTGGCAGCAGTCGCAGCCGCCGCAGCCCCCACTCAATAACCACTATCAAGAGTCACAGCCTCCACGCCAGGACCAGCCACAGCCTCCACGCCAGGACCAGCCACAGCCTCCACGCCAGGACCAGCCACAACCTCCACGACAGGACCAGCCACAGCCTCCACGCCAGGACCAGCCACAGCCTCCACGCCAGGACCAGCCACAGCCTGAGCGCCAGGACCACAAACGTATTGAGCGCCAGCCACAAACTGAGCGCCAGCCACAGCCTGAGCGCCAGCCACAACCTGAGCGCCAGCCACAGCCTGAGCGCCAGCCACATCCTGAGAGCCAGGACCAGAGACGTATTGAACGCCAGCCGCTACCTGAATGCCAGCTGGAGCCCCAGTCACAGCCACAGCCGCAGCCCGACAACAATCCCAAGTGGCATTGGCGCATACCGAGATCAGTGTCGGAGACCAGACCATACTATGAAGGGGAAGAAGCGATTAACTATGTCACGGAAGGGGAGTGGCAGCCACAGAATTGGCAGACGAATGAACCACCGCCGTCGTACATGCAGCCAATGCACAGTGGCGTGGAGCGTTCTTCTGCTTCCTCTGGTAGGGCGGCCGCAAATCGTAACACCCGTCGATCCTCCAGACAGTGGGCACAACGCCAGGGCGGGGGTACGGACGTTGCCATCACCGCAGCCGCACTGGGACTGAGGGGCTTGGTCCAAGCTTTGGGGGGACCTAGAAATGCGAGGAACCTCTCGGCGGGTTCTAGCGAGTCTCCAGAGGAAGTGGCTACGACTAAATCTTCGATTGCGGCCGGCATTCAACGTCTAAAACCCGAGGATTACTCACAGGAACAGCTTCCATTTACGGTGGAGCCAACAACAGAGCATCGCAAGGAGGCGACAGCAACAGCAGCCCGCAGCTATGGCCTGGTGTCTGACATGGAGCAGCGAACCAAGAGAAATCCTGTGCTGGAACGACCTTCGGTCCCTCTGTCCCGTTCCAGCCGTTTCAATAGCTACTCGATGCCTCCACCAGCCATCAGAACAGACAACGATCGGAGCAGCCACCTGTCCCTGTTCGCTGTGCCCACATCCAGCAATCTGGCGTGGCGAGCCGCGGCCAGTGCCGCCAGAACGATAACGAGAACGGCGAGAGCGACGAGAACGAGAATGCCAGGAGGTCAAGACGAGCGACGCATGCCGCCTCCAGTGTCGATTATCTCCGATCTGGACTTTCACATACATTCCACATCACCGAAAAGCAGCCCGTCCATATCGGGAGGATATCGGGCACCGTCTATCTTATCCAAGGCACAGTCCGAGGCCGGAGCTGCGTCCCTGGGTGTATGCCTGGACAACGTTCGAGCCAGAAATGTACTAGAGAAGGCGGAAGATGGACACGGACATGGATCGACTCAAGGACGTCGCTGGTTTCCACCTACACCGCTGGTCATTCCGCCCACTTATAATGCCCTGCTCGAGGAACAGATCCTTCGGGAATATCTGCCCACGCCCAAATGCAAGCTTTCAAGGTCTTGAATGATCCAACGACCATCCAACAGCAATCAGTACTTCAAGAAGCCATAGCCAAAGCCACACAAGTATAGCCTGGACCTGGATCTCAGCTGAATCTCCACAATCTCCAAATAAACAACAAAGTAAAGCTGCTGTATCCAGCAAACAAAAGATATATATAAATATAAATAATGCTCAATTATCTATTTTTCTTACTACACTCTTGAGATACATAGTTGCGCGTCATGCGGCAATGCCCCTCGGTCAGTTGTGCCCGAGAGACTGTCTTCTACACTTGGGCTCTCTCCTGATCAATTCTTTGATTTGATTACCAAGTCTTTCTACCTTTTTGTTCAAAATTCGCATACAATAGCCTAAATATATCGAGAAAGCTCTTAGTCGCTTGCAACGAGGAATCCTATTCGGATCATAAGACTACTCTCTGTGTATCATTGTCATGTACATGACATTGCCCGGACTGTCCGGATCCTCTGCTGTCTGTGTATTCTTTTCTTAGATGCCTCTATGCGTTTAGCCTCCACTACTTTGATGGCCGTTACTCTTGTCAATTGTGTTGCTGAGAGTGTGTGTTCGCAAGTCTTGGAAGTCTTGGAAGAAATCAATGGGATATGTGTTCAAGATATGTACATTTCGATAGAAGAATTAGCGTGGAATTTTTTTCTTTTTTTTTTTACTAGAATTTTAGACAACAAAATATCTAAATGCGCCTCTAATTTTTGGGTGTGGGAGTGCCACCCTGCATCCGTGTACCAATGGTGATTTGCTGGCCAGAGCTCCGCGACACGCGACGCGAACCCTTCTCCGAGACCAAAGAGCTCGAACGCGTCTTGTAGCCTGACATCTTAGCCGACTGCCTACGGCGACGTTTTGAGTTGCCAGATGAACCCAACTCGCGGTCCTTCTTGACCTGCCGTATCCGCGTACAGTAGGGGGACCAGTTGCGGGTTGGACGCTTTGGTTTATCCTTGGGTATGTGGAAGAACTTCTTCTTCTTCTTAGGCTTTGGCTTCTTGGGCTTGGGCTCCTTCTTGGGTTTTAGGTTTTCGCCGTAAGGGTGGCAGATATGATAACACAGCTGGGCATTGTAGAGACGAGCTGCACGGGCATCCTGCCGAATGATGCTACAGACGAAGGATTGCAGCTGCATCGTGGCTATCGTGTAGACAAGCCAGTTGATATTTACGGCTCCGTAAACGCGGGCATTGAGCTTCTGCAGCATCCACACGAGGCAGGAGATCTGGTCCGGCTGCAGCACATGGGCGAGAAATAGCAGGCGTAGCACCTTAGGAGCATTTTCCATTTCCAGCGGATTGATCAACTCTCCGCACCGGTCGTAGATGCTGTCGTTGATGTCTAGATCTTGCGCCTCCGTGTACGGGGCCTTGACGTTTTCCAGCGCGCGGCCGTTTAAATGGCACGACTGCCTCTCGAGAAACGCCAGCCGGCAGAGTGTGGACGTCACATAATGGACGCTGGAGCGGAAGAGCCAGGCCAGCGAGTGCAGAACGGCCTTATTCCGGTGGCAGCTGCACGTGCAACTGCTCTTCCCTGGCTCCTGCTGGCAGTAGGCACATACGAAAGTGCAGCACTTGACTTCCTTGGCCAACGGCAACGTCAATTTCTGCTTCCGCTGGCAGGTGTCGGGCCCTGCACGACAGGATTGGCGGCTTTTGTGCGAGGTACGCATTATCTTATCAAAAATTTATCTGAATCACAGGATGGATCTCTGGAGGACTATTACGTTTAATTTTGTTCACGGACCTGGCTCACAACTCCAAGGGAACTCTATCGGGTTAACTTTGAATCTAAATCAAAGGCATGCTCAGTTTCCGGCACATCTCAGAGAAGAACCTTTACTGGATGAGGTTTTTCGATCTCTCAATCGTATCCCGAAATGGATGGTGGATGGTCGTCTGTGGGAACAGGCTATTACGTTTCGATACGGAAAAACTCCATCAGGAAACTGTAACATGCTGATTGTGGCCAATAAATTCGACCTTGTAGCTAGACGCTAGCGGCAGGCCACCCAGAGCGTCTCTGGAGGACCTGTGGCGGTCGCCCCTGCTGTTTCTGAGGACCCCCCTCTGGGTGCAGGCAACTACATGGAGCACCGCACTTGTCCAACCAAAGAGTTGCCCCCATTTGAGGTTTCTTGTTTGTAATCTATCTGACATCCAAGTAGGCCGATATTTGGCTGTCAGGCCATAGGGAAGGCGGAACATTAGTAGTACGACGCTTCTCCTCTATAAATCATTATGTTAGAGCATTCGATACAAATTTCTCAAAATTAAAAGCTCTTTTATCCATTTAGGAAACATTAAAAATTACTCAACAAAAAAAAGTTGAAAAATCGTAAGCATTCAGTGAATTGTTCTTTAAATTTTCTGAGATGTCGAAAGCAACGGAGACCGGAGGACGCAACGGGAGATTCTTCCAGTATGTGTGCCCACCCCCTCGCCTGGCGTCGGCACCTCCAGTGTCGTCCGCCAGGCGGCCCCCTTTGGATGCGCTTAGCGGGGAGAGGCGACGACAGATGAACATGGAAAGAAAGGCGAGGAAGTCCGTGGCCGAAGCAAGAGGAGGAGTTCGGGTCAATTGGTTTACAGGCAACGCAATCGGAGCAACAGCACCCCTCCCAGCCGCACGACGTGAGGGAGGAGGCGGTGTTGCATTACGACGCCCTAGTCCTATTCCCAATCCTGCTCGTGCTCGGCCTCCTGCTCAACCCCGACGGCGCAGAAAACCGCCACTTCTGGAGCCACGCCTGCCCCGTTTGGCGGACACGAGAGTGGTCGAATGGATCATGAGTCCCTGCAAGAACTTTGAGCAGGACAGCGACACGACCTCCGAAGAGGACAATCTCAAGCAGACCAGCAGTCGAGATCTCAAGCAGTGTCCAGTGTCTGCCTCCGGTTCTCAACCCCAAAACGCATCACGCACCAACATCGTGCCCATCCAGGTGCCATTGCTGGCGAAAATGGAGAGTCTTGAACAGCAGAACATCGCCAAGCAGCCGGACAAGACTCCGTTTGATCCGGAAACAGTCGCCAAGGCTTCAACCGATTTGGATCTGGATCCGGGTACGCTGGTCAAGGCTTCAACCGATCCGGATCAGCTGGTCATGACTTCAACCGATCCGGAATCGGTAATGGCAACGCAACCCGAATCCGAAGTCGAACCAGAACCGGAACCAGAACCAAAACCAGAACCAAAACCAGCCGCTGTTCAGGCTGCCGCCGAGGCAGCGTCAACGGCTGGTCACATCTGGGGCAGACAGAGTCACAGTCACATCAGTTGGAACAGCGGCAACAGCTTCAGCAGCGCCAGCAGTGCCAGCCAAGCCAAGAGATCATCATGGGAGGCCAAGCCATGGTCCAAGACAGACCTCGTTGCGGGCAGCTCTAAGGCCATCAAGATGACATCGACGGTGATCAAGATTATGCCCAATGCCTCGATTGAGTACCCAATGCAGCCTCCGAAGCTTGACGTTGGCTCTTGTGCTACTGCCGCCATCTCAAACTCGGAATCGCAGGCCAAGAACCGAGTAACAAGGCAAAAGCAGCCGCAGCCGCAGCCGCAGTCCGCCTCTAAGAAGCCAACGACAGCCAAGACTGAGCAAAAGGTAATGGCTTCGGCAACCCCCAAGCCACCAGTGAAGAGCCCGTCGAAAAGCTGTCGCTCAAAGGCCCCACAACCAAAGCCTCAGCCTAGGTCTCCGGTGAACCGGCTCCAGCTCCAGCTCCAGACCCAGAACCAACCCAAAACGACGCCCATCTCCATGGGCCTGACCACCAGGCCTCAATCTCAACCTCTGCCTCAATCTCAACCTCTGCCTAAACAAGCTCCACCATCAGCGCCTGTGTCTTCTCCGATCAGCTCCAAAATCGTCCGCATGACCCAGCACAAGGTGCCGCTCACTGCGGAGGACGGAATCGACATGAGCTACCAGTATTTTGTGTCGATTCCGTTGAAGCGCGGCCAGAGGGCTCAGCCCGTGCGCTATCTGTATCGGCCGATGGTAAAGAGCCTCAATCCCACTGTTCGCCGCACAAACGGCAAGCGTAACAAGAAAAAGAAGGGCGGGGAGGATGAGGACAAGACCGGAGAGGATCTCGAAGTGATGCCAATGGAGCCCGTGGAAAAGGCGGAGGACGAGTACAAGTCGCCGGCACTCAAACTGGATCGTAAATACATGTCGATGCTGAAGATGCTCTCCCAGATTCCCTATCGGCTGGAGACGGATAACAAATCGCAAGTGACACATGCACAAGGAGATCGTCAAGAGGCAGGATCAGATTATGTGGCAAGATCAGATCGTCAAGCGCCAAGTCCTATGACATCGACATCCTTGGCGGCTGGAGGCGATTCCAAGTGCAAAAAGCACAGGAGGTCGATCCGACGTTTTGGGTCTATGGGCAAAGTGGTGGTCGACTATAAGCCCAAACCAACGCGCCTGGACTTGGCTTCCGGTGCCCAGATCTCCTATCATGCTCCACTCCACTGCATCCAGCAATTGGAGGGGGGAGAGACACCCAACCGAAACCCTTCTCTGGACTATTCGCAGCAGGTGCAGCACATGGAGCAAGTGATGGAAAAGCTTATGGACAGCATAGAGAAAAAGCCTATGGACAGCTTAGAGAGCCTGCGAAAATCCGTTAGCTTTCGATTGTCGGATGCCAAGAGCAGCAGCAGCATCAGCATCACACTGACGGACAGTACGGAACAGCTCGGGCCAGTTTCAATCCGTGACCAACGCAAGGGCAAGAAGAAGGTGGTGAGGAAGACCAAGACGAACAAAACCAAGAGCACGAACACGAAGGGCATCCAGGCCATCAAATAACGGAGGGCGTAGCGCATTCCTCAACAGCATCCTTCAGCGGGCCTTCATGGTGATGCCAATCCATTTTCACATTCCATATGTCCTTGATATCAAACGGGGCTCTCAGACGATTAAAAAGTTCAATTCCTTGTTTTTTTCTTCTTTTTTTGTAACTTTCAATTCGACGATGACCTCATGCCTCCATGGGTGCAGCACCTGCAAAGGTTAGAGGTCAGGGCACAGGACACAGGGCACAGGGCTCTAGGGTTTCATTACATTAAGTTTTCGCCCCCATGGGCGCCAGCGGAATGTAAGATTGCTTGTCATTAGCGTTTGTTGGTGTGGCATGGGGACGGGGAATTGGAGTGGCGAGATTGGGGCTGGAGTGGACGGCGATTCGGGGAAATTTCATTATAAAATGAAAGCACATTAGCTCTCCAAGAAGACATTACCGAACTAATATCAAAAATATTGCAGAAAAATACCACATTATTCAAAAAATACCGGTGGATTACGAACATAGCCAAATAATCCAATCAAAAATAATACCAAAGTTCCAATGGCATACATTTCATATTCGCAGGCCTTAGGCCTAAACTCATTTCCGAAAAAGTTGCGCCGGCAGAACGTGCCATATAAAAATACTAGCGGACCAGTGTGACCAGGTGTGCATGTCCTACGGTTACACTGTATACAGATTAAATCAGTTGTGGCCCTGAAGGACGACAAGGCACGGATGAAGCAACGCTATATTGGATACATTCGTGTTTGCGAACGATTACAACCGCATGATTGGTTTTTGTTTTTTGCATTCCAAAGTGTTGTGTTGTGCTCGTAAACACGTACACCACCATAAATAATACCACAAAAAATACCAAAGTTCCTATAATAGAAAATTCGCATGAACAGAATTTGATGAATTCTATTCCAAGAATACAAACGGAAAAGTAAACAACGCAAAATAAATATCAAAGTTCAACGATTCCATTGCGATTCCATTTACAGGTGATTTTCAATATTCCTTCTACTTGTATTTACATATACATATATACATAGATCGTATTCTATTCTTATATATTCCCATATTAAGAAAGTACGCATATAGTATTGGTATTGGTAGATTCAAGCCTCAATTCGAATATTAATTGAATGAATCTTTTTTACAGCTTTAAAGCGTTGATTATACGTATCTTTTGGAATACTTTATATTAATCTGACTATATATTCACTATCAAGAGTATAACTCTTTGTTTCCATTTTATATTGTCGCCAGTGCTCGATTACTCTTCGTCTCCGTCCGCCTCTGATCATGGGCTCTATAACAGAACAAATACACGTACATAGACCTCCGGGCATAGAGCAGCTGCTGTCATCTTAACAGGTTCAAAGTGGCTTTTGTAGTAGCTAATTAGACCCACAACTGGTCCCCCTTTTTGCTCAATAAAAATGTACAGTGCGTCTCAAAAGTGCATGCATTTTCACAATATCGGTTCAACATGGCATGATCATCGAAAAAAATTAGAGAATTTATGTTTAAAAGAGTAATTTATTGAATAGTCTATTATGACCTCTCGACATATAGACTTACAATAAGACTTTGAACTTAAGGATGTGTTTCATGCATATGGTTGGGCTAAGGGATGATCAAAAAAATACCTAGAGGTTATAATACTCATAAAACTACTATAACAAATTATCATAGATAATCAGATTTGGGAAATAATTTGCTTTCACTTTAAATATAATTATAATCGTGATTAGTATAATTTGTATAATGATTAATAATGAATCGCACTGTAACGCGCACATGTACACACATTTACTCAATTAGACGTGATTCCGGCTCGTAAATACCGTGCCAAGTGCCCATTGAACCTTGACGTTCCCCAGCCCGGCCCTGCCCTACCTCCTACTACTATAACCACTCAAACAAGCCCTCGGAATTCGGACTCGAACTCGAACAGAACTGAAGTCTCTTGCGCTACATATGTATCGTCGTATCGAATAGAGACATTAGTTCAAATTAGAATCACCAGCCGTTCTAGCTAATGAATGGCCCCAGAGGTGCCAATGTGTGTGGTCCGCACGTGCCTTTTACTACCTTCGATATAAAAAGACATACATATGTACATATACTTATACTATACATATGTATATATATATATATATATATGTAGTGTACTTTATAATAGGTGTCTTTGTGTATGTGTCTATGTCGTTTTGGGACTAACAAATTCAAGACAATCAAAGGCAATTGGAACTGAATATGATTTTGATATCGGTTACTGGGTCGGACCCGAAAATCGAGTACAGTCAGTGCTAATGGAAATAAAACCTAACAAAACAGCCGGGGCTCTAATTAAGATTTATGATGAATGTCAAGGCGACATTCGGGAAATGGAGAAAAGGCGAAGGGAAAGCAAAATTTGTGGCACAATGGCACTTAAAGGCCCTCTCCAAAAGCTGTTCTATGCCGTTATATACCCGACTTTGATTATGCCGAGTGACGAGTGGCTTGAGCGGTGGGGTACGGTGGCGAGTGCCGAGTGGTTAGTGTGACGAGTGGGGGGTTTGGCGAGTGGTTGGTTAGTGACGGGGGGCCGACTGCCTAGACCCCACTTTCCCGTAAGCATCTAAAAACAACGTGACGCTTATCTACTAACACACACTCATGCTCACGCTCACTCACACAAACACCTTAATCGATTCCGATAAGCGAGACACACAGGAACACACACACACACCACACACACACATATACAAATTGATGGGGTTTGTTCCATAGAGAGATAGACAGACAAACGGACAGAAGAGCAGAGCAGACCAGAGCAAAGCAGAGATAGGCAGGGCCAGGGCTTTAGTGATTGTCTTATCAAGACGGATGTGAATTGGGGCTGTTGGAATTATAACAGTGGCCCATAATGTAACAGTAGAATACCCAGAATATTAGTTCAAACTGATTTCGAGTTTGTGGTAATTTTTTCAGAAACCCCAAAACAAATTACAAAATATTTTATACAGAAATCTACAAAATATAAAATAATACAATTTAGTTTTTCTCAAAATACAAAATTGTAATCAAATTTGCATTTTAAGAGAAAACTTAATTCCAAAATCTCATAGATAATATAACCACCGAGTAAACCACCGAGTAAATCACCGAGTAAATGGAGCGAGTTAATGAAACTAGTTTGTTCACAAAATATATGTACATTCAACAATCAACTATTTACCTGCCTAACAAACTTATCACCACAAATGAATCATATTACAAGCCGATAAAAAGAAAAAAGAAATCAGAGTGTTCGGTAGATGAGTCATTTTCTTCAGTGGTTCCAATGGAATTCTGGAGATAAATAAATATCTGTTTCGGATTTACTTGAGAAAGATCTAAAGATTCACTTATGATTTGCCTAATGGGCTGATATTATCTCGTTAAACAAATTCTAGCTGCACACAGAGATCGGGTTGTATAACACCACGCTGTCCGGTACGATCCGGTCCGGTCCTCCTATCATCGGATCATGTAATCACTATTCATCCAGAGATCTCTCTGGGTGGAGAGCGTGGCAATGAGAGAGAGTGAACAATAGGGGAAAACGCAATTTAAGCGCGTTAAACAATTCTACAAACAGTTTAATTAGCACTCAGATCCAGGGGATTGCATTGCATGGAGGGGGGGTATAATAGATATTTCGAGTGAAAACTATTTTTTAAATGTGAAATCTTTTCGAATGTTACATTTTGATAGAGATACCGGGTAACCCGATGGTGAATATGGGTGAAGTACCGTTTTGCTACCCGCACACAAATAATGATTTCATTCCGAGAGACATGTTTGCCTTGAAGCCAGAACCCGTTTTTGAATGCACCAACCAACCCCAGCCCCCAAACGCTAGCACCAGCACCAGCCCCATCACCATCACCATAGCGCTCCCTCTCTCCCTTTTTAGAACAGAGAGGCGCACGTCTCCCAGCCACCCAGAGACCTTGACCCGGATGAAAGAGAGATGCGATGCGATGCTCTGATGATGAAATGAATTCAAGAGAAAAGCCTAAAAAATTCCCGAACCGAACAATTGCCGCAGGCAATGTCAGGGCCAAATGCGCGTCCAGCTGGACTTATATACATATATAAATGTATATGTATGTACAAGTACATGTATATATCTAAAAATATATACCAAAATGATGATGCGTGTGCATGCGTGGGTGTGGAGTGCACTCGACGCGAGAAAATCAATAGAGATATGCATCGAGAGATGCCGACTACACGCACACACACACGCGCCCTCTTGGATACGGGGCACACCCACATGGACACGCAGCCACATCATGAAGCGGGGGCGGCACACCCACATGGCAGCAGGACCAAGGACCCTTATGAATAGGGATAAAACACGCACAAACTCACTTGTTGGTAATTTCCAGGACATCGGACATCATGAGGCGGTACTTGCGTCGAAACTCCTGACCACGCCGCGTCTCCAGAAGATATTTATTGCAGAAATCCGTCAACGAAACAAAGTAGATGAATCCCAGGGACGTCAGAAAGAGTCCCCGCTGCAGCGTTATTCTGTCGGTGGTGTTCGGTATCTGCCAGAGGCTGCCACAGGCCAGTCCCATCGACCCAATCGAGAAGGCCAGCGAGAAGTAGCAACCACGACGCGGCCTGGCCGGCGCTTTCGCATCGGTCCCATCATCCTGACTGCAGGCGGCTGCTGCTGCTGCTGCTGCCGCTGTTCCTCCTCCTATTCCACTACCGCTGCCATGCCCTTTAACATTCACTGGCTCATCCGAGGGCACCGATGGAGCTGACGGCGACTGGCCGTTACGTCGCAGGTGCATCTTCCTCCTGAGAATTTGGGGGCGGACGACTACGTTTGTTATGGCGCCTCTGCTGATGGCCGATCCGGAATAGGAGATCGATATGTGGGGCTGGCTGGCTGGTTCACAACCTGTTGCCTGGACGGTGGCTGGGCTGACTGCGGCGTGCTGGCTGATCGGGGCGGACTAGGCGTGACACGGTTGCATTGTGGCAAAAAAAAAATAACAATTGTAAGCTATACATATGTGCATATATGTGTCGAGTGTATGTTTTTAACTGCGCTGTTCAGCCACTGCAGCTGCCGCGATGCCAGACTGCGTTTGTGGAAATGTGCTAAATATTACGCAAGAACAGAGCTGCAAGCCGGTGTGGCAATTACCGCGACTATTCGATTCATTACAGTTTCAAAGCTATCGATATGCACTCGCAGTATAGTTTGTTTGAATAAACTTTCATTGGAGTGGAATTGGAGCCATGTAATGGTGATATTGAAACCATTTATATCAAATATGTACTATATTAGTGACTCTTTAAAACAAATTCGAATGGGAATATTTTTGGCGCTGCCACTTAAAGTGCCAGCCCTGGTTTTACAATTTGCATTGTATTTTAGTTGTTGACATTGAAATAGAGAGCATACGCTTGATGTATAGATCGCTAAAAAGAAGAAAATCTATTATAAAATACGAATATTTAAATTAAATTAGCCCCGAGCCGTATACAGGCTAATTTCAAAACGGTCACCTAGTGTGACCATACTGCCAATGATTGTGCTCCAGGGCTGTCTCACTCAAGTTTTACAAACGTTATTTTATAAACATTCCAACCAAACGGAGTCCTTAAAATTAGCTAGTCTAGTAGAAAATTGTTTTATCTATTGTATAAAATTATGTGCTCAAGTCTGAGGGTCCTAGTTAGCTAAGAATATTAAACGGAACATCAAATTGGAAAAAATTTTAAATTTAGGGGTGTCTGGCAAAAAAATCGAAGTTGTGAAAAAACTATCAATGTCTGCAGTTGGGACCCTAACATCGATTATATCCCACCTCTAGGTCAATCGGTCAATCGCGAACAATGAAACATCAAAACAGTGTCGAATCTTTTTCTGAATTCAGAAAAGTCCGTTGATATATCCCCAGAAAAATATCCGTATTGACATACAATAAAATTGTAAAAAAAAAAATCACCAAATTTATTACCAAAAAAAAAAATATCAATATTCGATATATCAATATATATTCAACGTTGCAAGTGGTGTAGCAGGGGGAAAAGATGGCGAAAAGTTTCGGTAGTGCGTGCGCGCAAATTGCAATTCTCCTTACGATATGCGGTGCAACTGAGATAACGTCGGCCAGGTGTAAGTTGGTGTGCACACGATTAAAATTAAAATTAAATTCTCCAATATGAAACAAAAGACGTCCCAAATATTTGAATAACTCTATGGTGTCTGCGTGTGTGCGTGTGTGTACGTTTTCCTCTCTCACTCTGTCCCTCCTCTGTCTATTTCTCTAGCACTCTCTATATCCAATGTGACTGTGTGCGTGTGTGTGTAATTTTGGCTGTAAATCTGGTTGTTATTTCTTCAGTTTCTACATCATTTTGACTTGAACGGAAACAAAAGCAATCCACGTAATGCATATATCTATCTAAAACTCTTCGTCAGAGCCCAATATAGTATATAAATATACATATTTCATTTTGTTTGTACACAAAAGACAAAATCATCATCATCGGATGAGTATGATGGACCAGGGGCAGGGGTCGCACTGACAGTTGGTATTTTTGTTGTTGTTGTTGTTGTATGGTGAAATTTTATGTGCTGCCATGTTGTATTTTTTCTGTTTTTTTTTTCGTGGCATTAAATGCGTTAATTGACAAAAAAAGTGTACGTGTATTTAGAAGGGAAGGGGGTGTACACGGGCAGTCGAGTGTGAAAATAGGCAAAACCCAATGAAATATCTACGTATGTATGTATAAACATGTGTCCTGTATGCGACGGGCCTTTTACTCTTGTCAGCTACCATATATGCCCACTCCCCCCTGCCACCCCCTCCTTTTTTACGGTTACGGATTGGTTTTTATTTATAATTTTTTGTTTTTGTGCTCTTTGCCATGCTCCACTTAACGTGCAACAATTTTCCAACTGCGACGTCGCCACCAGGCGGCAACAGTCGACGACAGTCCCAGTCCGGACTCCGGAGTGGCACGGCAGGTTCAACCTGCATATTTAAATTGAAATTTGTGGCGCACTTTGATTAACACGAAACAAAACAAAGGCGCAGAATGTGTTTGCTTATTGTTTTTTGTGTCGCCAATTTTGCAATTTCCAACTTAAACGAATCAAATGGCTGTGGAATTGCGACCAGTAACTAAAACAACAAGAAACCATAAAAAAAAGAAGGGTAGACCAAAGGCAGACCTGGCAACACTTTTGCTACTTGTTTTTTCATCTGCTTCACCGACAGGTGGCAACCTTATGCACCGCACCGGCTCTCTCACAGCTGCTGGCCGGAACGGTCGGAAGGGGGTGGGGTGGAGGAATTGGTGTGGAGTGCCGTTAACTGCATTTGCATTTGCCTCTCTCTCTCTTTCCATTTATCTATTTCTCTACCCCTCACCTTGTCCAGACCCCTTTTATGACGCATTTCAAACAGTGTTGTGTAATTGGCCAATAATGCAATACCGTACGGGGAGGACAAAAACAAAAAACTGGCTGGAAAGTCGCTTATGTCGCAGTTCATTTACTCTTTTCTCTTGCACACTTAACTCCTCCTCTGCTCTCTTTCTCACCTCACCTCCTCTACTTCCCACAGTTTATATTTGTATTTTGTTGATACAGTTGGGAACGGCTCGAGTTTTCTTTGTCTTTTGGCCCCCATCCCATCCCACATGCCCCATCTATCCCGTCATCGGACAGTCAGTCAGGCATTCAGTCAGCGCCTCATTATCAGTTTCTTTATTTTTCAGACTTTTTCTTCAGAAACTGTATTTGCTTGGAATCTGTTAAAGTACTGAATAGTAAACGCTACTATCTACGACTGGGAGTCAACTGTCCAATTGTGGGATTCACCCGGAGAACACAAATCTCTATGATTTTCCAATTCTTTATCTTCGGAGAGTGTTGTCTCGAGTGAAAACTGTACTCTAAAACCGATTGCCATTGAAATCATTTGCAAGTTCCAGCGAAACAGCTATGTAAATATGGCTTGCAGTGAATTCCCATTTTCATTGGAAATTGCTAACGTTGCAGACCGACAAGTGGAAACTACATACATATGTATTTGAAATCTGAATCTATGGCTTCCAATTCCCAAATACCCATTTGTGGACCACTGATTGCAGCTTCCAATAGATCTGCATAGTATGTACATACATACATATATCAGAAGCAAAACGGCATTTCGATTTCGATTCCCTTTGGACTTGACTTGGCGTCAGTCTGCTACTGGCACCAGAGTCTCCTCCTTATCAAGGGTGTCCGTTCATTATTATTTTTACATGTTGTTGCTGCTTTTCTTGATAAAGCATCCATCCATCTATCCATCCCATTGAATTGGCGGACTGGAGTCTGAAGTCTGGGTTAAAGCTGTTTTTTTGTTATGAATTCTCTGGGGGATTTTGCGGGAAACAAGCTTGACACAGCTGAATCATCCATCCGCTTCAATTGTTTATGCCCATATACCATTCAGAGTTTGGAATTTTCACGATATACAACTCCAATCTTTGTGGAATTTGCAATATTTCGGAACTTTAAAAGCGTCCAGAAATGGCTGAGTCGAAGACTTTATGAGAAGAATGGTTTATTCTATTTCCCTAAATATCCAACTATCTTTTGGTCACATAATAAATGGTAAAAGAGAACAAACCACAACTCATTTATCTTTCATGCATTGCCACTCGAGACTATTCCCGGGTTTTACAGCTCTAACAGGTTAATGGACCTAAACAGTTCTGATCTTTGAGCTAAGCAATGCTCTTTGACAAATGCATCGCTTGTCTTGTCGTCGTCTAGGCCATGGAAAGATGAACAGACGTTAACACATCATTATCATCATCATAATCATCGTCCGTCCATTTGCTGGGAACCACCTGCCTTTGTTTGACTTCCATTGATTTGGTGGCTGATAACCTCATCCGCCTAACGGCGCATAAAAGAACTGTTAAAATATTAACACTCCGGCCACGTCTGGCCCAGTGCAGTGACTGAACAAACACAGGTACCCACCAGAGAGCGAGAGAGAGAGAGTACCTCCTGTACGTGCACCATTTCTAGACAGGTACAGATACAGTTACACGTAAAGCTACAGGTACCCCGTACCGTCAATTAGCTGAAAGCGTGCGACGCAAATTGTCTGTCAAGCTATCAGTAAAAGAGGTGAGAAAAATTCAAAAACAAATACTGATAAGCCGGCCCAGTCGATAGCGTTTTTGATTATCACAGAATGAACATACCAACAAGTGCAGAATATGTCAGACAGAGACGTTCCAACTATAGAAATACCCGCTACACAAATCAATCATCAAGCATTCATAGTCGAAAGTACTCATCCGATCTACACAGAACATGTAATGTTCATGCACATGACATGTAAACATGTTGCTTTTGCCATTCCCGTTGGCAACAGTCGAGTCGATCAGCAGTTGTTCTAACCTGCTTTATTAATGTCTTAATTATAACTGTCGTGTGTCATGCGTCATGCGGCAGTGCCCTTCGGTCGGTCACTTGATGGTGAAGCCAATGCACGTTAAATTCAAATAGAGTTAACCTATTGTGAGCTATTAGCAGAGAATTTGAAACGTTCGCAGTTTTATACAGAAATATGTGGAATCGGAAACGTTTGGTACTTGAGCCGAATATCCCTGCGTTTGGCCAGGGGTAGCAGCAGGTAAAAATAACAGAAACCAGATATACCATGGTCTATGGAATGGGCAACTGGCGATAAGTAATTTGAAAAGCGCAAACGTAAATAGAAATGGGAGAGCAGACCCCGAATGCGCACCGACGAATGCAGTGAAACGAACAGCCTTGCGTGCATTTATGTGCATACTTTTGTTTGGACAAAAAATGAAAAACACAAAGTGCTACTGCCATATCGTGCTTGAATTTTCTGAAGAAATTTCATTCCAATGAATCTCTCACACTGATTCGCGATTGATTCGTGCGTCCTTCATGTCTTATTGGCGCATTTCACCAAAAAAAACTCCAATAATTAAAGATCGGCGAAAGACAGAAAGTGGGTCACTGTGCAAATTCTTTGACCCACTTGTGGGGTCTCTCTCTGGTTCTGGTTTTGGTTCTGGCTGTGTGGTTATCTTCTGTGTGGAGGTCAATAGCACAAACTAACTAAAGTAAAAAGCTATCAAACCTCCGGCCGCACACACGACAAAATATTAAAGACAAAGTTTTTGGTTTTCAATCAAACGCTGAATAAATTTACGCCAATTGTTTCAACAACAATACCAACAACAGCAACTACTCCGTAGAACAGACCACAGCAAACTACAAAAAAAAGAACAAAACGGCCATCATTTACAGCAATTAACACTGAGTTCAATTGAATTCGAAGCAGCAGTGGAAGCTGGAAGCAAGCGGAGAAGCAGAAGAGGGAGCTGATCGCGGGGGGCGGGAACAGGTGGCACTCTTGGACAACATGGCATACTATTTTATAGATGAGACTGAAGAATATTCACTACAGAGTCCCAACTGAAGGACAGCGAGAGTAGATCTTTTTTCATGCAAATGAAATTGAATCGGTGTACAATGCTTACCATAAGTGATTGGATACACGTAGGCGGGGGAATGTGACAATTGGAATGGAATGGAACTTCCATACCCACTTGCTGCTATAGAAGATCTTTCCTATTGGTACTTGTCATTACTTTTCGATCCGTAACTGCAGAGAGAGTCGATCTGTTTTCATGTAAAAGGAAATTGAATCGGTGTATAATATTTCCCATAAGTGATTGGACACACGGAAGCGGGGGAATGTGACAATTCCAATGGAACATCCATACCCACTTGCTGCTGGGTTGTCTGTGCTCTCCACCCGTCCCTAAGCTCAAGTCGGAATTAGAGCAGCGAGCTGCTTCTTCTCTGTCGTTTGGGGTTGACTCATATTTTGACCGCAGTCGCTGCTGCGTCTGCGGCTAATACTCGTAATTATGCAAGATCACCCGCCAGATGGGGGCATTGATGACGCGCAGCTTTTGCTTTTGCTTTCGCTGTCGTTGTTTCATCTTCACAGCCACTCATACATACATACATAAATATGGACATATCTGGGGCCTACATACTGTACGTCCCGCGTCCCACACAAACATCAGCCAATAAGACTATATCTGATCGATGGCACGGGTGACTGGTGACTGGTGCTGTGTGCCTGTCCGCAATGTAATCGCTCAGTTGTGATTTGTTCCATTGGAAAACAGTAAACAATTATAACAAGCACAAACGTGTCTATGTGTGTGTGTGTCTGTGTACAGTTGTGTTTCGCCAAGCAGAGCTGAAAGCTGACTCCCGAGGGCTGTTGTGTTTTGTTCTCTCTTTCAGATGTACATTCCATAAGTGTATATATATGTATATATCTTTTTGGATATTGGCTCTATTGAAAATTGACTCTGTGTGTGTGTCTCATTCGTAACACGGTGTCCGTTCGCTTATGGGACTTTTGTGAAGCAGTAGAAGTGGCAGTAATAATTTGTAAACAACCATCGAATTCCACGCAAACGATCGCTATAAATTGAAATATGGTATTAGCTAAGGTTAGGGTTAGGTTAGGTAGAGGCGCCTGTCAGGCTAGCTAGGAGTCTTTTAATTTGGATCTCAACATAATTCTCTTGGAATTATTATGTTTAAGTTTTAAGGATTCCAATCAATTATATCGAGATTTAAATCTTTTGCTGGAAATTCCTATACATCCATATGAAGCTACAGGCCAACAAACGATAATTTTCTGTATCGCTGAACTTCTTGGGACGGCCGGGGAGTTTTATGTTTACATATGGCTATATGCATGTACATATAAACATGCTTATTGTAAATATGTATGTATTATCAAATACCAAGAAAATGAGCCATTTCCTTGCGCAATCAGCTTTTTCTGCTTTGAGTAGCAGAAAAATACCGGATTCCGGATTTCGGATGCCAAACAACAAACGTTAAGGAATTTTGAAACCAAAGAGCAAAAAAAGAAGCAAATAAAGAGAACAGTGAATAATTTTTTGTACATTAATTTGTTTAAAAATCCTCCAAGTAATTAGCTCGGCAGTGAGAGACGATTCTCCGATTTTTTTTCGATTTTCCGATTGTTTATTTATACAAAAATGGTGACGGTTGTTCGAAAGTTATGAACAATTCTTGGGCTTGAAAATCGATATCGTTTTTGTTTAAGGGGCACATACATATGTATGCATGCATGCGTGTGGCAGTCCCCCCATCTATGCCACACAGACAACCGACCGACCGACCGACCAACCACATGCCACATGTTGTAATTGCAATTGGGGGCTGACGACAGGGGCTCTTTGATGTGTTTCTGCGGTGGTGCTGTGCTGGCTGGCGCACATGTGGGAAATGGTAAATGAAAATAGAAAATCAATATTGAGAGCGGCTTCAAATAACAGTTAGGTTAATTACAGCACAACAACACACATGCAACATAAATCGTAGCAGCGAGCAGACGAGGCGAGGTGCCATAGGCCCATGTGGCACATGTCCAGAAAATTGCATTACACATGCAGGCGTGGATATGACTACATTTGGGGAAATATACTACTGCCAGGGGTCAAAATAATAAAAAAAAATCCTTTATAATAGAATTCCCTTTTGAAGATAGCCTTTTTGAACTAAAATCAAGGCTGGACACAGATGGTTTATGCTTTTCCCAAAGAAACTTTGAAAACTGAGGGATTAATACGAAGGCTGCTTCTTACACATGTCTATTCAACGCTCTATAGTGAACAACCAACAAATCAACAATCAGAATGGTGGTATTGTTCTTAAAAATATATTCTCTAGGAGGATGAAAACCCATGTTTAACTCTTTTACCTGTCCCTGTAAAAACCAGCCGGAAATGATAATATTTACTGAACGATAAGTGAACTATGGCTATAGGCAAAGATTGAGATATGGTAGTCTTCCAGATACAGTGGATGCATCTTTTTATATATCGCACTATCCGTACGATACTTGCGAGCACACTTATTAATGATAATATTTACCAGAGATAAAGGCACACACAGTCGAAATCTTTAGCGGAATTGCGACTAATCGGAGTAAAAGTGTTTAAATTAAAGATATCTTAAGATAACAAGCATGAAAAAACTTTAATTTCAATGGAAAATTCCTTTTTTTTATGTTAGATAGAGGGAAACTTATGATTTGTTTCTAAAATGTATAAATCCATGCGATTAAACATATCGAAGTACACAGAGAGAGAGAGAGGCACACAGAGGCTCTCTTTGATGTTGGAGTGTGTCAGTAAATGGGAACGGATCATCAGTCACCACATGTGAACTCTGCTCCCAATGGCTTTCTCGTGGAAAAGTGCTATCTCGGATCTACAAATTAAAAAATTAGATCCAGACGTTTTAAGAGGCCCAGAGTTCAGGTTTTGCTTCTGTGCTTAAAAAGATAAATGTATAGTAAAACCTGCATATCTGACGGACATAATATTTACATATTTAAATGAATTCAACAGTTTAATGCACAGCAGTAATACTAATATTTTAACGTATTCGGAAAAAGTTGAAGGCTTTCGCGAAATGTTTTCAAATGTCATGTCTGTTAATTCAGAAAATAAGTGCAGCCTTTGAAAGTGAAACAGTTGGAGTACGAAATCCATTCTCGGATACATTTTCCGTTGTACACTTAACGCTAAACGAGCTGGAAGAATTCGTGGAGCTAAAAACTGATCGGACATTACAACTAAAAGTTTACGAACCAAAGCTAGCACATATCCACTGATTTCGAAGCGTGCTGTAGGAATTATATTACCATTTGCCTACATTTCCTACTATTTTCTACACTCAAAGAGAACTTCTGAAGAAGATAAATTGTTTTTTTTTTTAATGGTTGGAATTTATTACTATGACTTATAAACTATGTCACAACATAATAATAAATAAATATTGCTTGCTGTTACTTAATAGTTACTTTTACAATAGTGAACAGGACGAATGAGGAGATGAGAGCAACCTTACCCACGATTGCTCTCATTCACTGCAGTCACAGCAAAAGCAGGAATCAAGAAATGCCTGTACGTAATTAGCTGTGCGGGTGTACGTAATTAGCTGTGTGTGTGTACGTAATTCGCTGTGTGCGTACGTAATTAGCTGTTTGTGTGCGTATTTCTGCATAGGTGTACTTAATAAGATGTGTGTATGTATGTGTGTACGCATTAAGTTTCGGAAGCTTCGAAATGTCTCAAAAATAGAATTGCCCCTGTCCCTTTCCCAAGAAGAGAGCCCGTCCCTGAAGCACCTCCATTGACTCATCCGCACGACATTCATTTTCTTGCTTACAGCCAATCTGGATTCTTACTATCCGCTCGACTCGAAGCTCACATTCATCAATGCCCACGATGTTGTTCGACTGCCGGCGACGTGGGATCAAGCAGTGAATCGTCAGAAACGTGCGGCGCCTGATGCGGCACCGGCAGACTCAGCGTCGCCGGCCGGCATAACGCCGGATGCAAAGAGTCAGTACCAGAGCGTAAACGGGAATGCCAGTGTTGTGGCCGGTGGCACGGAGACCACGGTTACCACCGTCGACAGCAAGACGGGAGCTGGAGCAGCGGGTGGCAGTGTCTCCTACAATGTACACAATGTGGGCGTCAATGGGGCCGGACAGCGCAAGGATTACAGTGTGCAGAATGCCGATGGATCAGCGAATCCAACAGCAACCACCACCACCACCATCAATGTGGCGGCCAAGAAGCCCACCCAGCTGCTGGGCACCCAATCTCAGTATCCCAAGAAGGTGGCCGCCTCCGCACCGATTGTGCCACTGCAGATGCCGCTGCCAGCTGGGGCAGCCACCTCAACGGACCGCACCAATGTGGACCAGTGGACAGATGTGGATGTATCGGATGTGGATGTCGCCGAGGAGGTGATCAACAAGGGCATCAGCAGCGAGAGCCTAAACCGCACCGAGGACCATCACGAGTACTACAACAGTACCCTGTATATAAACAAGGCGGAGGCCGCTGCACTGTGGTCCCAGCTGCGTACCGTGCCCGAGAACAGTATGTTGTCTTCGTCGCATCGTCGCGCCATGACCGTGGAGCTGCAGTTCGATTTCCCCTTCTATGGGCATTATGTGCGCAACATAACCGTTGCCACCGGTGGCTTCCTCTACACCGGCGAATATGTCCACTCTTGGCTGGCCGCCACCCAATATATTGCCCCCCTGATGGCCAATTTCGATACGAGCATGTCCCAGGATTCGGTTGTCCGTCTGAACGATAATGGTGAGCATTTAGAACGAGCTCTTGCTCTGGATCTGGCTCTGGCTGTCTAATCTAACTCCGAATCTGTCCTCCAGGTACCGCCTTTACGGCCGTCTGGGAGAACGTGACGCTTCAGGATAAGCCGGACCACGGAAAGTTTACGTTCAGCGTGACCCTTCACCAGAACGGGGACATTGTGTTTGGATACTTCCAGGTGCCCACGCAAATCAACTCGATCCAGGACAATCAGCATCCGGTTAAGGTGGGCCTCTCGGATGCCTACATCATTGATAAACATCTCTACTGTAAGTGAAGTATTTTGTCTCCTCTAAGAGTCTGGATCCTAATTGTTGTTGTTTTTTGTTTTGTTGCTTCTGTGACAGTTGCCCGCCGAAAGACCATCTATGAGTACCACCGCGTGACCTTCCAGCAGAAGGAGATCACCAATGCTACCATTATCAAATTGACGGCCCTGCCCACCTGCCTGGGCTACAATGATTGCCAGGCGTGCATTAACCATAACACAACTTTTGCCGTGAGTTCTACTATAAACTAAAACTATATATTCTATTATCTAAAATCCATTCTCTCTACTTTTTCGCTTTCACAGTGCTCCTGGTGCCCGGCGCTGAATCGCTGCTCCACGGGTACCGATCGCAAGAAGCACGAATGGATTCAAAAGGGTAAGCCTTAACGCCCAACGCTTTGACCATTCCATAAGCTACAAAATTAAATCCATTTACAGGCTGTGACACAGCTTCCATTCATGATGTTGGCACTTGTCCGGTGATCGGCACCAAGGGCAACAATGCCGGCCAGGAGAAGGCCGGCACTGCGAGCAGCAATGGCAGTGGCAACTCGTCCACCGCCTCGCCCGCCATTTCTGCGGCAACAGAGCCAACGCTGAGCAGTACGCGAGCACCGCGTGCCACTGCCCAGACCAAGACAACCGCCGATGCAAGCAGCAGCACGGCGGACCGGAAGCTCGTGAATGCCGACGAGCTTTCAGCGGCGCAGGGCGAGAACAAGAGTGTGGGCATGGCATTTGGCTTCATGGTGCCCATTTGCATGGTGTTCGCCGTGACGCTGTGGCTCTTCTATGCGTACCGCAACCCGCACACGAAGAGCGGCCAACTTTTAATTCAGGTGAGTGCCACAAGCTCCAAAAAAGCAAATGATTCTTTGGTTATTTTGTTCATATACAAACCATGGCTTTATGCATTTCTTACAATTACATGCAGTCCAAGCATTTGCATCAGGTTGGTTATCAGAGCTCTACACATAATACTCTCTATACAAATATACTCTATATGTATATACATATGTATAATTGTGACAAATAATAATTGGAATTTATTCTCTATCGTTTAATCCATTAGTTCCGTCCCAGCCAGTGGTCTTGGAGGCGCGGCGAGGCGCGCTATACGGCAGCCACGATACACATGTAAAGAGAGAGAGAGAGAGAAACATCATGTACCAGAGATATCCCGACAGATGACAGAAGCGACAGACAGACAGCGAGAGAGAGAGAAAGAAAGATGAGATCGCTTGAGAGAGAAAGAGAGTTGCAGCAAAAAACGACAGAAAATTTGATCGAAGACCAGAAACCGAAATCCCCCTCCAACCCGAACATCAATCCTTCAGCAACAAACAATTAGGAAATGGATTTTTAATTCAATCAATCACTGGAAAAGACAAACGGAATAGTTAGAACTGATTTTACAGATATTTTCGACAGACACAACAAAAATAAGACAACAATAACAAAGACAAGGCAGAAGCAAGACAGTAACGGATAAAACATTATAGAAACCCCCTCCTCCACCTAAACCCCAATCACTAACTCCCAACCGAATTGCTCAAAAAAGACGACTGGCAACAGCATGAAGTGATCCTTTAGAGTTTTTTTTTTTTTTGGTTCTGTTTTTAGCCCCATCCTCCTAAGCTATCCAAGATCCAAGACCTCCCCAAGATCCCAGCACATACTTGTACGAACTCCAACAACACACATAACACACACACACACAACACACACAAAAACCAAACACATACACACACACACACACATAACACACAAACACAGGGCAAAGTGCTTTCAATTGTTTTCCTAGTTCAATTTTGTTTAGGTCTCTTATTATATGTTTTATTTAATGCTTTTATAACCCTAAAGAAAGGAAACCAAGCGATCGATGGAGTGATATCAGAGATCGAGGGCAGAGTTTTATATATGGGCATTTCTCTGACGAGGTCCACCGCGGCCAAAAAATTAAAATCGCATTTTAATATAGTTTCTCGGGATTTTATTTTTAAAAGATATTGCAAATCCGCCAATTGAATTAATTGACATCTAATTTTATTACTTTGATCTGAAAACCTTTTGCAAAAGTTCACTTTTTGGTATGTTTTTTTTGTCATGTTTTTCATTATTTTTTTCGCCTGTAAGAAACATGATTTACCTGAACTATCTAAACAAAATACCAGAAAATTTTCCCAATGTTTTTTTCAAATATATCGGCCTTAGCACCAGCTATAGCTGCTGGGCTAGTCAACTGGTGAATCATGACGGTAAACATATTTTGAAAAACTTTTTTTTTTACATTTTTACAACTTGAAATGCGTACGAACGTCCCGTTCCACATCAGAGAAATGCCCATATGTATATTGTATATTTGTTTGTGCCGCAGCATCCTCCACAGACAGCGTTCCTCCACAATTTGTGTAATCGGATTTCGTTAGTATCTTTTTTAAAAAGGAGAGATGTTTCTAAAGTGTGTGTTTTAGTAGTGGCTTGGCGATAAGGATAACATGAATCGCGCAGGATGAATGATGAATGTATTATTGTGAACCACTCGATGCAGTTTTTTTTTTATATTTGGTATTGTCTACGTATTGTATTATACGCGATCTGCATGCGGCAATCGTATAGATGCATCTGCATATTGTATTTATATTCAACAATATTGATATCCATGGATATATCCAAGACAACCTCTTCTTTTTGTTAGTATTTTTTTCTATTAATTAATATTACAAATAAAATAAAAGCAACAAATAAATCTAAAGGCATATGAAGAGGAAAGGAACATAAGCTTCAAAACTATAACTAAACAAAAAAACAAAATGTGGTGTGCAAAGCTAAAACTAAATCTATAAACATTGACGACTAAGCGAAACCCACTCGGAATACTATAAATATCAAATCAAAATCAAATCAAATCAAATGAAATAACACCGTCAAATGAATCCAAATTGAGATCCCCAACTAAGGAAATTGTATAACAATGTATTTTGATAAAGAAATTAAATTTGTATTTTAAGCTCTTATTATGTATACATGATAATTTAAATAAAAGAAAAATACGAAAATACACTACAGAATACCATCCATCCATACATTCGACTTGCGAAAATTCCCCCAAGAGCAATGATGCATGAAAAATGTGATATCATAACAGATGCTAAACTTTTCTTTACCTTTTAATTATCATCAATAGTTTCCAACAAGAAAAATGGTATTATACTCAGGAGTAATCGGTAATTGTATGCTTAGTGTATTCACAATTCAAACTGAAGATTGGAACTTATGTGCAGAGAATCTTACAATATATAAAAAACTCAGGCACTGGAGAAGCTGACTCCTTGAAATTTGTTTTGTCCTATTCCAAGCTTGTTACGCATTAATCTGGCATTGATTTCGTGTACATGGATTTGGCAGCTCTTCTTCATGTTGGGAGTTTGTTTGTTCAGACGGATACCATTGGAGTGTCAGCAGTTGAGTCACTTTGATTCAAATTCATTATCTAATTAGCTTACCTTTCAATATACCCAAAGGCCGAACTTCTGGCTAATCCCATCAGTAGGTCTCAACTTTGCCACAAGAGTTCAAAGAGTAAATATGTCCTTGCTGTTCTTCCAAGGCCCAGGCTTCATCTACAGATGCCTGGAAGTTCAACTATCAATTTGGCAAATATAATTGGTTGCCTTGTTAGTCTTTAATCACATTACAGGTTGTGGTTAGTCTGTGGTTTCTGGCTCAAATGCTCAAGACCAAGACCACTTCCCACTTCCCGCTCCCCACTCCCATTGAAAACACCATTGTGTACATTTTCCTTGACATTCAATTATCTATTTTCCAAATTCAATTTTGTTCCTTGGACTATGTTTTGTTGGTCTTTAATTGCATTACATTTTTGTAGTTTTAGTTAATGATTCAAATATTTGGTTTTAATTAATGTTTCTACTACTCGTACATTGAAATTCTCTCTAAACATTTACAAGATGTGATGTCGGTGTCGGTGTCTGTGTCTGTGTGGATGTGGCTAATGGGAAATGGTATTGTTGCCGGAGGGCGGCGGGGTCTCTTTGGTGGGTTGAGGGTCTCAGGATGGGTCCATTTAAAGCTTCTGCTGGGCCAGCTCCTCGATGGTGCGGGCATTGGTGAGGGTCACCCACAGAGGGGACTGGATGCTAGATAGGGAGTAACTTTCGGCGGCGTCCAGCGACTGCGACTTCCGCATGGCCGCCTCTGATCGACGTGGAGAGCCACTGCTGCTGCTGGTACCACTGGTGTTGGCGGTGTGGCCACCGCGACGACGATTCCGCTTGGAGTCACGTTTGCTAAAGGCGACGACTGCCTCGTCCACACCGCCGCTGCTGGTGCTTGCGGCCCGCAGATCTTGGAGGCGACTCCGCCGTTTGGCCAGGGCCGTTGAATCGTGCGACTCCCTCACACTGGCCGTCTTCCGCAGCTGCGGTGGCAGCAACAGCTGTGACGATGTCGAAGCGACCACATCCTTGGCCTGGGACTGCGCCTGAGGATTGGACTGCGACTGAGACTGGGACTGGGGATGTGCGATCGTTGTTGGGGGCGTCGCAGTGGGCGGCTGCTGCTGCAGCTGCTTCATGGCTAACTGTTAGCTTGAGGAAAAGGACGTCTTGTAGGAAGTGGTGTCCATGGGCGACTCGGGATTGAGGATTTCGGTCTGCGTCTGTTCGACATCGCTGCAGCGCTCCTCCAGCACGGTATCCAGCTCCAGCGAGGTGAAGCCCTGGCTTAGGCTTCGTTCAGGACGTAGACTGATAGCTCGCGACGATCGGTAATCTGCGGGCGGAATCAAATCAGTTCGAGTCATCAGTAATTCAGGGATTGAGAGATTTGTCTTTCTTGTTTTGGTAGGGAGAGGTACGGTAGGGCAATGCTCGTGACTGGGGGGAGGTATGGGATGTGCGGCAGGTGTGAGAAAGATTGATGGCGACAAATTGAAAACGTGCGACGGGCAGGTGGCAGATGGCAGATGGGAGACGTCTGGGCGCCAGGACTCGACCCCAACTCGGGTGTTGTTTGGGATTCGGGGTTTTGGATGGTAGTGTGGAGGGGAGTTTGGAACGTCAAGAAGTGAAAGATGTGCAAGTGCCACGCGATGGGTGTGCCCACAGTGGGGTAGGAGTTGATTTATTGGCCTCTAATTTGATTTATACGCTGTTGAAATGGGCATGTTTATGGAGTTTTACACTAGATACATCAGACACCAAAGAAGTCCTTGAAATGTATGCCATGGTATGGTCTCAATGCCAGATCCAAAAGCTCTATATATCTACATATATGTATTTAGAATATGATCCTTCGTCTTTGCTTCTTTAGCTTGAATCAGGAAAGATTTGGAACAGGAATGCCAATGGATAGACAATATCCAGACCTATAGATTTCTTTCGAATAGATTCAGTTTGCCAGCCTATAAAAACGTATAAATATTTCATTATTGATGGGAGAATGTACATACATATGTAAATACATATATACCCTTGTTCTTGTCAGTATGTCTTATCTACATCTCTTTGTGTTGCTGAAACAAATCTCATATTGTTTTTCCATTTGAATGGCATTAAGAATCGCAGTAGTATTGGCATTTGAATGGCCAAAGAGTGTAGGTTGAAAAATGTAAGATTCGTTTTTCATTTCCGATATTAAGGGTTTCTATTTCCGATTCAATTCCTTCGACCACACAGTTTGGATGCTTGGCCGCTTAATGCGAACACAGGATTCAGTTTGGTTGGGGGAGTTTTGGGTGCTAACGTGTCTGTCTGTGTGTCGGTGTTCCGGGAGGAGGGGTGCTGGTGGTGCTGGTGTTGGTGGGGTTAGTGGTAAAGAATTTTTGGGTTTGGGTTTGGGTTTGGCTTTTGCTTCGTAATTGTTTTGCGAAAATGTATGCATACAACATATACGAGTGTGTATGTACATAGGTACGATGTGGGTGGCTCTGTCCGTGTCTTTGTGTGGGTGGGGGGTTCCATGAATTATTGTGTGCTTGCATGTTTGTGTGTGTGTGTGTGTGTGTTGTTTTGGGGCCAAGGAGCAAAACAACCGAAAACAAGTGTAGTTTGTGGCTGTTGCTGTGGCTGTCACCCACATCACCCGCATCATTATCATCATCATCGTCATTATCATCGTTATCATCATGGTCATGAGGCAGCTCCTCTATGAGACCTGAAGTGGCATTTCCATTCGCTTCTTTCCTGCCATTCTGTTCGCCCCTCTTCATCTTCATCTCGCACTCCATCTCTCCTCTCCCCTCTTTTGCGCACTGAATATGAAATTTACAGTTATAAAAAATGTTGCTGCGTGTGCGTGCGTGCATAAAGCAATGAAATCCTCATACCCCGTAATCATACAGAGCTGAGGAGAGAGTTACACACGGCGGGGCATGTGAATGTGGCAGGTGGCAGGTGGCGAAACGGCCCAGCCCAGCCGGCTGTCATCAGGGCATGTTGCTATGCTAAAAAGGCCAGAGAGAGACAGAGAGAGAGAGAGAGAGAGAGAGAGCTCCCCTATTCACACATTTTTATACTTTTTTGCATACCCGCTACTCGTTTAGGATAAGACGGTCGTTATATCTATGTGGTATAAGAATGTGTAACAGAACAGGCAAAACGGAAACCACACCATAAAGCATACATATTTTGGCAGCATAGACACTTGTTTTACACACTTTTTCATATTGTACAAATTTAAGGACATGTCAACTATAGATCGAACGTTGCTTCAGTGAATGTTTTCTATCGTTCTGGTTAATCCTAGTGCTGTAAGTACTTATTAGTATCACAGTTTTATGGAGTAGTATCATAGAAAATGAATGTATGCATGCAACTTTGTGCTTTCCATTCTCTCTTTGAGATAGTTTATTCATTAGACATTCAACTACGTACATACATATCTATGTACCATTATATTAATCTTTTGCTTTTGTTCCGTTCCCCTTTCATTGGGCGCCATCGTTTATCCGTTTTGCTCCTATACTTTTAAGCATTTAAACGCTTCTAAGTACAGGGTAACGTACGAGTATAGTCAATTATGAGGCTTTTTCTTGCTTTTTTTGTTTGTTGAGCTCAGGCTGCTGCCCCCTGGCCCCCTACCTTCTGCCCCTGCCTTCTGCCTTTCATTTGTTTTTGCGATATGCAAACGAGGGCAGGCGAGCGCCCAAAGGTATGCAATGCAAATGCAGGCAGCGCATGCCAGCTGCTGCCTGCCTGCCTGCTGCCTGCCTGTGTTGTGCCTGACACATGTAAAGCAGCTCACACACACACACACACACATACAGTCACACTAGCTGACTGTTGGTGTGTGGGGCATGTTTTATTGAGTGGCTGGCAACTGTCGCCGCCCTGCCACAGTTTTCTTTCAGCTTTCTTTTGCCCTCTCCGCCCCCACCACAAATAGTGCCTACCACCAATGAAGGTGGCTCTGGCTGTGGACTGCCTGCGGGACACGGACAGTGACACGGACCGGGACTCCCTGCTGGCCACTGTCCATCTGGGGCTGGGCTGGGCTCGACTCGACTAAAGTCAAGCTCGAAGCTTGATGCCGGGAGCTCCTGGGAGGCATTCGTAATTGATAACCCACTGGGCCGTGCAACACATCCATTGAGAATGGCAATTCGATTCCTGAGTGCCGTCGAGAGGTTCATTTGCCGACAACAAAGACGCGCAAAGAACTGCCAAGGTTTCTGCCATCTCCTGACTACACTGTGCAACCAGGACCCTTTGACCTCTTTTTCCATTCCTAAATCCTAATAAAAATTAAATGGGTTTCCCTCCTGTGAAGGGGCATACAAATGGTCACCAGAAAAGTGTAAAATTATAAACCAAAAGCAGATATGAATTGTGTTGCGCAGTGCTGTCGGTATATGTACATATTTTTGTTTTATTTTTTCGGTTATGCGGGCTGGTCGGTCGCTCTCGACTGACAAAACAACAACTCTGATGAAGATGATGATGATGATGATGATGACGGTAATGTTGATGCTGATGCGTCAGGTGCTTTTGTTATCTCTTTGTCAATTTAAAATCCCATTTTGGGGGATAAAACAAAGGCCGAGTTATGTCGGGGATGACAACGTGGCCACCAGGGGTAGACGGTTGTGTGTGGGGGGGTGGGAGGTAGTGCTATAATCACTACGGCATGGCATACATCAAGAGGAGGAAAGGATAAATCAGTACACAAAAAAAGCCAAAGATAAAAAGAGAAATAGAGAGTGCAAAAGTGGTGCAGAGTGCGAATGACTAGGGAGGGGGCTCGGGATAGATGGGGATGCATTTTACGTTTACGTATATAGGTAGGTAGTATTTTTTGATCTGCGACCATCGCCTGCCAAACAGGAAACGGAAGGAGAAACGTAGAAATGCAGAAAAGAGTTGGAAAGAAAAGAGCAAAACGTTCGACACACATTACACAACACTCAACACTCACTAAGCCTATGAATTGGACTAAATCTGACCAGGCTGACGGCATGGTCCTGCATGTCGTAGTTGCGCCGCCTGTCCCGCTCCCTGGCCAACTTTGCCCGCCGTCGCAGGCAGCAAATGACGATCAGGGCCAGTATGGGGAAGCCGAAGATGCACGAGACGATCGGTATGACGATCGATTCGGGTGAAACTGAAACGAAACAAAGGTTCAACAAGATCAGTAAGCTGGTAAAGAATATCCATTGTCAATATACCTATTGTATATACATATATCTAGGGGTATACTATATGTACTTATGTCGGAGATAAAAGGACAGCGTAGTAAGCTGTCTTTCTATAAACAAACTGAAAAACTTCTTCTGGTGCCAGTATGGAATTTTCTTCTATTATCTTCCTTCTTTTGATCTTCCTTCTATTTCTGTCTCACAGACACCAACACCACCACGTCACACTCCATTCTCTTTCGCTCTTAGTCCACTCACTCAGGGAATGCAATTCGAAAGAGTAACGGATTACTCTACTGCATTAAGAGGCTCCATTCATGCACAGGCCGAAAAGAGGTTTGAAAACCCGAAATGGAAATCTAAGTAGTGGCTCTGCTGTCCATGGAATTATCCTCTTGACAGCTCTGAACAATGATTCGAAAAGAACATTGCATGAATGATGATCGCCATACAAATATCCCATAAGCGAATGGATACATATCATGCATTGAGCATGTCACGAATGGTTTCTATCATGTCACACGTGAACGTGGAATCCGTGAATCGTTTTTGCACTATGCTGCGATTCATACTATAAATCAATTATAAACTTGATTCGAGTATATCCTTAATTAACCCTAGCATATACAGCCCTACCTTAAGGTCTGATTTAACTAAAGCATTGCAGAGCCGTTTCCAGTTTTAGCAATAAACTCAAATCTTTATTTGTGGTACCCTTCCAACTCTGGGGCTTACTCGGGCGTCGCTTAATATTAAATGGTGTACAAGTGTTACACACTTTTACTGGTCGCACCCTTCCATATCCGACATAATCTGCTACAACCTTGCTTAACCCCACGGTTCCCTCATTAACCTTATCTATTCAATCTATCAAAGCGTGCCCCACACTTTGGTTACCTTTACCAGCCGCCACACACATCCCCCCCACCAACTCACTCCTCACTCCTCGGTTCAAAGCAACTTGAGATGACCTTTCACAACAGAATCTCACCCCATAAGGCTCAACCATCCACAAGAACTCACACAAACACACGCACACATACACATACACCCCTCGCACACCGCACCCCGTTCAGCGCCATGGAATGGCCTTGCCAAATGTTGCATAAATGTTAATCGCACCAACTTTGGTCTTGTCGACACACCGCACCACCCAGACCACCCCGACCATGCCGACCAACCAGACCACCCAAAACTCAGACCACAGAGCCAGCGAAATGGGGCCGTATTTGCCTAATTGTTGTGGTCAGCCGCACAAATGCCATCGCCTGGCCCAAGATTATTTATTTATATGTTTATTTTATCGCAATAACCGAGGGCGTACGGGTGTACGGAGTGTACGGGTGGGGGGGGGGCTGGGGGAAGCTCATGAATCCGGAGCTCATCTTTGGCTCATTTGCATGGCCTCAAATTCCGGCCGGAAGTGCACAACAGAGCGCCACCACTGAACCACAACTGCCGGTGGGTGGGGGGCGGGAATGGGTGGAAAAACTAATTCTATTCAAACATTTTTGACTCAATTTTGTGATCTTTCAGCGACATTTTGCCTGGGAAAAGCTATGAGCTTGGACTGGACTGTTTTCAGAGGAGAATTCAACATTCTTTTCCATTTTGGCACTTGCTTTAAGCGGGGGTATATATCTTCCTTGCCACAGTCTTCCTGCACGACGATTGTTGCTGGAAGTCCCAAGCATTTAAGAGCGAAAACTGAATCGTCCCTTTGCCCATTTGTGGCAGTGGAGGATACTGCCGCGTTTTGTATGCGGCGGACTTCCTCCAAGAATATTCAACCTGCGAGGCTTCTTCGACTAAGTCAAGTGGTGCTCACCCACCCGCACCCCCCCTACCCGCCACTTGGCGACCTAATTTAGCAGCCTCCGAGTGCTTCCACTCATAAGTCATTTCCCCCTCACTTTCAACGAGCAGGCAACCAGCAGGGGCGCCACAGCCCACGGTTGCTCTAATCTAAGCCACAAAATCCATGGCCCAAATTTTGTTTGTCGCAGAAAACCAAAACGAAAGCCCAACGAAACCAAGTCAGGAGTCGACCTCTGAATACTGTGGAGAGAAGCCTCCAAAAAGGACCAAAGACGATATTTAGAAAGCATTTTTATTGAAGGGTTGTCTAATCATTTTATGTACAGATAGATGGAAAATCTCACTAGCAGCTCTAAAAAGAGGATTGAGTTCCTTTAAACGTTCTATGAGACTTGATTGGGGTTTTGTAATCTTTCTAATATTATAGCAATATCCAATATAAGCCCATTCTTAAGAGCTTAAGTATTGTCTCTTAGCGTCTTTCGAATTCCAATGATCAAGAATCCTGAGAGAGAAGGAGGCATTGCTCTAGGGGCAAGGATCAAGCCACTGGGCCACTCGTATCTTTGTGAGCCAAGGGTTATCCTTGGCTGGAGGATGTCCTGGCACTCTCTGGGTGCACTTAATGGCGCAGCCCCGTCCCCATGGCCTTACTCTTATCCAGACTTTATTCGATTAAGTTCGAGTTCGATCAGGGGCGTAGTCGCCAAATATTTACATTTACCCAGGGCTTCAATCTTTCGTGCTTCCTTTTTTTTTTGTTGTTGCCCCAGGACTACCCCTGAAGCCGGAAACTGGGCGTCTGCTGGCGGGTGCCTGATGCCTGGTGGCTGGAAGCTGGAAGCTGGAGGGAGTGCGCCATTGAATCCAATTAACGCCTTCAAAGTGACAGTTCAAATTTACACAAATTGATGGCGAATGGCGACCAGAGGGGGTGTGATGTCTGAAGTGCCTCCAATGGGTCTCCAATGGGCATTAGTTTGCCGTTGTAATCGCGAAGAAGCAGCTGTACGATGCTCCTCTGCCACTGCCTCTGCGACTGCCTCTGCGACTGCCTCTGCGACTGCCTCTGCCTCTGCGATTCACGCTGAGTCATCAGGCATCGTTTGATGCTTGAAAAATTCAATAAATACAATAAAAATAATGCTTTTTTCCCCACTCAGACAGATTTCCAACCACCCACTCTCTCCGGTCTCTCCGGTCTCTGGTCTCTGGACTTTTCCCCATCCTCCCCCACCATATATTTTCCGACCCATTCACGGCTCCATGGCTTTCAATGGAAATTGAATGTTTGCATATTCGACGTCGACAGTGGAATGCGCTACAAAGGCATCGCAACGAAAAAATCCCCCAGCAGAGGAGAGGCAATATATTTAAAGATACACACATATACATATGTACATACCTCCTACATACATATAGAGTCGTATTTCTGTACAAGTATTAAACTCATTCCCCCCATACATACTACTCGTAAGTATGTATTCGTATTTGTATTCGCATTCGTATTTGTATTCGTTTCAAAGTGACTTACTTCTCTTCTTCTGGCCCTGGAATATGCGCATCAAAGTCAACCAAAGATGATTGCGGTCGGTCCTAAAGGGGGAACCGGAACCAACTTTGAAGTCCTAACCTAACTTTGCTGCTTAAAGCTGCACAAGAAAGGAGAAAGCAGGAAGGACAACTTGTACAGCATCAGCCACCCTGCCTACGGTTCTGTCTTGGTCGAGACATGGTAGAATAGTTGGCCAGAAGTTTCCTATTTGATCTTGGCAGGCCAGACGCACACTATACATACGTTCGCTCTCTCAACCCCTGCCTGGGCTCTAACATTTTCCTTCGAAGGCTCAAGGCTCGAAGGCACACATACGAAAATTCCACAGCTAACGAGAAATGCTTCGTAAAAGTGTTTCATTTTAAGAGAAAGTTTGATTTATATACTGAATCCAAGTTATTAATGATTGGATTGGATAATCCTATTACACCCTACATCTGGAGACACTTGAAACACTCTAATTGTAGCAAAAGTCAAAGTTTAATCGAAGGATACGACTCAAGATACAACAGTATCCATTCAAAACGAAACTATCCTATGAATGACTAAACTATAAAGAATAAATACAAAGTAGTTAAGAGTATTATCTGAAGATATTCATGGGAATTTGAAGGGTTCATCCAAAATTGTTACTGTCCATTTTTGATTGGCAGCTTGATGTCAGAGTGTTTAAATCTTTTTTGAAATGTTCAGATTCGCATCTAAATATGGTTTCCTGTTATGTCAAACCCTCTTCAAGGCGTTTGTGGTAGCCACAGCTCTCCAGCTTTTGGCCATTAGAGAGGCATTTGAGGCGGTAACTTAGTTATGGTTAAATTTCCATTGAAGCTCCTGCCTGACTGACTGGGTTGGGTGCCTCTCGAGTGCCTCTCAAAGGTATGGGCTCTCCGGAATCCAAGAGTATTCCGCCTAAGTAGAATGCATTGTTAACTTATCAATGGAGCCGAAGGACGTCCCATTCATCGCATTCATCGCATTCCTGTTACACCATTTTATCGGATGAATTTACGCGCATTTTGTTGGGGGGGGATTCGTAATGGGTTTGTTCCTGTTTTTGTTTTGTTCTCCTTTTTTTTCCGATTTTTTTTTTGGCAGCATCGGCGAAAAGTTCTTTCTTGTGTCGGTCATGACATGGCCTCCATGACACTCCGCCAAGGCGACGGCTACAGGCCCCTACCCCCACCCCCACCTCCACCTCTACCCGCAGGCCATTCAGCGGGGAGCGCTCGAACGCTGTCACTGAGGACGCGACGCGACGCGTCGCTGCTCGCTGTCGCTGCTCGCTGTCGATGTCGATGGTAAAGACACGTCTGGAAGGGACTGGGTGGGGGGGTGGCTTCTGAATGGAAATGGCAATGCGATTGAGGATGAGTCTGATAAGACTGGAGAGGAGTCGACATTGTCGTCGTCAACTTGTAGGCCGTCGCTTGTCAGGGTGAGTACTGTATTTTGGATGCTGACAGCATTGGACGCCGTTGTACAGGCGGTACAGCGTGCCGGGGTGCGGGCAACGGGGTGGCACGTGGTGGCAGTACTCTTAATAAAGACGACAGTGCCGCCCCCTGAGCTCGGCGACCTTTACGCCTCTAATTTGTGAGCCGCCTCGGGCGCAGTGACATCGGCGCCAGCTGTAGGTTCATCCGACCTTACACTCGGCAAAAAGAAATTCTGCAAACAGTAAAGAAAGCCAAGAAAAGCAACGAGAGCAAGAATCATTTATAAGTCAAGGATATGCATGTACATATCCCCAGCCCAGCTTAAGCTCTGAACATGAACATGAAGCTGTATGTTTATTCTCCTCGACTTCCGCGCCTCCACAATCCAACATACACATTAACTATACTGTATAGTGTTTCTGATACCTGAAACTGGTACATCTTTTCCCTCACTGTAGCAATGGCCCGGCCCTCCCCCAACCGTGCGTACTCTCTTTTTCAATCTCATTCCCAATCCGAAAACCCAAGCCAAAACCCATTCTTCCCTCCATCCAGGCGACTACTATATACATATATACTACCTACTGTATACTATATATGTATGTATGTACATACGTACTCGCGACAGTTGCCTTAAACAATCAACAGCTACAGTCGAGTGAAACTCTTTGCAATTACTGCGACTTAGCCTTGTCTAATTGCCGAATGGGGCGGGGGCGGGATCTGGCAGCAAGGGTGCGGGCAAACTTTTCGATTGGCCTAAGCCTGCTGAAAGCCAGTCAAAGTTGGCCACTGCCACTGAAACTATAAAAAGAAAAGAAAGCGAAAAGATGACGCCCCAGTCGGATCCGTAGTCAGAGTCGGAATCGGAGCTGGTGCTGGTGATGGCGCTAAAGCAGAAGCAGAAGCAGGAGCAGGAGTCGATGCGGATAATGAGGCCTCGGGTGTCATCTCATGCAAATTAACGCCAACAACGATGAAACTAATTGGGATGAGTCTTGGGTCTGGCTCTGGGTCTGGGTCTGGGTCGTCGCTCGTGGGTTCTGGTTCTGGGTCTTGGCTTTGAATCTGAGTCTGCGTTTGAGTCTGGCACGCGACCTCGATGGATGACTGACTGCACTGATTTGATTATTGACTGGCGGCCAGAGAGAGAGAGAGAGAGAAAGAGCAGTGGAGAGGTGGAGGTCTGGCGGTCTGGAGGTCGGGAGCTTGACTTCCATTCATCCTGCAAATGTTCCTAATTAAGTTAATGCTGTCAGAGAGTTGTCCAAAGACCTGTGGGACTTGGGGAGTCCTAGATTAGGAGGGGTTTATCCCTTAAACTGAATAGCAACTGGGAGAACAAAAAATAAACAACATTTTGACAACTTTGTTAAAAAATTATCCACTTATTTGGTTACAATTTGTGTCACAATTTAATTAACTTAGCAGAAGAGTATGTATTCCTTATGTTTCGGGTTTGTGGGTTATTTTCAGTCTGTATTTTACACGAAATGTCGAATTTCTAAAGGAAAGAAAAGGACAGCTGCAAAGTTCACTTCCACTTCAGATATCTGACGATAAATATCTCTATAAGACAGAGAACAAAGACGAATATAAATATATCTGGGAAGAAGGAAGAAGGCCCTAGGGGTTGATTAGAGTCTGACTTTAGTTTGAGCATCGAACCCTCTTGGAACCCTCTTGAAACCGTTTTGGAACTCTCTGGGAACTCTCTAGGAACTCTCTAGGAACTCTTTAGGAACTCTCTAGGAACCCTCTAGGAACTCTTTAGAAACTCTCTAGGAACTCTCTAGGAACTCTCTAGGAACTCTTTAGGAACTCTTTAGGAACTCTCTAGGAACTCTCTAGGAACTCTTTAGGAACTCTCTAGGAACCCTCTAGGAACTCTCCAGGAACTCTCTGGGAACTCTCTAGAAACTCTCTAGAAACTCTCTAGGAACTCTCTTGTAACCCTCCAGGAACTCTCTAGGAACCCTCTAGAAACCCTTTTAGAACCTTCTGTATTTGCCATGATGAATCCGATTTAATTTGGAATCGAATTCCGATCTGGATGATGCTCCTTAAACCCCCACACTTAAGGTACATTTAAGATTTTAATGTGTATAGAGAAACTCAATATCGAACGGTTTTCGTTCCAATTCGAATGAAAAGTGATTAGGTTAGGAGGGTTCAAAGAACTTTGAACGGGTTACAGTTATTAGAGTTTTTTCTGGGAAAACCTGGCTCTCCTCCTACTCGGTAGAATATGAATTGGATGGTTTTATTAGGTGGTCAATGTTTAGTAAGTACAGGAACCCCTTCCCCCGTGTAACACTCACCCGTTGGATAGACAACGATGGTCGTTGGTCGATTCTTGTTGCCGGCCGTTATGAAGGTGGCCACCGTCTGGGCCTGGAAGGTGGCCGCCATGCTGCTGGTGTCGGGCAGGGTGGGCAGCGTGCTGCTCAGCACGGAGCTGGCAGCCGTGGTGGAGGACTCGATGAAACCGCTTATGTTGCCGCCGGGTAGGGCGCTAAATGCACTGTAGATGTCCGTCGACTCGCTGCCCGCCAGGGGATTGGATGTGGCATTGGCCAGCGACTGGTGGGACTGGTGCTCGATGCCGATGCCGATGCCGCTGCCACTGCCACTGCCGATGGTCGACTGCGTCTCGGGGAGTTGCTGGAGCTGGTGCGGCGGCTGATCGATTCGCTGGCCCTGGGTCACGTCCACATCGAGGGCCGCCTGCAACAGGAGGGCTGGCAGGGGTATGTGCTGGGCGGGATTGCTGGCATTGGTGCGGGCCATGGTGGACAGGGTTCGGTTGAGCAGGTTCCTCATATTGCCGGTGGTGGCCTGCAGCAATTTGGCCGTTAGATTTGCGGTCCGCGAGGAATTCGAGCTCACTGATTCTGCTTCTGGCTGCGGCTGCGACTGCGGCTCTGACTCTGGCTTTGGCCTCTTCACTCTCCTGTCTCCTGCATCATTCCCCACGGATTTGTTATTAATGATGTCGGGGGCTCCGAGTCCGGTTCCGGCTGCCCTGCTGTCAGGAGTTGTTTCCGTAGTTTCAGCGGCTGTTGCGGTCATATTGTTTAATAATTTTGCAGCATAATCGTAAATTTCAATGAGCATTTGTAGGTCTCCAGCTCCGGCTCCGGCTCCCGGCTCCGAGTCCCCCTTTCAGCTGTCTGCAAGAGAAGTGTTGGTGAAATGCCAGGGCTGTTCGCTGTTGGTTGTTGGTTGTTGGCTCTGTGCTGTGTTCTTTTCTCTGCTAATTGCTTTAATGAATCACTCTCCACAGCTGCATGCATGTGCGTGCGTGTGTGTGCGAGCCTGTGTGTGTGTGTGGTATATGCACGCGTATCTGTGTGTGTGTGTGTGAGAAAAAAGGAAATTTGTGGCAAAAGTTTGCCCCAACACCAGCCAACCACCACCACCACTACCACGATTGATTGCAAGCGTGACCCTAATGAAGCATCCGCGTTTGCCTAAGTGCTTCCATCTGGACTATGGGGCTGCTGTCCGGGCTCCGGCCCGGCTCGGCTCCTGCGGTTACACTACGCCGTAATCCGAGGACGGACTCGAAAGAGTGGTTAAGCTGTTCAAGGTCGAGGGCCTGCCAGTCCAGTCCGGTCCCGTCCAACGACTGGTCGCTGCTGGCTAGCTGGCTGGCTGGTCTGGTTTGGTCTGCTCTGGATGGATGCGTGGATTAAAGCGTACGTTTTTGTGGTTCTATCGAGGACAAAAAGCAGAATCTTCTCTGTATCTCGCTATAAAATGCCCCAAAACCAAAGTGCCAAGAATTTTAAAGTTTTTAGCCAGTTTATGTATGTTCCTCGTTGCATGTAAAATAACTGTGCGGTTTCTATACCCTTGAAATACTTTCATATAAAATGTGACACGATATCAATCCTGCTGCACTCGAAAAATAGAACGATGCTAATAAAAGTACATACATATATTAAAGAACAGATCTCTTCTCTGAGTGTATTGCCCGAAACTATCTGTAACTATTCCCATTCTAACCCCAGATTCGTTGAGCTTTAATCAACAGAGAAACCCTGAAAGAACTCTGAAGACTTAAAGTAGAAATGCTTCAGTAAATCTCTAGGGAAAATCGATGTTATACATTTGCCAAATGGTTGCCAAATAATTCCAGAATATTTTTATGGTTTTATTTAAAGACCCAATAAAATCCTAGTAAACGTTTATGGCCATAAAGCGTTTCCGTATCTATGAATTTTGCTGATTTCTGATTCCATAAGGGACTCGTTCCAGATTACCAGATTAATGGCTTCTCCAGTTCTTAAACCGGTTGATGCTTGATGTATCCTAATCCCCGTATCCTTATAGCGAGCCCGTACAAGTGTCTGACGATTGTTGGGGGCGTTCTTTTGAGGGCCTCCCCCAAAAGCCACTCCACTTCTCTTTCCCCACAAGACTAGCAGTTGTGCAAGTTGGAACAATACGATACCTGAAAAGCACTTGCCGGATATCAGGATTAGTTAAGTTTCGTTTTCAAGGCCAGAGAACTGGCAAGCTGCTCATCCCTTAAAGCCCCCACAATTCTCTCTGCGTTTCGTTTCTCTCTGCGGATTAATTAAATGCTTTGCTTTTTAAAGAATTAAATATTTAAAATTCTGCCTACGAAAAATCCCAGTTTCTGTTTCTGTTGGATTATGTAAGCAAACCCAAAATCTTTACCGGACCCGGACAATCCCTCTGTAACAGTAAAAGTCCTCTCTGCGCTCTTGACCTAACAATAAACGTCCCACATCCCCCCCGTCCCTGTCCCTGTCCCTGTCCCTGTCCTATCCACACTTGTTGGGTCCACAAGAGCACAAACATTGGTACCGGTGCCCGTTGCCCGTTGCCCGGTCCCTGGCCACTGGACCATCAAGTGAGCAATCCAGAAGAGCCTCAAATCCAGTGGCCCTTGAAACTCAAACTGGAGTGGTGAGAGGGGGGGGGCATGAACATACCATGTACGAATGGGGCAGGGAGCGGGGAGCGAGGAGCGAGAAGTGGCGTGGCGAACGGGGAACGGGTGGACTAGGACACATTGGCGACAACGGGCCATAAAAATATGTTAACTATTGTATGGGGGGACTGGCTATGTCGTGGACTGGCTTCATTAAGGCAAATCGAATTGAATCGAAACTGAGTAACCGTTAGGGTGTTACCCTCCACATGGATATTCCCCAGTTCCCTTAGGTTAACACTGGTTTCCTTTCCCCTTCCATTTATTTGCAGTGCTTCGTCCCCTTCCCCTACCATGGCCCTGACTTCCACTGCCCTTCCATGGATAGCACTGCTTTTCCACTGCTTCGAGACTGCTTTACCACTGCTTTACCACCGCTCATTCTTTCCACCGTCTTTCCGTGGCGTGGCCGTATACCCTATCCACCAGGGAGCACAATTAAATGGGCAAGCACGAATCGTTTCTGGGATATGGACAGGCACGAGCCGCCGTCAAAAATGGGGAATGGCTGTGAATGCGATGCGATGCTATGGGATGGGATGGGAGGGGGGGATTGAGATTGGGATGGATACAATACGAGTAAACGGGAAGCACGTCCTTCTGGGCGGCACATGTACATATGTATGGTGTACAACGATATGATTATAATGTACTTTCGAGTTTATGGTCGGTCGGATGGTTGGTGTCCATGTCCCGATGCTTATTCAAATGTGAATCATACTTTAGAACTTTTCTTTTGGAATCTGGCACCAAAAATTAAATCTGCAAAAAATAAACACACACACACACGCAGCAAAATCCAATGAAGATGCAGCCGGCGCACAGCCACATACACTACACTAAGTACGGAGAGGAGACACGTACCGAAACACACGTACACAAATGGATCGCGTTGAAAGCCGAATATCCGTTACGATATCACCTTTACGTCGGCCACTGCGCTTCGCTGCTGCTGCTGCTTCCTACGTCGCTGCCGCTGTCGCTGCCAGTTGTTTTGTACCGTTGTTTTTGTGCTGCAGCCCGCTTTTATAGTCCCGAGGAAATCCCCTTAAGAGAAAAATTCACCCCGCCAATACGAAAGGCAAATATCCCTCGAATGTGTGTGTCTTATACAACCAATCAAATAAGAGGGACATTTTCTCTTCACAGACGTCGCTGCCACTGCCACTGCCACTTGTTTTGTGCCGTTGCATTTACTTAAATTAAAGGATAATATGCCGCTGGATAACAATAAAAAAATGGAACATTTCTCTTCAAACGTCGCTGCCGCTGCCAGTTGTTTTTGATTCGCAGGAAATGTCCTTAAGTGAATTAATAACCCGCTAAACATATTAAAGGTAAAAATACTCTTATACAAATGGACATTTCAAGTAAAAATATGTTACAATTTAATCAGAACTGATTTTCATTTACTTTTGTTCCGATATTAACTTATAAATTTATTGATAATATAAGCAAAAGTTCTTATTTTTTAATCTAAGAAAAATGATTTTTTAACCAAAATTTGCGTACATAAAGTTTTTCTATCAAAGAAAGTCCCCGTGAATTTTCCGTGAATCTCGGCTACGGGTATATTTTAAACATTTACTGCCTCGGAAAGGTTTTTATTTTTAATAACTTGGAAAATGAATACTCAATATTTAATTTATTTATTTATTTTGATTAATATCTATTAAAAGAATTAGAGTACCTTCTATAGTTGTAATTTGTTTAAGAAAATATAATAATATAATATTTTGTTCTTTTTCATTATTTGTTTTTTAACATTTTGTCGTACGAATGAAACGTACCGTCAAAATGAATGTACATATGTATGTTTGTATGTGTCTTATACAACGAATCTTATTCCAGGGATATTTTCTCTTGAAATTCAAATTAAGTTCGTTATTTTTCCCTACGACGATGTTTAATGGCAATAAATCATAATAATAATGTTTTTTTTTTCAAATTCGAATATTAAAGAATTGAATATTCTTAAGTGTGTGTAGTTTTATGTGGAAAAACATAAGAGTAGGGTGAAATTTCACATAGCAAAGCGAAAAACCTTTAAGCCTTTAACCAAACCTTTAAAGCAACAAATAAGTTTGTATATATGTATGTATGTATATGTACTTCTTAATATGTATTTGCACATGTGTATAAATAATATTCATTATGCGGATTAAACTCAATGAGCAGCATGCAAAAGTAGGAACTGGTGTAAGGATGGGGGATTCCTGCGAAACACTTGGAATAAAAGTCGATTAGGGAGTGGATTGTGGGGTCCCCTGAATGCGGGTCAAGAGTGTGTTATTTTCGCCTGATTTGTTTCGACCAAGTACCACCCACAACCAGCACGAATGAGCACAAACATTAGCATTGGAGGTAGCTAGTGGCAGGAATATTTAAATTACTCAAAATCCAAATAAGAATGCAAAAGAAAGTAACTTAACCAAAAGTTCACGGACTGCCGTTTGCGAACATATTTATGTTTCTGCGAATTTAATAGGTTTTTTAAAAATAATATGATATATGTATATTTATGGCATTTCTTTAATTCTTTTTGATGGGGGCCAACCCGAACCGAACCGAACGGAACCGCCTTCAAAGGGAAAAACAAATCAAAGGTTTCCTGCATTTTTGATGCGTGGCATTCCGGATAAATTCGCGTACATATGTACATATGTGGTGCTGGTGCAGTGGCTGGTGCTGGTGCTGGCTGCTCCCCCAATGTGGGTCAAGTTTTGTGTGTTATTTTCGCCTCATTTATTTTGCACTTTTTTCGATATCCCACACACATCAACCGAAAGTGACGAGGCGGAAATTCGTGTAATACATACATACATATACAAATACGACTCGATTGAATTTGGAGGAAATTGCCACAGAAAAATACGTACATGCCACTTGATAAATGCTCAAATGGACCCGATGCCCGATGCCTGATGGCTGGTTGAATCGAGCCAATTGCCGAGAGCTTCATCGAAACAAGAGTGCAATGATTCCAAAAACACAATATTTAAATGCATTCAAGAGTAGGATAAGGTATACCTGACTCTAGGATAAGTTCCGACTCTTCAGAGAATGTGAATTTGAAGAATGATCATAATATTTACCTTGCATAGTATTTGGGTAGAAACAAAGTTTCTACCACTTAATGGAAGTTGAATATTTTTCAAAGAAATCATCCAGTAATCCTTCAGGAACCCGTAAATGCAACAAGCCTGAGTACACGTACATGTAGTATGTTCCGTTCTTCACTGGTTACGGGGTATACCGCACCACCTCCTCCACCCTCGACGAGTATCAAAATGCAACAGGAATTCACAGAATTCCATTCCATGCAATTGCATTATGCATCTAAAGCTCAGTGAGTGACTATTTTGTGTGGCTATGTGTGTGTGTGTGTGTGTGTGTGTGTGTGTGTGTGTGTGACCTGTAGTGGGGGATCTGCGGTGGGTGGATGGGTGTATGGCTGGGTTTCAAGTGCATTTCTGATGATGCGATTAAAGCATTGGATTTAATGAGCCTTCAAATCCCCCAATACCCACGATGGGGGGTACAATTGTGGGAGGTTTTCATTTAAAGTCTTTATAAATAGATGTAGCCTTTATAAGTGGTTTAAAGTGTTTAGTGAAAGAGCCCAAGCTTGCCAAGCGGCCAATCCATGCAAAGAAGCATCTGATAGTAAATATCATTAATGAAGGATTCATGCATAGTTAAAGCATCGTGCATATGTATGCTCCCAATGAACAGGTAGGCTTTAAGGATACTCCTATATGTATGTATATGTACATATATTATGGATCCACAGCGTATTCCCCTGGACGATGCTCCACTAGAGTGGACCTAATCCTCGGGATATTCTTTTGCAGGCCTCTAATCGGGGCTGGCGGCGATTGGGATTGGGAATGGAAATGAAAATCCAATTTCTATGGTGAATGCAATCAATTATAAATTTCTAAAAGCCAACAGCAACAGCAAATGGAGCCAGGACACTGACACAACACATCTGTGGCATGAGGCATGTGGCAAGTGGCAGGCTGTGTTCGTTGTTCCTTGTATTCGTTTTCGGATTTTACAAATTTAATTGCATTTGTTTATACGAACGCACATACATACATTCATACATACGTATTCACGTGTACGTGTACGGAAAATGAGTTTTAGCATCAACATCGGGGCCAGCGGCAGAAATGGAGTCGTCTCTGTAGAACAACTGGACTCTCCGTACGAGCACTGGTAATCATATTTGTATAGCTACCACCTCTCAACACCCCCACGACACCCCTCCTCTCTCTCTCTCACTCTGTGTGTTAGAGTACCTATGTGTTTTCCCCAGACTATTTGTGGTTTTTCGGTAGATTTCTGTGCAATTTATTTGTTCTACGATTATTCAAATAGACAAACCAACCACATCCCAGACCAGCCCAGCCTAGCCCAGCCCATCGGAGCCCACCCCGACCAAATGGCACTGGACGAGAATGGCAATGACACGTCTCGTAGTTGTAGGTTTTATTTCCATATTTTCTGACCAGTCGATTATTTAAATAGCCCTCGTGAGCGGTGCACCGCTAGTGCAACTTTAATATTCTCTCTCTGCAAACAGAGACAGAAACCCTTGGAGCTAATGATTATTCCATTGTCGTCTTGGGTTTCTGATTGGATTGGACTGTACTCAATCCGACTGACTTACACTCAACGTGGAGAGCGGTTTTAAAGAGGTTTCGTTTATATTTAAGAACTGTTTTTTTAATTGTTTATTGTATCGGATTATCCCACTCATCAGTTTAATTCCTTTCCTCCCTTGAATCCCCAATCATGATAAAACCTCTTGGCTCCTTAGTTTTAGATACTTAAGAACCAACAACTAAGGACTACTTAAAGTACTCGTAAAGCTACTCAAAATAAATGATGTCACTTTGAAGTAACCCGGACAATATCAGCTTCCAGTTCAACCTAGACTGCATCCTCTAAAAAAGATGAAGAAATATGTACATACAAACGTATCCCAAAAAGAACATTTTAATGGGCTTTCATTTCAAGACAGTACCCGTGAGAAACAAAATTATTCTCAGGAAATTACCTCGCATGATGTTCTCAAAATCTCACAAAAATCGAACAACTCATCACGGCAGAAGTCTATTGCCAATTTGGATCAGGTTGGATCATTATTATAGACCAAAATTTAATTCGTCCCTTTTGCGAACATATAATAAATTACATAAATCGTTAGCTCATATACATATACTGGGTATTAAGTAGAGCCGCGGCCTTTGCCGGGCGTTTCCGTTTGGATATCTATTGCGTATCGGCTAAGTGAAGTGAAGTGTAATAAGGAAGAGAAAAAACCGTTTGCAAAGTTTTCTTCTTGTTTTATACGATTCCAATTACCCGTTCAATCAACTTTTAATTCCTTGTGTTACTGAGATTCAGATTTGTTTTGATTATTATCCAAAATTTTAGCCCGACCCAGCTCCAACTGAGCGCCGTAGTCAACCGAACCCTCTGCCAATAGTGTGGTTCCACTTTGATGTGACAATCACCTTAAAATCAAATGTCCAGAAACGTCGAAAATGCCTTTGAAAACCAAGTGGATCTAGTTCCATTTTCATTGCTGCTCAGGAGATTGTCACCTAAAACATCCATTCCAAAATCGAAAATTTGAGCACCAGCTTAGAGCAGTATTATTTCTATATTATTGATAAAAATTAATATTTTCAAAAATGGGAGATCTTGCAAAATACATCAGGTCATTCAAGTAAGTAAACATATATGTATTTTTAGTGCAGCCGCGCATATTATAGACACTCGTGAAATCCCCCCAACTTCATAGAGACCTCGATATTATGTGGATTGTAATTATACTGATTGTTGATATGTGTGCTTGTGCGCTTGTCACAAGGCTGGGCATCGGAAGACTCTTTCAACAGTGCCTGGACTATTTCGTATCAAAAGTATATTCTAAGTTATTGATATTTACATACAACGAGGACGAGGTGTTCTCACGAGTGGCCAGGCGAGAACTGGAGAAGAAGACATTGGTTCTGCACCTAAAGATGTTGATGACAGCTGTTGTGATAAGGAATAATCAAAGACTCGACGATTTGGATGGCGTTCCCTTTGATATGGAATTGGATTTACCCGACAACAATGCCAAATGCTATGTCCACAAGCGGCCCTTTGCTGAATATTTCCTCAGGGAAATCTCAACATCGTACCGTATTGTCGTGGTCACCAAATCATTTGGGGTGTGTGCAAACCCGATCTTGGACCACTTGAATGCTGGACAGAACGGCTGCTTCTTTTACCATGAATTCAGCCGTAACCAATTCGATATGACCAAGACGATTCTTCTCCTTGATTCGAACGATATATCCCGATACAATGAGCGCAACGCAATACCCATGGGCGACTGTATCATCGGGAACTGGGACCTGAAGCTGCTTACAATACTCTCGTTCCTCGATGCTCTGCGCTTTGTAAAGGATGTACGTGCAATCCTGAAACGTCCCGACGTTGCATTTTTTATTTCTAAATGCATTAAATAATGACACAAAAAGAAGGGTTCAATTCTCTTAAACCAATAACTCATAAACAATAAATTTTGATGGCTTAGAGAAGGAAACAATTTGAGTATTTTTGGATAGCAGGAGATATTCTTCCGGGTATTGTGTCTTTTTGTAGGCTGTACTCTGCCAAAGGGTGATATATGTATGATTAAGTATTATGTATGGATTTCTGTAGAAATCTACAACTGCGAGTGTCCTGCTGCTCAGGACAGATCCTGAAGTTTGGCTTTCGCAGGGGATACATTTCAAAAGCATCGTGGAATCCACAATTTTTAAGATAAAAGAAAAGCAAAAACGCAGAATAATAGAAAACATCGTATCTACCAGATTACCAAATCTGGATCAGGTGGAACTACTATTAAAGCCAGAAAGAAAAAATTAAATTGCAGTGGCCACGCCTGCCAAACACATACTCATTCCCTCTCTCTATCGCATTCAAAATTCTACGTCTCGTATACATGTATATATGTACATGTAGAAATGTAGAAGGAGATGTACAATTTATTTTTTGGGTAAAACTTAATTTGTCCCTCTTGCGAACATATAATAAATTATATAAATCGTTAGCTCATAAATGTGTATACTGACTGATTACCGGGTGTAAAGTAGAGCCGTGGCGCACAAGATTCCCCCTCGTTTAAATTAAAATGTAATAAACAATAAACAATTTCTGGCCTGTATAACGGTATTTTAAAAATCACTTTCCAGTACTGCGAACAGGATTTTTCATGCCTGCGCTAACCTCGCCTTATAGATAAATGACATTTGGCGTTTAAAGCTAAACTAGCTGAAAAAAAAGAGCCGTAAGCAAAAAATCATGCAGTGAGAGCGAGAGAGATATTCCAGATAACAATTTTGGCTGTTTGGCTGGCTGTGTTTGGAAAAAATAGTTTTTCCTTAGTTATTTCACTGTAGTGTTAGTGATATATTCGAACTAATGCAAGTTAAGATATCTTTGTGAACCACTATTAATCGTAATTTGTTCAGTCGATGAAAAAAAGGTGTACAAAATTAACCCTAAAGACAAATATAAAAATTGCTAGTTTAAAAAAAGTTGCTAAAAAAAAAATTCCTAGATTTGTGGCTAATACCATTTTAAAAACAGAAGTTGCAACTTCTTTTAAAAGTTGCCAGATTTAGCAACTAAATTGCTAAACTGACAGCACTGGGCGTTAGACAATTTTAAGCTTTTTTTGCTCGCACTCGTGAGTCTCAAAAAAGCTAGAACTTTAATGGAAAAGAGCTAAATGCGCACCGCTGACCACAAAAAACGTTTTTTTTCTGTATTATGTGAAATCGTGTAATCAGAATCAGTCGTGAACGACCCGCTCACCGATAATGGCACTTAAGTTCGCAGCTAACTTGAATTTCCTCTTCACCGAGAAGGCGTCCTCTATAGCGGAACGCATTCGGCTGGCCCACCAGAGCGGATTTCGGGCTGTGGAGATCCCCTATCCCGAGGGAGAGACCCGCGACGTTGTGTCGGCGATCCGGGAGACCGGCATTGCGGTCAGCCTGGTCAATCTGGCCTTCGATAAGAGCAGCGATCAGCTGCGGTTTGGCTCGACGAGCGTTCCCGGAGCAGAAGGCCTTTTCCAGAAGCAGCTGAACGAGACAATTGACTTTGCCAAGGATGTGAACTGCAAAAAGATCCACCTGACCGCTGGACTGCTCACAAAGGGCCAGGAGACCGACTACAAAAAGACCTACACATCGAACCTAAAGATCGCGGCTGATAGCCTCAGGGCGAACCAGATGATCGGCGTGATAGAGCCAATTAACAAGTATGCAGTGCCTGGCTATTTCATGAACTCGTATGTGACGGCATCGGGCGTGCTCAACGAGGTGGGGGCCGACAACATCAAGCTGCTTGCCGACCTCTACCATCTCCAGCACATCCATGGCAATGTTACAAAGACGCTGGAGGAGTATAAAAGTCAGATTGGGCACTTCCAGATTGCCCAGGTACCCCATCGACATGAGCCGGACACCGCCGGCGAACTTAACTACGACTACGTTTTCAATCAGCTGCGGGAATTCGGCTACGATGGCTGGATTGGCTGTGAATACAAGCCGAGGACAACGACGACCGAGGGCCTCAGTTGGATCACCAAACTCGGTCATAGCCTTTGAATTTGAATTGTATTCTGGATTATAATATATAAATTTTTTATACATACATATATACACATATAAAACATTAAGGGATCTTGAGTTGCTCGAATGAATGTCAAAGAGAGGTCATGGAGTTGACCTACAGCATACATATGGAATAGTACAGCAGAAAGTGCCCAAGACAAACATACACAACGATTAGATAAGATTAGATAGAAAAGAGATAGATACTTTTAGCAATAACAACCAGTCGCAAGAAGATTCTCTGCGCATAGTTATTTCACTCAATGACGATTATCAGTCATCAGCGTGGCTGTCCTTGCTGTCCTTCTTTAGAATATGTCTGGCATACTCCGCTATGTGGAGGACACCCAGCTCCGGCGAGGCGATGTGTAGATTGTTGCCATTGCAGTACTCCGTGTTGATGTGCGGATTGTGCAGCTCCGTGATGAGCGTAGAACAGGCCGTGGATGAATCGCCCGTGGACTTAAGCATTTTCTACAAATGGATAATAGATTAAAGAAACTTAGAGTGCGGATGGAAGTGTTTTAAGCGCCTACCATCCAGAACTCATTTCCCGGCAATGCATTTCCATCCCACGCATAGGAGACCACCAACAGCATATCAGCGTGCTCTGGACTTGAGAGCTTTTCGGCTGGATTTCGTTTGGAGATGTGCACGCGAATGCCATCTGCCGGATGGCCGTCGGTCTTGATGATGGCGCCATTGTGCAGCCCCCCGCATTTGGTGAGGCTGAACCAAGAAAAGTGCACCACACCGATGTGGGTGAGGCGCTTACCCAGCTCGCGGAGGCGCTGCTCGAAGGTCTCCAGAAAGATGCGCTCCTGCTGCTGGGCCACTTTCCACACACCCAGACCGAAGCCAACGACATGAATGTAGGCCTGTTTGCCGGCCTCTTGAGCGCGTGCCTGGGCCTCCAATAGCAGCATGTCAAAGCTTATGGCATAGCGCCGCTTCATTACCAGATTGTCGAAGATGTCTTGCTTGTTCCTCGAGACGCCGAAGCGCTGATTGTCAATGCTGACTTCGGCGTGCAGACAATCTCGGGTCTCGTAAAAATTTCGCCAGAGGCGGCGATAGTCCTCGGCTTTGGTTGAGGCTGTCTCGTCTAGGCCCATTCCATAGCCATTCTCTGCCGTGTTCTGCGTGCGAGCAATGACAATGTCCTGGAACTCCATCAGATTGCGGCGCGATAGCCGAGCCCCAATGAGACCCATAATGACACCTTCTGGCTCCAATGTACGACGATCATGGGTAACTCGACCGCAATTGGCCCTCTCGCCTTCGTTGATGAACTCCGTGTGCGAGCTGACCGACAGCAGGGCGGACAGCTTGACGTCATCGTAGCTGAGAACGTGTTCGAGAACAAGTGGAGCCTTCTCCTCTCTACTGCCGATGGGTTCAAAGCCGCTAGCTCCGCTCTCGCCAGTCAGAAGCAAGAATTTGTCGTTGCGAGCAAAGAAGCTGGCACAACGCTTCTCCAGCAGCCGCTGCACAAGGCCGCAGAGGGAGAGCGGCTTGTAGACAGGTTGCTCCACATCGTTTCCTGCATAGAGGGGAAACGATTTAGAAACGAGATGTAATGGGCATGCTTGCAACAGGCTTACCCCATTGACACTTGTGCTCTAGGTACTGCAGATAGAGTCCCAAGGTGCGCTCATGTATCACCGGATAGACGGAGGAGATGTGGCTAGCAATGCGTGCATGTCGTGACGTCGGCTGTCTTTTGACCCGGACACTTTCTACGCCAAACTACATGGGGGTCAGAGCGGATTAGAGCGGAATATGCGAAAGGTGAGTGCCAACAACATACCGGAAGGGGAAATTCTCTGGATCTCTTTATAAAGTCATCCACATCAGCAGGTCCCCCATCGGGTTTCTTCACATCTTTGCATTTCTCAAGCAGCTTTCGACCGAACTTAGTCAGCGTTTGGGAATCGCCCGCAACAGTTGGCCAAACCTGATCAACGTCGGCTCCAAAGGTAGACATGGTTTAGAAAATGTGAAAAATTGATCGATTTCACGTTCGCACCCAATTGGACGTGCTTGGGGATTGGTCTTGCAATTTCACAATTGCATCTAATTGCGAAGGTCGACGGCAAGGCATTTTATATAGAACTTGTACCAAAAAAAAAAAAAACACCGGCACACCGGTCATCACTCTTTGGGAAAGTATCGGTGCCGCAGTCACTATCGATAACGGATGAGGTCTATAGATCAAATAATTTAAGTTTTTATAAATGTTTTTAGTACGTTTTTGAAAATTTTATGTTTTTCATGGTTGCTATAAAAGGTTTGCCACTTTATTACATAAATCCTCAAGATAAACATAGATAGAGGCGCCAATTCAAATATCTCATCTCTACAAGCGGCACTTAAGCACCATGCTAAATAATTACTAAAAACAAAAATCAAAGCGTTTTAAGTTAATTTTACGCAAATTTCCAAGATTAGCGGATAATTTTTAATATTTTCCATTTCAATTTAAATATCAATCGAAATTATCTACATTGTAAACATAACGAACATCGCTAGCAATTACCGCAATCGATAGTACGATAGTACACACATACCACCCCACAAGCGAACTATCGCGAGTTTACATCGATTGCTTGACAACTCTGTTGCCACAAAAAAGTTAATGCTAATTTTTTTACAAGAGCGTGCGTGCGATTCCCAGCCAACAATAAAAGGACTGCCGAGATTGCTTCGCGCAACTGTAAGTGGATCTCGCAAAACGTGTGATAAAAAAGTATCTGGGAAAGGTCGAGAATATACGGTTGGGGCGCCCGCGCGCGGCAAAAAGCCAATGACAAGCCATACACACACAGACGCATAGAACACTGAAACGCACTGACGCACATACACACGACCTCTCATACACACCTGGCACATGCAAAAACCGAAACACAAACAATTGAAAACAAAGTCGGAAATGTATTAGTTTTCTATTGCATATTACAGCACCGGAAAGAGAGCGCCATAACCCAGGGACGCCTGTGCCTGTGCCGTCACCCATACCATTCATTCCCGTAGACGCAGACGCCGACGCCGACCCCCCAACGCCAGCAAAATGTCTGACTACAGCGACTTGGACCGCCAAATCGAGCAACTGAAGCGCTGTGAAATCATCAAAGAGAATGAGGTGAAGGGCTTGTGCGCCAAGGCTCGCGAGATTCTCGTCGAGGAGGGGAACGTGCAGCGTGTGGACTCCCCAGTGACGGTGTGCGGTGACATACACGGCCAGTTCTACGATTTGAAGGAACTGTTCAAGGTGGGCGGCGATGTGCCCGAGAAGAACTACCTATTCATGGGTGACTTTGTGGACCGCGGATACTACAGCGTTGAAACATTCCTGCTCCTGCTGGCCCTTAAAGTACGCTATCCCGATCGCATCACATTGATACGCGGAAACCACGAATCTCGCCAGATCACCCAGGTGTATGGCTTCTATGATGAGTGTCTCCGCAAGTATGGCTCCACAGCCGTATGGCGATACTGCACGGAGATTTTTGACTACCTCAGCCTGTCAGCCATCATCGACGGCAAGATATTCTGCGTCCACGGCGGACTCTCGCCCTCCATTCAGTATTTGGATCAGATCCGTAGCATCGATCGCAAGCAGGAGGTACCCCACGACGGACCCATGTGCGATCTGCTATGGAGCGATCCCGAAGATCAAACCGGCTGGGGTGTATCACCACGCGGTGCCGGCTACCTCTTCGGTTCGGATGTTGTCTCACAGTTTAACAGGACCAACGAGATCGATATGATATGCAGAGCCCATCAGCTGGTCATGGAGGGGTTCAAATGGCATTTCAACGAAACCGTCTTGACCGTGTGGTCGGCGCCAAACTATTGCTACCGGTATGTCATGTCCATCTATTCTGTTTCTCTGCAACACTCTAATCTATCCTCTATCCCACCCTCGCTTGCAGTTGCGGCAATGTGGCTGCCATTTTGGAACTGAACGAGTACCTGCATCGTGACTTTGTCATCTTCGAGGCGGCACCACAGGAGAGCCGGGGCATACCATCAAAGAAGCCCCAGGCTGATTATTTTCTTTAAGACTACAACCACAGCCACAGTCACAGCACAACCTCTAGCACTACCGTAAGAGCAGTAGGACCGGCAAGTGCCTGGCTCCTTCGAACTTTAACTCTGACATCCATGTCGCACCGTTGTATGTTTTTTATGGGACGGTGCGTGTGTGTGTGTGCGCGCATGTACTGCCCGCCTTCCCGAGCAACAACAAACGTGAGAAGCAATTTTGAAAGGGATAAGAAAATCGATTTTTAGATTAAATTTAGCTAAGGAGATAGACCCAGTCGGGTATGAGCTCCGGACGGAGCCGTCATCTGCACGCGCATCCCAACGTCCCTATTCTGCTTTGGCAGCAGAAAAAAAAACCTTCCAAATATAACTTAAGCTCTTAGTGTTCTATTTCGAGTTGTTTTTTTTTATGTCCAAGCACTTTTATCTGCCTTTCATCGTTTTATATTTATTTTTTTTGTAACAATGATCGTGTGCGTGGATGTCATCTGGTATGTGACTGTGTGTGTGCGCATCGTAGAGACCAATACACTGGAAGGCGCGTGGATTTAGCGCATTATTTTAAGCTAATAACTAATAAAACTAGATAAGCCGGGCCTCCAGCTCTTTTGAATTCGCTTGGTGAAAGCAGCATCATTATCGATTGCTGTCGACAACGCTGTCTTCACGAAATCGAATTCGCCAGGATCGACTGGCAGGCAACGTACTATAAAAAACCCATATAAATACTATATTTAAGCCGGTGGCTACCTTGGCCGATCGATCAATCAATCAATGGTGAAGTGAAATCAACGGCCGTCGGAGTAGAAGACGAAACGATGGTAGAGCTAGAGATAGAGCCTTTTATGCAAGCCAGAGCCTGACTGTTGGTTCAGAATTGCTATTCGCAATTTTTGGAATGAAAGACGAGCGGAACAGAAGATAATGTGTACGTGTAGCATAACTTTAGTCCTTAAGCGTAGTTGTAAGTGCGACCCAGACTGGGGCATTATATAAAAACCACTATATATAAAAACAAATATACAAATATTTGAAAATAAAGCGTACCTATTTGTAGGCCGCATGCAGAAGCCAAGGTAAAAGTATAGCGTACAAACAAAGTATACAATAATAATTGTTTATATGTACATATTCATGTACAATCTGTGGAAGATGTAGGACAATACCCAAGGAATTGTACTAAAATGCAATATTGACTTGTTCATGGCTCCTATATCTGTCGAGGCTAACGTTCGATCTACTACTGCCGTCCCACTTGTAGCATCGAGAAAGTCTGTGCCTCCTGTTCCATTGTCAATTACCTGCATGAGCGCATCGTGCACGTCCTTCTTTGTCTTGCTACCGTTGTGATTCGCAATTCGAGTGATTCGAATGCATCGAAGCATCGAACTATTTGGCGCTGGCATTCCCAATATCCAAATCTTTACTTTTGCATGTTTCTCTTGCTTTCGATTATTACGGATATTCTGATTACCTACTGCAGCGCGATTCTCGAGATTAAAACTGATCTTCGATCATGACAATTGCCTCTTTGCCTTCTATAGTTTCGCGATCGTGGGTGAGATTTCTTTGGTATAAGCCCGGGCAACTGAACAAATGTATCCCAAGTCGGCCCCATCCGTTCTCAAGAAAGGAAATCCCATACAGATTTATACCTATAGATTGATTCACTTATCAGATATGCAGCAGTAATGTGAAATGTTACTGATGTGCCCATACTTACCACCTCAAAACTAGTTCCGACAATTCTAAGCATAAACCAATTAAATTACCTTTTTTTGCATTTGCTCTATTAATCAGTTATCTAGGGACTATTCATAGTGTGTAAGCGGAAAAAAAACACAAAAAAATGTTTAGATATAGGTAGATAGACATTTATATGTATATTCCAGAGTGGGCGCTAGTAGTTCATTAAGAGGTCCTTCTGATTGGCCAGGTGGGGGCCAGGCGGGTCGACATCTCACCTTTAGTGCTCTCCCCGCAGGGGGATGCCATGCTTTTCCATTTGCTCAAAGATGCACTTCTGATAGGCGTCGGCAGTTTCGCAACTAGAGGTAAGAGAAACGCATCAAGACGATCAGTGGATTGGCTGGCGTCAATTGCCGAATACTCACTGATCCTCGGACACATCGATGGCCGCACAAGTGTCCACAATTTCGGTAATGACTTGCTCCTTTTCCTCAGAGTGTTCGCTTATGGCCTTCATCATTCCCAGAGTGTGCTCAATGTTCAGCTTGCCGTCCTCCTCCATCTGTGCGAGGGGTGAAAAAAGAAAAATAGTTTTGCAAGGATACTTTTGACTTGTGAGGGGGATGAGCTCTCACGATCTCAAACTTCTTCATCATGCAGGCGCGCAGGCACTTTCCCTCCTGATTCACAGCCGACTCGTGCTTCATCATCAGCTCCACATCCTCTGCAAGAGAACATTTAGATGGTGTACTAATGGTATTCCTTGGAAAACCTCCCCCCCCATCGAACCGCTTACCATCCGTGGCACCCGTCTCTGCCTTGCATTCGTTGGCCACCTCAGCGACATGCTCCTCCTTATTTTCCTCCTGGGGCTTCGACTCGGACACCGCCACCAGGCACAGCACCAGCATCAGACTCAAGCAAACCAGACGCGACATATTGTATCGAATGAACTTAATGGGGAACGAACTCGAACTTAAATGCGTCCAGCTGGGAAATGCCGCATTTTATAGAGCTATCAAGTCGCGTGATAACTTGATAGATCCACCTCCGCCTCCGCCTCCACCTCCACTTAGATTTCCAGATTTCCATCCGAGAGTCTCGGGCAAATCTCAAGCGAACAGAACCAAACTGGCAGAATAATTACAATTAGCGGCACCGCATGGGAGCGGAGTGAACTATATGAGCAGCACATGACACTCCACTACTCCACTCTCGATCTGGCCAAGATCCGGCGGAGATGCCCTCGGCTGGCTTTCGTGTGAACCCCCCTGAGCCACTGTTGGGGGGAGAGGCACTATGGTGCTCGAGGCGAACAGTAGGGCGGCTACCTATGGCCAATTATCAGTTTAATTGGTGACTGGCATGAAATCCGACATCTCCGAATGGAAATGGAAATGAAAATGCAAAAAATCAAAATCTCGAATGCAATTAAATCGATCAAAACTTTTGACGTTGACTGAGTGAGTGAGTGACTACTGCGGCCACCTCGCAATTACAGTCATGGCATACTCTTACCCGGAGAAAGAGAATACCCCCCAGTCATCACCCAATAACAAAAACAAAATAGAATAAATCTTAAAGGCACGACTCGAGCGGAGCAGCGTCATGCACACGGCGTGTATTTTGTTTCTTCATTTGCAGGCGTTCTCTTTTGCACTTTTCGCTTGTGCATCTGCCTGGCGTGGGTTTTGCAAGAATAAATATCGAAGCAATGAGAGCAAGGATGTGCCTCAAAGGATAATACAGATATAAGACTGAATATATAATACATGTAAAATATTTACACAATCAGAGTATCTATCCGAATATCGTTTTCGTATTCGTACCTTTTTATTAATGTGCACTTACATAGGTATCTCCATTCCCAGGGGCGGATTAACCCTGGGGCAAAATGGGCAATGTCCTACTGTTATAGCGATAGGTCGATTACCAGATGCATTTCCAAACACAGAAATAGCTCTTCGGATATTTGTAACATTAATGATCGGAAATTATTCCTCCAAGCGATCTTTTTGCAATTAAAACGATTCAAAAGCTAAAGACTGCAATAGACATGTTGGGTATACTTTGCGTTGAAGAAAAATTTAGAAAACGGCAGCCTATGGCTCTATTGAGTATTGAACCGGCCCTGCCCAGTCCGCCTGTCTTCAAATTTAGTTTAATCATTGAAATTTCAATGCTGTCCATCTGTTTGTTACTCTAACGAGTTGTCATTTTATTGCACGCCATTAAAACGACTATACGGGTGTATGTAATTATGGCAAACAGACTCGCTTCAGAGTTAAAGTAAACAAATATACACATATGACAAAGTCAGCCCTTTTAGCACAGGCAGGCCTTTTAGTTTTAATTCTAGGGCAGTGATCAATAAAATGAGTGGTAAATGCTGTGTTTAAGCAAATGATAAAAGCTACCCATTAGCCAAACAATATCACTTGGCTGAGACTACGGAATCAGAATCTTTCCACAAAATATAGCTCCTGTGGGAAGCAATTATAGTTCGTTTCACAATGCTTTCTGAGAATAATTATTTTGTTGTTAGATTTTGTATGTCCCTATATAAACGCGATTATCTAACCGCGATAATCCCGACAGCTGATATATGGACTATTTTTATCTGATAGCTGCAGTTCTCCACCATTACTTTCATAAGAGTATGAAATATCGAAGATAAATGCGAAAAATTCTAAAGAGAATGATTGCAAATGCCAAAACAAAATCCAGATCGTTTGCGTGACGAGGCGTGACGAGGTTCTCTTTATATCCCATACTTTAAGAGTTAAGGGGTCTATTAGATTTGTGTAACACTCAGAAGGAATTATTTCTGAGCCTATAAAGTTTATATATTCCTAATCTCGGGTGTGTGACGTAAGTACGATATATGAATACACAAAAGGCCATACCATCGTTAGCTCTCATTCATATGTATACTTTTATTACAGATGATAGCTCACTAAAAAAATCAATATAATTATTTATAAATACATACGTATACTCGTATATGTCTAGAGGTTCCCAACTCTCAAGTGGGACAGTGCTCGAGCTGCTGACGGCGGGCGTCGGTGATGCGTGACACCCCATGATCGTCATGAACTTGACACTGGGAAAATCTTTATTTTCGACCGATGATGGGTCAGCAAAATGAATCAAAAATAAGTTACAAGAACTGAAGAAAAACGGCAGATCCAAAAGGTCATGCAGTTGCTATATAAACCAAGAACTGGGGGACAAAGAGCAACAGAAGCCAACAAGAACCAAGATGATGCCATCGATGCAAGCAAAGACCGGATCTCTGCTACTGCTGCTGCTGCTCTTGCAAATGGACTGCATCCGCGGCCAGGGCTTCGATCTGACCAAGATCCTAGTCAGCCGGGGCACAGAGCCCATTTGGACTGTGATGGTGCGCCAGCTGCCGCATGTACAAGACATGATCGACTCTGGCCGCAAGGAGTGCATACAGCAGCTGAAACTTCCCAAGGATCAGCGTCCGCTGATGAAGGTGTCCAATCCCAGCGAGAAGGAGAAATGCCTGATAGAGTGTGTCCTCAAGAAGACCAAGATCGTGAGTGTTAGACGAGAAAGAGAGCGACTGAGCTAGAAATATAGAGATATCCTGTTGATACGGTTGAACTGCACTTTTAGATGGATGACAAGAACAAGCTGAATCTGGCCCAGGTGGAGAAGCTGACCAGTCTGGTGACCCAGGACAATAAGATGGCCATTGCCGTGAGCTGCAGCCTGGCACAGACCTGCAATCGTGCCGTCTCGGCCAAGAGTCCCTGTGAGGCTGCCCATCAGCTCAATCAGTGCATCAGTCGCCAGCTGGAGCGCAACAATGTCAAGCTGGTCTGGTAGGATCCATTCACTCCTGCTTTCCTCCGTCTCCTGTCTCCTGTTTTCCTGTTCCTCCCTCCAATGAAGACCAAGATCTCTGTATTGGTTCTGGGTGGGCGCTGTATTTCTTTATTTGTCGTCTGGGACCACATCAAGCTGGGTTTCGAATTAAACAATTAACGAACAAAAAAAAAAAAACAGAAAACAAAAAAAGAACGTAAAGAAACGATTGGAAGGGTTCCGTTCCCCAATGGAGGGAGTGGCGGAGGGACTACTCCTTGATGTCGGGTATATTGTAGCCGACCTGTCGCATCTCGTGCAGCATGCACATGGATATGTCATGGGCCACCGCGCACCTAATCCAAACGAGAATCAAAGATGGCGATTGATTTGGAAGTGAAGCACTCACTTGTCTGTGCTCTTTTGATCGTTGCAGGCCTTGAGGATGCGCGATGATTGCTCCTCGTTCTCGGGGAACATCATGTTCATCATCTCGAGCGTCTTCTCCTCGCTGAACTTCAACTGGCCCGCGGGCATCAGCTCGAACTGCTCCACCAAGCACTGACGGAAGCATTTGGTCTCGTATTTGGCATCCGGCACGTTCTTGATCATCTCCACAATGTGCTCTGATGGGATGGGATCGGATGGGATGCCTCTAAACGAATCATCGGCTTTACTACTCACCTCTCGCTGGCTTGGGCGTACAGTTATCGCCAAAGGGTTCGATTAGCTCTACCACCTCGTTCAAAGTCATGGACGTATCCTCTTCGTCCCCATCGGCAGCGGCCAGACCCACCAGCCATCCTCCGGCACAAGCCAGCACCAGCGCGAGGGTTGTCATCCAGTTTCCAGGCTGCATAATATCCACTTCTCTTGTTGACAGGTAAAAATGGACTCTAGATTAACGCTGGCCCATGTTTTATACCCATTCGACTGGACTGAGGGTGTGGCCTCTAGGCTATGGTCGTGTCCAAAACATCCGGTGCAACCTGCTATAATCGGAAAAAGATCGTGATCGTCGCTTGTAGATGCCCGATATTCCCATGACATGGCCAAAAGCCGATCATGCAACCCATCAAAATACACCGTTCGCTTGGGACTGGGGCTAATGTTTATTTACAAAACTAGAGGGGACTAGAGGACCTAGACCTAGAGATTAAACAGGAACTGGAACTCAACCATTAGGCATCTATGGATTGGGGTCATATTAGGAGAAGACAAAGACGTAGAGCTGGAGATTAAACAGGAACTGGGACTCAGCCACTAGGCATCTATGGATAAGTGTCATATTAGGGGAAGACAAAGACCTTGATGTTGGACTTAAGGCACGTGAGCAGGGCGTAGGCTGGATCACAGTTGGGGGCGTTTTTGAGACCAACGGTGGAGTCCTTGCAGGCAGCGATTCCCTCACGATACTGCTCCTTGTAGTTGTCCGGCAGCAGGACATCCATCTGCTTCAGAGAGGCCTCCACCTGGAACTTGCCCTTCTTGATCTGTGTGCAGTACGAATGGAGAGAGAGAGAGAGAGTATTAGGAATAAAACGCATGGAAAACATCGGTGTGTACACACGGCCTGCATCATCTCCAGAACGCAATTGATATAACAGTTGGTTTCCTTGCTGTTGGGTATCTGCCCGTTTCGTATACCATCGGCCACCTCCTTGGTCACCTTGGGGTACTTGGGCAGACAGACATCCCTCATCAAATTGCCAGCGGACCACATCTGCTCCTCCGTCACCTGCGAATCCATCAATTACACCAATTACAGATCGCCAGTCTTCAGATGTTCCTTCGAATAGGATGTTACCCCTGCATCCAGGCCAGGCAGTGAGATGCCCACAGCGATACAGGTCAGCAACAGATCAAACCTCATGATGAAACTTTCAGTAAACAACTAAACAAATGCCCCAGACCTGGCACACTCCTTATATACTTACAATCGAAGCCAATCCGAAGATGATATGACATGCAAATGATTGTCTATGGCTCAATATCGGGGAGTCTATATGGGGGTGGTGTGGGGTGGAGCATAGTGCCAGAGAGTTGGAGCCAGCTTGCGAGGAGGGTGTGCAAATCATAGGGTACAGTGTGGGCCGATTACTTCCTGATCTTTGTTAGCTGTCAGTTGGTGGGGCTGTAATCTATATAATCTGGTTGCGTCCATTTGCCAGTTGGTCGGCTGCCACGAATGGCACTCCCACTCAAATAAATATCGGACTGTTTTTCAATCATGAAATATTGGAGAATACCTCACTCGTAATAAAAGTGCAACACCTATAACTGTTCATGCAAATGGAAAATCATTGGCTATTATATAAGTATTCAAATGTCAATGGCAATATCTGTATTTTCTGAAAATTTGATGAGCAGGGGCAGGGCAGGCTTTGGCAGACATTGTCAGAACAAACTGAATACTTACGGAATACTTTTGAAATCATCCCGAGAATAAGTAGAAGCAACTTAAGTAACTCAAGCAACTGTAAGATGGCCGATCAGCAACGATTCAACTTCTCGAATAGCTTCAACAGCAGCACACTGCGCGGGCGTGCCAATGTACGAAGTGCCATCCAAATTGCCATCCAAATGGCATCCATTCTAAGAGTTTCCTTTGCCTTTCCTTTTCTCAGGTTTCGAAGATCACGCTGGCCGGACTGTGTGTCGGCTATGCGGCTCTGAAGATGCAACAGAACTGGGCCAAGCGTCGCGAGGCCACGCTCTACTGCAAGCAGTGTCGGAAGAGCCTGAAAAGCGACAAGAATCAGTAGGAGAAAAACAAGAAGGAGGAGAAGGAGGACTAGGCCATTGGACTCGACCTGGTCAGATGTAGCCATCTTTTCGACATAATAACAAGATGGTCTTGTGGCCAGATCTAGACCATTGGCCTCAATCAGTAGGAGACGAAGAAGGACGAGAAGCAGGAATAAGCCATTGGACTTGACCTGGTCAGATGTAGCCATTTTTTCGACCTAATGGCCTGATGGTCTTGTGGCCAGATCGAGACCATTGGCCTTTACATTGTGTTTCCTAATTGCATTTACTTTTCTTGTTCAATAAATTTTCGTTACAGTCTGGTTATAATTTCAACACCAATTTGTTTTTGATTCTAGTAGTCCCTGCTCGATACCTCGTCTCTCTCTATACACGCAGCTGTTTATCAGATTCGAGACGGGCTCCACCCAGATCAGACGTACATAGCTCCCAGATATCTTTCCCACAGGTAATCCGTACTATGGCCGAGGGTTTCAAGAAGCACTTCAATGCCAGCACGATGAGTGGCCGTGCCAATGTAAGTATCTTTATCGCATTAGTATTCTTTAATCGTGCCCTTACCACGCCCATGCCCATACCCTTCCCTCCATCAATCTATGAAAAAGGTGGCCAAAGCCACGTACGCGACCATGGCCCTGCTCTATATCGTATACCGCATACGCCGGTCGGGCAAGAAGCCAGGGGATGATATGCTGGAGGATAACTGCAGCTGCGACAAGGAACCGCCCACTGGACAGCACGGCTCTGACTCGGGCTTCTACGAGACCGACCCCGATTGCAGCACGTGCCGGGAGCGATCCGAACGCGCCATGTCCGAGTATGATCGGGAGCAGCAGAGTCGTTCGGCGGCAAAGGCAGGCCACGACGATGAGTGCAGATCCGATAAGCCGCCACCACCACCGCCCTCTTCACCACCGCCCCCTGCTGGCGGCGAGCCACCTCGTCGCAAATGTCCTTGCGAGAACCCGCATCAAAGGGTCGAAGGTTCTTTGAAGAGCAGCAGCAGCAACAACACCAGGGCTTTTATGCAAGCTCCCTTTGAGTACCCGCCTTCAGGACAGTCCCCGCCTTCAGGACAGACCCCGACTTCAGGACAGTCCCCGCCTTCAGGACAGACCCCCCAGGAGGCAGACGATGTGCATCCAGTTAGCGAGATATTGACACAGGTACACGGTGCTGTATACCGCGTGCTGAGTGGCGCCTACAATGCCGTCATGGGCGGAGAATCTTCCGAAACCAAAACTCCCTCTACCCCTACCCCTACCACTCCTCCCACTCACACATCCCATGCAAAGGAGCGACAAGCAATGGACCCCTGCATCTGCTTGGAAACTGCAGCAGATGGGACAAATCCGCAGGACAACGACGACGAGGAAGCGACCGCGGCCCGATACGGGCCCATGGACTGTGACTGCGATCAGAAGACACGCAAAGGTCCTCCTCCGGAGGTGGACGAAGAAAATGACTATCCAGAAAATGCCAAGTGCAATGATACCTACGATGACAGCTATGCCTCAATGTTTTGAGGTTTAATTCTGGGTGGTTCCTACGTCCCAGATCCCAGAGCCGAAGTTTTTTTTGGCTACAACTAAATTTCAAGTTAAGCAAAATAAAAATAACACTCGATTAAACCTAAAAAATAAGCACAATGAACTGTGGCATTATTTTAAAGGTCGTTACAGCTCAGATCGTTTCATATTGAATCAGCAAATGCTCATAATATATATCTGTGCGTTATGCCTGATCCTACTGCATACCACTTTCAATGACTCCAGTGATCTAATGTATCCTAAATACTCGACTGAGTCTTTCCATTCAGCATACAATTACATTTTGCCGTAGTTAACTCCAGCTTTGGTATTCTTCGATTAAATATGGACGAATCCTAATCAAGAATTATTATTATTAGTGGTATTACTAGTAGAACTTCTATGTAGGATTATGTGGGAGATCCTGTATGATTGGGCTTTTAATGAAGCTAGGCACTTTGCTGTGTTTTAAACATGGTGAAGAAAACCACCTGAAATGTTACTAATTTTTGTAGATTGGAACTGTAGATTTCGGGTAAAAACTACGAAGGTGCACTGAAAGGTCACCAAAAAGTGGTGCTAATTGCTGCCTCGTGTTAAGTACTTTCAAATGTTTTCATTTTGTAGCAAAGTGTAACTGATGGAATCCTGTAGTTGGTTCATATACATTTACAATTGCAATAATTGCTCGATTTAATTTTCATATTTTGTATTTATTTAGCTTTTAGTTTATTTTTTAAATAGAGTTTTCGTTTACGTCGCTTTCAAACACCTCTTTTAACCTACAACTGGATATTTAGGCAATGGTTTGTACGGGTGTGCAGTGTTCATTGTAATCCATCAACTGTTTGTTTTAGTTTAAAGATGAGATTCTTTCTTATTCGGATTTGGATGGGATCGGGAATGGTGGTCTAACGATAAAGCCAGGTGTGGGTATAGTTATGAGGTGGTGGGGGAGGGAGGGGTGGGGTGCTTCAACTAGCATTCATATTTAAATTTATAATGTTTAGGGGTGTATATGTAATATATATTATATTATGGAAATAACATTAACGCTTAGCTTTTTGGTTTCATTAACGCTCGATCGATCTTTCTCTCAACTTATCTTTCCTATCTCTGTCTCTATCTCTATCGTTCTCTTTCTCTTTCATCACTGTCTATCGCTGTCTTGCTCTGTGGCATGTGCTAATTTAAAATATATATATATATATTATATGTATACTATATGTGTATTTATGTGTATGTGTTATGCGTTGTGTATGTGTGTATCTTTTGAAGGCTTCGTGTGTTTTTTTTAGGTTAGTTGCTGTGTCCTAATATCCAAGGAATGAGTGGGAGTGGAGTGGATGATCTACTGAGTGGACCATAGATCTTCTGTTCTGTGAGATTCGATTCGATTCTCTGTGGTGGCTGTTGTGCCTGTTGCGACGAGTCCATTAGCCATCGTGGCTGGCAACCGACTCCAGGTCGCTGTTATCCTCGCTGCCAGTCGCCTCGGTGGGTTCGCCCATGGCCACGCGTGCATATTCGTCCGTGTCGATGCTCTTGCAAAAGTGTATGGCATACTTGAGCTTCTCTAGTAGCACGGCCTAGCGATAGAAGCGATTGAATAGGAAAGCCATGAATTAAATTAAATAATGCATTCCAATAAAACAAGGAAAATAATACCTTGCAGGAGTAACGCGGCATCTTCAGCAAAAAGAAGCAGGTATAGCTCTCGGGCAGGAAATGATCGGGCGGATTCTTTTCGAGCACTTGCAGCACAAAGTCCCGACCACGGAAATCGGCTATGGTGCGGGGCAGTCGCGTCCGTCCCCATACAAAGCGCAGGAACAGCGAGCGTTCCTGAAAATGTAGTGAACATAAGTAATATTGAAAGTCAACCCAACAAGAGCAATCATTTCTACACGCACCTGATTGGTAAACTCTTCCATGACCTCCCAGAACCAGGAGACCAGTGCAGAGCCGGGATCGAAGCCCTTGTAGGTGGCCACCGACTTGAGCAGACCGAGGGGTATGTCCGGGGAACCGCAGACCATGGCCTGAAGTTCGGCGGCAGAGAAGAGCGACAGCAATGGCACTGGTATCACCTTGGACATGCCATCCCGCACCGCCTTAACCTGCTCGTCGAACTCGTGCAGTCGAAAGCTGAGCGCCAGTCGGACATACTCGGCCCGATTCCGTGGCGAGATGTGCGTGTATCTGGTGGAGAGCGGCACCTCATGGCCCCGGGCCGACGATGTGGAGAAGGGCAGCTCCAAAGTGTTGAACAGTTTGGCATCATCGTCCATGTTGCGTATGCACAGCAGACCGGCCACATAGTCACGGTCCACCTCGGTGAGGTCCGGGGGACGCAGCACCTCGCCCGTGAGCTGTCGCCAAACAGGTTCCGCCAGACTAGAATAGAATAGGATAAGGATTAGTATTGTTATTGATATTATCATTAGCCAATGGAATGTTTATCAAACTCACTTGATACTCAGCGGGGAACCCGTGCGCACGGCAATGCCCATGAGGACGCCCAGGAAGCGGAACATGTTCATCTGAAGCACAGAGCCGAGAGTTGGATCCAGCAGAAAACAGTCCCGATTCGCACCCGCCTCGCCCCTGCCATTGGGAGTGTTGATCAGCAGTGGTACACTGCCGTTCTGCAGCTCGTCGCACATCTCCGCAATGGATTCGCTGTATCCACCGCCGCAGTCGTCGACGCTCTCACCCACAAACTTCACCTTCCACACGCGATGGGGCAGGGCGAGGGCCTCCTGGGTGAGCAGCGGCAACTTCTGGACCATCTGCCCGAAGACGCTCTTCATGCCATCGATGCCGGCGAGGCCGTTGCAGCGGCTGCGCGATCGCTTCACCTGGATGCGGTTCAGCTCGATGACGGGGCCGTGCTGTTTGTCCCGCACCATAGTCGTTTGGATGACCTTGCGGAAGGCCGCCTCCTTGATGTTGTACACGAGCACATCCTTGAGGGCCCCCAGGCTGAGGTCCCCGGCAATGGGCAGCATGGCCAGGCAGGGGCACAGCAGCTCCGAGAAGTGATGCAGCAGAATGAGGCGGGCGTGGAGAGCCTCGGGGGCCAGATCGCGCACTAGATCGTATTCCAGCGGGGGATTGGGCAACGGACGCAGCCGCTCGCTCAGCTGGGAAGTGGAGAGGGCAAGGGTGTGCGCCGATCCGCAGGTAACCTTCACAATATGCTTACCCTGGAGGGCGGCCACCAGTCGCGGTCGCTGGATGGCGGTGACAGTGCCATCGCCCAGCTGTCCCTCGTCGTTGTCGCCCCAGGTGTAGACCTCGCCCGAATCGCTGCAGGCGACACAGTGCAGCGAACCGGTGGCTATCGAGATTATCTTCTTGCCCTGCAGGGCGGCCACCTTCTTGGGGCGCCGCACATGGTCCACGGAGCCATGGCCCAGCCGATGAAAGTCGCCCTTGCCCCACGTATAGACGGCCCCCGATTTGGTGAGGGCCACCGAAAACTGTGATCCGCACTCCACCTTGATGACGCCCAGGCCGGCCAGGCTTTCGATCTTGTAGGGCAGCTTGCAGCCATCGCTGCCGCCGCGTCCCAGCTTCCCGTAGTCGCCGTCGCCCCAGCTCCACACATTGTCGTCGTCGGTGATGCACAGCGTCTGGGCGTCTCCCGATCCGCAGGCAATGTCAATGGCCCGATAACCGAGCAACGCTTCCACCAGTTGCGGCCGGAGTTGATCCTCGGAGTCGCCATGTCCTAGGCGTCCGTATCGGCCCTTGCCCCACGTCAGGACGTGTCCGCTGGCGGTGATTGCCGCCGAATGGGCGCTGCCGCAGGCAATGTCTGCCACATTCATGCCGTTCAAGTGCTCCACAAGCTTCGGCCGGTCGTAGCTCATCCGATTGCCGTGCCCGAGCTTTCCGTCCTCGCCCTCGCCCCAGGCATACACCTCGCCTTCGGTGGTGAGGGCCAGGCAGTGTTTACCCCCAGAGTTGACGGCCACCTTCTTGACGAACACATGCTGCAGGGAGCCCAGCAGCGTGGGGATGGCCCAGCTGTCGGCACCGCCGACGCCCAGCCTACCGCCGGACCCGTAGCCAGTGGCGAAGAGCTTCCCATCGGGGGTAACGGCGAACAGGGACTGCTCTCCGCCGGCCAGCTGCACGGGCCGGAGCAGGCTGAGCGCCTCGCAGGGCGTTGGTGTCTTGATGCGGCTCCCCTCCAGGCCCCCGAGTTGGCCACGATGGTTGTGGCCCCATCCATAGATGGTGCTGGCACCGCCCCAGCTGAGGGCCCAGTCGTCGGGTCGCCTATTGAGCCACTGCAGCAGCTGGGCATCGTGGGGGGCCTGGAACAGCGTGTGATCCTCGTGCAGCAGCACAAGGGAGGAGGACTCCGAGTGGTTCTGTTGCTGATGCTGGGACAGGCAGTGGTGCCAGCCAGCCAGCTCCTGGTGCTCTGCCAGAATGGGTGGCGGCGGTGGTGTCACATTGCTGGCCGTGCTCGAGGAGAGCGACGTGGTCGAGTTGAGCATGGAGGCCAACGGAGAGTGGGAGAGAGCCTGCGACTGGCTGGTGTTTTGGCTGGCATTCGGATTGGGCAGCATCTCGGCAAACTTCTTGCGCACCTCCAGACAGAAGGGACGCGGCAGTTCTGTGCGGCGTATCAGCGACTGGGCCACACGCACAGCTATGCAGTAGCGCTTAAACCAGGCCCACTTGTGTCCATCCCCCGTAGAGCTGGAACTGCTGCTTGAGGAGCCTCCGCCTCCGGTTGCGCCTGCGCCTCCAGCTCCAGTAGATGTAGATGTGGCTCCTCCTGCATTGGTAGTCGTTCCACAGGTTGCTGTTATCGTTGTCGTTACAGGAGCCGGCAGAGAGGCATCTAACTGCATGTCACAGGCGAGGGCCGCCAGGGTCTTAAAGTAATCCGAATGCATCAGATGGATGCCGCCACGGACCTGCGGCTCCTCGTACTCGTACTGGCGCAACAGCTCGGGGATGAGCGGCTGTAGAATGCCCGCCAGTGTGGGATCCTGGGGCTTGGGCGCCGGGTCGAGCAGCAGAACCGCATGCAGTTTCTTCAGCGACCAGATTCTCTGGGCGGTGGTTAGAGCGCCCAGCTGAGAGCAGGCAGCCAGCGCCGATGCCAAGCGGATGAGGACTCCTTGCTGACTAGGTGCCAGGCGAGAGTCCAGCAGTGACATGACCAATGCCATCGATGGCTGCGACAGGACAGCACGATCGGAGCCGCTCTCGCCGAGCGTTGCCGCGGGCATAATGGCGTGCACCCAGAAGCGCCAGCCCCAGCCGTTCACAGAGCTGTCCGAGGTGAATTTCCAGCGCAGCTCGTCGCCGGGCACTCGTATTTCGGGTGCCCAGTGGGCAAACTCTCGACCCGAGCGCATGGCCAGGACACGGCCGGCTGCATCGGTGATCACCAGCGGATCGTTGCGCTTCTCTGTGCTGCACTGGCTGTCGAATTCGAGGCGCAGCATCTCTGCTCCGGGTATCCGTACGACTCCCGTCACGTTCACATTGTCCACATACGGATGACTGCTCTCCTGCATCACCGGTTTGGGCACCTTGCCGAGGCAATGGCGCGACGTGCACAGATCCTCCAGCTCCGTGATGCATGTCTCCAGCAGCATCGAGCTAATCGCCGCATTTCCCGATCCCAGCGAGATAAGGGTCTCCGCTATCGTCTGGGCAGTACTCGGGGGTCCGCAGCGGCCGCATACGGCCAGCTTGAGCAGCTCCACCAGGCTCTTGGCCTCCGGCTCGCCTAGCAGGCCGCCAAAATCATCGAGGCCATGGGTGTGGCTGATCTGGGCCAACATCTCTTCCTGCTGGGTCATGGTGGCGGCCATCACGGACATGGCACTGGCCGACATCCTCGAATGCTTGTGCTGCGGCGGCAGGGCGCTGCTGGAGAGCGATCCAGACATCGACAGGGATCCGGTGAGGCTCTGGAAGGCACTCAACGGTCCGGCGGTGAGTGGCGGAAGGGTAGATCCTGCTCCTGCTCCTCCCGCCGCCATTGCGATGGCTTCTATTTGGGCATCGGGACTGTGCTCTATTTGTAGGGCTGCATCTGTGGCATCCGCGGGGGCCTCGCCTCCGCCCTGGGCTATCGGTTCGGCGGGCTGTAATGGAACCGCTCCCATGGCTCCGGCACCCATCAGCTGATCTTCTTCTCCCGCTGATCCTGCACCGGCACCCGCTGCCCCTCCCCGCTCCTTGTAGTTCACCTTGCTGTGGCTGGTAAGGGCCGCCACAATGAGCTGCCTCGCCTGCAGGATGCTCATGGCGCGTAAAACATGACCAAGGGCCGCCTGTCTAGCGGCTGGCGTCTCCAGGGCCAGGCTCTCGCTCAGACTGGTCAAACTGGGCGGCTTCGAGTCCTGCTTGAGAGCACCGGTGCTGGTGGCTTCCGCCTCATAGATCCCCAGGCTGCTACCTCCGAGCGGATCGCGTGTGCTGCCGAACGGCACGGGGCCGCGCTTCTCCTCCTCGAGGGTAGCATTGGGTAGGCCCCAAGCAATCGAATGAGAGCTGCCACAGGCAACGCGATTCACAAAGACCGCATCCAGGCCAATCACCAGAGCGGGCTTCTTGTTGACGAACGTATTGCCGCTGCCCTGCTGGCCATGATCGTTGTCGCCCCAGGCGTACACCTGGCCGGCATCCGTTACGGCCAGACAATGCAGGGCACCGACGGCCACATGGATGACACGACGACCGCGCAAGCCGCCAATGGGCTGGGGCTTCCTCACATGCTGATCTCCGCCATGGCCGAGGCGATAGTAGTCGCCCTTGCCCCAGGTCCAGACCTCGCCGGCACGCGTCAAGGCCAACGAGAACTGGGCCCCGCACTCGATCTGAATGACACCGATGCCAGACAGTCGTTCGATCTCGTGCGGTGTGTCTGATCCCTCGCTGCCGCCGCGTCCTAGCTTGCCGAAATCGCCATCGCCCCAGGAGAAGACGGCCCCGTCCTCGGTGAGGGCCAGCGTCTGGGCGTCCCGGCTGCCGCAGGCCACCTGAATGACCCGTCGTCCGGCCAAGGCAGCCACCAGCTTAGGCTTGAGCTGTGTGGCATTGTCGCCATGTCCCAGTCGACCGTACTCGCCCAGGCCCCACGTGTAGAGCTCTCCCTGGCTGGAGATGGCCGCTGAATGGGATGAGCCGCAGGCCACATCGCGGATCTTCTTTGAGCGCAGCGTCTCCACCAATCGGGGCTTGTCCAGCGTTGTCCTATTGCCATGGCCCAGCTTCCCGTCCTCGCCCTCGCCCCACGAGAACACCTTACCATCCAGCGTCAAGGCGAGGGCATGCTTGCCGCCCGAGTGGACGGCCACCTTCTTGACGACATACTGATGGAGGACCGGCAGTTGGTGCGGCAGTGGCACATTGTGGGTCACACCGAGTCCCAGGCGTCCGTTGGTGCCCTCGCCGCAGGCGTAGACCTTTCCGTCCTGTCCCACAATGAAGAGACTCTTGGAGCCGCCGGCTATGTGGATGGGACGCAGGCGGCTGATGGTCTGCGAGAATGTTGGCACCTTCACTTTGGAGCCCTTAAGTCCGCCCAGCTGTTCCTTGTCGTTGAGACCCCACACCATTACAGTGCAGGGTAGATCCTGATCTGGAGCACCCGCCATTCCGTGGTCTCCATGAAGGGATACACTGGCTGCCACTCCTTCTGTGCCTCCAGCCATTACCATTCCATTGTATTCGCAGGCCAGGAACTGCGCATTGGCTAGGATGTGCTGCAGATCTGGCTTCTGGCGTCGTCCAACGAACTGCAGGCCATGGACCTTGCACTGGATGCCATTGTTCTGGCACTGCTTCACCACAATCTCGATCCAGGGATAGTACGTGGGCACCTGCTGCATGAGCAGCACCCGCGTGGCCCCAGCGGGCACCGGTATCCATGTGTACTCCTTCAGGCTGTCGATGCACTCACCCACACGGATCTCCAGCAGCGAGGGCATGTGGGAATGATCCTCGGGACTCACCTTCAAGGCCAGACTGTGCACCAAAATCCGATCGTGCAGCTCCAGGCGTATCCAATGCCGACACGGCCCACTCGAGCAGCTCTGCCACGTCTGGCCGATCCCGTCCAGCAGATGTTTGGCCGCCGCCTCATTGGAGCTGACCGTCAGAGAGCGTATGCAGCGTGACCAATCCTCGATTAGATCGCTGGGCGCCGGCTGGTTCTGCAGATCGGCGGCAATTGGTGCTGGTGTTGGGGGCAGGGCCACCATTTCCACATCATTGATGTGCCCCTGCCAGCCAGGCTGGTCGGGAAAGTCCACCGTCAGCTGCTTACCTCGCACCGCAGTGACCACGCCGGCCAAGCGCTGCGTTCGCCCCAGCCGCATCTGATTGAAGACTCCATAGCGGGCGGAGCAGCGTGGACGGACCCGGGCACCGACCACAATGGGCGGTGGACGCGGCTGCAGGAGGTGGGCGGACATCGGATCACGTGACCCAGAGCCAAGGGGCGGCTCCACCAGCTCGATGTGCACAAAGCAGACCCAATAGGTGCTGCCATGATTGCGCCAGTCCACCTGGACGTTAAGATCGTGCAGTCCCTCGGTGTCCACGATCAGCACGGTGCCCATGTCGCCCTGTTTGATCTCCTCAAAGTCCCGGCAGCAGCGCACCGTCATCCCTGGACGCACCAGGCCGCGCACATACAGCGCATAATGATCGGCCGTCTGGAAATCCTTGCGCGCCTCAAACCTCACCGGCGGTGGTGATGCGACGGCAACGGCGGCGGCGGCACTGGCTCTTGCTCCTGCTCCTGGTTGGCCCTCAACGGTGTCCGAGGAGGCCGAGGTGTTGGCGGAGGAGCTGCTGGACAGACTGCTGGGCGACTCATTGTCGGAGTCTGCTTCGGGATCGTGAGTGCCACTGCCCTGGGGCAGGGGATCCTCCTCGATGGTATTGGCACACACATCCGGATGCTCGAGTATCCACTGAACAATCTGCTCGGGCGTGGGCATAATCTCTGCCTGCAATGACAGCTGCTTTAGGGCCAGTTCCACCGTTCGCTTGGGGAAGCCCATGTCCATGATTTGGTTGATTAGTTCCGCATCGGTAGCCGCCGCGTGGGAAGGCCATTTGGTGGCTGCCTGTTTTGTGGTTGCTGCTGTGGCTATGGCTGGGGCTGGCTTGAACACGTTGTAGACCGGCACGCCGTGCACCATTGTGGGTTGTGGCGGTGTGGCCATGGCGGGGGAGGGTGCAGAGCCGTCGGCCTCGCTCTCGCTGAGCTCGAGATACGCCTGACTGGCCAGGGACTGGACACAGTTGAGGGCAGCCGTCGAGAGATCCGTGTAGGTGTAGCAAGCCCTCACGGGCGAGGCCTGGGTGGCTCTTAAAAGTATGCATTGGATCAAAAGCTGCGCTTCCGGGCCACCTTTCCCACTGCCTGTCTCTGCTATGGACTGTTGCTGTTTTTGCTCCGGATCCTGCTCTGACTGCTCCTGTTCGGCTTGCTCCTGTTCGTTCCCTCCGTCTGCCTCTCTGTCTCGGTCTCTGTCTGTGTCCGTCTCCACATCATCCGCGTAGATGCCCGGCGCCCGTTGCTTGAGAATACGCCGCAGAGCCGCCTGGTGGCGATAGAGAACGCTATTCGTATGCAGCACAGCCAGATGCAGCTGCTGTGCCCTCAGATGGCCCAGATCCAGGCGTCCCTCAGCCGAGGCATTGGATGAGGGGGGAAATTCTCGCGCCTCCGTCGCAGGGCCGTAGAGAAGCACAGTCCAGGCATTCAGCAGCATCTCGTTCATGGGCAGGCGGCTAAGACTGAACACACTGTGGTCCAGATGTGGCATCACAGAGAGAAGCGGCACCTTCACGAATCCCGCTGTGGCAGTGGCGTTGGCAGTGGTAGATCCTCCCTGGGAGACACCCTGGGAGGACGCTGCCAGCAGGCATCTACCTTTATGCGTGAAGCTGGCAATGATCATGTGACTGCCCTCGTTGAAGCAGTGCAGTCCCACGCGGGGACGCAGATCACAGCCGCCCATGGCACTGAGCACGCCGAGAACAAAGATCTGTTCGCTGTCCAGGGGACTGGAGGATTGCTGTTCGCCCAACAGCTCGGCGGCCACGCACAGTTTCTGGGCCAGAAACGAATTGATCACCGCATTCCAGTGGGGGAGTGTGTGCAGGCGACGCAGCAGCGAGACAAGCTCCTCGGCCACACTGCCCGAATGGGAGGCAGTTAGCAGGACGCGGGCCTTGCCCTCGGCCGTCGGCTGGAGCGTGACGTCCCCGGGACAGTGCAGGGCAATCCTGCCGAGAGTGGCAAACAACTGGCGCACCAGGCTGCCCATGCGCGGCTCCTCCTCCGTTGTCCACTGGGCCAAAATACACTGCAGTAATCTCAGGCAGTGCAGCTGCCTGTAGACGCCCGCCTCGCTGCCCGCCGGCTGTTCCAATAGCTCCAGATAGTGCGCCAGCCAACCTGGTGTACTCAGCTCTAGACAGAGACGTGGGCAGTCACCTACGCAAAGGAAAAGGGAAGGCAATGATGTCTGGCTGCTAGCTCGCTGGCTGGATTCCCTGGGGAAGCACTTACCCGCTATGGCTCGTATAAATCCCAGATTGAGCCAGCCCAAGGAGTTGGCAACGTTCTCCATGGCTGGCTTCGGATCGATTATCGCCCGGAACATGCATGTGACTCCCCGCAGGGCATGCTTGTCCAAGTGGGCGCCATGCAGGCCGCTCCCGACGGCCAGTATCTGCAGCAGCTTGGCGGCACAGTGTCGCAACAGTTTTGAGGGATGGGATTCGCTGCTGGGCGCGGACTCTGTGCCAGCCAGTTCCTCGCGCTCTGGCTCTGTGGGTGAGGCCACGTTCAGGGCGCTGTCGGCCAGCTGCAGATCGTATTGCCCCTCCTTGCCCATGCGATAAGAGTTGGTGGCACCCGTGTACCATTCGACGCGCACCCATCTAAAGGAGAGGAATGTTCGAATTGTATGAGAATGTTTGAGAGAAATTCCTGCTGCCTGTGGCCGCCGCTTACCCATCCTCTCCCACTTCGCTGATGATGCGTCCCTCGCCTGGTGGATTGCCATCCTGGTCGCCCCACTTCCAGTCCGAGCCACGGACAATCCGTGTGCCAATCTTCATCAGTTTTGCCAGATCGGGGCCACTCAGCTGCGCCTTGCTCGACTTTTGCTTCATCACACTGTCCTCGTAGAGGACGCTCAGCTCGGTGTGGGCCTGTCCCCCGGCCATGCCCTCGCCGCCTGTCTGCGCCAGCAGACCGAGCACAGTGCCCAGGAGACCGGAGTTGATGAGCAGGCCCAGTTCGTTGGGGCCCAGCTCTTTGGCCAACAGACCGAAGACGCTCAGCAGGAAACGGGCACGCGGTAGGCGTTTCAGCAACACATAGGTGCTCAAGTTGGAGCTGTCCTTACCGCGGGTTGAGCCCTGCTGCTCCTGGTTGACCAGGCGCCGTAGTTCCCGGACGGCCCAGTCGAGGACGCGGGCCTGGGAGAGCAGCAGTCTGGCCTTCTGATAGGCACTGACCATATTGAGTTGCCCCAACACATGCAAGGAGCTGCCCGAAGCCGATGCTCCTGCAGATGAGGACGACGACTTTAAATGGAGGCCAAGGAACCCATTTAGCAGACTGTATTGGGCCGCATCCAGGAGGCCGTGCAGCTCGAGCAGCTGCTGAACCAGCTGAAGGCCGGCGAGACGCAGTTGAAAGCGTTGCATCTGGCAGTACATGGCCCGTCGGGCCGTCTCCACGTCGCAGCTGTCCTGGAGGGCGAAGTCCACAATGTCCTGCATCAGCACGCTATCCAGCTCGCCCTCGCCATGTATCTTTCGCTCGTTGAGACGTCGCAGCAGGCTCTCCTCCTCCTCATCCTCTTCTTGCTTTGGCGGCGGCGGTGGAGGTGGCGGCTTCTTTTCCTGCTGCTGCTGGATGGTGGCATTCAACAGATCTTCCGGCTTGGCTGGCTTCCGGGACGAGCGCAACTCCTGCAGCAGGCGTCGCACCACCAAACGGAATCGCGGCAACCTTTGGAGAATCTGCAGACGACGCAATCCTCGCTGCTGCGGACTGATGGCCGGCCGCACTTCGTACAGGAGAAACCGCAGACGCTCCAGAATGGGGGCACACACCTCCTTGTAGCTGCGGTTCTGCTGCTGTCGCGTCCGCACCACCGACCACTTGGCCTGATGCACCAGCTGGATAATCTCCCCCAGCTGCTTGGGTGGTGCCATCTCCTGCGACGCCTCGCCGCCATCCGGTGCTGCCGCGCAATCCTCGAGGGCAATCACCACCAGTCCACCCAGATACTGATGCCGGATGAGAACGGCGCTCAGCAGACGCTCCAACTCCTGGACGGGATGCTCGGTGGCAAACTCCTGATGCCACATCAGATTGTGGGCCTTGCAGTAGCGCTCTGTGAGCGCTAGCCAAGCGGCCACCGGTGCCTCAGTGAGCCGTGCCTCGGCTAGGCCACTGATGAAACTATCGGCCCGCTGCTGGAGCTGCGATCTGGCTGGCTGCTGCGGCTGGAGGGACAACGGCTGCAGGACCGCCGGGGGCTGTTCTGTGGGCGTATTGCCAGCGGTGCTGTGGCAGCTATTGGGCAGACTGCTGCGCGCTTCGCCCTTCTCCTCGTCAAAAGGATTGCTGGGCTGGAAGAGCTGCAGGCCACCGCTTAGGAGGGTGCTCTTGTCCAGCTGCCGGCACTGCAGTTCCGCCGGCTGCAGAGGGGGGCCGCTGCACATCAGGTTGGCTACAATGCCTAGCAATTGGGCCAGCGTGCACTCCGAACTGAAGTGCGTGAGTCGTGTGGGACTGGGCGATGCCGTCTAAAAAGAAACGGAAGGGGAATTACAGGCCAGAGATTCAGAGATCGCTGATATGTCTCTTACCTTCTCTTCGGTGGTGGCCTGGGCCATGTATTTGCCCAGCTTGTGATGCTGCAGTATGTGCTCCATGGCACTCCTATGCGCCTGCTGGCTGCTCATCTCTGCCGTGATATCTTTGCCCAGACCCGCATCCAAAAGGCCTTTCAGTGTCTCAGATTCGCAGCTGCCATAAAAATCGAAGTCTGAAGGAAACTGACTCTCTCAAGCACAGCGCAAAGGGAATACTTACGCGTAGCCACTCAGATCACAGACATAGCCCGCCAGGACGATGCATCGACTCCCGTCGAGCAGTTGGTTCTCCATATCGGCTCGTCGCACATAGTGCGTCTCTGGATCGGCGGGCGGTGGTCCGCCTTTGGGTCCACCCCGGCAGATAATCCCGGGCCAGCCCATGTCATCGCCATCGCGCAACTCTCCCTCGCCGAGGGCTCGATTCAATCTGTCCAGGATGCGCAGCAGGGGCAGGAAGAGCCGCGACCAGCGCAGGCTGCCCAAACACTGCGGCCGGTCCCGCTTGAGCAGCACCAGGCCCACCAGCAGCTCGTGCAGCAGGGCGTCCGAGATGTCTGTCTGGAGAATGCGCGCCAAGTGACGCGCCTGCTGACTGCTCGCGGGCGGATGATCGCCTGGATCGCGGTACTGGAGCGCCAGTTCGTGTGCTTGCTGCAACGTCGCCACGCAGGCGGGGATCAGAGTGTGCAGATACTGGTCGAGCAGCGCCTCAGCGCCCGTGGTATCCTCCTCGGCAGCGGCCTGATGGATGTGGGCCAGCAGCAGGCGCTGGAAGCGATGCAACAGACTCAGACTGGGACTTGTGCTGGACTCCTGGCTATGATGCCGATGCTCCTGATCCTCCTCCTTCTCCTGTTGCTGCTGGTGATGGAGCAGATGCTGTTGCTGCTTGCCCAGGGCGTGCGTGAAACGGTTCTGGGTGAGGGCCGCATTGTTGCCCAGAAGTCGGGTGATTAGCTGCATTAGCGGCAGATTGACTCCATCCACACATTCAGCCGAACAGGAACTGCTCTCGAGACGTATGGCATGCTGTAGGGCCGACTCTAGACCGCCTTCGGCCATTAGGGAGCTCACAAGCAGATCTGTCATAAAACGGTGGCCCGAAGAGGAGGCCTGTCCTGGCTCCGAGGGCAGCAGCGATGTCAAAGTCTGGGCCCGCTCCGCTGACGTCGGTAGAAGGACACTCCAACCATCCTACAAAACGCACACATACATTACAAATTATTACGATTCAGTCGGGGAGGCTTACTCACCTGTAGGGCCTGTTGGGCGGCCACCTGGATGGTGCGTAGCACTTGACTGCCACCCGCTAGGCTCAAGATGCGGCTCTTGAGACTGCCCAGAAGCCGGCCGCCACTGGCCAAGCCTACTTGCCGTGGCTCCACGCCATTGGTGATCAACGCGAGCAGCTGCAGCCGCACGAGATTGAGGCATGCCACGGCTATGCATTCGGACTCTTGGTTGGGGGTCTGCCGGTTGTCCTGGCTGCTGCACATGCTCAAGAGCTGGTCGAGAAGCCGGAACGTTGGCTCACCGGGATCAATCACAAAAGGGCAGCGCAGCGGTACACCCTGGCGGGTACTTTGAGTCCAGATCAAGCTATGGGAGGCGGTGCATGCCACACCACTTGCCGGCAGAGTGGGCAGGGCCACCAGTATGGGGACGCGCAGCAGTGGCTCACTGGAAACAGAGGAGGGACAGATCTGCTGGCTATCGTTGCGTCCCCAGCCGAATACCTCTCCACAGCTGGAGAGGGCCAAACAATGGGCAACGCCTACACCCACATCGACTATTCGTTTATGCTAGAAATTGGGGAGACGGGAGACAGGAAGGATCATCAGTGGAATGAATGCACTTTACAGACTACCCTCACTAAAAAGTTAATGCAGAGGCCAGAGCACCCCTACCAATTGTGTTTTATCAATACTACCGCTATTGGGTAGATCGATGCAAACGATAGTATGTGAATAGAGCCGCAAAATAGCAATCGATTTTCGATCAAATCGAAAGAAAAACGAGAGGGAACGTTGTGAGCCGCGGCCTTTGCCGCAGATATGATCATTCTCTATGATTCTAGTTTTTTTGTATCTTTAAAATTGTGCATGCCACAGATTTTCGTCCTTTGTGTGGGCGGAAATGGGCGTGGTTAAATTTTGAAATACATTTGGAGTAGTGTGATCACACAGGAGACTGGATACGAAATTTTGTTGCTCTAGCTTTAATAGTCTCTGAGATATAGGCGCCAATGAAGACGGACAGACGGACGGACAGACAGACATGTCTACATCGACTCGCCTATTGATGCTGATCAAGAATATATATACTTTATGGGGTCGGAAACGCTTCTTTCTGGGCGTTACACACATCCGTTATCACCACAAATCTAATATACCCCTATACTCTTCGAGTACCGGGTATAAAAATCGTAATTCAAATCCGTTTTGTTTTTGCAGCTTTACATGATCGATGGGAAATGGATTTTGGTGGCTCACCTGCAAACCGCTGATCAGTCTGGGTACACTGCACCATTGCGCACTTCGCTCCACCAGCTGATGCCCCAGACAGCTGGCCTTGCCCCAACTATAGAGCTGTCCATCGGTGGTGAGGGCCAGCGAGAACTGCGAGCCAGCAAAGACGCGCTGCACTTTCGGCAGCGATTCCACCAGTACAGGGGACATGGATCCGTTGAGATTGCCATTGCCCAGCTTCCCGTAGTCGGCATCGCCCCAGGCATACACTTGGCCCTCGGAGGTAAGACATAGGGAATGGGCATCGCCACTGCCCAAGGCCACATCGATTATTTCGTGCTCGGTGAGGGCCATCACAACGGTGGGCAGGGGCTGGTCGTCTGAGTTGCCATGCCCTAGGCGGGCATAGGTGCCCCGACCCCAGGTGTAAAGGTTGCCGCTGCAGGTAATGGCTGCACTGTAGGAGCAGCCGCAGAAGACCGCCTTCACGCATCGATCCAGTGTGGTGATTTTGGTGGGCGCGGACCGGGCATGGGTGTCGCCATGTCCCAAGCGATGATCCTCGCCATTGCCCCACGAGTATGCATTCCCTGTCCGATTACAAATTGATTGTTAGATTTTCAGATAAAGGAATGGAAATGTGATTGGACTCACGATTGATATCAATGGCCATAAAGTGGCGGCCCTCGCAATGCGAGGCAATGCTGACAATGGTCTCATGGGCAATCTCCTCCAACAGCTGAGGCTCGGTCTCCGGCTTGAACATCCGCCAGGTGTAGAGCTTCCCCTCCTCGCTGAGGATGAGTACAATGCTTTCGCTGCAGACGATCTGCTGCACCTGGAACTTGCAGTTGAGGAGCGGCAGCGAGGAGGCATCGCTGCTCCAGCTCAGGGCTGGCTCTGCATTGAATCCGTGCTGCTCCTTGGAGAGGCTGGGCCAACCCAGAGCATAGACCCGCTGTTGAGGCGAGGATGAGCTGCAGCTGCTGTTGGCACTGGCACTGGCGCTGGAGTGGATGGGATAGTGTCCGCGGACAAGACATCGCGGCATCAGCGGCTGGACAAGGCGATCCAAGTGGGAAATGATGACGACGGCGGCACGACGCAGATCAACAATCGCCGCACTGCTCTTGGGAAGCATGAGGAACCGCAGAAAAGTCTCGGTGGCGCTCACCACCGGCAGGGACAAGGTCTCGCTGCTATTGGGCAGGCCTCCAGTTTTGGTGGTGTGTCCGATCCTTTGGTAACGTTGCAGAATACGCAACAACGGAGCTCCCGTCTTTCGCGGCATGTCCCGGTTGTCGTTGCCCGCCTTATCCTTCTCCCAGAGAACCAGCAGCAGCACCACACACTCCAGTGTGGCGGCCAGTGTGCCCTTCTGGACGCCCAGCTCCAACAGCAGACAGAGGGCCGTATGCCGATCGTTCAGCGGCGCCGTGCAGCGTCCCCCCATGGGATCCCCGAGGGCCACCAGACGCAGGAACTTGATGGAGCGCTCCATCACCTCCATCCAGAGTGGCGACACTTCGGCCGCCTCAAAGAGCGTCGCCTCCGGCAACTCCTGCAGCGACTCCAGGGCCTCGCTTAGCAATTCGCTGCACATCTCCGTATCCTCGCCCGAGCGCCAGGCGCGACGCAGGAAGGCAAAACTGAAATTGAGGGCTGCTCGCGTGGCCACACGTGCCAGTCCCAAGGCTGCGTGATCCGGCTGCTCCACCTCCTGGCTGGTCGGATCCACCATTGTGACCTCTAGGCTACCAGCAGCAGCAGCAGCTGTAGTACCTGCCACGGTGGTTGTGGTCGTTGTTGTCGTGATGGTGGTGACGGCTGTGCCGCTGGAGGTGCTGGACTGCTGGCGGTGGCGCTTCAGGGCCACAAAGTAGCGCTCGTAGATGAAGAGCTGCTGGCGTAGATGCTGGGCGGAGAGGCTGTTTCCCGCTGCACGCAGGGCCAGCTCCTGCAGCTCTGCGATCAGCGTGCGCTGGCAATCTTGTTTGGCCGTCAGGGTGGGCGGCTGGCTCCACAGCCAGCTGCTGAGGATCAGATCGGTGGCTTGGCTGCCGTGGGCGGCTGCCTGCTGGGCGGCGGCCGAGGTCAGCTTCTTGATGGCCGAGTCCGAGTCCAGGGGCCGACAGCTGTCGCAGTTGCAGGCGGACAGGGGGCCGCAGTACTCTGGCTGGCAACAGGAGCACTTAAGCTGCTGGGCACCGCAGTAGTGCTTGCCATCGTCCCCCAGGTAGGATAGCTGGCCACAGGCATTCAAAAGGGGGGCCGAGGGCGAGGAGACCAGTTCGCAGTCCTGGATCAAATGATTCCATAGGACTGCTCCCTCGGAGGCATTGCGCAGGGACGAAATGAGATCGGCGCGCAGCCATTTGGCGTCCAGATAGGGTAATGGACGAAGATAGAGATCGGGTGAGGGTGTGGCGGTGGGGGCGGCTGTCGTACCAGAGCTCGATCCATGTCCCTGGGATGGTCCCGGGCCTGATCCTAAGCCTGTGCCCAGAGCCTGTCCGGTGCCTGTTCCACTGCCCTGACGGCTAAACATTTTTCAAATCTTTCTTTCGTTTTGGTCTTCTGCTGCTGCTGCTGCTTCTTCTTCACGGTGTCCTCTAGTTTTCCTCGCCTACACCCACACCCACAGGCTTCGGACCAACAGTCACAGCAGCAACAACAACAACATGGCACATTTTCCTTTTTCCTTGTGCGTTGCAAGGCGGGAGGGGTGGGAGGAGGCTCTGGCTCTGCCGCTGCCAATGTCGTCACTCACACACAGGCCACACACACAGACACACACCCGCACGCAATTGCAGTCACAAATTTTGACCCGAGAATGAATCGCAGTTTTTCTTTCGCCAATTTTCACTTGTCTCTTTGTTTCTAGGCTAAAACTATGCTAGTATGGCACACCAACTTTTTAGTGGCTCGCACGGGCCTTAGATTTCAACAAACAACAAGCCAAGTTTATTTAGTGCACTAACAAAAATAAATGTTTTTGAATGCGTTTAATCAATTAATAGTTAAGGGCAGTGTGACCGCGGATTTATTGATAAAAAATACCAGTCCGACCCTCAAAAACAACAAAATATACGTTAGAAGAACTTAACCCACTTGACCCCCCTTCAGAATTCAATATATATGAACAATATATATCTACTGCACTAGGTACTAGGCGAAATTGTTATAGTTACATTTTCTTTCAGAAAACACCTGATGGACGAAACTTGTAATTGTTTTATTCATTCATCTTCGTACAAAGTCGACGTAATTGGAAATTTTACAGCACTATAACGAAAACGGTGTATACCTCTGCTTCGGTATTTTATACACTTTCGTGTTTGGTCACACCATTTACAGAAATAAGGAAAAGTTATATTTTTTATTTTTAAGCATATTTTCGGTCCTTCCAGCCGTTATCAAGACACTAGAATGCTATTTATTGACTATTACTAAGCCGTACTCTACACCACACACCATGACGTCTCGCAATCTGACGGAGGTATTCGTTATCATGCGTAACAATGCCTCTAAAAATCGAAATCACTACGATGACCGAGTAAGCAGCCCCAAAGACATCCATCCATCTAGCTAAATACATTAAAAATCATATTTTCAGCGTGGGAGCGATGCTGAGCGCCTGCTGAAGCATTCGGTGCGTGAGGCGGAGGAGGGCCTCGAGATGCAGGACGACTATGGAACGCCTCCTGCCTGGCTGGACAAGTTCGAGGAGGCACAATACACCATGTCAAAGTGAGTGATGAAAAGTTCCCTAATTACCGTTTTAACATGCACTAACCAGCAGCATCCCCCATAATCATTTCAAACAGAATCAAGCCAAAGCTGGACGAACTGGGCTCCCTGCATGCCCGCCACTTGCTGCGTCCGACCTTCGATGACCAGCGCGACGACGAATGCGACATCGAGGTCCTCAGCCAGATCGTGTGCAAGCTGATCACATCCACCCACCGGCACATACAGTGTGTCCGCTCCAGCCTGGGTGTGGGCACCAAAACGGAGCAGCGCCTCACCGCCAATGCCGTGCACTGTGCCCTGCTCCAGCTCCAGGAGCTGACCTTCAAGTTCCGCAGTAGCCAAAATGCCTACCTGGTGCAGCTCAACTCACGCGAGGAGCGCTCCCAAAAGTACTTTGACAACGGGGACAACTTCACCAATGTCGAGCTAGGTGGGATGGGGACTGGCCTTGGGCTGTCAGGCGGTGACACTGGCGGCGAGGATATCAATTTTGTCGACTCATTCGATAACTTCCTTCAGCCAGTGAATGGCAAGGGCAATGGGAATGCCTATCTGTTCGAGGACGACGACCAGGAGATAGACGATCACTTCAAGAAGCCGCTGGCTGCCAATCGGATGACCCAGCAGCAGCTGCTGCTCTTCGAAGAGGAGAACTCCAAGCTAGCCGAGCATCGCGAGCAGGAGGTTACCAAAATTGTCAAGTCCATCAATGATCTCAATGACATCTTCAAAGACCTGGGCCACATGATCCAGGAGCAGGGCACAGTCCTCGATCGCATCGACTACAATGTGGAACAGACCCAGACGCGGGTCTCCGAGGGTCTGCGACAGCTTCACAAGGCCGAGATGTATCAACGAAAGAATCGTAAAATGTGCATCATTCTGGTCTTGGCAGCCATCACCTTCTTTATGCTCCTACTGCTGATATTTACGAAGCTCTAAGGGCCAACTTTCATTCCCATTCCATCGGGCACATCATCCCCTTGTCGTGATTGTCGTGTGTACATTGTAAACGTTTAAATACATGTTATGTTTATTTATTACTAATGTTGCGAGCAAGCTTTTTCACTCAATTGAACAGCATTCGCTCCTCCTGCGGATGAAAAAAAAACAGCGAAAACCTAAACGCACTTAATCCATAATCACAGCCAGAGGGGCACCCATCCTACATACGCTCGGAGAGGCGAGATGCCACGGAGCGCAGATTGCCATAGACCTTACTGGGCGGCGAGCCAAGGATCAGGTTGCAGATGGCACGTCGCGCCAACTGGATGTTCTGGTAGCTGCCTAGGATGTGGATCTTGCTGTCGGCGAGCACGATGCGGGTCTTGGTCACGTTCTCGATGGTGAATTTTGTCCGGCCACCCTTGCCAGCCAGACGGCCTATGGCGCGCGACTGGTGGTCTCCGCGCAGCGTCTTCACGTCCTTGATCTCGAACGTCTCGACAAAGAGATCCTCCAGACGCAGAAGGGCCAGGGCATCGTCCACCTCGAAGCCGCAGAGGAAGGCTTTCACGAAATCTGCACCCTTCTGGAGATTAGCTATATCCGGCGTCTCTGGACCGACGCGTAGCTCGACCTGGCGCGCCTTCATGTTGAAGCGTATCTGCAGCTTCATGTGCTCCACCACGGGTGTGAAGATCTTCATCCAGTGCTCTTTCAGCGAGGAGTATCTGTGCGGTGGAACTGAAACCTTTCTCAGCTCGCTCTTGATCCGCTTCGCGCGGGGTGGGGCCGATGCTTGGGCCGCACCAGCGACAAGACCCTCGATGCCTGTTGCTTGATCCACCTGCATCTCCGTGTCCTGGGTGTTGCCTGCACTGCGCTTCTGTGCTTTCTTGGCCGGCACAAAGGCGTCCACCTTAATGTTTTCCACCTCCATTCTGGTTTGTTCTGGTTTTGAAGAATTAATTGCGTTGTTTTCCAAATTTCCACGTGCGGGTCTTGTAGAGATCAGTGTGACCGCGGACTTATCTATACAGTGTGGCCATTAGAAATGTATCGAAATATAACGTCTCATTGTCTTAATATACCGTAAATATACCGAAAAAAAACTTTGCCTACTGAAGTACCCTCTATTTAAGCCGGTTAACAGCCAATCAGCCTTTGAAAAAAACCAGAAATAGCTAGAAATTTTTCTAAAAAAAAATGTTAGAATCTTAATTGTTTTTTATTGATCCCTATCTTTCTCAAACATGCTGCTGGTAATTTTTAATCGTGGCAGAGTTTTTCTTGGCGGCGTAGTCCGTATCTACATATATGAAATTTAATTTAATTAACAATTTTATAAAATATTAGCTTAATAGAAAAAATATCTTATATGTAAAATGGCGTTCAAAGTTCTACTAGTCTGCGGGTCAGTGCTGGACCGGACGGGCTAGTCAGATAGCTAGGCGTGGGCTAGTCCGCAGAACTGCTGGGAAGTTAGATGATAGCCATAGCTTCTGGCTGTACGGATTTTATATTATAGATTTCCCCTCATAGCAGAAATACCCGATTTGTGAAGCGCCGATCGTGGCATTTCTTTATGAATATATAAATTATAAATAGTTTAAACTAGTTTTAGTCCTTAGGAAAGGATATTATAGAATTTATGAAAATGTTGTTTTACTAGGCACCAAGTATAGCATAAACTAGTAAGTCTCTATCTCAGAAAATTTTACGGCTTTTGGTCTTTTTATAGAGACTGAAAATGGGTATCGGGATCGCGGGAACATTAATGAAATGAAAAAGGGTATATATACGTCCATAGCACCAGTTCAGTTTCCAAATGACGTGACATTTCATGCTCACTTACGTTTTCTTACGGCGTTCACTTACGTTCTATGTCTTGACCTTCCCTGTTTAAAGCTTTTTTTTCGACCGAATTTTTTAGTAATTGGTCAGTCTTATACAAATGTGTTTCATCAATTGTATAAAAGTATGTGGTCAGGCGTGAGGGTTATATTTAGCTAGTAATATTAAACAGAACATCAAAATCGAGGAATATGAGTTTTGTCGGTATTTTTCCGATATATTTTTCATATTAGACCGTTTGTTTTGGTATATTTCTGATGGTAGGACGGTATCTTTTTCGAATAGGACCGTTTGTTTGTGTATATTTCTGATGGTGGACGGTATATCTTATCGATAATCCGCGGTCACACTTTAGTTTTGTATTATTGTATTATTTGAAATTTAATTTGTAAATTAAACTACATTAGCCAAACAAATTAGCCCAAATTATCGTGTACCCGATCGCGAGTGACGACGAGTGTAACCATAGAAACAGCTAGACCCAGGCAAGAGAGTGGAGCGTAGCAGCGAGGGCTTGCGACCGGTGACGAAATACGAGTCGAGTCGGCGGAAGAGATAGCGCTATCCAGAAGCACACAGTCAGCAACGAGCATTCCCGGCGACCAGGCGCAACTGTGAGGCACTCCCGTCCCCCATCGGAGTATTGGGCAGGTGTTGACTATCGATTGTGTACTTTCAGCCAGCAGCAGCAGCAGCAGCAGCTAGTCCCCAGACCATACCAGTCCCACAGCCAGAAGCAGAATCAGAACCATGTCCGTCGATCCCAATACACCCGTGTTACGGAACTGCATATCCCTGCCTTTGCCCGAGGACGAATTGATCGAGGTGACGGCGAAGGCCAAGGACTATGCCATCATGCACGGTGCGGCCATGCGTTCCAAGACCAGTTTCAGTCCGGATTCCCTGAACGTGAGTAGAGTCGTGTGCCATTCGTTTTGATCCGAGCTAATTGTGGCCTGCCCTTGTGTATGTGCAATAGTTTGCTCCGTTTGTGCTGGTCCCCTCCTCGTTTCCGCGCAAGGAGTTCGAGAAGGCGGTCAGCCTGCAGCCGATCATTAACCGTCTGATGCACAATGTGGCCCACGATGAGGAGTTCATCACCACCACCCTGGCGGAGACCATCAAGGTGGATGAGTTCACCGCAAATCTGTTTAACATCTATCGCAAAGTGCTGGCCCATGGCTTTACCCAGGTAAGACACCGTCTTCTGCTTCGTTGCGTCCACCCACACACCCACACTCACACACACACACACAAACACATCCCTCCATCCGCATCCATACACACTCGAGCAGACACAGCCACCCTCCAGCACACACCTCATCATAGTCATAGCCATAAGCGTAGGTGTAGACATCCATCAGGAGCTAGAGCTAGTCCAGGGGCAGGCCATTAATTTATTGCGGCCTCTCATCCGTCCGCACATCGGTTGGTGTAATCTTATCGCCCATCCATAAATCGCCCCGCAGCCATAGCCATAGCCATAGCCGTAGCCATATGCATAGTAGAGGCTTCAGATAATCTCGCGTGATTTATGCGTGCATCCTGGAGGAGCGGAGCAGTTGCCTCCTTATCGCCAGTCGATCTGTTAGCTTGTAAATCGATCTGTGAATGCCAGAAATGCCAGCCCAAGTCCCGTCCCGAGTCCCATATCCGACTTCCATTTCCCCGACCCTTGCTGTAACTCTCTCTCTTTCTCTCCACCTCTATTCGTTTATGTTTTAGCAAGAATACCGTCTTTATTTATTGAATAATATGTATTCACACTTTATTATTTAATACGAAATTAATTTCACATATATTCTGCTTTTCTCGGCGTCTCAACTCAACCAAAATCTAACCCGTACAATGCACCGCCACTATCACTACCACCACCACCACCACCACCACCACCAATCACCCGACACACCCACCGAATCAAACCGAAATCTGTCCAAATTTATCAATAAATCTCAACCACAATTTGTTGCTCCATTATTCGTACCTCATTGCATCGCTCTGCACTGCTCCAATGAACCAATCAACCAATCAATCGATCGAACAACTCAATCAAACAATCGCCAATCCGAAGCGCACTTCATTGGGGATGCTGCGCAGCGACCTAATGCTGGAGTCCGGATGCCCGGAGCTCTCGCCCAAGGCACTGGTGCTGCGAGGAAAGGCTGGCGAGGATGTTACTGCTGCTGCTGCTGTTGCTGTTGGGACTGGAAGTGGAGGAGGCGGAGGAAGCCAGGCCAAGGCAGAATCGAGGTCAGAAGAGAAGGAGGCCAAGCGGGAATTGCATCTGTGTGTCTGTGCACCTAAGATAACCACTGCTACCGTGCCATCCAAGGATCGCAAGACGGCGGCCTACTGCTGCTGGAAGCAGGTCGAGATCAATACGATAGCTTCGGGCTTTGGCCATTTGGGACCAGCAAGTAAAACCGTACAAAGGTGCTGTCCCCCACCCACTCCACCACCACCACCACCACCACTACAACCACTGTCACCCAAGAAATCCTCACCCTCACACATCCACACTCCATTATCAATCTCATCCCCTCTCACCCATAGATAATAGATCATCTCATTCTCACGATCACATGAAAACACTGATCGCTGATAACTGATCCTTTTAAAACCGTAGACCGTCTGTTGTCACAGCGGAATTTTTTAGTCTATTTCTCACTGCGCTTCGTGTGTGTTTGTGCTGCCTTTGTAGTGTCCTGTAGACTAATCGGAGGAAGCTTAAGCTAAAGCCTCACTTTTCCTTCTTCCATTCTGTTCGAATCGTAATTACTTATAAGCACACATACACATCAACATATGTATGTATATCTTTACTTGTATTTTCTACATGTATTTAGCTAATTCCAATTTGATTACTTTTCGGTTGAGTCACCCAAGAGAATGCTGAGTAATGTTGTTCTGCCGCCTGCTCTGCTGTTTTGCTGCCTATCGCCTTCTGCCTTCTGCCTTCCGCCTTCCGCCTCCTCTTCTGCTGCCTACCCAACGACCGCCCGACCAACGCCAGCATCCCCGCTTAATCCTCTAATCAAAGCAGCTAACTAATCGACATTGCTTTAACCAGATCATCCAAGTTTTTCCCCCCAATTCTAATTCATGTTTTCTGTGCCTGTGTTTTTCTTCTCTGTCTGTAAGTAGTCCTCCCCGCATGACCAGAGAGATACTACAAACATACATACTATATCTACTATATCTCCACAAGTGTGCATGTAAGAGTACCCCCTTCCCACGACCCCACACAAGACGACGATAGTGCTCTCGAGTACTATATACACGAGTAGTAAAGTAGGGATAGAATTAGATAGAATGCCAGCTGATATTAAACGTAAAGCGATAAGACAAACAAAGAGGAGAGGAGAGGTTCAGTTCGGTTCGGTTCGTGTCGGTATGTGAGTAAATGGATAGTATACGTTGATGTTGCTATCTCTGTTTCTGTTTTGGCAATTGGTTTTTAATTACAATACAATTGAAATATGGCCCATTCATTGTGGATCAGCTGCGTGCCTTATCGTTGTCACTCTACAAAACAGAAGTAATCGTATGGGGGGAAGGGGCGGCGGTGCTATTGTTGTGGAACCCAACCCAATCCAACGAAGCAGAAACAGACTGTTTTTTTTTTAAGTTAGATTAATAGATATTTTTTGGCAGTTGTTTCAACATAAATCTGTTGGATTCTGAAGTGTTTTCATATAACCCCCATATTTCACTCATTGCCATACAATCGCCAGTTCTGTCACTCTCTCCCTTTCTCTCCCTCTACATCTATATCTCTCTCACTTTTACTCTCACTCTCTATAAATAATATAGCCTGTGGAGGACGGTGCGCAACAATATAAAAATTTTGATTGATTGATCATTACTCATTTTTTTGTACCTTTTTTTGATTTGGCTTAAGTTTAGAATTAGAATTAAGGGAATTGTTGCTGTGAAATGTATATGTATATATAATGTATAACGATCATAATTACAGGCTTATAGCATCGGCCTATTGCGTTCCGACTATTTGGGTCACGTGTACGAGGGCTGTGCCATAAAGCAGGTCGAAATCAACACGGTTGCCTCCAGTTTCGGTGGCATTGCCACACACTTGGTGCAGCTGCAGAAGTATTAAGCGCTCTTCTATCTATCACACACTCACACGTATACAAACAAACACACACACACACACAAACACACCTGCACTTACACCTGCAACACACCCTCTAACCCCTCTCCCAAACCAAAAAAAAAACAAAACCTTCAAGCACTGCCACTCACGCACCATCCATCCACACTCATCCGTAGAATCTCCACTGTAGAATCTCCATAGATCGACGAGACTTATCATAGATCTCTCTCCCCCCCTTTCTCACACTCTCTCTCTCCCTCTATTGCTCTTGCTGTTGTTCTATTGTTCTGGCTCTGCCTTTCTTTTGTTGCATGTGGGTGCCCCCTTCAAACATCTATAAATATCGAATGCCTGACTTCCCTGTTTATGCACCTCTCCATCTTTCATCTTCCACTTTTCATCTGGGCTTTGGAGCAGCTTAAATCTATTATATCTAACACATCTTGTCCTCTATCCCATACCTATCCCTCAACCTCAACCACAACCACAACCACACACAGAAACCCATCTACACACCATTGATTATCCTTTAATCCAAGAGTTCTTTGTGTTCTTTGCGGTGTAAATGTAACTAACTTTGTCCCACACAACCCCCATACCCCCCACAACCCTGTTGTTCTTGTTGTCTGTTGCTGTTGTTGTTGTTGGTCGCTGGTCTGGGTACATAATTATGCTAATCTCTCTCCCTCTCTCCTCTCTCCTCCGCTCTGTGTCCTTCGATCAAAAACAGTTTTGTGCTGCGAGAACTTGGCCATGCCGACAAGTTGACAAAAGTGAGTATCCCCGTATTCCCGTCTTGTAGCTTTAAGGAATTCCTAGCTAATTCTTTGGATTACTTCAACCAATAGATGCCCAAGAACAACGCCCTGGCCGGACTCTGTGACGGAATGGTCAAGGCCTGGGACATCTATGCCAAGCCGCAGGCTGTGATCCTGTTTATTATCGAGGATGTGTCGTACAACATTTGCGACCAGCGCTTCCACGAGTTCTACATACGGGAGACCTATCCTCACATCAAGGTGCTGCGTCGCACCCTCACCGAGGTCCATCGCGAGGGAAAACTCGGCTTGAACAAGGAGCTCCTGCTGTACGTCGAAATTATCCCTTAAGTCCGTCTCTTTCTAATGCGTGTGTACCTTCTCTAGGGATGGCCTTGAGGTGGCTGTGATCTACTTCCGTGCCGGCTACGAGCCCGGACACTATCATTCGCAGGATGAGTGGGATGCCCGCTACCTGATGGAGACATCGCTGGCCATCAAGTGCCCGTCGATCCAATACCATCTGGCGGGGACAAAGAAAGTACAGCAGGCACTGGCCCAGCCGGCTGTGCTGGAGCGCTTCATCAACGATCCGGAGGAGATCAAGGCGGTGGGCAAGATCTTCACTGGCCTCTACTCGCTGGACGACAACGATGCAGGCAATGCCACCTACGAGATGGCCCTGCGCACACCCGAGAAGTTTGTGCTCAAGCCGCAGCGCGAGGGCGGTGGCAATAACGTCTATGGCCTAGACATTCCAGATGCCCTCAAGGTGAGCTCTCCATCTCTGTTTTACGGTAATCCTTCTGACCGTACTCTCTTCTGTGTCTGTCTCTGCCTTGCAGCGTATGTCGCGCGTTGAACGCTCGGCCTGGATCCTAATGGACCTCATACATCCGCCCTTGACCAAGGGCTACATGGTGCGTCCCGGCGCCGAGATGCCGCCCACCATTGTGGACATGGTGTCCGAGCTGGGAATCTTCGGGGTAGTCATCGGCGATGCTGACCATATCATTCACAACTATCAGGCCGGTCACATGCTTCGCACCAAGCTGTCGACGGCCAACGAGGGTGGCGTGGCCGCCGGCCTGGGTGCCCTGGATAGTCCCTATTTGATCGACAGCGATGACGAGGACGAGAACTAGATGCAGAGCACCAGTCGAGCGGCATTCCACCAGTGGCCCCATGCGTGTATAGAGAAGAGTTATTTTTGTAAAGCAAATTGTAAATTTTCCCCCCTTACCGCACCCCCACCCCCCCAAAATGTGTCCGTGTTGTCTTAGTTGCAATAAAACGTAAATATATTAAATATATATAACGATTCTAATTGCATTTGGGTCAAGACCCTGGGCTGTCATCTACGATGCAGAACAAAGTGGCATGTATCATGTATCAATGTGGCATTTGGAAATACTTAAGAGCTAGAGACTATCACCGGAACAAGAAGTGGAAGTGGGGGACGGGGGGCTAGAGGCCTTCACTACCGCACTGCCTTCCGGTAGGTTTCGTCCATCACGCGATCCACGAGGCTGTCAATGGGATGGATGATCAGTGGAATGCTGGCCAGTCCTATCAGTGTGGGCACCGTCTTCAGTATGCCCACTGGTGCCTTGCTCAGCATCATCCGGCTGGCCCAGGTGATTCTGGAAGAGATGTGCCGATGAATGTGGATACGCAGAGCCATGCAGAGTACAGCTGCCCGCTTACCGATTGATAACCAGGCCTGGAATGACCACAGATGCCATCATCTGCCAGCTGAATACGTCGCCGGCCAGGATGGCCACATCGCGATTGGAGGCGCCGGTCCTCTGCAGGCGCAGCGACTTGTCGAAGGTGTCCGTGCACACGTAACCAATGGCCATGCCATAGGTGGCGGCCACAATCGACTTGGGCACCAGGGGTCTGAAGGACTCGCCAATCTCATTGCTGTAGCCTGAAAGGGCAGAGTCACCCAACGGGTTGGGTTTGACATTTGCTTCGATTTGCAAGTCTATTTTCTGCGCTTACCCATGTAGCGGATGAAAGTGTCGCGGTAAATGTCCACTTCCTTGGTGGCTGTTTCGCTTACATTAGTCGGGGGCGGTGCTGCGGCTGCCATTGTGTCTGCGTCACCCTGGGTTTACTACGAAATTATTTAAAACAGGAATTGAGTAACAGTTGAGTAATTCTAACACGAACAGCTGTTCCGCTCGATACTATCGATTGGTGAACCGAAAGCATCGATACCAGCGTTTTTATAAAATTAAAACATGTGACCGTACTTTCTGCTATAAAATTATAGCGTATGGCCGTACTTGCAGTGAGAGAAAGAAGTAGAGAATCCGAATATGTCGTCATGAGGGATTTTGATGTTTTTAGACCTTTGCCAAAGGGGAAATCTCATAGAAAATTTATTAATTTGTCAGTCAAAATTATGTGGTTAGTGCATACCTTGGCTTAAACGTCATTTTAGAAACAATCTAAAAAAAAAGAGTCACTAAACTTAACCAATCTTGTAGACAATTGATTCATCAATCGTATAAAATTATGTGCTCAAGCCTGAGGGTCCTAGTTAGCTAGGAATATTAAACGGAATATCAAATTGGAACAAATTTTAAATTTAGGGGTGTCTGGCAAAAAAATCGATGTTTTGAAAAACTATCGATGTCTGCAGTTAGGACCCTAACATCGATTATATCGATGTTATCGTCGATGTTCCTCCAGCTCTACGTCATTCGCGTTGGAATTTTGGAATTGTTGTTAAGAAAGTTTAAATTTCTGTTCCACTCCCAGCCGCATCCAACAGCCCCCAAGCGTACGACCCACTGTATAACGTGCGCGGCAATAGTTTAGTTTTCGGGATTTTGAGCCAGACAGCTCGGACAGACAGCGTAAATGTGAGTAATGCGCAACCAACGAAACAACACAAATATTTCTCCCCCGCTCTGGCTGCCTGCCTTCGTCATGCAATTTGTTTTTGTCCAAGCCGCTGCATTAGTCATGCACAGAAGGTCGATTTTGCTCGGGGAAGCGCCACAGCAAGAGCACCCCTTGACTCTGTGACCCTCTAGTGGGGGACTCGTCCTGAGCATCGCTAGAGGATTGAATGGGTGAAAAAAATCTCTGACAAGCCACTATACATACTACCAGACAGAGATGGTGGCACAGCCACAGGCAGCAGAAAAACTTATGAGGCTGCTGTGTGGACGCCTCCTCTCCAGTTATGCTGGAGACAAGCAAATTCTCCAGCAAAATCAATAAGACAAGCAGCTCCCGCCCCCTTTTTATTAAGCACAGCCCCTGTGACGTCAATGGCTGGTGGAGTAAAAGTGTAGCTTATTTATTGGTGTAAAATATTAACAATTGCAGCAGCATGGCATCCGGCTCTACATTACAGAAGGCCATCGATCTGGTGACCAAGGCCACCGAGGAGGATCGCAACAAGAACTATGCCGAGGCACTGCGCCTCTATGAGCATGGCGTGGAGTACTTTCTGCATACGATTAAGTGTGAGTAGTCTGCGATTCGAGATTCGGAGTCGATCCAGCTAGGGGACGCTTGGTGCTCATCATATCTCAATGCTTACACTCCCATCTTCCAGACGAGGCGCAGGGCGAGAAGGCCAAGGACTCGATCAGAGCCAAGTGTCTGCAGTATTTGGATCGGGCCGAGAAACTCAAGGAGTACCTGAAGAAGGGCAAGAAGAAGCCGATCAAGGAGGGCGACGAGTCGAACTCCAAGGATGACAAGGATAAGAAGAGCGACAGCGACGACGAGGATGACGACCCGGAGAAGAAGAAGCTGCAGGCCAAGTTGGAGGGGGCGATTGTCATAGAAAAGCCTGACGTGAAGTGGTCAGATGTGGCCGGCCTGGATGCCGCTAAGGAGGCCCTCAAAGAGGCCGTCATCTTGCCCATAAAGTTCCCACAGCTGTTCACCGGCAAGCGCATACCCTGGAAGGGCATCCTCCTGTTCGGGCCACCCGGTACGGGAAAGTCCTACCTGGCCAAGGCAGTCGCCACCGAAGCCAACCGGTCCACATTCTTCTCAGTGTCCAGCTCCGATTTGATGTCCAAATGGCTGGGCGAGTCCGAGAAGCTGGTCAAGAATCTCTTCGAGCTGGCCCGCCAGCACAAGCCATCGATCATATTCATCGACGAGATCGATTCCATGTGCTCAACCCGTTCCGACAACGAGAACGACAGTGTGCGTCGCATCAAGACCGAGTTCCTGGTGCAGATGCAGGGCGTAGGCAACGACACTGACGGCATCCTGGTCCTGGGCGCCACCAATATACCCTGGGTCCTCGACTCTGCCATCCGGCGACGATTCGAGAAGCGCATCTATATTCCGCTGCCGGAGGCGCATGCCCGCCTTGTCATGTTCAAGATACACTTGGGCAACACCACACACGTCCTCACTGAACAGGAACTCAAGGAACTGGCTTCCAAAACCGAGGGGTGAGTGGATTCCGCTCTGGCGCACAGCACTCCCAGAAGCATCTAGCTGACTTCTGTACGTTCCTGTATATTCCAGATACTCTGGCGCGGATATATCGATCGTTGTGCGCGATGCACTGATGGAGCCTGTGCGAAAGGTCCAAATGGCCACGCACTTTAAAAAGGTGACGGGACCCAGTCCCACGAATAAGGAGGAGATTGTCGATGACCTGCTTATTCCCTGCTCTCCAGGCGATGCGGGTGCCGTCGAGATGAACTGGATGGACGTGCCCAGCGACAAGCTCTTCGAACCGGCCGTGACCATGGTAAGAATCAATCAAAATCGTTACTCCACCAATAGCACCTCACACCGTTCTGTTTGTGCAGCGCGACATGCTGAAGTCGTTGTCCCGCACGAAACCCACAGTCAACGATGATGATCTGAAGAAGCTCCGCAAATTCACAGAGGACTTTGGCCAGGAGGGCTAGGGCTAGGTCTAGGAACCTCCCCCGCAAGCCCAGACCCCGCCAGCACTCCAGCACCACCAGCTAATTCTAATTGTTGCCTATTGCATAAATTCAAACACGTTTTCTTCGGGCTCTCCATTACCTATTTTTTTTTTTACATACATATATATACGATATCAACCGTACGCGAAGGATATATGAACGGTTAAACTTTAACTTAAATTTCAATGCGATTGCAAGATAAAGAAAGAATAAGGAACGGAGAGTAGCAGAGTAAGAGTAATGGCTATCACCAGAAGCAGCCTGATGTTGTTGCAATCACAAAGTCAATGTATTTTTGTACTCGTAATTTTAAGCAATAGAAGAGATCCCCCATGTGCGTGCATATGCTAGTACTATCCATGGACAGCTACCACACCAGATCGGACCAGCTGAAGAAGGAATATATGTATGTTTGTAGTGAGCGAAGCCAACCAATTCAAGCAACTAAGCGAAAGCCTAATTCAAAGTGTAACGTATAAAAAATAAACGAAAAGTGTATACTGTATATATTCGACGAATATCCTGTATCCTGCTGTTAAACTAGTACCTTCACAAAAGGATCAGTAAAGAAATGCAGTGGAGCACAAACTCCACACCCTGTTGTTCTGCTGTTAACTGATATTCTGATTCTGTAGTTTCTGTACGACCCAGCCGATTCCCTCACTTCGTTGGTGGGTCATACATTTCCAGAGAACTCTCCTATGACATTTCATTCTTCAGAGTAGAGCGAGTGCACGAACACACCTTATCTCCAAGGTCAAGGTATATTAAATCATAGGTAGCGCCATCCATGGAGCGGCCTCTGCAGACCTATGCGCAGATCCGCCAAACTTTAATACCAAAGAGAGCCACAGAGAGCGATATGAATCGGTTACTATTAGCCTCACCTTGTGAACATATGTAAAACTGAATTGTGTTCAGAGCAGATCGATCCGATCGGGCATGCAGCTCTCTGGTAGCCCTCTACGTGCGTTCGTTTTCATGCGTTCGGTTTCTTCGACTCTTCGGCTCGGCTTCGACACTTCGGCTGCGGTGCTCTTCGGCTTACTTCGATCGCGTCTTGTGTGTTGGTGGGGGTTGGAGCCCAGCTTTTTAGTCAAACTCCAGCTGCGATGCCACAAAGTTCGGTTCGCGCTTTTCCTTTTCTCTGGCGTCGCCTTTAAAGTCCCGTTACGTGAATGCACCAAAACTGACTGCAGTGCTGCCAAAAAAAAAACAAAAAAAAGCACATATAAAAGAGAGGAAAAAGTCATAAATACGGCAACAAAATCTCTCGGTTTGCTCTTTGCGCAACATTTTGTGGCAGGCGTGAAATAAATAATACTTACAGCAAAAAGTGCGTATACGATGTGTGGACTTTTTTGTGGACTCTTTTTGTTTTTGTTTGATATTATTTTGTGTGCATGTTTTTGGTTGGTTTTTGGGCCCCGGGCCGTTAGCCGTTAGCCGTGAGCCGTGAGCCATGGGCCTGGCCTTTTGGGCCACCTTCTGATGGCTCCTCTTTGGTGTGCTTTTTGTTTGCATTTTTTTCCATGTTGCTCATTTGTCGTTTCGGCGGTGGTAAAGAGCGCAACTTTCACGCGCTTCAAGTGAAACCGTGAGCCGGGTCGGGTCCGAAAAAAGCAAACGAAAAAAAAACAAAACTTACAAAAACTGAACAAGAGGTGGAAGAAGAGAGGAGATGGGGATGCGGTGGACAGCGAAGAAGCAGCTGTTTTGTTGCTGTTTTCGATTTTCGCCATTTGCCTCCTATTCTCATTGTTTCATTGTTTTTACCTTAGTCTCTTCTCTCACTGTTTCCGTTTTCGGTTTCAGTTTCGGTTTCTGTTTCTGTGTCACTCGTCGTCGCTTTGCAAAACTATTTCAAAAATGCATATTTCAATCAGAGTCTGTTTTGAAAACGTTTCAAGCATGCGAGTGCCTGTCCGAGTGAATTATTTGCTGTGGCTGCTGTTGCAGGCATTCCAATACGTATATATGCATGCAGCGGGTATTCGCCAGCGAGTTTTCTGCAGATAATTAACTATGTGTGTTTCATGGATCGGTTCAGTCTTTCCTTTGGCCTGTACTTCTGTCTTACCTCTTCCTGTTCCTCTTCTTTGACGTTGCCATTCCATTGTCAGCGCTTCAGTGCTGAACCACACTCTAGAGGGCATGATCTAGAACCCCAAAAACTCCCTGATAATGAATCTGTATATCGATTTTCAGATTTGAAGGTTGTACATTGATCAAAAACCCATAAGAGTAAGAAAACTCAAGGTTTCTTTTTAGTCGATTCAAGAGTTCTCACTGCTTCCACTGCTTGCAGGCAGTGCATCTGATGCCTGTGCTGCTTTGACTGCTTGCTGCGTCGCGACGCCATATGTACATATGTTATGCATGATACGATTAAACTTGTTTGCAGACGAGATCAACACCTGTCTGCCCGCCTACCTGTGGGCCAGCCACTTGCCACCTGCCCACAGCCCCTGCACCCTGCACCCTGCTGCAGCCACAAAACCAACAACAACAAAAATGATCAGAAAAACTAAAATCACGCTGACATTGACACGAATTGTCGTCGCCAGCAGCAGCAGCAGCAAACATGAAACAACAACAATACCATCCTATACATAGTTTAAAGTTTAGGTCCAACAAACAGCAGAAACAACACACAACAAATTTCTGACTGTGGCTCGCCGCAGCGCTTACAATTTAAGTGCATATACAAATTCCATCAATGCCACACAACGCGACGCGACGCGACGCGACAGCGACACCAACAACCACAAAAAATTATATATGTTTTAATTCAAGCTTAAACTTTATTTTGCCCAGCGGTAATTCTTCAATTTTGAATCGCATTTGACGTTGAACAAACATAATGAAGCCATAGCGAACAATGACTGCTGCTGTCAGCACGCTGATTGTTGGCTGCTTCTGTTGATTGTTGATTGTTGTTGACTGTTGACTGTTGAATGTTTATTGTTGATTGTGGATTGTGGATTATGGCCACCGAATCGATTTGGCCTGCGAAACAAGGTCGTTTATCATTTACCACTCGCATTATCAAATTCAAATGCAAATGCAAATGGGCATTATGTCTACTAAATGCTGGAAAATTTCCTTCAATTAAATATTCAAACACACAACAGTTCAATGTGCGCTTCCACATTTCCACTTTGTGTCACTTGCAACATGACGATGACGTTGATTTGAACCACATTTGATGCAATTGCTTGTTAAAGTTTAACGAGAGAATCGCTCTTTCTCTCTGCAACCATAAAATGAGTTCAAACAAATTAAATTTCTTTTGCTCTTGAAATTCTCACCGTACCGTCGACGAAAGGCCAGCAAAGCGAGACGATGTCTGCAATTAAAGCGAGCAATTATCTGGCGGTGGCTGTGGTACTCCATACAGATGGAAGAGCTGCAGAGGAGAACTTAGAATCTTCTATCCACAGTCGAGAAATTCTTTCTAAGGCTAAGACTTGAGGCAGCTTCACGCTGATCGTGGGATGCTGCCTCTGCAGTTGATGGGATCGTCAAAGGGACTCGAGTAGTCTATATACATATACATATGCCCCGCTATACTATTATATTCTATCTTCTATCTTCTGCTTTGGCTTGGCTTTGGCTTCTTCTTCTGGTTTATTTAATCAGCTTCTCATTGTCATTGGGTAAGTGGGCCAGAAGGTTTCGTAAGACAGCAAATGATATAGTATAGTGCCTGATTAGGTCAGCTCTCTGTTCGGTTCGGTTTGGCTTGGTTCGGCCTGTGACTGTGGCTGGAGCTGTGGCTTTGTTCCCGCTCTTTCTATGTGCCATGAACCATAACTGGTAACTTGATGCTGTCTCTCTGGGAAATGGTGTTCCCGAAAACTGTGTCACACACTTGGCCACTCGTAGTGGTACTTGGCCCATTGCATGTACATGTAATTGTGGCCATGTTGCGGCTGTTTTCTGTGGGCCGTTGGCTGCTGGCTATTGCTGCACTGCACCACCGAAACAACTATTTCCACAACGAATTTGATTTATGGCATATTGCTCATTTCGTTGTTCTCCTTTCGTGCCATGCATCGGCAATTGGGGATTGGGGAAGTTCTTGGGGAATCGAACACTAGCATGCATACCAAAAAAAAAACACAAAAAATGGCCAAAGCTACAGCTACGGCTACGGCTAATTGCATGCACCAAAAGCCAACCAACGGGCCAATAGAGCCACCAGCCACACGGGCACGAACACGATACAAATCCCCACAAAGACCAGAGCGGAAATTTTATGCGCTGCTGGTTTTTATGCCTTTTTTTTTCTCTTTCTGTTTTTCTGTTTCTGTTTTTGTTTCTTTTCTCATTTGATATTTCTTTCAGCTAAAATCGGTTCGGTTTTGGTTCGGTTTTGGTTTTTCGTCGGCTTCCTCCCTTTTTTCGCTGCCATTGGGCCCATGTCCGCGTCGTAACAAACAGGAAGCAACTTTTTTTCCATCCCACATCCAACTATCCGAAAATTGGCTAAAGGAAGTTTATATTTTCGTTCATTGGGGTTTTCCTTTTGGTTTTTTTGGGATTTATTTCGCATTTTCTGACTGCTGGCCAAGACACTGCTCGCAATCAGCATTCAGCAGCAGTAGGCAGTCGGCAGTCAGCGATCAGCCGTCAGTAGGGGCAGCGACAGTGGCAGGGGGCAGCAGCGGGGGCAGCGGCAGGGGCACATGGTGGAGCAAGTTCGTTGCCTAAGTCTTTTGTATGGCAGGTGGCATTTTGCCCCAGATGGAGTCCCCAAGTCCACTAAACGACCCCCATACACCCTTGCCGCGGCACTCCAATAGAGTCTCTGGTTTTTTAGGGTATTTTATAAGTGGGGCTTCGGTAAAAGCAACCCTTAAAGAAGGTTATCCATGGGGAAGGATATGTGGAGGTAGAATACTATGGACTGGATGGGCTCCGAGGTGGTGCCTTCCATCAAGATTTTATTAGATCTAATTAGAGGAATAGAAGGCCCATAGAAAAGTGCATCAAATGCAAACAGAACAAACCGATATCTTATTTGGGGCAAGTTTTACCAGTTTGAAATGTCTCTTGTGGGACTAGAAGCTCCATGGAAAGACATATCCAACGATCGTAATCCTGTTTAGAGTATTTTAATGGCTAAAATGGTGTCAATCGTGCCAATTCGGATTTCAACATGAAATTGCTCAGTTCCCGATGCGTTCTCCATGTTGTTGTTGTTGTTTATGTTGTTGTTTATGTTGTTTCGAGAGCATAGTGTAATAATAGTAAAGATTTACTATTGTTTTTATTTATTATATACTCGTTCGAGTGAGTATATAGTGAGTGTCTCTGTGGAGATGTTTGTACATAAATTTAGCTTGACAAATCAATCGAATCGCTTCACGCGAATTTCGATTGCACAAAGATGAAAAACCCAGAGGCGAAGGAGAAGACCAGGCTGGCATTGCCATTATGGATGGCATTTGGCAATGTTAAGTGACCATTGTCCGTCCGTCCATTCGCTTGGCTCACGTTCACGTCCCGTCCCCACTGGAGGCACTCCAACAGATAGACAGACCGACCCACAGACAGCCAGCTATTTTGACAGACAGCTGGATAGACAGAGGGATAGACAGAAAAACTGCACTGCACTGCACATATGTACATACATATGTATGTATGTATGCATGTACGTGTGCGCTGCACTTTTCTTTGGCATGGTTCGGTTTTCCCATTCGATTTGCAGAGCCACTTTCCCAGCCAGTTCTCGGCACGTCCCACTTTTCACCATTCAAATGGGACTTGCATATCTCAATCTCCATCTCCATCTTAGAGTCTCAGGGTATCTCCGAGATACATATACATCTACATCTACATACATGCGGCAGTAGCAGTAGCAAGCCTCTCAGTGGCGTTCTTCGCTTGATTTTAAATGAGCAAAATGAGCTGCGAAAATTCCAAACGCGAAAATGAGCAACTGAAAGCGGGGCCACAGAGCCATCAAATTGGGTTAATCTATTTGAAAGTAGAAGCAGCCGTCACCAGCCGACACCACCAACACCAGAGAGCACCACAGCACCACTCAGATCGAGTCTGAGTCTGACTCTCAGGCAGCCCCTGCGAAAGTCATCATAGAAGCATTACTCTTGTGCGTTACTTTCCATTTTGATGTGGACGCTGAGGTTGACGTTTGTCTCTGCTGCTGCTTTCTCAGCCTCTCAGTCTCCGCTTCGGTCTGTCCATTCAGTCATTCCGTCATTCCGTCGGCTGTCAACTCTGTGACGCTCTGACAAAGACCGATTCCTTCTTTAACGGCTCTTTAATTTTGCTTTTCATCAGCCCTATCATCAGCATTGAAGATTCCCATGAACAGAAAACATAATAATGAAGTTGCCCATGTGAATGAGAAGATTGGCATGGCATGGCTATGCTAAAGAGTTTAAGAAGTCTGATTGAAATGATAGAAATAAAGCACCCTCTTCTGATTCGATTACTTACCACAGTTGCCCCTGTTTGAGAGTCTGCCCATCCCATTCTTGGGTGCATTTCGATTACCATTGACCGCAAACAGACCAACGATGACCACATCTGTCGTGGGCCTCTAATTTCCAGATGCAAATGTGCAAACGTTCGAGTATCTCTTGCCTAATAGTATTGCTTGACGAGGCGGGGCGAGGCTTTGCCACGGTGCTAATTGCTGGTTCACGACGCACCCAACGAAAGCGAAATGAAGACCAGACAAGACCCATTGAAAATCAAATTTGTTAATCGATTGGGGGGGGAGCGCAGCACCGCACAGCACAGCACAGCTCTGGGTTTGGCTTTGGTTTCGGTTTCATTTGCTTGTGGTTTGGTGGTTTTGTGGCTTGTGGCTTGGTGGCTTCTGGGGCGGGTTTTCACTTTCCTTTGTACCATCTTTTTCCCATGGCAGACCGCCCCCCGCCCCGACTGTGTACAAACAATTGAGGCCTGCAATTCGCTGGCTGGCTGAATTAGCCAAAAGTCAACAGACGGGCTTTGTCTGCTTGACCCACATGTGGGGCAAGGCAGCCACCAAAAAGTGGTTCGGCGGGATTCGGTGTTCGAGAATGCTGCGCAGTCAAGTGTAAGGTCAATGGCCCGGTCTGTGGCTTGGTCCACACACAGAAATGCAAACGCAATATCCTGTTTAGAGCCGGGGAGCCGGCTATTCGCCTATTATACAATTTGCCATTTGGTGGTGTAGACACCACCGACCGATCAACAATTGAACGAAATATGACTCCGTTTCTTCTTCTCCTTCTTCTTCTGATTGCAGTCGGACCTGAGCAGCACGAAGCACAATCAATCAGGCCATCAATCAGTCCGGTGAGGCTTGTCGCAAACTGGCGGCTGGAGTGGGAGCTGCTCTCCCCTGTCATTGGCGTCATCTGTGGGAGAAAGCCACCGACGCTGCGTCTGCCACATAATTCAATCAAGCGCAACGCGAACAGCCAGCAGCCAGCCGTAGACTTGCAGCAGCAATAACCAATAACCAATAACCGATAACCATTACGGACCAACCAGCGACGCCTAGAGAGCAGGCAGCGGATCTGCAGCGATTAGAGGGGACTCGAACTGGAATTGAAACTCCAACTGGAGCTGGAAGCTGGAAGCTGGCACTTGGAGGCGACACTGTCTGCATTGGCTTAGTCAGTCAGTGAGTCAGACACTCGAACCTATAGTCATAGTTATAGTCACGACTCCTCCACCAACACTGGCACCTCCAACGCTACATACTATCTCACTATCGTCAGCTGAAGTCTGAAGCTGAAGCTCCAGTGGGTCTTCGCTCGTGGTGGTTATCATTGTTGTCCGGCAGGTTCACAAATAAGTGAAAGTGAATTTGTTTATTGTATATTTCGCTATTACCAAAGCGAAAGAGACGAGACGCATAACACCATTGAGACAACAAACGCAGGCAACACAGGCAACAGAAACCTGTGCGAGCGAATGTTAACTGCATCTACAACAACATCATCATCATCATCATCATCATTATCATTATCATCCAGAGAGCGGAGCAATGCTCACTAGATCAAAGCAATTCCATTGAAAGACAAGATCAAGATCGTGTCTCCGTCTCCGTGTCCGTGTACGTGTACGTGTCGATTGGAAATTCGATCAATGAGAGCGTTGTAGAACAGCTCCTCCAACTCCAACTCCAGCAACAACAACTGCAACGACAACGACAACAATCGCAACAACCAGAGGCAACATGCTAAATGTGTGCTATCTTGTGCTGCTGCCGCCGCTGCTGCTGCTGCTTGTGCTGACAGCATCGCTATGCCACACGGGAAATGGTGAGTATACGCCCCGTGGGCTCCATTAACTAATTGCCAGCAATAGAGACAGCGACAGAGACACACATTAACTAATTTACTTAGCGCTCGATGCGCATACGCTTTCAACTGGAATGAGTTTGTCACTCTGTAACTGCTCTGTCTGCCAGTCGCTCTGTGTGGGTGTCACCTAAGAAGGGGACAGGGCTGAGGGGGGGGATGAAAGACAGACAGACAGACAGACAGATTGAAAGACAGGCAGTAACTTCAGTTCAGGGATTGCACAATGCTGAGGCACTCGAATGTAAGAGCGTGCTTGACTGTGTGTGTGTCGTGAAGGTAAAACCAATAAACCCCTCAATTTAGCCAGAGTTTACGTTTACCCTTGGACTAAGATTGGACCATGGATTGAAGAGTATGGATTATTGGAGAGGTGTACGAGTACTCGTAGTACTGGCCAGCCAAATAATCTTCATGTTGAATACGAGTATGCTGTGTGCCAGGAATCCCACGCTTAAATCTTGCTTAGGACAGCTGTACTAAACAGTGAATAATGAATTAATGAATATAAGGAAGCGTTCTGGTCTGGCATGATCTAATCGCCATCCATGTATTCTTTATGATTTCCCTATTCCTTATTTTGGATGCGATCCACCCAACTAGAAGCCCCATTTTGGCAGACAACGTGTGTGGCACGGCACTCAGTGGTTTGTTTGGGGTTTTGGGCTTGGTTATTGCTTATAGCAGTACTCTGTGCCTTCGCTTTGGTATTTTGGTGTTTTAAAAACGCAATCACGCTTCGGCTATTTATCATACATAGTACAATAGACAGAGACACACACTAACACACACACACACATGAATACGTTCCATGGTGGTGTTATGTCATCCGCGTGGCGTGCGTCTCAAATTATGGCGAAGTGCACAAGGAAAACGTAAAGCCGAAAATTAAAATAATTAACGCGTTGTCATTAAAGAAATTTCTACGACAATTCGTAGCTTCTTTTTCGGGGCTGCCGCTTCATCTCCACTCCGCTTCTCTTCTGATCAAGCAGTGTGCGGCATGGGGCAAGCAATGATGGCTTCTCTTCTCCAAATTGGACAAACGAAATCGATTCAAATCAAATGCCTTTGGCTAGAGCCGCGGGCTGTACGTGACCGCCATGCATAGAACCCCATTGATATGTTGGCACGCCCCTCAGTTCAATTTCTGCCCGGCCACTGACTCACCCACTCACCCACCCATCCACCCACTGCGCTCTCCTTTTGCAGCGATCGCCCAGGAAGTGAGGGATACGCGTGCAGCGTATGGCAACTTTACGGAGCTGTCGCGAGCCGTGCGGGACTCGCTGTTGGAGCACGAGGAACGCCAACGTGCGAGCCAGCGATACGGACACCGCTCGAAACGGGCGGTTAAGCGAGTGTGCTACGGGGAACTCGGGTGCTTCGAGGACTCCGGCCCGTTCGCCTACCTCGAGATGCTGCCATCACCGCCGGAGGAGATCAACACCAAGTTCTACTTCTATTCGACGCGCCAGCGCTCGGACCGGCCGCTGATGGAGCTGTCCTTCATCAACATGACCAACGCCTTTCGCAGCAAGACCAAGCGCGAGTCGGAAGCCCAGAGTGGCCAGAACGACCCGTCCAGTACGAGTGCGCCCGAGAACGGTAGATCCTCGAGCTCCAGTTCGGGCTCAAGCTCTAATACAAATGCAACCGTCAGCACGGAGAAGCCCGGTGGCGGCCAGAAGAAGCAAGTCCCCTCGATCGACGACCTGGAAGGCTTCGACGAGCTATCCGTCCGCGTCATCGTGCACGGCTTCGGATCGGCCTGTCCCCACGTTTGGATCTACGAGATGAAGACGGCTCTCATGGCAGTGGTAAGTGGCCAGAGGTGGAGCGACCTTTTCCATTGGCTAATCCCATATTTTGCAGGAGGACTGCATCGTGATCTGCGTGGACTGGGAGAACGGGGCCACCTTCCCGAACTATGTGCGGGCGGCGGCCAACACGCGGCTCGTGGGCAAGCAGCTGGCCATGCTGCTCCAGAATCTGCAGCGGCACAAGGGTCTCAATCTAATGCGCACCCACATCATCGGATTCAGCCTGGGCGCCCACGTGTCTGGCTTCGCCGGCGCCGAACTGCCGGGTCTCTCGCGGATCACGGGCCTGGATCCGGCGGGTCCGCTGTTCGAGGCCCAGCACCCGAAGGTGCGGCTGGACAGCAATGATGCGGAGTTCGTCGACGTGATCCATTCGAATGGCGAGAACCTCATTCTGGGCGGACTCGGCTCCTGGCAGCCCATGGGCCACGTGGACTACTACCCCAATGGAGGTCGCGTGCAGACGGGCTGCTCCAATCTTTTTGTCGGCGCTGTCACCGACTTCATTTGGTGTAAGTATCATCTTTCCTTCTTTCTCATCCCTGCTCGAGGACTCACATTCTTTTCATCCTCTGCTCCCGCCTCACAGCGGCCCAGGCAGCCGAGGACGAGGAGGGCCGATCGCTGTGCAACCATCGACGCGCCTACAAGTTCTTCATCGATTCGGTGGCACCGCGTTGCATGTTTCCCGCCTTTCCGTGCGCCAGCTACGACGACTTCCTCAAGGGCAAGTGCTTCCCCTGCGCCCAGGACGACGAGGATCTCGCCGAGGGCGTGCCCCGGTGCGGCAACATGGGCTACTACGCGGACCGGTCCACGGGCCGCGGCCAGCTATACCTGCTGACCCGCGAGGAGGAGCCCTTCTGCGCCCACCAGTTCCAGCTGCAGATCTTCAACTCCTTCAACGACCTGCCACTGCGTACCATCGGTCGCCTTGAGGCCATTCTCGAGGGCGATGGTGGTCTCAATGAGACCTTCGAAATATCCGAGTAAGTCCATGCCATATCTCCTTTCATTCCTTTAGCTTCATTACTCATCCTCTCTCTCTCTCTCTCTGTGTGTTTCTCTGCGTGTCCTGCAGAAAGGACGATGCGGAGTTCTTTGCCGGGGACATCGTGTCCAAGATTATTGTGCCCCATCCCGCCCTGGGCTTCCCCACCACGCTGAGCCTGCACTACAAGTCGTACAGCGGCTGGCTGAGCAAGGGCCTGCCCCACTGGGACATCGACAAGGTGGTGCTCACCGACAGTTTCGGCCGCAGCCACTCCCTGTGCCGCCCGTCCACCAAGCTGAGCAGCGGTAGCCCTGTACGCATGCGCCTGCAGGCCGGCAACTGTGAGCTGGACAACCAGGAGGACTATGGCGCCTACACCACTCAGCCGCCGCCACAGGCCCCGCCACAGGCCACTCTGGCCCCAGCACTCGCCTCCACGGATGTGCCAGACTCCAGTGTACAGGAGTCTGGGCTGAGCGCCGCTGCCGTCGATGGCGTGGAGAGCGTAAAGCAGCGCAAGGACATATTCAACCTCGGCACAAGCTTCAAGCTGGCCCAGAACCAGACCTATCCCCTCGACCAGGGCGACGAGCTGCCCTGGCAGCCCATTTTGGTGGGCAACTCCCTGGACAACGAGACAGCCGAGACGGCCGAGTCCAGTCGCAGTCTCTCGGACGCGGCAGTGCCGGAGGGCCAGGGGCCTTCGAGCCAGCCGAGTGAGATCTTCGAGCCCGTGCTCAAGGACAGGCGTCTGGTCGCCTACAACCGCGGACGCAATCTTCAGGACGATGGCACAACCACGGAGGAGATCATGGAGCCGGTGCTCAAGGCCACCACGCCGCGCGTCAAGCAGGGCAAGGAGCTCGACTTGCGTCAGCTCGACGGCACCCCAGATATTCCTCAGACAACCTCTTCACCTCTCCCTCCGTCTCCAGCTACGGTTGTGGCTCTACCCAAAAGGATGGCACAGCTGGGCACAGGGCAGAACCTCCACCCCGGCCAGGATGAGCCGCAAACGGTGCAGCTATTGCCCTTCCGCCTAGGCGAGCTGCTGCAGCGGGCCGAACGGTATGCCCGCGAGACACTCCTGCCCCTGATCTCGGTGCAGGCGCCGCGCTTCTTCGGCTTCAACGTGACCCCGCATGACCGGGAGCTATCCCGTCCAGCCAGCGACCAGCGCAAGCCGCGCTACATTCCCCGCTACGAGGAGTCCGCCTTTCTCAATAACAACACAAGCTCCACCCCGCGCAATGGCAGTGGCAAGACCCGAGCCCAGAAGGCGGCGCGCCGCTCAGCGGTCCAGCAGCGCAATCTCTTCCGGCTGATGCGCGCCCGCTCCGCCCAGAGGCGCGACGAGGAGCAAGAGCAAGAGGAGGAACAGCGGAAGCTGCAGGAGAACGAGATCAACTATTACACCAATGTGCTCCTTTCGGAGTCCCGATCCATGCGCCCGGAGGTGCCCGAGTATCGGCCCGTGTTCGTTGACCTGCCAACCTATCGGCCGCCTCTGTCGGCTTCATCAGCAGCAGCAGCCACAGCAGCAGCAGCATCTGCCTCAGTCTCAGCCTCAGCCTCAGCTTCGGTGTCTGGATCAGCATCGAAGACCAGGACAGGGAAGGTGGCCCGGCGTCGAGGCAGAGCCTCATCATTGGCGCGTCCCTAAGGCTTTGGGGTCTGTTATCCAGGAAGAACACTTTGTGATATGAGAGTCAGGCAGCGCCATGCAGGCTATGTACCCTCGGATCGTGGCTGGGGCAGACCCCCCCCCCGCAAAGCTATCCATTCCCCTCAACCACCTTCTCACTCTACCCCTTACCCATTCCAATTGTACCCACACATTCGGCGTGGGGCTACACGGCGCGCCAAAAACTTTCAGCACTGTAAATATCCGGAAAAACATTAATCGTGGCCAGAAACAGATCGACAGATTCATGTAATCGGAAAACTTAGTGTATAAGTTTTTAGAAGAGATTTACGAATAAGATTAAAACACTACAGTCGAGTCTCTCGACTCTAAGATACACTTGTGCAGTCTTTTCTTTTTATTGTCTCGGGACACTATTCGGAACTCAATGGGTTACGTGATTAACGCTTTCATTGAAAGAATACGAATACGAGTATATGTACATACGCGTCAGAGGAACGCTCCCCAGCCAATGAACATGACAGCCAGGTTGTCCAATTTGGTGGCCTCGTTGATGAGAAAGTTGACCTGTCCTTCGGTTGAGAGGGGAATACTGTTGGCCTGCTGTCGCTTAACCTGTTGGACAGAGAAGAGTACGGTAAGTAAATTTTCAATTGAAATCTACAGCATATTCTGTGCGCTTACGTGACCCTGCAGACGATCGGCAATGCGCTGGACATCGCTGGTGATCTTGGCCGTGGCGGCGGCTTTGCGAGTCTGCGCTCCGACATCGTAGACAAAGGGCCTCAGCATGGACATCAGAGTCTTGGTCTCCTGCTTGAGCAGGCGCAGCGTGATCTCGCAGCACTTGCGGTAGCTGCCCTCGACGCCCAGCGGCCCCATGGCTGAGATCATGTTCCGAGTGAGCCGGAATGGAACCATTTCCGGGTAGCCCAACAGCTCGCCTTGGTTGAACAGGCAGTTGAAATCGACATGGACAGCGTCTCCATTGCGCTCATCGAAGAGTATGTTTTCGCCGTGACGATCGCCCAGACCCAAGATGTACCCCACCATCGACATCACGGCCACTGTGCGGATGTACGTTTGTCGGGCCTCGTACCAGCTGTGGGGCGTGGCGAACCGTTGACGCAGCCAATCCTGGAACACGGGAGGATGGGCGGGTAGCAGCTGCTTGGTGAAGACCTCACGCTTCTTCTCTATGGGATCAGCGAAGGGCACGGCGATCTTTTGTAGCTCGCGGCCGGACATACCCTGACCCCTTTGCGTGTACAAGGCCATGCAGATGCTGCGGTATGACGTGAGATTGGGCAGCCACTCGACCAGGCCGCATTCCTCATTGAATGGTAGCACGGCGTAGGTGCGTATATGGAGGCGCCTCTGCCTGGCCGGCGCATTCTGGTGTAAGTATCGCTTCACCAGGCCATTGAATTCCATCAGACGGGCATCGCGCCGCAGGTCGTCCTTGGGCTTCACCAGTACATCGTAGTCCTGGCCATCGCTGCAGCGAATGGTGAGCTTCTTGGGCTTGGCCGCCGAGCGCAGGATCAGCACCTGCTCTTGGAAGCCGCTAATATAGATCTGCTGATAGGGAAACCAGTTGGGTTTGCTGCTGCTCGCCGCCAAAGGTGACAGTCCTCCTGGGCTGGACTCCAAGGTGAGGGGCATCGTGGGCTGCATGTACTTCTCGAAGGGCAAAAGGATGTTCGAGAAGTCCGCCTGATTGCACAGCTTGGTGAGGCGCTTGTCCAGGTCGCTCAGCTTGTAGGTCCGGTCCAGAGAAACCTCCCTGTTGGTCAGCTCAATCAGACGCTCCGTCAGAGAGTTGAAGTCGTTGAGCAGCTTCTGGAAGGCGGCGGTCTGGAGACGGCCATCGGTAAGCACCAGCTTGCAGCGCTTGATCCTGTTGGCGTTGGCCGACTTGAAGTGGGGCAGCAGCATCCATAGAGACTGCTGGGGATATTCCTCCACCAGGCGTATGATCACATTGCGCAGCACACCGAACACCTCTGGCGATGGGTGGCAGAGGCGACTCAGCATCTGGGAGTAGACAGTATAGAACATGGCTGTGGGCAGGGCGGTGCAGCAGTTGCTCAGCAGATCGTTCATCTTCTTCACTAGTTCTGGACTCGTGGAGGTTTCGGCCGTGTCCAGCCACAGGCTGATGAGGCGGGGCATCGACTGGTAGACATGCTCGCTGCCATATCGCAGTGATTTCGCATAGTTGAGCATGATTTGGAGCAGCAGATCATCGCTCTCGTGGCTGGAATGAGTAGTTGTGGCCGACTTGCTGATCCCTTGTGTGGCCTCACGCATCTTCTCCAGGAACTGGGCCAGCTGCACGTGGCAGCCTTCCGACTGGCGATGAACGGCAATGGCCTCTTGGAAGTACCGCAGAATGGCATCCGCACACAGATGCATGGACTCGGCATTGTAGACGGCCTGTAGGTACTTGCCTTCGAAGTACAGATGACGCTGCTCCGTGGACAGCTGCTTGGCGTTGCCCTGGCACGAGACCCGAATGAAGGAGAGCTGCTCCTCCAGGTAGTTCATGGCCATGACCTGGTCGCCCTTCTGCCACAGCAACTGGGCCCGCTCCAGGAAGAGGCCACTGGGCTTGTATTCGGCCGCCTTGAGGATGCACAGCTGTGCCCGTTGCAGCTGGCCCGCATTCCTGTTGATCTGCGCACTGTTCAGCCAGAGCCTGGCCAGCTCCGTCTGCAGATGAGGCTGCAGGTGGCTGCGATCCGAGAGGCGTTGCTGCAGCTCTGTCAGCAGATTCCGCCGGAAGCTGTAGATGGGCTCCTGCACGCGCACCTGCGGCTGTATCACCTGGAGACGCGCGTGTAAGTCCTCGGAGTATTCCCGCATCAGCTGCTCCTGCCGATCCTCGGCGACCTCCTGCTGCAGCTGCTCGACCAATTGCTGACTGCTCTGCAGCTCATGGACCAGATGAAGCTTCAGCACCGCATCGTAAGCATTGGCATACGAGTGCTGCTGGACGGCGGAGCAGCTGCGCAGCTGCTCCAGCACGGAGCTGCGCATCCCATCCAGCAGCGAGTCGAATTGCGGTCGCGTGGTCAGCTGCTGGCGCAGGGCCAGGCAGCCCTGGGCACACTGGGCCGGCCAGTTGGCCTGCAACTCGTCCAGTTCGTCGTAGCTGCCCAGCTGCCACAGTAGCTCCGCCTTGCACTCGTTGAGGCACTGCTCCGGGTACTGGTCCGCAAGGCGCTGCCAGAGGCCGTCGGCAATCAGTTCGGCCGTCTTAGGCGTGTCCATCAGGTAGACGTCGATCATGGCCCGGATGTGCTCCGGCTGAAGGTGGTCTGTGCTGGAGAGCAGCTGCTCGTAGCAGGTGATCATGTCCTGCTGACGCTCCACCAGACGGTTCACTAGAATGTCCTGGGTCACACTCATGTCATAGCTGCGTGCCTGAACGGCCCCCTCCACGGAGTCCGGGTCGAGGAGCTTGCCATGGACCTCGACGAGAAACGTGAATTGTTCGAGGAGGCGCTTGGACTTGTCCCCGCCATCCTCCAGATAGCTCTCCAGGTAGCTGAGGGCGCGGGCATACTCGCCGCAATTGTAGCTGGCGCGCGAGACCAACAGCTTGGGTATCTTCCCGAGAAATTCGTGGATCTTACCGTAGTTGGCGTCCACGTCCTGCGGAGGTTTTCCCCCAGTGCTGCGGCCATGCATACGCTGCCATTCCCTAAGCCAGCGCTGAAGGAAGTCGAGGAGCTCGGCGCAGAGCTTGCCGGCGAGTCGCGGAACGTGGCTGGAGTCCTCCTTCCGTTCCAGGACACTGTTCGCTGGCTGCTTAATGCCGGCTGCATATTTCTTTGACTCAAACAGCTTGAAGGCGTTCTCCTTTATGGCGCCCAGCTCCTGCTGCGCCTTGGCCGAGCTGGAGCTCTCCTCGTTGGCCTGCAGCACCGCCAGGAACTCCTCCGCCATGTGCTGGCTCTGCTCCGCAGTGCACTCCAGGAGCGCGTGCAGCAGAATGTAGGGATAGAAGGTGCTCAGCATGTTGCCGTCCCGCTTGATGCACGGCTTGTAGGAGCTCAGCAGGTGCCGGGTCTCCGAGGACTGGATGTAGTCGACCAGGCGACTGGCCCACACAAAGGCCCACTCCTCGTACGAGTTGTTCGAGTAGTGGCTGCCGAAGATCGGCTGCTGTTGGCAGTTGCTCGCGCGCTGGCAGCTCGTGTAGCAGGAATGCAGCAGCGGTTCCATCACCTGACGCATGCGAGGAGGCAGCGACTCCCAGAGGCGCACCTTCTTCTGCTCCTTGGGCGAGATCCCGCACACGGCCAGTGTTTCCTGGATAGCCAGCGAGAAGCTGTCCACATGCTTCGTCTTCTGCTGGAACTGGTAGCCGCGACACAGCGCGGTCAGGGCCAGCACCGCAAAGTCATCGGACAGGACGGTTAGCGGCAACTGCTGGGGACTGTCAAAATTGTAGTTGGAGAGCAAGTAGCTCGCGTCGATGGCCCCCAGCTGGCCCAGGCATTTGGCCGAGGCCATCTGAAGCTGGCGATCGTCGTGCTGGCAGCCAGCCATCAGGACATTAACAATCTGCTCCAGCAGCGGCTCGAGGGGCAGCTCATTGAGGATCATCTGGTTGAGCTGGGTGCGCCGTCGGCCAAAGAGCTCGCCCAGATGCTGCAGCCCATAGACGCGCACCTGTAGACACTCGTCGATGATCTGCTTATGGAGGAAGCGCAGCTGCTCCAGCAGCTGTGGCGCTGATTGCACCTCCTTCCCGGCCAAGTCCAGATGCGAGGGGTGTCGCTTGATGCATTCCCGGATTTTGGGGGAGACGTTATCCATGCGTTCGAGGAAATACAGGTCCGTTATGTAGTTGCCCAGCATGGAGGCATTCCGGAGTATCACGAACTCGTAGAGATCGTTCACCTGCGCCACGCTCTCGGAATCCTTCAGTAGCGGCTGCAGGGTGGCCACAATGCGGCCCAGGGAGGGGCCCAGCTCCCGAACATTCACCACGTGCAGGAATATGTGCCAGATCTTCAGGCAGATCCGCTGCAGACGCGGCTCCTGCAGAGTGTGCACAAAACTGAGCATGGCTATGATCTTGAATCGGAACTGGGTGACATGTTTCGAGCCCACGAAACGCATGATCTGACCAAGACTGTACAGGGTCTCCTCCTTCAGGGGCTTTTCGAACGACGGTTCACTCAGGCAGCTCTCAAAGTAGGTGATCACACCCAGAAAGCGCTCAGCAATGAAGGTGGCAAACTCTGCATTGGCCGCCTGGCTGGACAGCGCCTCCTCGGAGCCGATGGACAGCTGCAGTAGGCTCTCGAACGATCTCATCACGAAAGTGGGGTTGCGGTTGAAGTAAATCAACAGCTCAGCCACCGTTTGCTGCGAAAAGGAAACAATCATAGATAGCGCAGGCAATAGGACAGGGGACAGGGAGCGGGTCGTACCTTAACGTCCGCATTCATGAGCTGCTGCAGACTGGACTGGGTGCAGCTGACCACCAGCTGAATGCAGCTATTGGCCAGCTCCGGCTCCTCGGTGAGGTAGACATGGGTATAGAGCCGCAGGAACGAGATGGTGAACAGCGTCGCAATGGGTTTCCTCAACTGTTTGGCTATTAGCACGAGCACTCCCTTGCAGCGCGGCTCCACGATGCAGTGCGGCAGTACCATGGCTGTCAGCAGGCGATGGTACTTGCAGGTGAACTCCTGAACGCACGAGAAGCCCAGCATTTTGGTGAGCTACAAAGAATGGAAAAGAAATAAATGGTCTACATGTGGTCTACAAGTGTGCGTCGTCTACTCACCGCTCGGAGGGATCGCGTAAATCGCACTCCATCTGTTAGATATGCAGTCAAGGCCAGGCGTACGGTTAGATCGAGGGCATCGCGTTTGTACCAGTTCCACAGATTAACCGTCTGCAGGCCATGGCGGGCACACATCTCACTGGCCGTCATCACAGCCTCCTGGGCCACCAGGGAGTGTGTGTGCACCAGGAAAAAAAAGGTCATCTTGAACCAGTGAAAGAGCCAGATTTCATCGATCTCTGGATGGGCACAGGATATGATTATGCGCAGCACGGCACGCTGCTCCAGTTTGCTCTGCGTCGCTAGAGGCTTGGCCAGCATTTTCTTGATTGAATCGAGGATGAAGTGGCCCAGCTCCTGCATAAAATCTGGTGACTTTGAACTCATTGCAGGAACAAGGAAACTGAAACTCTTTTCGCACACTCCCTGTAGTCCTTCCTTGAGCAGACGCAGAACAAGGTGGGGGCTAACGTTTAGTAGATCTAGATGATGGGGAATGTATGAGGAACCTGATGCGAATAACATATCCCTGACTATCAGTTCAAGTGTGGTCTTGGGGAAGTCGGGATTCGTTGCATTCGGCTTGGATTTACCCAGGAAAAGGCCAGGCAACTTATCCGGCAGTGGCCGACATTGCGGACAGTGCAACTCAACGCGATCCCCCACCTTAAAGGCACTCAGATGGGAGCAGAGCAGCAGGCGAATCACTTGGCCGCGCGCAGACTGATCTGAAATGCTGGGCAGGGCTTTCAGGAGTTGCTCCGTTTTGAGGAAGCCCGCCAGATACAGCTGCGGCAGGTACGTGCAGAAGATCTTCTCCTGCGACGCAATGAGACGCATGTAGTGCTGCGCATAGAAGGACTGCATCTGAGTGTGGGCACTCGAAGGCGTCTCCAGCCGGACGGTACACAAGTGTGACAGATTCTCTGACAGATGCCTCTGGAGGATGGCCAGCAGCTGGTGCTGCGTTTGCGGCTTCAGCGAGTGTCGTATGAAGGAGACCTGCATCAGCAGTGAGCAGATTTCCAAGTATATCTGCAGATCTGTGGAGCTGGAGCGGCACTTGGACTCCTGCTCCGCCAGGTGCATGGAGAGCTGATTCCAGTTGGTGTCCGTTCCCTTGGGAAGCTCATACTGTAAGGGCAAAGTGGCCAGCAACGAAGAATCTAGCTTATTTTTAGATTCAAGCATCTTTTGTTGGCTCTGCCACAGGATGAGCTGCTCCAGCTGCCTAAAGGCTCGCACAATGGCAACCATTTCGCGCCACTCCTCTGCGGTGATTTCCTTCTTCGGGAGAAGTTGTGCCAGGGCCTGGGTCAAGGCTTGAACGATGTGTGACCGCATTTCCGTCAGTTTCACTGCTAGAAGACCCAAAAGTGGGAGTAGCTGCGTTGGATGCGACCGCCAATGGCTCATCACGAGCTCCTTCAGCAGCATCAGTTGCTCCATCGAAGTCGCCAAGCTTTCCAGCAGCTCTTGAACGTAGTCGCTCAGACTTTGCAGCAATCCCTCATCGATTTCCAGGCTCTTGGGCAAGCCAAGAATCTCATTTAAGAGGAGGTAGCTCAGATGCATTGCCTCGCGGCCACGCAGCTGCAGGACAAGCATCAATTGTCGAGTGGATACATCAAGCCTTTTTAGCTCCTGCCGGCTCATGCAGTCCATTTCCAGCCACTTGGCAGCCATGGACCACATCATGGTGATGGCCTCCAACGTCACGTGCGCGTAATGGGCCACGTCGGGATTGGTCAGCCAGTTCTGGGCCGACTGAGACTGCAAGACACCGTGGCAGTACTCCAGGCTAGTCAGTTTCGTGTCCATGTTGCACTCCTTCAGGATTAGTAGTGCCTGCTGCAGGCTCCCTGAAAAAATTTCTCCGTGTGTGGCATCTCCAATGTGTTGGGCATGCTGCAAAATCGTCATCAAACTCTTGGCAAAAGCATCGGCCTTGTCCACCTGCAGTTGGATGTCCTCGAATACGCAGTTGGGATCGAACTCTAGAAGAGGAGCGACATCGCACTTGAAAATCCCCAAGGTAATTGTCTTGTTATCCTTTGTAAACCCCTTTCCGAAGTCCAGCGAACTCAAGTTTACATGGATCTCCTGCAAGGCCTTCACATAGGCCTTCACTAGCCGCTCATACAGCTTGGGATGATTCGAGCAGCAGGAGCTGATGATTTTCTTCTGCAGATTGATGCACTGACTGTGGGGAAATAGTAAACATCAAATGTACATCACTCTCTGTTCCTTATCTCACCTGACATCTTCACTCTCTATTAAGCACTTGGCCAGCTTGTTTAGCAGCCACAATAGAAATGTGTCTTGGAATTTGTTGTTCAGCTCGCGGACCAGCGAACAACTTATGAGGCTCGGCTCCTGGCAGAGTATCTCCTCGATGACTGTGTACGCCTGGGACAAGTTCGCTCCATTTCGACTCACCAGGTTATAGAGCAGTTTCCACATTTCCTTGCGATGGCTCGCCATTTCGCTAAATTATATTTTTTTTTTTTTTTTTTTACCAGACTACCCGTAAGTAGTGTGGAATTATTTGGCCGCCCGCCTATGTGAAGGTGGAAATTGCCAAGTCCAAGAGTATTGGGTTATGAAAAGATTACTTATAGTTTGACGTCGATTTTGTCAATAAAGTCAATTAATGTTTGGTACGAGCCGATGTTTTCTTTTTCAAAGAATTTGTAAATATCATTATATTCTCTTAGAGATGGGAAGTTTATATGCGGGGCGTTATCGATACTATCGCATCTATCACAGATGTTATTAGGAACTACGTGCATTTTGGAAGGGTTACCACTAAGCAGTCTGTTGATTCTTTTAGCGTCAATGGCTTTCAGTTTGTGTTTGTTCATATACCATGGTTTGGATGAGGTTGAAGGAAATAGAGAACAGTATCCTCTGGGTTTGGCGCTTGCAAACTCGGCGTATTCTCTTTCCCATTCGGCTTTTAGACTTCTTTGAATCTCACATATTGCGTCTTTTAGGTTCCATTTTACCACTGTGTATTTACCCCGTCTATGGGCTTCTTTGGCAGCTGAGTCAACTGACGTGTTCTGAGGAATGTTTGTGTGTCCGGGTATGTAATGCACCTCTACCATTTTTAAGGATGTACTGTGGTTGATCTTCTCTCTGATTTTGTAGGCGATGGAGTTGTCTTGAATGGTCTTGGCCAGGATAAGAGCTCCGTTTCTGCTGTCCGTCAGGAACGCGACACGAGGGAAGCCGCTCGAGACAGCGTGATCCAGGGCCTTCTCAATGGCAAGCAGCTCGGCGGACAATGATGATAGAGTTTTGTGCGTGTAATAGCTGTCCACGAAGCCTGAACCGTCATGCAAAAACGCGGCATTTGAATGCCCCTCTGCCACTGACCCGTCAGTGTAGTAGACCTCGAAGCCTTCCCTATCCAAAAGCACCCTTTTTTCCCTGTGAAGAATTAATATACTGGCCTGGTCTATTGTATGTTTGTTATCCGCTGTTCCCTTGAAAAAGTCTATATCCGACTTAATTTTTTTGCAGTGCGAAGATCTGCTCTCGAATACCTCAACTCTTTCTAGTATGCTGCCAAACTCCCGATACGCCTTAGCATAGCCTGTGTTTATGTCCCTGTTTGCTGAGACTGTTTCACTCGCTGGGAGATTGAACGCAAACGCCTTGGCCAGCTCCTTCGCCGCCAGGAATCTCATTCTGTATTCTGGTGGGAGTTCTCCTGCCATGTGATATATGATCGGGACCGGGGTGCAGACTATCAAACCTAATGACTTCCTAAGGTGGTGATTGCAGTGGGATTTGATCTTTGCCAAGGCAGACTTGGACAGGTTGCAGAAAGACGAGCACGCGTATTCTAGTCTGCTTCTGACGAAGGCCTTGTGAAAAGTAAGCCCTCTCTTTGGGCTGACGCCATAGTGACATCCACTAAGCAACCTGAGAAATGCGCAGTTCCTGTTTGAATCCGATATGGCCTTCTCAATGTGACTGGAGGCTGAGTTGTTCGCTGAGATTGTTCTGCCTAAGTATTTCATCTGGTCTACTTGCCTGATTTCAACCCCTTGGTGCAAGATGTTCAGTGCCGTTTTACGGTTGTTAAAGTGAATCACCTTAGATTTCGATGGATTAAATGACAGGTTCAGTCTATTGCATTTCGCTTCGAATATGTCTATGCTATCTTCCAGGAAGCGTTTCGCGATGGCCACGTCTTTGTGGAAGCAGACAATGAAGAAGTCGTCAGCGTATTGAAAAAGAAGGCAATTGTGATTGTTGATCTCGTGAAGTTCGGCGGTGTATAGGTTGAATAGGGTTGGGCTTAGACAGCTTCCCTGGCTAACACCTCTGTCTACCTTTACCTCGCTCTTGCCCTTGATCAGAATTCGCCTGCTGAGAAAACTGGTGATCCATGCCGAGACACCTGGGTTGAACTGCATATCCCTCAACTTGCTCTCGAGTGTGTCCACTCTTACGCAGTCGAAGGCCCTCTGCAGATCCAGACAGGCCGCCACCACCTGATAGCCTTCTGCTTTCAGCGCAAGAACCTTGTTGATGAGATCGTTAATGCACAGAGCCGTGGATCGGTTCCTCCTAAAGGCATAGGACCTGACCGGCAGCAGATCATAGTTGGCTATGTGTTCATCCATTTTCAGCTTTATTAGTCCCTCTATGGATTTGAAGAGCGTGTTAATGAGACAGATGGGTCGGTGGTTTTGAATTGCGGTAGGGTCTGTATTCTTCTTGGGGATGGGAACTACCCTAATCCTACGCCATACTTCTGGAATAACTCCACTCAGCCAAGCCCTATTCATAATTTCAAAAACAACCCTTTTTTTCTGCACGGGGAGCTTCTGAAGCATCCTGAATGAGATACCGTCCGGACCCCTCGCCGAATTAGGATTCCTAGATTTTAGGAAGACGAGAAAATCTTCCAGTTCCAAGGGAACAGGATCCCCTGGGTCGAGCGGGGGGGGAATGGGGTTCGGCGGGGGACTGCTATTTGCCGTGGATGGAGTCTCTTTGACCAGTGTGAGGAAGCATTTATCGTCATCGTCCGTCCATTTGTTACCTACGTTTTTCACCTGCCCAAATTTCCTAAGATTCCTCACCCTACTCCACATTGAGGGCGACGTAGAGACCTCCTCAATGAATTCGGAAAAGTTCCGCCTTCTGCGCCCTTTGATATGCGTTTGTAGTGCTCGATCAGCTTCAACAGTAGCTCTAGCATCGTCTAACTTTTTGGTAAAATAAAATTTTTGTCTACAGGCGTTTCTTATTCGAAATAGTTTTTCTGTTTCCTTGTCCCACCATTTCTTGGCAACATATTTGTTGCTGTTAGAGATGGAGACCGTGTTTTTTTTGGTGAGGGAAACTACTTTCTTGTTGAGCTCCTCCAGTGTAGAGAATTCGCTTTCTCCAAGAACCCTGGAGATTCTGTTGTGCAGAACCTTCTTACCTCGCGTGGAGGCATTAAGCCCATCCAGCGAAATTACGATTGGGAAGTGGTTGCTGTTTGTGAGTTTGGAGCTCAGGACCTTCCAGGAAATACTTCCATTTCTAAAATTAGCAAACGAGAGGTCCAGAATTTATTTAATTCAAGACTTGATTTAGGAGTTACATATGTATGGTTCAAAAATATATAATATAATAAAAAATAAACTATATAAAATCTGATTCATTTTTTGGTACCTTGACTGGTCTGTTACATATGTAGATAGTTCTGTAAAAAAACCTATTTTCCAAACCATCTGGGCTTTAATTTGACTACATATAATTATCTACATTTTTCCGAGCTTTTAATTGGGTTTTGAGTTCAGTTAATTTCAAATTTTGTTTGTCTTATTAGCCGGCAGGCCTGCGGTTGTATTCTAATTCCTTGTGCATTTTTCGTTTTATTCTAATTGGAACTGCTACGCACAAGGCACTTTGTTCAAACAACCGCATAAAACGTAAGTGAGCATGAAATGTCAACTCAACTGGTGCTATGGACGTATATTTACCCTTTTTCATTTCATGCATGTTAAAATTATTTTTTCCTAGTTGCTTTCAAACGTAACTTATAGTGCATTTTGCACATATTTACAAGTTTTGACCCAATAATGCATTTGGTGTATTTATTATTATTAACAAAGCGATTCCGATACCCATTTTCAGTCTTTATAACAAACCAAAAACCATAAAGATGTCTGACATAGAGACTTATTAGTTTCTGCAATAATTGGTGCTTAGTAAAACAAACTTTTCTTAGATTCTATAACATCCTTTCGTAGAGGGTATGAGAAATTGTTTGCGGCGAATTACGTAAGTGAGAGTGGCGAATTACGTAAGTGAGAGTGGCGAATTACATAAGTGAGAGTGGGCATGACGTAAGGGCAACGTAAGTGAGAGTACGTCGAATTCACCAGCCAATTCGCTCGCTCGCCGTGACACGGTCTCACTTTAAAAATATACCGCGAAAATACCAAAAATATAACATATTCCTCGATTTTGAGATTCCGTTTAATATAACTAGCTAAATAGGACACTGAACCCTAAACGAACAATTTTATACGATAGATACATCAATTTTCTACATCATGCCAGCGCAGTGTGAAGTACATACAAAATTTGATAATTTAGGTAATAGATTGGTTAGCTCGAAATATAGGCAAAGACCGGCAAATTGTTATCGAACATAATATACGGTCTTACCCTCAAAATATACCGAAATATACGGTAGCATTTGCGAAATATACCGATGATAGGACGCCCAGCCCTGGACACAAAATTTTATTCAATTGGTGAATCAATTCTTCATAAAATTCGCTCCCTGTCTAAAGGCCTGTATCCAGCACTGCGGAAATGATATGAAATGCACAGGAATGACAAGAATCTGCTATATATTTCGCTTTTGCGGAACGTAACTAAAATAGTGTGACCAAGAACCTAAGACGTGCTTGGTCACTCTCATGGTTTAGCTGTGTTTTGTATATAGCGCCAAATTTGAAAATTTAACTGATATTAAAAAAAGGAAAAAAAAACTCTGACGACGAAGTGACTTTGTTGACGGCGGCATACGTATATTGACGGAGGCGCCAGAAAGTCAAAATTATTAAAATGCTTTTTTTCCGTGATCCGCCAAAGACATGCTTGCTTTTATTAAAGCAATCTTCCCCTCACGTTAAAAATGTTTATCTCTCTTGTTTGATTTGCGCTCAGTTTTTGACTGTATCTTTCACAAATCATTCACTTCAGTAAGAATCGATGGATATACGGTTAAGTTGCAACCGTTGCAAAACGGTTATATGTCGGATAACCGAAATTATAGGCAAAATTCGACATGTCTCGACATGTTCAGATGGGATTTTTTTCAAATCCCACGAATGTTTACAGAAAGAGGTAAACTGCTTTCAAGCAGTCAAAATCGAGGAATACAACTGCTTCCATTTAATACTTACCGTTACACTGCTTGTCCATTTGAAATGAGAAAAACAAGTGGTGCGATATTTGTTTTTTTCTTTTAGCATAATTTATTTTTATATACTTTCCATTTAATTTGTTTTATGTTCATAAAGTAACGTGTGTCTGCCTCTGTTTGTGTGAATGTCAATGTATGTGTTTGTATTTGTGTGGGTGTGTGTGTGTCTGTATTTAATTTGTAGCTGGCTGCCGTCTCATACCATACATATGTAATATTATTATTCATTTGTAAGCTGCTTTGATTCGAAATCCAATTGGGGTTTGCTCTAAATTTACAATGATTGTAAAAATTGATTCTTTTTGTTTTTTCCTGTGGTTTCTGCTCTTTGCTTTTGGCTAAAATTGATCGAAAGTTATGCGGGTAAATTTTGTGCTTGCTCGCTTTGTTTGTTCATTGTTTTTTGTTGTGTGTCTGTGTGTGTGTGTGTTTGTGTGTGTGTGTTGTGTTTTCGTTTCGTTTTGTTCTGTTTCTTAGTTGTGTGTTTCATCTTCTACCTCGGTTTCTTGGGTTTCTTTTCCGTATTTAATATATAATAATCATTTGGTTTTTTTCTTTTGTTGCGGTTTCATCTCATTTTGTTTTCGGTTTAACTATTTATAAAACACTTCATTTTTAGAATCCTAACAACATATGTATATATGTATATACATATACATATATATACATATATATATTATATATATATATATATTATATATATATTTTATAATTGCTGCGGCGTTTGTTTGTTATTATTTGATTTACTTACATGTACATATGTGTTATTCATATATATATACATATAGATATATATATGTATGAGTCATATATGTATGTGTATACATATATGTATATGTATAATATGTAAATTTGTTTAGCATTAATTCATAAGTAGTTTTTTTCCATATGCCCACACCTTTTGTTCTTTTGTTGTCGTTATTGTTGTACGTATAATTTACATGGAGTGGCGCCGCTCTCTTCTCTTCTCTACTCTTTCTGCTAACGTTCTTCCTTCCCCTCTCTCTATCTGTCTGTCTTCCAAATCCTGCCTCTCTCTCTCTCTGTTTGCTTTCCTTTCCCCTCGTCTTTCCGTTCTGCTTTCCAGCCTATTGCCAATTGCCTGAACTTAATCTGGAATATGGAATCTGGAATCTGGAACTCTGGAATCTGGAACTCTGGGCCCAATACTTTGCTCTGTATCTGTGTGTGTGTCTGAGTGAGTGTGCCTTTTATTTATTTATTTTATGTATATTTCTCTAGGCATATTTATACTAATTTTTATGTTTTACTTTTCATTTTCATTTACTTTTACTTTTACTCTTTATTGTTGCTTTTTTTCGCATGCTTGAGCTAAATATTCTCTGGTTTCTGGTAGTTTCGAAATGGAATCAAAGCTGCAATGGAAATGGCAATGGAAATGGGCGGAGGACGAGATTGAACTTCAGGATGAGGATGAGGATGCCTGGGGACCTGCACACACACATATACACACACACATGCACACACACACACACACACATCTATGCCTTGGCTTCTCTATGTATTCGTATGTATGTGTGCTACCCATGCATACTGTATGAATGTGTGTGTAAATGTAATTTTTAATTATTTTCATATTGTTTTTATTCCAGTCTTTGTGTTAATTCATACTATTATACGCCTCATTTTACTTTTCATGACTCCTCCTCTTCCTAATTCCTTTTCCCTCCTCTTCATACATACTACACAGATCTTGGAAACGAGCTACAACATAATCTGCGTGGACAAGGGGCAGCGGGCAGGGGCAGGGGCAGGGGCTTTAATGGCGGCAACAGGGGAAGCTTTTTGAAAGAAGGGTAAGAGGTAAGCGGACAGGGCGGGGCGGGGCGGGGCTTCCATAATCGTATAATGTAAATTCTTGTTGGTTTTTGGATCCCTTATTGCTTTTGTTTTGCCTTTGCTCGATCTTAGATCTTTTTTCGGTTTCTGAATTGCGCATAGTTTTTCCTTTTCCTATCCTTTTCTTCTCGTTCTCTTACTTTCCCGCTTTGGTGCCTCCTCATCCTTTCTTCTGCTTGTACACTTAATTATTTTGGCAAGTTATTTTTTTTGTAATTTTTTTATTTTTTATTTTTTTTTGTGTGTTTTTATGACTCGTTTTTGGTTTATATCACTTTTAGTTGTAGCCTGGCCTGGTTCTCCTTCTCTCTTCTCTAACCCTATCCTTAACCCTCTCCCTCTCTCTCTCTCTCTCTCTCTTTCGCTGGTGCGAATTTCCGATCTTCTCTTAAACTATAACTAAAACTCCCTTTCGGCTATCTCCCAACATCCGTTATCCATCGATTTAATAGTAAGCTTTATTTCCTTAGCGATTTTTAATATTAGCTTGTAAATTACGCTTATAAAAAAAAAATATTTTATTTGTATTTGGTTTTGGTTTTGGTTTTAGTTTTATCTTTTGCATGACTTTAAGACGATATGTTTTTTTTTGTTTTACTTTTAATTACGTTTAATTTTGTTGAATTATCATTATTATTATTATTATTTATACGTTTACTCGTAGTATTATTCATTTGGTTTTCTATGCAGAGATTACTGTGTAGCTATCATAGTTTATCATAGTTATAAGAGTACATATTTATGTGAGTTCTATCTGCTGTTATTGACTGCTATCGACTGGCCGAACCGAACTGAACCGAACCGAACTGAAGAATCGAACAAACTAAAACCAAACTGAATCTGCATATACATACATACATCTGGATAGGATAAGAATGCGAAGGATGCGAATGCGAATGGGAATGGGAATGCGAATGAGGCACGTACACGTATAAAATGTGAGACTGCTACGATCGGATGTAATACTTCCAACTTTTGCTACAAACGGCATATGTATGGCCTATACTCGTACATATATGTACATATATATGACCAATCTCTACCTATACATATGCCTATGTACCTAAGTATGTATGTACACCTGTGTTTAGATGGGCGTATGGTGCGTGTTGGACTGCGCAAAAAGGCCAAATCAAGTATACGTTAGAATGTCAATCGGTTCTAGTTGATTCTCCTCCTACTACCACCTACTACCACCTACTACCTCTCCTTCGCTCCGATCATCTCTTAACCCTCGCCTCTCTCTGTCCTTCTTGCTCTCCTTGTGTGCTCCCACTATTCGCTATCTCTTTTACATCCGCTTTCGTTTGCTGTGTGCGTGTGGACGGTTTTCAAAGCTGTAAATTGATTCGATCTATTTTACGTTATATTCTTTCCGTTTTTTTTGTTTGTTTTGGTTTTTGTTTTCTTTTTGGGATTTCCGTTTTTACATATTTTTTACATATTTACAGATTTTCTTTGGTATAAATATTATCGTTTAATTTAGGTTTAGGTTTAGGTTTTTGGTTTTTGGTTTCGGTTTAAATTCTTCTTAATTACAACAAGCAGCAAATCAATAAAAACTTTTATTCAGTCGCATATCTAACAAAAACACATTTATATATATGTGTATATATATGTCTGTATATATATAAATATCATATATGTATGTATGTATATATGCATGCTGTAGGTTAGTTCTCTGTTTGGTATTCCCTCTGTCTGCTATTTCTATTTCTTCCTCGTCTCTCTCTCTCTCACTTCTAAAACGCATTCTCCATACTCCTTTCCTTTACCTTTCCCTTCTTCCTTCTTCCTTCCTTTTCCCTTATTTTTCCCATTCTATTACGTTTTGTTTTTGGTTTTTGTGAGATGTTTCTTCTGTGGTCCAAAGTCATTTGTGGCTAATGAACTTGTGCAATTTTATATTTTAGTTGTTCTGTTTTCTTATATTTTGTTTTGTTTCGTTTTGTTTTGTTTGGTTTCGTTTCGGTTAGCAAGAGCAGTAGGAAGCAAAGCTTTGTTTTGTAGGTAGGATTCTAGGTATAGAGAAATTTAGATATGGCATTGATCGACTTGCATGCAAAAACTCCCCACGCTACGCACTGCTTTGCAGAAGCTCTCCTAATCAATGGAAGCGAAGCAGTGCGATATACATACTCGATAATTCATCTCTACAAATATTCTGGTGGTTATCGAATGCGCATGCAATTTCTTGCTTTCTTTTTTTTTGTTGGTTTTTGTTTTGTTTTTTAAGCCTGACAAAAGTTAAAGTCGCTAGATTGAACATTTTCAAATGAGGAGATTTTGATTGGATCAAATCACAAAAATTAGGAAGACTGAAAATGAAATCGTGTAATCGTCTTTGATTCTACGAGTACGAGTACGAGTTTGAATGTGTGTTCATTATTAGATACTAGAATGCTCCTGCATACATATGTATGTATGTGTTTCTTAGTGTGTTGTGGTGTGCTGTAGAGTGAAGTGTCGTTGTGTGGGCTTGCATTATCTGTGCGTGCGTGTGGGGGACATAGGATAGACACGTACCTAAGCACTACAAGCTGACAACTCTGACGGAACTGGTAGGTGAGTGTTCCCCCAATGAAATACATATGTACATAGTACGAGTATACATATATCAGCGATGACCATAAAGGAAACTTCAACTGCTAGCACCTCTCTCTGCCTCTCTCTATCTGTGGTCATCGCTTTAATGAAGGAAGACTAACTAAAACTTATCTAGACGAAAGCAGAAGGCCTCCGGTGAGAGATCATGGCTGGCTTTAGCTTTTCTAAAGGTCTGTCTGTCTGATTTCAATTTGGTTTTCGCTTTGGGGGATTCATTTGTATGTAATTTTGTTCTGCTTTCCAAATGGCAAGGGAAGATCAGCGCGGTTCATTGTAGGTTGCTGTTTTGTTCTCTGTTTGATGTGTGTGTGTTTTTTTCTTGCTGTTCTTGTTGTCGGTTGTCTGTAATTGCTAAGTTTAATTATTGTTTTTGTATCGTTAGCAGCTTTCTTTTTTCCATTTTTTGGTTTTAGGTTCGTCTTGTATCCCCTTGTTTTAGTTAGCTATGATTTTGGTTGGGTTTTTTGTTGTTTTTGGGTTCTCTTGTTTGTTCTTTAATTAATTAATTAATTAATTAATATATATATATGTATGTATATATATATATGTATGTATATACTTTATGTCTATGTCTATTTGTTCAGCTTCAGCTCTGACTTATTTATTTACAAAATAGCAGTTTTCTTTAGTTTATGTATATTTAATTATATATGTAAATGTATGTATATATTTAATATATATATTTATTTATATATGATCTTTTGTATTACTCATTATTTAAACTTAACGGCAGTTTTGATGTTTTTAGCAATATCATGTGTGTGTGTGTGTGTGTTCATTGTGTCTGTGTTGTCTATATGTATGTGTGTGTGTGTGTTTGTCTCTTATCAGTGAACGCAGGACATTAGCAGCACCTTAACCAGCAGACTTCACGACCCTCACAAGTGAATATGTATGGATGGTTCTTTAACACTAAGATTTTTCATTGGATGTTAGCTCAGCAACTGGCCACTAGCCACTAGTCGATCAGTGGAAATACAACAGCCGATTTGCTGTCTGAAGGCAGTACAATTATAGTTTCCCATGATTTTGATCTATTCCAATCTGTATACATACATATATCTATCAACCAAGACCCTTAGTAACTCTAAACATCTGTTCAACATCTACATAGATGTAGATTTAATGATTTCCTAAGTACTCAGCGGCGAATGCCATGTGTTTGTGTTGTTTGCTTCAATTGAATGATTTTAGATCAGCGAATCAACGTTATTCAAAATAGAATAAGACTAGCATAAGATTGATCAGTGATCGGACAAGGGTTGAAAGCTTACAGCAGTGTTCTCCCAATAATCGGACAAGCTCGATTCAGATAGCAATTGTCTATTTTTCTAACTATTTCATTTTCTGCATGCACATGTTCTTCCCCAAGCAGTGGAAGCAGTGTAAGAACTGCTGCCAAGCTGTGCAGATGCAACTGCTTTAGGACTGCAAGGTTGAAGGAGAACTGCTTTAACAGCGACAGGCCGCTGTTGATTTCCGCATACGCGTTCGCTTCCGCTTCCGCTCCTCGTTTTTGCTACGCCTTTTTGCCTTAGTTTTGGTTTCTTTTCTGTTTTATTTGGTTTTGTTTTTTGTTTTTGTTTTTTTTTTTTTAGTTTTTGGTTTAGTTTCATTTTACTAATATTTGACTAATATTTAATTAATAGAGCATAATTTAAAGTTGAAAATAAAATTAGCAGATATTGTATGTTTGTTTCTTGTTGTTTGTTTGTTTGTTTGTTTGTTTGTTGTTTTTGTCTGGATGTTTTCGTTTGGTTTGGTTTTGGTTTTGTTTTTGTTTTTGCTAGCTTCTAAAGAAAGGAAGAAACTCCAATTAGATTAGTCTACTAAGATAATTTGATTTAGTTTTTTAGTTTTTTTTTTGGTTTTGTTTTTTTTTTTGTTTGTTTGTTTGTTTTGTATCTGTTCTGTTGTTTTTCTTGTTGTTGTTGTTGTTGACTATAACGATTGTTAGTTTTAGTTGCTAAATTTGAACATAGGTATCAAGTAGAGTTTTTCTTTATCTTCTTTGAGTGTGTGTGTGTGTGTGTGTTTCTGTGTTGTGTGTGTGTGTGGGTGTGTGGTGTTTGTGTGAGATTACGAGAAGAGAAATAAATAAAATAAAGAAAAAAGGAAATTCCTTCTAGAAAGCCAGTCCAAATTTGACTCTTTGGTGTCTACGAATACGAATACTCTAATTCAAGCTTAGTGAACTGGCACTGAGTGTGTGTGTGTGTGTGTGTCTGTACTGTGTGTGAGTGTGTGTGTCTCTCTGTATTTTGTATCTCTGTGTGTGTGTGTGGCTGTGTTTTACATTTGCTGTTTAATTTACAACTACGCTGCTTACTAAGTATTATTATTTTAATTATTTTAATTATTTATTATTATTTTATTTGTATTTATTAATAAAATTCTAAATTAGACTGCTTTTGATGACGTTTCTGGCATCCAACGTAGCATTTCACTGCGCAAATTTCGTCCATTTTCCATTTGTTTGACTGCAACATAAAAACGTTGTGAGAATTGTTATAAACTTGAAGATATATATAGATTGTAATCCCATAGATAAGTAGTCATCCCAAATACCTTGACCCATTGCAGTACTTGCACTTGCAGCCAGTGATGGGAAGGATGTGTCTATGATATTTACCCATTGTCTCTATGGATTATTAGTAGTATAATATATGTAGGTAATAGTGCAGATACACAGATGTATACTTGATTAATATGTATGTACATACGTGACTGGATTAGTTACCGTTTCTCTCTCTCTATTGTTAAACCCATGAGCACCAAAATTCCCATCACTGTTGCCTTGTTGCCTTGTAGCCAGCTGCCCAGCCAGCAACTACTCACCTAGTAGTCAGACGTCGGTCTCAATACTGACAGCCATCGCGTTATTATGCCTTAACTGTAAACTATTTGTGCTCCTTAGGCCATTCTGGGCCATCTGCTGCTGTCCTTGTCCTTGCTGCGACTGCGACTGCTGCTGCTGCTGCTGCTGTTGGAGCTGGAGCTGCAGCTGGAGCTGCTGCTTCTCGAAGGATTGCTGCGTCCTCAGAAAGGGCACCATGTGGCGGCCCGTATGATCAGTCAGACCTGGCGTGGTTGCATCAATGCCATCATCCAAATCCATGATGTCCGATGACGACTCGGAGAGTGAGGATTTCTTCAAATGTTGACCTATTCAGTTTTTTTTTGGGGGGCGGGGGTATTCAGTGGAATTGTTGTTGTTGTTGTTTTTGTTGTTGTTGTTGTGGGGAATACACAAAGAGCAATCGATTAGAAGATAAACACTCAGGCAGTTGGGGGACGGGATTCGTGGGGTAGTTTGGGTGGGTAGTTTGGTAGTCGGGTGTTTTTTTTTGGGAGAAGCTTAGACTAAAAACATTCTTATGCGGTAAATATATGTATATAGTAAGTAGCAGTTATAGTAGTAAGTAGTATGTACCTAGTGCACCAGGTAAATATGAACAACTTGTAACGTGGTTGAAATTTTGGCTCTGCATCTCCTCCTGATCCGTTTCGCGGTGATAGAAGTAATTGAAATTACTGACGATAACCGGTACCGGCAGTGCGATTGTCAGCACACCAGCGATCACGCACAAAGAGCCGACAATTTTGCCCCAGAAGCCGACGGGCCTAAATGCATTGCATTTATCGATTTGCATTCGATTTTCATTGTTTCAATGGCAATATTCATGGGTTCGATTCATATATATGTTTGTATCAATTTTCAATTGGTGGGGTTTTCGTTTTTGTATATTTAACCCCCGTTTTCATTCGGTTTTAAATATGCAAATTCATTTCGAAATTTCAAATTCAAATCGTTGAATTCGTGTTGTATATATATTTGTTCGATTCATATCGATATATATATATTTTTTAGTTTATTTTTTATATATATATATATATTTTTTTTTTCGTTTTTTGGTATTTTTGTTTGTTTGGTTTGGTTTTTTGGTTTTGGTATGAAGAAGAACGTAGAAGAAGAACGCAGTATGTAAATCAGGTGGTAAAAAAAAACAAACAAATAGAAACAAGTTATAAGTTTTGATATATTCGATATACTATACTAGATAGCCAATGCCGCTGCCACTGGTGGGTGGCATTGGCGTTGGCCTTGGTCCGGGTCCGTGTCCTTTTCGGGGCCCGGACCCAACTGAAGTCAACTCAAAAACATGTCACAACAGAGAGATGGGTTACAAAAACGGAGCGAGTTAGATAACAGAGATAAGATCGATAAATGGAGTGTGGATATAGGCATATTTTTTGGGGATACATACAATGGAACTCAATGGAACTCAAGGCAAAAAATCAAAACGAAAAGCTCAACAGGGTCATCGAGTAAATACGCAAAAGGGGGGATCGATCGGGTGGCATTAGTATCGTTAGCTAGTTCGTATTAGTATGGATATTGTTATAGGTATTTGTATTGGTATAGGTACTGGTTTTGGTTTCGGTTTTGGTATTAGTATTCGTATGCAAACATTGAAAGCAAATCGTTCTCTGATCTTGCTCCTGCCTCCATGGCTGCAGCGAACAGAGAAACGAAAACAATATCAAAATCAAAATCAAAATCAAAAAACCAACTAAGGGACAAAAACTAAACAATGTTTTCTCGAAACAAAGACTGACAAAACCAAGAACGTCAAAGTATGAGTAAGGAAATCAGGGATAAGTACACTAATAAGTATAAATATATATAAATAGAGATAGTTAGATATAGATATAGCTGGGCTGGCTTGGCTAACAAAAAACCGAAGCGTACTTATTGCCAAATGGAATAAACAAAATGTGCCGGCGTTTGGCGTCGTCGCTGTTAAACTTGACACAAAATGAATATACATAGTAGAGGGATGTGTGTGTGTGTCTGTGTGTGGAAGGACCAATGCAAATCAATCAGAATCGGATCGAACCACGAACCATCCACCGTACAGTCGCACCGCAGTGGCAGGTGGCTGTGGCAGGTCCGGTCCGGTCTCCGGTGACTGCTTTGGCACGCACATACAGAGTGAGAGTGGGGGGGCAAGTGAGCGATATAGAGGGCAGTCAGAGAGACAGATAGCGAGAGCTGGAGTTGGAGTTGGTCCTAGATGCCTCCTAGATGTCTTCATATTCTTCTCTTGAGCTTCATCTTGCTCTTGGATGATGTTCGAGTCTTCTCTGTATTGGATTGGTGTGCTGACTGGACTGACGACTGACCCACGACTGTTTGTGCTGACTGTACTTCATGTATGACTGTAACTTGGGTGTGGTGTGAGGTGCGAGGTCAATGAATGATGGGAGATGACAGATAGAGAGCCTGCACAACACAGAGGCGACGTTTTCTGTGCTGCAACTGAGTGTGTCCTTAGTCATGTGTGTGTGTGTGTGTGTGTGTGTGTGTTATACATAGAGATATAGGGTAATAGTTAAGCGATCGTAAGTAGGTAAAGAGTACGAGTAGCTGATATTATGCTCATTCGAGTGTTCGAGTTAAGGAACCAAATCAAAATCAAAGCGAGAGAAAAAAACGTACGTGTTCAAAGTGATTAGAAAAGCCAAAAAAGTTTCGATTCAACTCTTGGTTGGTTGGTTGATTGTTGGGTTTATGGTTTGTGTGTGTGTGTGCATTCCTGTGTCTGTTTTGTGTTTGTGTGTGTGTGTGTGTGGGGAGGACTTGTGGTGGTCTTGTGGTGGAGTTGTGATATTGGGAATAGCAAGAGTAGCAAGTTGTATATATGCAAAATGTGCTAAGCGTGCGCCCTTGTGTGTGTTTGCGTTTGCTTTTGCTTATGTTTTTCTTTGCGTTTGCTTTTGCTTTTGCTTTTGGTTTTGGTTTACGAGTAGGTTAGAGTAGGTTTTTGTCTTTGCTTTTCTTATGCTGGATTTAGCTTTGATTTACTTTAATATTTGCGTTTTGTTTTTGATTTGCGTTTGATTTGCGTTAATTTGCTTTGCTTTGCTGGTTGATTGCGCCTCAATTTATATACATATATGTGTGTAGGCAATATATGTATATATATATTGATTTGATTCTGATTCTGGTTCGGTCGCAATCACAATCTCGATCGTGGCTTGGACATCGACGTCGATTGGATATAGCAACAGAATGCACATGCACCGGAATCGGGAAGCACAGGGAAACGGGACTTAGGAGCAGAAGCAGGAGCCGTACAGCCTGAGCCGGAGCTTTCGAGAGCTGCCAAATGCTGCGGGTTGTTCTTAGTCTTTTGATAGGTTTTGCTGTTTTCATCATGTTATAATTTCTTTTTGCTTGATCTTGTTCTTGTTCTTGTTCTGGTTGTTGCTGGTTCCTGAGCTGAGCTGAGCTTATACTGCTGATGCTGCTGCTGCTGCTGCTGTTGTTGCAGGTTGTTGTTGCAGGTTGCAGGTTGCACTTGCTGATGTTGCATCATTGCTGGGCATTGCTGGTTGCGATAGCAGTAATGGTTGTGATAGCAATAGCGTAACGATAACGATAGCGATTGCTGGTAGCTTGTAGCTGGTAGCTGTAACGGGAACAGGAGCGCAGGAGCGTCGGCAGGTGCAGGCTGAGCAGACTGAGCGCTAAAGCGTTTCTTACATTTGGTTTTTGTTTTTTTTTTTGGTTTTTTTACATTTAGAGGGGGAGAATGTAAGCAAAAGTTTACAAAATATTCCATAAACGATTATTATATTATGACATATCATATACGAGTACATATGTATGTATATAGGTAGGTAAGTAGGTAGGTAGGTAGGTAGGTAGGTATGTATATAGCATATTCATAGATCAGTACAGATATACGAGTAGTTGTGCGTATATCCGGGGATAGTAGTAGTAGATACAGATACAGTAGATAGGCAAAACCAAAATATGGATAGATAGGCAAAATGGAGGCATACAAAAAACGAATACGAGTAGTACCAAAGTATCAAATGAAAACGAAAAGAGAGAGTTTCAGAGACAGAGATATTCAAAATAAAGAGAACTGAGACTCCTCCCCCCTCTATGCAGAGAGGGCAGAAGATACATACATACATATGTAGGTACAGATACGGGAGATACATATATATATATAAAGATAGATTAAGAGAGAGACAGAGAAATTGGTTGGCAAAAATCGGTTGGTAATCGGGTGAAGAATCGGGGCGGTGGGACGGCATGGGGCGGGGCGGGGCAGGGCTGGTCAGGGCGGGTTCGGGTTCGGGGCTGGACTCGAGGGGGGGGTATTCACACTCACCGTTCGCTGGATACAGCACCGCCTGGCTTGCCTGGTCCTGGACCTGGGCTTGACCTGTTCGGACTTCAACTTTCCAAGATTTTCAATAAAAATTTCAATATCTTTTTTTTTTATAGTTTCTGTGGTTTCTGTGTATCTTTTTTTGTTGTTGTCGCCTTCTCATGTGTAAGATATGTACGTGTCGGTGTGTGTGTGTGTGAGTGTCAGTGTGTGAGAGAGAGGGGTAAGGCAATAGAGCTAAGACTACGCTAAGAAATAACCGTAAGAGAATGTGCTCCTTATATGTATGTGTGTATGTATGAGGGTTTGTATCGTGTATATGCCTACTGTATGTAGTATATATACATTGAATGTGTTAGTGTGTGATCGGTAGGCGGTTGGGGGAAGACGGGGGAAGACCTTGTGGGCACTTAGGTCTACGAGTATTTAACTAGTTACTAGACTTATGGCTATGATAACGATTCTATGGCTAGATACTTGCCACTCCCTCTGCAAAGATCTACCCAAAACATACGTTACGAGTACGAGATACTTAGATACGAAACGCAAGCTAGGCTAGAGGGGGTGGTTGTGGGTTGGCTGTTGGTGGTTGGTAGGGGAAAGGTGGAAAGGTAGGGCTAAGGGATGATATGTATACGTATTTGGGGGCTGGAGAGCTCTAATTACTAATTACTTTTCGGGCTAGCATTCGTCTTTGGATTTGGATGGATTTGTATTTTTCGGTTGATGGATGCTTTTGTTTTGTTTTTTTCATAAATTATTTTTATTTTTTTTTTTTATTTTTATTGAATAACGATTATAAAACATTTCATTTTAATCTTAACAACATTTCCTTCTTTTTTTTTTTGTTTTTTTTTTTGCTTTTTGTTGGTTTTGCTTTTGGTTTATTATTTTGTGAGTGGGTTTTTTTTTTTGGTTTTTCGGTTTTTGTCATATCTCATTGGGCGTACGTAATACTAAGTTATAGTTTCTATATGTGGATTACTCGTGTTATCTGGTATCTTTTATATACTTTGATTCGTATTGTTCTGGTTTTTCTTGGTTGGTTCTCTGCTTGTTTGTTTGTTTTATTGTTTCTCAATTATCATTATCGTTCATGTGTTATTCATGCTATAGCCGATGCTTTGTTCTGTTCGTTGGGTTCCTGGTTTGGTCTATGGCTTCATATTGTGTGTCTAAGTCCGGTCTGGCGTTCTGTTCGGCTCTGTCCGGCTGTGGTTCGGGGTTTTCGGGAACTTCTAACTAAACTTAAACATATTTTTGTTTGCTTTAATCAAGGCCAAATCAGAATTGAATTGGAAATCAATCAACAAAGAAGTGTTACAATTATTTCAATATATTTTTTTTTATGTATATATACACACATACATGTGTATGTATATGTATATATTTTCTTTTTTTTTAAATTACTTTGTTTTTTTTTTTAATCTCTATTTGCAGTCTTTGTCCTTAATAGAAATTTTGTGTTGGTTTTTTTTGTATGTTCTTGAAGCATTGAGGAGAGTCTGACAGATAGTTTTTCATTTAGTTTATAGATTTTGTTTTGATTTACTCGTACATGTATAGCATATAGCATACGGTATATAGCATACGGTATATGGTATATGGTATATAGGTATTGTTTTTTCTTAGTTTTTATCTTTCATTTTGGTTCGTTTTCGTTTTCGTACTTTTAAGATTCGTTTAGCTTTTAGTTTTTAGTTTTTAGTTTTAGTTTTAGGGCTTGTCGTTTAGATTGCAATTAAATTTAATGGAAAACTTGAAAGGATTGTTTCTGTTTTTAAGTTTTGGGAGAAGTCGAACGTGTCTTGTTGTTTTTGTTGTGTGATTTGTTTTTGCTTTCCTTTTTGTTTTTGTTTTTTTTGCTTGTTTTGTTGTTATGTGTGGATTATTCGATTCGTTCTTCGAGTTATTCTCATGTATCTGAGCTTGGTTATTAGGATTATAATTTAGTTTTTGCTTTACAACGATATGTCTGCTTCTTCTCCTGGAGATTTCTTCGATTCTTCGTTTATTCGAGTATCTTTTAGTAGTATCTTTAGGCTTTATGCTTTCTTTAGTACGTTTGAGTAGGAAAGGTTAGACGTTGAGAACGGGAAAGATCGATAGCGTTGAGTCGAGTTGAATGGGAGAGTAGAACCTATTTCAAGCATACGAAACTAATACGAAAGTCGGATGAGATGCGCTTTACGGCTCTAAATAAGTGTACAAGTACGAGTGTCTGTATGTGTGTGTTTGTCTATGTCTGTGTTTATGTTTGTGCTTGTTTGGGTTTCTAATTAGCATTGATCGATTAGTTCTTTGATTGATTGATTGCTGCTGCTGGCTGTGATTGGTCATTAAATTACAGAATTACAGAACTAAGAATACTTAAGTACCATCTGTTTTAGGCTAAATAAGATCGAAAATGTTACAGTTACAGTTACAGTTTCTGATTCATTTCCATTTCCATTGGCTGGGCTAACTACAAAACTACTCCAAAATACTTGATAATTGAAAAATGAACTGAATGAATCGGTTCAAGTACGACGGGTTCAAGTATGGGTACGGTTACGGATACGGATACGGGATCGGAATGCAACGTGACTCGTTCTATTTGGGTTTATACGTATTTACAAGGCGGTGTGGCACAGCTGTTGTGTGCGAAATAAAAACACAAAACGCATCAAGAACTTGAGTTAATCTCTCTTTCTTTAATTTCGGCTTCGCTTCTTTGGTTGGAAAGATCGGTTCGGATCGGACGTCGGCTCGGTTTTCATGTTGGTTTTCCTCCTCGTCGTCTCTGGCTTCTTTTCTTCTTTGGTTCGATACGAATACGAGTATATTCTAGGGTGTTTTTGTTGTCTAAACTATGTACCTCGTCGATACCTAAAACTGACTCGATTGCAGCACACGTGTATGTCTGTGTGTTTGTGTGTCTGTGTGTGTGTATGTATTAGGCTATGTGTTTGGCTATGTGCTATTTATATGCTTCTATATATGTATGTACAATTTGAAATTGTTTAGAATTTGTCTCGTGTACTTAGCTCAATTTAATTACATTAAATGTTTGTCCATCTCGAATTAATTTTAATTGTAATTTATTTAAACATATAATAACATTTCTTTTGCTGAACACATTTATTCCAAATATATTTTTTTTCTTCTCCTCTTTATTTGTTTTTGTTTTTGTTGTTGTTGGGTTTTGTTTCAAGCGTTCATAGGTAAATATTAACACAATTTTTTTGTTGTTTTTCTGTTTTCTTTGCTTTATTTTATTTTTGTATTTTTTTTTCGTATTTTTTTACTTGTTTTTTTTTTTGTTTTTTGTTGTGTGTTTTAAGGTAATTTTAGTGGCTCAGTTTGTGATTAAATCAAAGTCTTACGATGTATGAAAAGAACATTACGAGTATGAACGTATAATCATAAGAATAAAACTAAACGCGAATCCTATGTCCTGCTATACATTGGAAATCCTTAGACTCATTTACAATTATCATACGGTCGCTAAATTTATTCAATTGTCTAGATTAAGGCTAGGAAAAAAAAACAACCTTACTTTACAATCGGCCCTTTGTATCTGCTAACTGCTAACTGCTATCTGCTAACTGCTATCTGCTATGTGGTAACTGGTATCTGGTATGCTTGTATCTATTACCCTACAAATTCTCTCCCTCCTCTGTCCCGTCCTAAATCATAGATCTAAACTTAGTTAAGCGGATCCGTTTCGTTTTATCCATTCATCCATTTGGTATTTCTTTTCCCCTGTTGCTCCCATCTTCTATTCTCCTTCTGCTGCTTATTCTCTTGGTGTTTGCGTTCCTCTTATTCTCCATCCTCCATTTCTTACAGATACAAGGACTCTGGTATGGCTAAGTACAGTACAACTAAATGACATTTGCATGTGTGTTTTGCTTTCGCTTTCGCTTCTCTTTTCTTCTCTTCTCATTGCTCTTCTTTATTATGTATATTATTACTATCGTTTATCGTTTATAGTAGTTATAGAGTAGTTTTTAGGGTTTTGTTTTGTACAAAAAAGCATTCGCAGGCTCGTTCCTTGATGGTTTCTGTTTCCTTTTGTTTTCCGCTCTGCTTGGAGAGTATTTACACGCAGTTGTAGGCCAGACAAGTGGCCAGACCCCACTGCTAAGGGGAACTCGGACTTGGACTTGAACTTGGACTGAAGCTGAACTTGCAGCTGACAGATGGCCTCTCATGTGTGCACGGAGCCCTCTGTGGCGCTTGGAAAAGTGTTATTGTTCGGTTAACCTCTTCTTCTGTATTGCACTTGACTGGGAGGATCGGGGGGGAATCGGACTGGGATTGGATGGGGACTGGCAGTGGGATCGAAGGAGGCACAAGGAGGTGTGGAGTTGCCTACTCTCCCCGCTTATTTGCATTCCCCCCTACCCCCTCACCCACCCCATTCTGATCTTTGTGTCTGTCTGTGTGAATGTAATTGTTGTATGTGTGCGTGGACGGTTTTCGAAGCTTTATAAATGTACTCGCATTTTAGTTAGGGTTTTCTTCTCTTTTCTATCCTCAATATACAACGGCTGGTTCCTTTTTATATACAGGTTATACATATATACATATGTATGTATTATATGTATTATCTACTAACACACACTCATTTATTTTTATTCTTTTTTTGTTTATATTATTTATACATTTTATGCAAAATTGGAATTTGCATAGTTTCAGTCAACGATTTTAATCCTCTTCGGGTTTCTATATATTTGTTATTCTCGTTTTTACTGTCTATGTGTGTGTGTGTGTAGGTGGTTGTGTGTTACTGGGTGTGTGTGTGTGTTGGGTGTGTGTGTGGGAGGGGTCCTTTCAGCCAATGCAATCCAGTTGAAGAAGTTAATGGAGTTTGTCCCGGACAGGTTCTCGGGAGTAGCTCGCTTTTTTATCATTTTATACATTTTACTCTCCTTTTTTTTTGGGTTTTGTTGTTTAATTTGATATCTCTTTTCATGTGAACGTGGTCGGTCATATGGGCCTCTAAATATATAATATGGTTTTATTATAAAATCATAAGAGCGTTTTCTGTTTTGTTTTCCATTACTCTCATTATGTTCTGTTTGTTATTGCGGTTGAGCTGATCTGTGACTTGGATATCCGTTGGATATGGATGCGAACTAATGCTTATCAATGCTCTCTCTTTTGTTTCTTGTCTCTTGTTTTGTAGTTTAAGTAGTTGCAGTCATTTTTCCGTCCACTAAACAACAACAACAATAATTGCTCTTGCTCTGCAGCAATTATATTGTATTATTTATGATATTTTTGTTTTTGTTTTTGTTTTGTTTTTGGTTTAGTTGAATATTTGTACTTTTTATTTCGATTTAATTCGGGGGGATCGAAGCAGAAGAATCGCAGGTTCTGTTCGTCAGCTGACATACAGGAGGTTCGGTTCAGTAGGTTAGTTTTGTTATAAGGTTGGGTTAAGTGGTTGGGCGAGTGGGTGGTTGGGTGGGTGTGGTTTGGTTTGGAGGGCTAGAGATTTCCCTGAAGCTTTAGTCAAAAAACAAATTCCTCGCAACTGAATCGATGGATTGAGGGTCTTTAGTGTTTTATGTTTTCTTAGTGGTACACATACACATACACATATGTATATAAATGCACGTATATGCAATGGTTAGGCTTATCGATTAGTTACTTCAGTTAGTTGGTTAGTTAGGCTATATATTTGTATTTCCTGTCACATTTAAAAGCAGATATTGCATCGGATCTCGTTTGCATTTGGTATGCTTCTCCCTTTCTTCTTCCTTTCTTTTGTTTGTTTTGATTAATCACTATACACATTGGGTTTGTTAAATATTACGGCAGTTTTTCTATACGTTTAGTTCAGTGATAGTGTAAGTGTGTGTGTGTGTATGTAAGTGGACTGTGTTTTGTATGCCTCTGTCACTTGCGACTTGGCTAGACTGCTTGCATTCTAGCTGGACTGCTTTCCATCTATCGCATCTGCTGTACTGCTTTCCCTCTATCCCTACTATACGGACTGCTTGGCTTGCTGCTATGTGTAGAAGTACTGCTTGTTCCGTGCTGCGCTTAGATCTGTTCTGTGTTCGGTGTTCTGTGCTCTTCTTTGATCAGCTTTTTGGTTTGTTAGTTTGTCTGTGTGTGTGTGTGTTAATATTTTTAATGGTTTATTGACTTATTTACAGTACTGAGGTCGGATTATGCAGGGCTAGTTCTGTTATTCAATGAGTTAGATCAAAAATCTTTGATTTTGTTTGTGTGGTTATCGGACTTCCCATCTGCTGCCGCCAGCTCTTCGTTCGATGTTTATGCTCTCTTTTACATTTATCTTTATGGGGTTTATAGTTTTAGTTAGACAATGTCTGGATTATACATATTATGTACATATAGGGTGCCTCGCTCGACTCTTTCACACCCTATGATCGAGATGATTTTTACTTGATTTACTTGTTACTTTTGTTTTTGAGTTTTTTGGTTTGTTTTGGTTTGGTTTGTGGGGTATGCTTTTCCTTTTGTGTTTTCCACGTTTAAGTTTAAGTTTAGAATTTAATTAAATGTAATTTAAATGTAAATTAGGATTTAGAATAATTTAGCCATAGATTAAATTTGTTTTGTTATTTGTTCTACTTAAATTAAATACAAACAGCTTTCTTTGTAGTCGTTTCTGGCATCCAACGTAACTCTTGTCAAGGCCAATTCTATACCACTAATCTTCGTCTTTCGCACTGGTCGGATCAGACATAGATACATACATAGATGGTGCATATACAATAATACAATTTTGGGTTCCCATACGTAAAAAATACACACAGAACGAGACATACATACATAGTCGAGGGTTATGGTATTGATAGATTTAGGTAAATATATGCATATAAAGACATACGAGTATGTATCGCGTAGGTGGGAGGGCGCGCCACGTGGAGAGAAAAGAGAGAAAAAGTTATGTTCTAATCAAATCGGAATTCAATTCAGTTTTCAATTCAATTGATTGGCTGTCCGCACTGCCACTGTACCACTGTACCACAGTACCCACTGGTAAGCTCTAGTCTCTGGCATCTGTGGCAGTGCGCACAATCCTTTTTGGAATTTGTTTGTTTGTTTTTTCGTTGTTTTGCAACACTTTATCTTAGTTAGGCTCTACTGTTTAGAGGTGCACAAGGATGGTGAAGTGAAAGTGATTTAGTTGGGTAGACAGAAAGAGAGTAAAAGGGAGGTCGGGATATGGGCGGTAGGAGGTAGTGAAGAGGCCAGGAACAGGAGAATGGAGCTGGGATGAGTGTGAGAAAGAGTGGGTGGGGCGGGGGCAGAGAGCGAGTGAGACAGATATAGAGTGAGAGGAGTGTGCGAAAGCGAGTTAACCAACACTTACCCAGTAGTCAAACATCGGTCTCGATACTAACGGCCAGGGCATTATTGTGCCTCATGGTGAGGGTTGTGGCGCCGCTGCCGCTGCCGCTGCCACTGGCGCTACTCGTTGTTGCCGCCGCGCTCGTGCTTATTGTGGACTGTTGCTGCTTGAAGCCGTTCTGCTGCTGCTGCTGCTGCGGCTGCGGCTGCGGCTGGTACGGCTGCTGCTGTAGTGGGTGCTGCTGCAGTGGGTGCTGCTGCAGGGGATGCTGGAGCTGCTTATCGAGCGACATCGACATCGAAGTCGACGATGCTGGCTGCTGCTGCTGCTGTTGTTGCTGTTGCTGCTGTTGCTGGGCTCCCAAATACTGAGCTGCTGCTGCACTACGTCCAGGATGTGTCTCACTTAATCCCGGCGTCGACTCGACACCATCATCCAAATCCATCATATCCGATGAGGACTCGGACAACGAAGATTTCTTCATGTGTTGACCTACTTGGTAGTTTGTAGTCAATTGTTTAGTGTGTTGTCACGCAGTTTTCGGCACGCGGTGGCATACAAGGTTGTGTGTGTGTGTGGTGTGTGTGTGTGTGTGTGTGTGGTGTGTGTGTTTGGTGTGTGTGTGGGAGAAGAGGGTGGTGTTGTGAGTTGTGGTGATTGGTTTCGATTGCAGGCGTGGTGGTTGCAGTGGGTTGGTGGGATGGCAGGAAGGTGGGAGAATAGATCACGGCATTTGGGAGCGGAACGGAACAGTTTGGATCGGTTTGGTTTGGTTTGGTATGGTATGGTTTTGGTATGGTTTGGTATGGTTCGGTTTGGATTTGGATTTGGATTTGTTTGGAGATCACGTTTCGAGATTCAAATTTTCCATACAATTGTTGGACGGAATAAAGAGAGAAACAAAAAGAAGAGAGAGAGAAGAGAGAAAGAGGAGATCACACATACAGTTGTAATGCATCAATTACAATAATGTTTTTTGTTGTAGTTCTTGCCTTACACACAAAACACACAGTACGTGCACACGTTGGTTGTAGGGTTGCCTCAGCCGCTGCCCCAGCCTCTGCCATGGACAGGGTTGCCGCCTGCGTCCACAGGGCACGGGGCACTGGGCACTGGGCTATAAACGCAGCCGGCTGTCCTGTCCGGCCATCGCTGGCGCGCCTCAGCAGCGGGGGCAGTGGCAGCGGCAGTGGCAGGGGCAGGGCAGGGCTGCCACCCACAATTCGTTTCTTTCTTCGTAAATGTTTCTATTTTTATTCGAAAAGGGGATTCGAGATTCTAATTCTTGTTTCTTTCTACACATTCTTTTTGTTGTTTGTTTGTTTTTGTTTTTTGTTTGTTTGTTGCTCTACTTTTGAGTAGTATGTGAGGTTGTGGTTGGTTGATTGGTTGGTTGGTTGGTTTGTTGTTTGTTTGGTTGTTGGTTGGTTGGTTGTTGGTGTGTGGGGCGGGGCGGGGGGTCAGTGGGTTATCCCATGGGATATGTGGTATATGCGTAAACGATTAACAAGTAACGAGTACGAGCACGGCCATGAGCACGAGCTCAAGGCTACGAGTACAACAGAGAGACACACACACAGAGAGAGAGAGAGAGACAGAGAGACAGACAGAGAGAGAGAGAGAGAGAGACAGAGAGTGCACACACAGAGAGGGGTGAACTTACCTAGTGTACCTGGCAAATATGGACAACTAGTGACATGATTAAAGTTCTGGCTCTGCATCTCCTCCTGGTCCGTTTCGCGGTGATAGAAGTAATTGAAATTACTGACGATAACCGGCACCGGCAGTGCGATTGTCAGCACACCAGCAATGGCACACAATGATCCCACAATCTTGCCCCAAACGCCGACGGGTCTGTATTTCATTTTCAAAATCAATTTTCAGTTTCAATAACAATTTTCAGTTTTTAGTTTTCAGTTTTCAGTTTCGGGTTTCAGTTTCAATATCAATATCAATTTCGAATTCAATCGATTGGTTTGCAGTTATCGTATGTCGAACGATAAAAGATACAAGTGTTCAATGCATAAATACGATACATAATTGTTTGGTTTCGGTCGTTTTGGGGTTGCATTTCGTTGTTGTTATCGATTGTTATCGTTGATATTTTTTGGTATTTTGTTGGGAGATTTTTGTGCAATATTTTTGTTCGTTGTTGGGGAATATTTTTTTTTTTTTGTATTTTTTTTGTATTTTTAATTTTGTTGTTGTTTTTTTGATTTATATTTGATTTGATTTGAATTGAGAATTTGGAGTTGGTTGTTGTAGTTTTTTTGATTTTTGATTTTTGAAATTTGGTATTTTGTTTGTTTGGATTGGATGGAAGCGAGCGATGTTAACGAACGAACGATATAAATAAAATGAAAATACAAATATATAAGAAATGTAAAGTAAAACTCTCGTTTGTTCTTAATATTCATTTTGCGCTGGTATTATTTTGTTTTTTTCATAATACTTTATGCAATTGCAAAATCATACAGCATTACGCAATTTATATAGGTAGATATAGGTATAGGCATATAGATATGGATATTTGTTTAAATATATAGATAGATATACATATAGGAGGTGGGTATATGGGGAGATACATATATATAGAGAGAGACAGAGAGAGAGATATTCAAATTTGGGCAAATATATATAGATATAGATATGTAGATAGAGGCGGGTAGTACGGTACGGTTGGGTAGGTGTGGTGTGGTGTGTATATACAGGGTATACGAGTAATTATTAGGCATTATTCTAGAGAACGATCAAACCAAAAGAGTACTCCACAAATGGCACAACACTTAGAACTTTGAACGTGGAGTGGAGTAGCGTATTAGTTATTGGATATTGGATATTGGATAGCTGGCATGGTACTTTGGCTGTTTAAAGCAGCAGCTGAGCTGTTCTCGTTGTAGCATTATGTAGCTGTAGCTGTAGCTGTAGCTGTAGTAGTGGTAGTGCTAGCAGTGTGTGCGTGTGTGTGTGCTTATACAGATAGAATTATTGCACAAGTGCGATCGAGAAACGCAGGTGCCAGTGGGTGGGGGTGGAGGTGGAAGTTGGACAAACAGAAACCGTCGACAAAGAGCTAGAACTCAAATTGGTGCGTGTGTAACAGAAACTTTTCCTTTCTGACAGGCCACTCATAGGGATAAGGATAGGGTATAGGTATGCGGAGCGAGGAAGGGTAAGGGACTAAAGACCAAGGACCAATGGGGCTCGGGGTATGGGATCATTGGCAGTTCCACTAATTCGATTTGGCAGGCCGCTTGGGCTTTTTTCTTTTTTGGCAGCAGCTAAAGCTAAATAACTTTTGTATCTGTGTGTCTGAATGTTTGTGTTCGTGTGTGTGTTCGTGTGTGTGTGTGTGAATGGGCGTGAAAAGGTGTCTGTCTGTTTGTGTGTGGTGGTGTGCGTGGCACATATTGGGTCCATGCAGCATGCTCGTCCTTCGCTCCTACTATTCGGTTCCTTTTCTGTAGAAACTTTTTATTTGTCGGTGTAGTCATTGGTGTGAACAAAACTCGATTAACTGTTTTTCAGCAGTAAATGAAGTTACCGTTATCCTTAAAGCCATCTGGCGAGTGTCTGTGTGGAGGTGTGTGTGTGTGTTCTCCCAATCGAGGAACGCCAGTGTTTAGTTTCGATGATGATGATGAGAATGGATGGATGGGCAATGGACTGTACTTTTGACTGTACAATACTTGGTGAGTGAGGAATAGAGCTTATGGATTTTCATTTGGTATATTTTTGATATTTTCCAGTATGTACTTTAGTATTTTCATACAGTTATCAGTATATATATTTTTTGTTTTGGTTTCTCTTAGGTAAAAACTAAACAACGACACAACGGTTACACTTGATAATTGATAATTGCGATAATAAAATAATGAATATAAATGCAAACTAGGAACAGAATAGATTCATGGATAGACGACGGCGGCAAATGGCAACCGCGTCCTCCACGAAACTCGCAATGGAGAGTTTTAAAATACTCGATTATTATGATAGAGAGAGAGAGAGAGAGAGAGAAAAAAACAAAGCCCTGTATGTGAAACTAATGCTCAACTAAAATTGAAACTAAATGGGAACTGAAACAGAAACGCAAATTAGTCAAACGAAATATGAAACGAAACGAAATGGAACGCAAATGGTTAGACAAAGACAAAGACGAATACAAATACAAATACAAATACAGAGACAAATACAAATACAAAGGCAAATAGAACTTGTCATTGACAAATACAGAATACAAATACAGAATATACGGAATACAGAATACAGAATACAAACAAACAGCTCAGCGAGTCAAAGTAAGAGATAGCAACAGTTAGGTTAGGGCGTTAGGTTTTGCGTATTATAATCGGGAGTTACGAAACCATATAGGGGTAAGCAATATACAGTTAATCTGAATACGTATTCGTTAATTTTCGTATATCAAAGTGGCGGTAGTTTGTGGTCGGGAGGAGTAAGGATCGGAGCTTGGATCGGGTTTAGTCATAAATAACGAAACAGTGGTAGGCGAAAATTAGTACAGAATACAGAGGCAGAAACAGTGGCAGTGGGAGGCGGAGGCTGAGACGGAATACCGCCTGGCGGGAACATAAGGAACTGTAATGGGAGCTGGAACTGGAACAGGAACAGGAACGGAAAAAACACGAAACGGGAACGGAAACGGAAAAGGAAACGGTAAACGAAAGCGATATCAAAATCATAATCATAATTGGAGTTATCGTAAAGGTAATCATAAGAGTTAGAATTGTATAGATTTGCATACGTCATGTCACCATATCCAACGGTGGTCATGGTGACGACCGCCCACCAAAATGCATCGGGTATGGACTTGAAGAAGGAATTTTCGCTTCCAGCTTCCGCAAAATAAACCGCCGATGAGAAGAGTACGACGCCTAAAAAAATTGATGGGAGAAATATTGCTTTGCATTGGTATTATATTCTTATTTTTGTTTGCTATGATTTTTGTTTTTTATTTGTTATTTAAAATAAACATTTAACCAAAGAGTTTTAATTTTTTTTTTTTGTTTTTTTTTTGTTGAGAGCGTTTTAAGTTTTGTGGGTCTGTGGGTCCGTTGTAGTTGGGTAGTTGTCAGGGGGTGGTGCTCTCTTTCGTCAGAAGCTCGTCCGAGTTCGGTGTGTGTGTGTGTGTGTTTTCTTTTTTGTTTTTTGTGTTCTTTCTGTTTTTTTGGGCTGCCTGCGGCCAGGACTTCTTCGGCTGCGGCCGCAAGACAAGTGGGTAGCCGTGGCTTTGTTTTAGTTTCTCTGTTTCTCAGTTTTGTCTCCGGTTAACAAAACAAAAACGAGTTGTGTCATTCACACGAGTACGTTGGGACCTGTGAACACTCCATTGGGGATTTAAGCGATTCAGTGCAATCCGATCCCCAATCCGGCGGAATTCCCAAGCAGAAATTCAAAGGAAATGAAAGCGGTTTTTGGTTTCTGGTGAGCTTCATTGTCTCATTGTTCTCACTAGAATGCAATGGGCGCCCCGAAATATGGTGATATGTATGCTAATAGGGGGAGTACTGGTGGTGGAACAAGTTCCGACTGGACAGACAATTGACACTCGAAATTGGTATACAAATTAATTCAGATTCAGACTCTTCCATTGTTAGCTAGTTAACTGTGAAGTGAAGTGGGAGAGAGAGAGAGACACACATTGTAAAATACTAAAGACGAATGAAGAACGGAAAACAGAATGAAAGAGTTTGACAGAGTTTGACAGAGACCATGCCAAACGTTTGGTAGGGATGGTGGGGATTGGAACAAAACATAAACGAATGAACGGAACTAAGAACTGAGAACTGAGATATGAAATGAAAATGAATATGACGGGACGGGACTTATGCATACATATGTATGTATGTATGTATGTAGTATATTAAAGATTTATGTACAGGTTGGGTTTTTTGGGGCTATGTGAGGTGGAATAGGATTAAAGCGAGCGATCAAACAACAGTACAACATCTAAGGAGGTCTTAATCTGGGCTTTATCACATCGTTCAATATACAGAGGAGCAACTGTACAGCGCGTTGGTTGAGAGAAGAACGGGTGGTAGTAGAACGCCTTGGTAATGGAGACCCTCAAATCTGCAAATCTGAGTGCTCGATTTTGTGGACGCCCTTTCACGTATGTATATAATATAGTATGTACATTTAGTGACAAAAGCAATACATCAAGACACATACAGCTTCAGAAATATAGAGAGAGAGAAAAAGAAAAAGAAAGATTGATAGCAGGGTAAGAGACAGACTTGCATTACAAAACACTCAGACAAACAGATTAAAGAGAGAGAGACAGAGAGAGAGAGAGAGAGATATAGAGTACATATGTATGTATAGTAGATAGAGATATGTATGTAGATTAAGAGCTAGTTTAGATCGAGTAGAGTAGCTTGTTAGTGAGCCACACACATGGGATTGGAAGAACGTGTGGAGTTTAAACATAGGCTGTACCTCATATCACCATATCCCACCGTAGTCATGGTCACCACAGCCCACCAGAAGCCGTCCGGTATGGACTTGAAAAACGAATTGTCGCTGCCAGCCTCCGCGAAATAGACCGCCGACGAGAACAGGACCACGCCTGCGATCAATCAATTCAGGGCGAGTCAAACAGATATCATTCATTAATCACATCAATCGTTAGTAAACCATCGTTAGTACGAGTATTTGTGCGTTTCTGCTTGGGAATCTGTTTTGGGAAGGGGAGGATGGGTCTCCTCACAGGAGGATGGGTCTAACCGTTACCATTGTCACACATACTTATTTCTATTTCTATTTGGCTTGTGTGTGTGTGTGTGTGTGGCCTTTGCTTTGCTTTCTCCTTTTGCAAGGAGTTCGTTTTATTTTTTTTCTCTTTAAAACAACTACAAGATATACATAAGACTATGCTATAGATTAGTAAATGATTATTTTTTGTTGTTATTTATTTGTTTTTTTTTTTTGGATTTGAATTGAATTGAAATCTTGTGCATTAAAAGAAAACTATAGGTATATTCGATAAGGTGGTGGAACAAAAATGTATGAAGAAATAACTGCAACTGGAATTTCATATTTTGTGTAGAAAAAAAACGATTTAGGAAAGTTCTTGGCATGACATTTATGTATTATTATTAGTATTATTAGTTTTCTTGTATGTGTGTGTGTGTGTTTGTGTGAATGTAACATAAAATGTTAGCAAAATATCACAAAAATCGAAAGAAAAAGCTCAAAACTTCGGCAATGACCGAAGTATTAGTAGCCTACTTTTAGGCCACAAACATCTTGTGTGTGTGTGATAGATAGAGATAGATAGAGAGATACAGAGTGTATGTGTGTGTGTGTGAGTGTGGTTAGTAATGCTACTTGATCGGTGGTAACTATCTTTACAGAAGATTATCTATGTTTATAGTAATTATACATGTATATTATTTAAGTTTGAGAGTTTTGGCTTGGTTTGATTAGAGATAAATGGATACATGGAGCTAGCTAAGTACTCTGTACAATACAATAGTCATAATTATAATTATTTTGGTAGTAATTGATCATATATACTGTATATATATATGTATATCCATATATGTATATGCATATATAAGTATAAGTTTGTTTAGACTAAACTACGGCAAGACAAATGATACGACAACTGAAGGTACATACATAAATACATAATTGAAAGCAACCATTGAATAATAATGTCTATAGGAAGTATCAGTACATATGTGGGTATTACGAGTATAGTACATATATATGTATATATAATCAGTTCCTGTGTATCACAGATTGACAGGCCATTGACAGTTTAGACCGTTTATCGATAATCGATTAACGGCAGCGTATCTGCCTGGCTGTATTAGAGATGGAACTTTTGCCATAGAGACATAACGGAAGGGCACCGTTAACAGATGACAGACAACAGACAACGAAAATCAGAAACAAATAACTCAATATTACATTACGTATATACATATATATGTATATATATACATATGTTTATAGTTCGATATATGTATGTTTGTAGATTTATTTGGTATTGATATGTTTATGGATATATGTCGGTTTAAATATGGTACACTATAGATTAGACATAGTCGTCTGATACTTAGTCATGGTTAGTTAATACGTTAATCGCTCAACAGATACAACAACAAACTATAAACTATGGAGATTACCAACTAGAAATTAGGAACTATCAACTAGAAGCTATGTAAAAACTATCAACTAAAAGCAAAAGAAGTCAACCACGGCACAGTCTGTGGACATGGACATCGAAACGACAACGTTGATGATGAGTACGGCTTACGGATTACTGATTACGGTTTACGGTATACGATTTACGAATTACGAACAACTTTTATTGGTGGACAGAGAGAACATGAACAACAATACAAAATATATATAATTTATTCGATAAAGATGGTTTCATTATCATTATCATCTTCTCTTCGTTTCTGTTTTTTGTTTTGTATTTTGAGTCATCCGATCCACGATTAAGGATCTTGATAGACACTCTACTCTTCGTTTGGACGTTTGGACAGCTTGAACGCCAAGAAGTATGCCAATTTTAAGGTGTTTTCAACGCAGTTTAACAGGCAACCGAAGCAAAGGACAGTTGAAGGTGCAGGCAGGCAGAAGATGAAAGGGAAATCCTAAGGAAGGGCAAGGTAAGGAGAGGAGAGGAGAGGTTGGTTAAGCTATACACAGCTATAGAAAGACAAAGTCGGGAAGCAGTCAACTTCAAGCTGCGTGCAAATTACGTGAGGTCCTTAAAATTGCCAACGACTTGAGCGCGGCATTGTGGGCACAGTGAAGGGATTCGTTCCGCTTGATATCCATTTCGGTTTCGATTGCAAATTCGATATCGATGTCGAATTCATTGCACACAACAATTGCCTTTCGCACTTTGTCAGAGTATATCAGGAGTAATAGACTAAAATTCGAGTACATTGACATTGCTGCTGGCTATCACTAGAGCCACAAAATAGAACTAAAATTCAAATACAGGAGACAAACTAAAAAGAAATCGGGAACTCAACTCAAGGACAATAGTTACACGCATGCACACACACGCACTTGCAGGAATTTCTGCTCTTTTCAGTACAGTATGTATGCATATCAAGTGCCAGTGCGTGTGGGTGCATTGAAAGGGTCTGGCTGGGATAAGATAGTTGGCTAAGTATCACTTTTAAGTAGTTGACCTATGTATGTACTTAGTTCTAGTTTTAAGACGACACTAAATTAGTTAGAGATACGTAATGGGTGAGTTATACGGGCCTACGGGCGCTACGGGCCTCTAGGCTGCTCTAGGCTGCGCTTCCTCTAGTTTATTGTAGCTCGTGTCTCTGCGTATTTATGTGTATCTGTGTGAGTGTGTTTTCGTGTGTGTGTGTGTAAGTGTGTGTGTGTGTGTGTGTGTGTGCGACTATATATAGTAGGTCTAGTTTACTTTACTTTAGTATTACTTTAGTTTAGCTTGATGTTTTTATGTCTAATCTCTATCGTTGAGAATCTTTTATGTGTTTCGTTGTAGTTGTTGGGGAAGGTTCTGAGGTCTGGACTCTGGGGTGGGGCTCTGCGGGGTCAGAGTAGGAGCTGGGGGACGAATGGGGTTCTTGGGGTTGCTGGTGGGGAGGGGAGATGGGGGGTATTGAAAGTATTGAAAGTATGCCTGACTGAAGTACCTACTAGTACATCTAATTGCTTGGCCTTAGTCTTAAGTTCTGGCTCTACTAATCGTATCGTATTTTCTAATCGAGAGTTTAGTTTTGTGTTTTGGTGGGCAAATCAAATATCGGAAATAATAAGTTCTTAAAAAGCAACACAGTATTATATTCAATATATCTTTTTGTGTGTTTTGTTTTTGCTGTTTTTTTGTTTGTCTGAGTTATTGCTGTTTTTTTTTGTTTTTTCCTAAGCATTTCCTTGGGCCGATGTGGTGTTGGTGTTGTAGGGGTTAGTGGTGGGAGATCGTGATGAGCAGTTAACATAAATGTGCTGGCTTTACGCTCGCGTCGCAGATGGATCTCTCTTGGGGAGATCTCTCTTGAGTATGTATTTATGTATATGTATCTTTTGTGGTTGTTTTAATTATCGATTCTCAGAACTTTTTTGGATAGATGTACGAGTATGTGTGCGTGTATGGGGGCATTAAGACAGAGAGACAGTGAGATTGACAGACAAAGACAGAGAGATAGAGCGAGACAGGGGGGGCGGGAGACAAAGAGAAAGTGGGCGCCAGGGGGGGTGGAGTCTGTCTGTGCTATGTTGGATGGTCGCAGTCGTTTTGCAGTATTTTTTTTTTTGTTTTTGTTTTTTGCACTTTGAATAATTCTTGTAAATCGATAGCAAAACTTTGATATTTTTTTTTGTTTTGTTTTTGTTTTTGGTTTGGTTTTTTTTTTTTATTCGTTTTTGCTGTTTGGAACTTACCTATAAATAAGAAAAATATAAGTAAACCTAATTCCCGCATTGAGGCTTTCAGAGTTCGTCCTAATATTTGTAAACCCTTCGAATGCCTAGATAACTTAAATATTCGAAATACTCGAACTAATCGTATCACTCGTAATATTGCCAAGGACATAGCCTGATTCGATGACTTGTCCTAAAAATTTTATCGAAATATATATATATATATATTTATAGTAGGTGGCATACATATGTAGTATGTATGTATATGAACACACATATACGAGTAGTGGTGTATATATGTATGTATGTACGTTTAATAGATGTGTATGTGTATGTTTAATGTGTGTGTGTGTGTGTGTGTATGTTTGTGGCTCGTTTATATACGAGTATACGCGTATGTATATGGATGGATGCATTGATGGCTGGATGGATAATCATTTACATTGTAGATCGATTGTGTGTTTTGTCTGTGTGTTAGCATTGTATTAGGAGTACGAGTTGGTGTGGTGGTGTGATGGTGTGATACACAACAATGAACATAACCTCACAGCATGTTATCGATAAGTTTGTGTGGTGTGTGTGAAAGCAGTGTAATCGATCGGTGTTACGATTTGTTAGAGTAAAATAAGGGATGGACTTTTTTTGTTGGGCTCAGGGGCGGGGGGCAGGCAACCCCTGAGCATGACAGGCAACTCATAAATGATGATGGCAACACTGTAATACTGTATGTCTGTGTATTTGATATATAATGCATGTGTGTGTTTGTGTGTGGGTGAGTGAAGAAAAGACAGTATTGGGCAAACATAATCTCATACCTGTGGACTGACTGGCGCTTTTGGAAGATTTAACGTATCCTCCTCTTCGGCAACGACAGTCGCTAGTGTTATAAAGTACGGAATGATGGCGATTATGTCGATAACATTCATGACATCCCTGCAGAAATTTAATTTGTTCGGACATGCGAGGAACCTGAACACACACAATAATCGATACAACGACCAGCGATTGGTTTGGTTTAAAGATTCACACACAGAGAGCGACAGCAACAGCGACAGCGAGAGCGAGATAGAAACGAGGAGAAAGAAAAAGAGAGAGAAAGAGAGAGAGAGAGAGAGCGAGAATAAGAGATAGATAGTTTCAAGGGAATCAAAATCATAAATGAATAGAATAATATACGAATATACGTATACAGAGAAACAAATACAAGAGAATAAAAAATAGAAAAAGAAAAAACAAAATTCAATCAATATATGTATATATACATAACTGAGATCTAGATAAATATATATATATGTATAGATATAGATAAAGAGAGTGGTAGAGATAGATAGAGAGAGAGATATCGGTAGTTCTAGTTCTACTAGTAGTACTTATATATCTCTTTCGTTCGCTTAGCTTATGCTATAGTACATATGCATACGAGTACGAGTACGGGTATGGAGTGGAGTTGGAGTTTTATTTGAGTTGTGGGGGTGGGGGTTGGAAGTGGTTTCGCCTACCTGACAGTTAGTTCAAATGTAAACCAAATAATACATAACGTTTCTATAAGGAAGAAAGGATCTGTGATGTCAGGCACCTCGTCTTCCTCGATTTTTGTGCCATTTGTTGTTGTATTGAACACCTAAACGCAGAGAAAGACACACACAGAGAGAGAGAGAGAGAGCGATGATAGAAAGGGAGTGTGCGTAGTGGGATTGTGAATCAGACAATCTGTAGATCGGCTGATCTGTTGATCAGTACGCACCTTGTAATGCTTAAATTCGGGTAATGTTTCTAGACAAAATATAACAATTGATAGCAATATAACAAATACACTAATTATGGCTACAACTCTGGCGGCTTGTGAACTCTCGGGATACTCGAAGAGCAGCCAGACTTTTCTTTGTTTCTCATTATCCGGTAATGGTCTTTCTTCCTCTTTAATAAAGCCTTCATCCTCTCTGCAAAAAAGAAATAAAAAGATATGTGATCAACCCCCCCAAACCCATTAGTTGGCATTCAGTTAAATATTCCCTTTGTTGTATGTACGTATAAGTGTGTGTGGGTTTGTGTAGCTTTTAGAATGGCATTCGTTAATAATTTATTGGGCCCTTGTTCAGCAGCAGTAGCCGAAGTGGCAGCACTGGCAGCAATAGCCGAAATGGCAGTAGCTGAACTGGCAGCACTGGTAGCAGGAAGCAGAAGTGGCAGCACTGGCAGCAGAAGCCGAACTGGCAGCACTGCCAGCAGTAACCGAACTGGCAGTTCTGGCAGCAGTAGCCGAAGTGGCAGCACTGGCAGCAGGAAGCAGGCCAATCGAAACGCAACAGAAAACAAGCTTAAAAGGCAAAAGATGCTGATTGAACTCGACTGGCGGCTGGCGACTGGCGACTGGCACTGGCAGTAAGGCACAAACTTTTGATCTCTGCTAAGCTTCGAGGCATTGGCATTGGCATTAAATTGAGAAAAATTGGCTTGAAAGTTGAGTTAAAATCGAAGTTTTTCCTTCTGTCTATGGGTCCTGGCTCTGCCGGCTTTGTTGATTGATCATCGTCCTCAGCTCTTTTTTGGCTCCTTTTCGCCTCCACGGGCCCGGCCACAGTGCCCCCATATGCCGTATCAACAAAATTTTAGGCTGGTGGTCAAGTGATTAATATTCAACTTGCCTTTGTCTTTGGCTTGGGTTTCGCTTTCGTTCTATAGCTACTATGTCTCCATTTCCTAAGCTTCAGAATCGGAATCGGGATAGTCTTGATGTAATATATTTCGATTTCGATTGGATTTTGCTTGCATCTCTATATCTATGATTAAATCTACATGTGTGCTGTGCCTTTTGCAGTGTTCGGTGTTGCCTCACACTGTTCTGGTTGCCGTGTTGCATGCCTCATTACACTGCTTGCATTAATTTGCCGTGCCACCGATTTGATTTCGATTTTTTCATTTTGTTTAGTATTTTGTGGGGTCAGAGTTGGAGTTTGACATTGGGATCGGGACTTTGGCTTACCTGAATTTATTAATTGCTTGATCACCTAATTCATAAAATTTTATTTCTTCACTAAATACGTCTAAAGGGACATTGACCGGTCTCCGCAGTCGGCCACCTGTGGATGGATGGTAGTACGAGTATATACGGTATGGGATGTGAGTGTGAGTGTGAGTGTGGCAGGGATTGGATTGTTCGGGGTAGGCGACACAGACAGACCAAGGGATAGATAGAAAGATAGAGGGAGAGAGAGAGTAAGAGTAAGAGAGATTAGCAGGAATGTTCCATAGGAGGATAGGCACGCCAGGATAGACGGATCGAATGCTTACCACTCTGATAATAGTATAAAATCGCATCGAAGCTCGGTCGACTACGGTCAAAAAAATATTCATTTCTAAGCGGGTCAAAGTACCGTAATCTCCGAGCCGGATCCCCGAGCAGCGTGTCCGGGAATTGGTTAAGCGTACGTAGTTGTGTCTCAAACCTCAGCCCGCTTACCTATAAGTATTCGTGGAGTGGGGAGGGGGGGGATGCAAGAAGCAAGATACAAGATACAAGAGGTTAATCCATATTCGAATGAGAATAGGGATATGTTTGAATGGTTATTACTACTCACATTTATAACGACTCTCTCGCAGAAATCATGATCGTGAGGAATGGGTTCAAAGTGTTGCGGTCCGCCACCAAAGCCATGACCAGCCCCCCCTTCTTCGTCTTGACTGCTCAATTTGGGCAAAGACCTGCAAAAGAACCAAGAAATAAACAGATTTTAGTTACAATATACATATGTATGTAGAGTAAGTTATAGTAAGGTGGTGGGGGTGAGTAATTAATTTTAACTGTAAACTGTAAATCACCGCCATTGCATTATTTAGCCAATTCGATCTTAAAGCTCTCCAGTGGCCTGGTCTTTAATTACTTTTCGGACTCGAATCAATTTCCAGATGCCTTCGCCCCCGATTGAATATTCAATGGCGCTGCATAATGTATGGCCTTTGAGCGGTTCGGGGAATTTGTTTTCGTTTCTGTTTTTGTTCTTGTTTCTGTTTCGGTTTTCGTTTTCGTTTTGGTTTTCTCCTTCTCGATTTCAATTGCAATTGCAATTGCCGTATACACCACTAACGATATTTGGCCAAGAGCCCAGACACAGATACAGACACATACACACTCCCAGCCACAGGAACAGGCAAAGAATGGTGTCGGGGTATCGGGCTATCATACGGCTGGGCCAAGAGCTGGTTAAGCTTCAAAATTCTCAAATTAAATTCACAACACTCTGCACTCAAAGTGCTCCTCGTTGCCGGTGCCACGCCGCCCCCACTGTCCAGTACGTTGCCAACCTGGCCAGCGGAGTCCATGTCCATGTCCATGTCGGTGTCGGTGTCGGTGTCCGTTTCCATATCCAGGCCCATGCTAGAGATAGAGAGATGGGCTGGCAATGTACTTATGTTTACACTTGTAATTGGAATTGTATTACAATCCCATATAAAAACGACCACCCCCAGCTAGCTGGCAGTGTGCCCATCCTCGTGTTTCGTGCCAGGCTCTTTTCCTGGCTGCCCTGTACTCCTCCTTCCCTTCTTGTCCTTTATCGCTGATGTTGCTGACAATGTGCAATTGTTGCTGCGGTTGCTGCTGGCAATTTTCCGGGGCCCAGCAGCGGCCCAGCCCAGCCCAGCCCATACCGAGCCACGGACCCATACTCACACTAACAGATCCTTAGTCAGGCTCAGGCTCAGGCACAGGCACGAGTATGGCAAGGATTGCCTTTGCCTTTGCCTGTGCCTGTGCCTGGGCATGCCTCTCTGAGTATTTGGCGCCGTGCCGTGGCATTTAATTAAGCGTGTAAGTGCAGGACAGGACAGGCAGCACCCACTGCACCCACACTGGCACCTGCCATGGGTTAACATATGGACAGGCTGAGAGAGAGAGAGAGAGGGAGAAATGGGGAGGAGGAACGAGTACGAGGGGTAGTTATGACTAGAGCGATGGGCAAAGTGCATTTTCGTACAAATTGTTTGTGAAAATACAAATTGCTCCATCTGCCTCAGCCTCTGCCTCTGCCCATGCCTCCACTTGTTCCTTCGATTCGCCTCCTTGTGCATCATCAGTCGAAACCTTTCTCTCTCGGCAAAAAGAAATGTTAATGGATACGAATACATAAATGTCAATTTATTGATCACTGAGGATATTCAAAGGGACTAGGGTATACATAGATGGACTGTGAACTGTCAAGATCCAAGTGTCCATCGGAATTGTCTTTATACCTTCACTATGTATATCATAACACAACCATCATCAACTATCATACCCATGGGTCCATACTATACCACGATATATATAAAGCTAAAGCTCTAACGGAGTTCCTACGTGATTCAGATTATAATCCAATACACAGTATAGGATATTTGATATGTTGGTGCGGGGAGTACAGACAGCAATTAATGCTTAAGTTGGGCAATCGAAGCATTGCGATGCCTCAATGTAAGTGGCATGTGGCATAGGCCAAGCGGCAAGAAACAGCCTCAGAGAGTGAGAGAGCGAGAGAGAGAGAGATGGAGATGGAGAGTTGAAAAGGCCGGCATCAGGTAAAGTCGGTCAGAGTTCGTTCTTTGCAAATGTCAACAAACAATTTGGCCAAGGTGTATTGCTGTGTGTGCGTTTGTACGTGTGTGTGTGTGTGTGTATGAATATTTCCTTTCCTTTTTGTCCGCTTTATGCATCTGTGTGGTAGGGGAGGGGTAAGAGGGGGCCATATTTCATATGCACACATGCAAAACTATGTTGTGTATCTATGTAAATGTCAGTTAGGACTTTATTCATACTTTTACTCTCTTGCTTTTGCTTTTGCTTCTTCCTTTCCACCTCACTCTATCGTTATCTTCATCTCTCTCTCTCTCTCTTGTTCACCCTCTTTCTCGTTCTCTTTATATAGGTCAGCGGCACGGCACTATGGCACTATTGGTGATGCCTGATGCGGCTGTGACGTCATTGTCGCCTACTTTCTACATGCCGCCGCCGTCGCCGTCGCTGCCGCCGCTAGTCGATGCGATGAGTCGCTGGTGCAGCGACCTATTTACAACACTCTAGTACATATGTATTGGTGTGTATCTGTGTGTGTGTGCACTTCCGCATGCGGTGCGGCAGGTGCCGCTGTGGATGTTGCATAAGCCGAAAGCAGAAGCAGAAACGTTGCCACTGCAACGTGGAGTGCAAATCGAGAGAGAGAGAGAGAGAGAGAGAGAGAGAGAGAGAGAGAGAGAGAGAGAGAGAGAGAGAGAGAGACTGAAGTTCAATGCAACGGCAAAGCCGAAAATCAAAACGTCAATCGCCTTGCCCTGAGATCTGGGTCCTAGGATCCATGTCTCTGTATGTGTGTGTTTGTATGTTTGTGTGTGCAGCTCTTTTACCGTCTTCTCTGGCTGTGTGTGGATGGTGGATGCCGGTCAAGGCAACGACGGAAAGCATGTGCCGCGTGCCTCCTCGCCAGTCACCAGTCCTGGCTATTTTTAGCCCCATCATCATCATCATCATCATCATCATCGGCTGAATTTTATGAATTAATGGAGAGAAGAAATTTAAGGCAGCACACACACACTCACACACTCACACACATTCACTTGAGGCACACAAAGGAAGCGGAAGAGAGCCTTGAACTGATGAACAGTCACTCAGTCGCCACTCATCGACTGCCTCTGCCTTCTTATGCAAGCTGGCACATGATGATGCCTATGATGCATTCTCCTGCGAGTGTGTGTGTGTACATGCAGCTGTGGCATCTTCAAGTTAATCAACAAACCCAGTCAGCAGCTGGCGAGCAGCAGCACGACAAAGAAATGGCTTACAAATCCACTTAGCTGAATTGGATAGCGCAGTGGCACACAAAATCGAAGATACGATACGTTAATGTTCGTATCTTAAATATTTAATGGCAGAGAACAGCTTAAACTACCCAAAAACGTACACACATACTTGTAGTATTCGGAATACAACGTCTATGGAACCACACATACATATGTACATGTGTTTATGCATAGTTCCATTCCTATAAATGCAAAGTTGCATTTCTAAGATTCCCATCAACGGATACACGTGAATAGGATATACGGGTATACGGATATACGTGGATATGGCAGGAAACTGAAATAGTGCAAGGTGAGAGCGAAACTCGATTCGCGCTGACGTCACAAACGGCATTCGAATGGCAAAAGTTGTAAATGCGAGTATGAATGAATGCATACTTCTGGGCCTGCCCTACCCATGGCGTTGCCTCTCACACCCCACTTTGGGCTTTGCATTTCACACTTGCTGAAACGGATTCCTCGACTCTGATTTGGTGTGTCGGATCCGGTGCAATCAATCGTCAGACGCAGATCGGGAAATGCAAAAGGGAAGAGGAATGATGGAATGATGGAATCAGGGCCTCACGGCCAGGACAGCGGAGTCGAGTTATGCAAATCCTTGGCCCGCTCCGCAGTCGGACCCGCTCAGAGTCAGGACACCAGGCAGAAGGCACCTGGACTGACTGATGGACGGACGGACTGCCCCTTCTGACCTTGGCCAGTTGCGTGCACAATTTGTGTGGGTTTTCGCTTTGTTTTATTTTTTGTTTTCCGTGTTTCTGCTGCCTACTTTTTTTAGTTTTTGTTTTTCGTTTTCATTCTTGTTTGATGCTTTCTGTTTTGGTGTTTTCTTATTTTTATTTTTGGCAACCATTTCTCGGGTTTTGTGCACAACATGCAACCCAACGTTGCTGCTGCTGGTGCTGCTGCCGCGTGCCCCCCTCTGTTTGCAGTGGCGTTGTTGTTGACTGGGAAAAGGTGGCAACGGTTGCAACGGCAGCAAAGGTGGCAACGGTAGAAAGGAGCTGTGAAGTGAAGGTGGGACGGTGGGCCAAAGGGCTAAAGGGCTGAATGACTGAATGGCTGGGGAGAATGATTGTGTGCACGTCAGGCATTTTAAACATGTTCCGCTATTCGAAACTTTGAGTCGTTTATTATCCGAAAAGCAAGAAAACTAAGGATATACAGCCATATCCAGCGCGAAGGCAGGAGAACACCAGAGGAGTACGAGCAGGCGTAGACTGGGGGAATGGGGAGCGGGACGCAATGGAGGAAACTTGTTAAGAGCGCAATTTAAAAACTTCGCCAAAGGTGAAACTTTCTCAAATGTCTCAAGTGCGCCAAAGAGGGGCATGGGAATCCCCCACCCCCCCCATGGCTATAATGGGAGCGTATTTCAATTGTTATCGAACCGATCAATGACTGTTAATTGATTAAGCTTTCGCTAGCCATCGTTGACGATAATAATGGAAATCTCTGGCACAAAAGCCACACACACACACACATATGTGTTCTATCAATAGAACATCATCGATTCCCCGTCGGTAATGAAATGCCACTTTCCTTTTCACTTTCACTTCATTCAATTGTAGGCAACAATTGACTTTCATCGAATTGTGGCAGCTTTTCCTGGAATAAAACTGTTGGGCCAGGCATCAAATGCATTGCTGGCTGCTCTGATGAATGCAAACGAATCGATAGCAAACCGAACCCCACTCTAATCCCATCACAAAGCTCCACTTCCATTGTCATGGAAGCACTGACCAGCAGGCAGTACCACTACCAGAAAAAGACTTAAATTTGTTCTACAATGGAATAGATTTCACCCCCTAGTAGTCACTATAGGAATATGGGAGTTCGAATCGATTGTTACGCTTGGTCACAATCAAAGTAATCTCCATTCAATTTGTTAAGTCCCCTCCCCAATAAAGTCCTTCCCTATACCTACCCTACCTATCCCTCCATCCCTCCATCCCTCCATCACTATATCTATATATCCCTTATATTTTGTTTGGTTTTAATTTTAATGCAGTGCACACCTAAGGGTAGGGATGGGCTGGGACAGTCAGGGGGCAGATGAAGCATGTAAACACAAAATGGTGGAGGAAAAGTCAAGCGAGTGAAAGCGACACAAAAGCGTGCAGAGAGCAGAGAGCAGACAGTAAACGAGACACACAATGGCCGACCCATAAGCCAAATGCATATGTGTGTATATGTATGTGTGTGTTTGTGTGTGTGTGTGCTCATTGTGCTTGCTGTTCGCTGTCCATTGTTCATGGCTTTGTTGCCTGACGTTGACGTCGCTTGTCGCCTTGTCGCTGCCAGCAGTTCCAGCTGTGGCAGTGGCACTGTCAGGCAGCAGCAGCAGCAGCAGCAGTAGCAGCAGGCGGGGATCAAGAGTCAAGAACAATGACAGCAAATAGCAAGCGGCAAGCAGCAAACACTGTCGAGAAGTCAAGTTGCAATTGTTTGGCCGAGAGTAAAATGGCAAAGTGAAAGTGTAAGCCTCGTCAATCAACAACGGCAGTAGCAGCAACAAGGGGTAACGCTGAAGAAGGGACGTGGCAGGGGCAGGGGCAGGAGCTGGGGCAGTGGCAGTGACAGGTTTAAGGATAAGGACAAGGGCAAAGGATTCAGCGTCAGCGATTAACTCGGCCATCAATTGAAACCCATCAATGCTGCGCTGCGGGAGCTGCATGCGATTGGAACTCCATCGCCAGGCCGCCCCAAAGCCAAGAGAAATCACGAAGGGGATGGGAAGGAAGGGAAAAATAAAAGTAGGTAAAGGAAAGGGAAAGGGAAAGGGAAAAGGAAAATGCTACCCATTCCGGCCATTCTTAAGCAGCTACCGCACTTCATTGTGCGGCTCCCCATCGACAGGCCGCATCATTATCAATGTCAAACTCATGTCAATTCACGGAGACGATTACAGGATATAATCAAAGGATATTGTTATGTCTCTATCGGCGGTTGGGTTGGGTTCGGCTGGTTGTGGGTGCTTGGGCTGTGGGTGGGGCGCTGTGGGGGCTGCTGGTGTGGCGGCATGTTAATGATATTGATGCGGTGGAACTTATGTTTGCTGCTGCTGCTGCCACAGCTACTGCCACAGCCACTGGCGCGCTGCTGTTTCTGTTTGGGATGCTGTTTTTGGGATGCTGTCAATGTCACATTGCGCATATGCCGCATTGCCCTCCTTTGGCTGTCCCTCTGCAAATGTGTGTGCGTCTGTGTGTGTGTGTGTGTATCTGGATGCGTGTGCCTGTGTTTGAGTGTGCATCTGCATTGAGCGATGTAGCATTCGTGTCATCATCATCTTCATGTTCATCATTACTATCTGATGAGAACGCCTGCTCTTGGGCAGGCAATGAAATGTGCGCGGAACGGTCTCGTTATTCGAGCATCTGCAGAGTGCATTGGGTCACTCCATGCCGCACTCCCTTGTCGCACCCTAGGCGCACATGGCTGCCGTGGATGATAATGGTTCCCTAGAGGTTCCCTTGAAACCTCCCTTCCCAGCAGCCCAAAAGTGTTGAACGCTGCTTGGAGGCATGAAATCATTTACAGAGATTTCCAAGATCAACAAAGGCTCTAGAAGGCTACAGTTATTGGACATTAACCCAGAATTTCCACAGGATTTCTGTGATCTACATATATGTTTGTATCTATATAATATTCGATTGCGGATAAATGTATAGAGATAGAGAGATATGGATATTACCTATCGCGCAGAAGAGGGGGCGAGGCGGTGGATAGGTTTTCACCGCTCAACGGTTGCTCCTGGCGCGGTCGTAGAACGGGTGTGAGGCCCCATCTCTCGATGAAATCGATGCGGGAAATGGTTGAGGACGAGCAAGTTGTGCGAATTTCTAACTGCGCCAATGCTCAGCGCAGGCGCAGGCGCAGCCCCGATCTCCTCGGGTCAACGGCAATCGTTGGCCTCCCTTAAAGGACTCCACTTGGCCTTGGCTTCCTGCTGCCTCCCTCCGATCGTCGCTCGCCACGTTCAGCTCCACTTTCTTGTGTGTGATTCGGCAACCGTCTTCTCTGACCCAGACCTGGATCTTGCTGCTGCTCTCCTGCTTCCTGCTTTGGATCCTTTTGGCTGCCTTCGTCTTCTGCTCGGTTGATGTGTCCCGCTGCTCCTGGCCAGTCTGCTGTTCTTCCTTCTTCATGGAGGATCCACGGTCATTGATCCCTCTGGTGTTCCTCTACCTTTAGTTTTGGCCTCGAGTTCGACTAGCATTTGGCAATCTCTGGTTTCGGTGTTGCTGCATTTCTTGTATATGTACTTCTTGTGTAAAAAACCATTGTAAAGTGAAGCCCTTTGATAATTTGTTGCGTATTGTTTGGTTTCCTTGGCAAGATTTCGTTGAGTTTCAGTTTTGCTTTTGCTTTTGGTTTTGGTTTAGTTTCGGCGAAGACTTGATTTGGATTTTGAAAGTTCGTTCTGTTGGCTGACTACTTTTGGTTTACATTGTTTCGGGCTCGGGTTCGGGTTCGGTTTTGACTTGATTTTGTTGCTGATTTTGGTTGTTGTGGCTTGGCTGAGTTCTCAGAGCTTTCCGTTTACGGATACGGAAACGGTTACGTGTGTTTTTGATTTGCGGCTAGGCCAGTGCAGTTTCCTTTCGGCTGTTCTCGGCATTGCTTTGCGGCTTTGTACTTTGGTGTGGGGGTGTCAGCATCAATGTTGCATCTCCATTTTAGCACTTGTCGTTTATCTATTACATTTATCTATTACAATTTGTTTAGTTTTTGATATGATTCGATTTCATTTTCTGCCCTATCTGCCCGACAGAATTTTCGATTAGTTTTTCACGCCAAAACACTTACACATTCGGCAATTCGAGTTGAACTTTTTTTGGGTTGCAGGCCGGAAACAGCAAGTGAAAATGTTAATTTCCGCTTTTAGGCGCAGTTCTCACACACACACACACAGACACAGAAGCACGTACACACAGACAACACATACATGTGCATGGGCTGCTTTCAATGTTGTTGTAAAAATAGGCTCAATGATTTTTTGTGCTTTTTGTTTTTGTTGTTGTTTCGGGAGAGCCAAAAGAAAGCCGAAACCGAAACAGAAACAGAAGCTGGCCATTAGTGCGTTTGCAAGAGAAAGCAGAGCAGAGAGAAAGAGAGACAGTGTGTGAGAGAGAGAGAGAGAGACAGGGAGGTGGCAAATTGGAGAAAGTGTGTGTGCCAGAGAAAGCACGAGAGAGAGAGAGAGAGAGAGAGAGAGAGCGGTGGCGAGGAGGCGGGTAGGGCATGTGCCTTGAATGTCCTTTACCTATTGATTTTCAGACCCGCACCGACACCTCCGTCTCGATTTTCACTTGTATTTATGTTTATTCCTCTTTGTCTTCACTCCGCACACTCCACTCTCCCACACACTCCTCTCTTTAATCTTCTCTTTACTCTTCTCTCTCTCTCGACGTCTCTCTGTCTCTCTTTGAAAAGGGGCACACTTTTGGTTTCACTTTTTCAATACAAACTATTGGCACTGATTGGGATGTTTTTTTTTGTTTTTGGCGCGACTTTTCTTTGGTTTTTGTTTCATTTTTCGGTTTTCGGTTTTGTCGCTTTTTAGTTGAGAAGAACAACCTTGAACCTTTCGAGTAGATGGTGCCCCAGGAGCAACTGAATGTGGGCTGAGCCGCCGCACAGGTAAGCACACATGTACGCACACAAAAACACACACACACAGCGAGAGAGAGAGGAAGAGAAAGAGAGAGAGAGAGAGAGGGATTTATCCTGGGTTATAAATACAAGGGAAGTGCCTATGAGTGCCCACGCCTACTGCTAGCTGCTAGCTGCTGCTGCTGCCTTCATTTGTATTCCACTTATTTTTGCACATTATTTTCGAAATTTGTAGAAGTCACACACACATCCACATTAGTGGTCGCTCCTTCAGGACATCATCAAGTTGCACTCAACTTTCACTAACGACTATAAGTAAGTGTCTTGGCCTTTACTTTTTGGGAGTTGAATTCGAACGCACAAACACACAAACGACAACACGAAAAGAAGCCAAATGGACACACAGGAGGATGTAGCATAAGTGGCAGCAGAGGTTGTAGTAGCAGTAGTAGTAGTAGTAGTAGAAGAAGAGGAAGATGCTGCTGCTCCAGCTCCTGCCCTGGCTGGAGGATGTTGAAACTGGAGGTTTGATTTGTATTTTCTTATTTCGCACGTATATTCGTACTCGCACTCGTACTAGGAGCAGCATTGCTTGGGGGGCCTTCCAGTGCGGATGCGGATGCGGGTGCGGGTGCAGGGGTGTTTCGGGGGTCCCCTAACAAACATTCGCCCCCTGGAATAAGCGCGCAAAACGTGGAGACAGACCCGAGAACCAAGCGCAAACGAAACGAACCGATGGAAACTGAAACGGAACGCAGTGGAACAAGACGAAAATGGATAACGAGAGTGGACTGGACTGGACTGGTATGGAACGGAATGGAATGGAATGAAATGGAACAACAAAAACGAAAGGACGAAAGGCGACAAATGCTGGGCCATAAGTGGCAAGCGAGAAATTGAAGCGTGTAAGCGCTTAACTGGCGCTGTAATGACACCAACACACACCAACAGAAGTAAACCCCACCATTCCGCCACCTGCTCTCCCCCACACACACACACACACACACACACAAACAGGTAGTATTAGTGTGTGTGTGTGAGTGTGTGTATAACAAAACACAGCAGCGCACGAGGGCAAAAGCTTTCGTGAGTCATGGATAGAATCGAACGAGCAGCGACCAGAGTGACAGAGAGACAGAGCGACAGACAGAGAGAGACAGAGAGAGAGAGAGAGACACGAATGAAACACGACGAAAACGAAACGTATGTAATGGGTGGGTGGGTATTGAGAGTAGGTTGTTTTTTGGGGGCGGCCATGCACAATGGGAAACTTGTTGGCGGATTTATGCAACACAGACACAGACACACACACACACACATAGAGGGCATACAGAGAGTAAAACGAGACGAGTACGAGCAGAAATACGAAACGAGACACGAAAGGCCACAACGCACATGGCCCGCTTGTGCGTGTCCTGCGTGTCCCGCGTTCATTTACCGTTTCGCCGTGTGCTTCTTTCTTTCTCTCTTTCTCTCTCTCTGTGTCCCACTCGCTTGTTGGCGTTTCCTGCTTTGTTCGGTGCTTCGTATGGCTGTCGCCTAGTCAAAGCTTCTCTCTCTCTCTCTCTCTTTCTCTCTGTGTGTGTGAGTGTCCTTCTGCCATTATCTTTGCAGTTATTATCAGACACCTCTTACCTATACATCACCTAAAAACCTGCTCTTTCTCCTCCGTTCTCTGTTTTCTCTCTGTCCCCCCCTTCTCCCTTCTGCCTCTCTCTCATTCTCTCTCTCTCTCTCTTCCACTCGCTTTGCAGTCTGGAGTGTTAAGCAGCTGTCAAGTTTGCTTTTATTTTGTCTCAATTTTCTTCGCTTTTTTTTTTGGGTTTTTTTTTGTTTTTTTTTTTGTTTTTCGTTGCGTCTGCGTGTTTGGTGTTGTTGCAGCTGTATGTGTGGGTCCCCGAGGGCCGGCCGGGCCGGGCCGGGTCGGGCCAGTCCAATGCTGTTCTGTCCTGGCTAGGCCGCGCAGCACCGGGCTCCTCATTGCCTAAGTCCACCCACAAAACCCCACACCACCCCACCCCCCCACGTTCAGCCAGCATTCAACGTCAGCGTCATGAATTTCGTTTCCTTCTTGGGTTCTGATTCTGCTATTTTTTGTCGGTGTGCGCAGTAAATACTTCACCCCACATCCCCCCCGCATCCCCACATCCCGACACCAAGGAAAGAGAAAAAGAGAGATGTGGATAGAAAGAGACATCTACTCACGCCTCTGTGTAGCTTTTGTCTTGTCACGCATTTTATGGAACCTCCCGCCAGCGCCAGCGCCATCGCCCCCGGCCCCCCGTGCCATGAGAAGGCAACTCAACCGAACTGAGATGAACTGAAGCGAGCTGAACTGAACTCAACTGAATCTAACAGGGCTGAGAACTGGGCTGAGAACATGGCTGAGAACTGGGCTAAGCACTGGGCTGAGTACGAGTATATGGCGATGAAGATGCAGCTGACTGATGCTGAAGATGAGACTAACGTTTAACTAAATCGGAACTTTCTTAAAAGCAGATCAGACACAGGGGAACGTTCCAAAGATGAGCAGATTTTGAGCTTCGTCATACCTCTACCTATACGATATGTAAAGCCAGAACATAAACTAGAGCAGTGCAAATGCGGACCTAAACATGACATAGCTCTGAGGACAGAACGATCATAACATCAAACACAAACTGAAGCTACAAACTGAAGCTACAAACTGAAGCGAAGAACTGGCGGTAAAAGCTGAACCGAAGCTATAGCTAAAGTTGCATATTTGCACAATGTCAGCTTTTGAATGGAGCTGCAAGGGCGGCATCAAATGAAGATACAGCAGGAACAAAAGGCTGGGATGCCGGGGCTGCCAGGAATGACAGGGATGAAGATGGAGGCAGGAACAAAAGAGACAAGTCCAGAGGCCGAAAAGAGTTTCCGATGGAACTGTTTTTGTCCCCCCAGAAGCTAAGTGGAAAGCCAATGCTGAAAGGAATTCGCAGCCGCAATGAAGGAGTACAGACTTTAAGTTTCTTTAGAAATTAAAGCCAAGTACAGGACGAGGCAATTAGACAGCACAGCAAAACAGTATCCTTGACTCTGGTCTAATGCAAATTGTATCTTCTCCTAAGCCGCTTTAAAGACTATCGTCAACATATACTTAGAGCTTCATCAAACAAGGAAAACTCTTTAAAAAATATATAATAAATAAATTAAAAAATCAAGCAATAAAAAAACCAAATAAATCAGAACAAATCAAATCGATACAAACTCAAAATCAACTCAAACGAAATCAAAATCAAAATCCAAATAAAAATACATACAACTCTATGGCAGCATCCATGAGGCAGCGGATGAGAATGTGATTTCGCTCTTCGATCGGTTTTCAATTAGTTATCCAAGGTTAGGCATGTATTCCTGGCTTGTCGCTGATTGATGCTAATTGATTTAATGGTCAAACTGCATAATGCCCATGTCCATGTCCATGTCCATGTCCATGCCCATACCCAAGCCCAAGCCCAAGCCCAGCCCCTCCCACCACCCCTTCACCACTGCCATACCAATTTCCTAGAACGATTCCCTCCCGTTGAGCGATTTTTAATCAATTTTGATTAGCTTCTATCCTTGCTTCCCTCCATCGCTACATCTACATGCACATGTATCTATTGCTGTGTGCAGTTTGCAGTGTGTTGTGTCCCAGTGTTGGTGCAACAGTTTGAAGCTCTCACACATCCTGCAGCTTGAGGCAATATCCAGCGGAAGGAAGCCATCTATCAATCCAGTGCACCAGAGTGTGTGTTTTTGGCATCCCTCAAAGGTCAGCCGGTGGGGCAAGCAGGAGCAGGTGACACGGAATTGAACGGTTGCCAAGAGCGACTGCCAAATTGCAGCCAGGTGAAAGGCGGCCTAGAGCGGCAGATGAACAGCGGACCTCTGCCCTCTACTTTATTTTTGACTGGATTCTGGATCCCGCTGCCTCGGAGCAGTACAGTTGGCAGGGCCAACAGGGCGTATGATTAGTTCATGCACTGCAGCACGTATACGCACTGTGCCGCAGGCATAATGCATTTCGTACACCATACAATCCCATTCCCCTGCATTCTGGTCAGTATACGCCGTGCAAGAAATCTCTGCTTATTTTATCATAAATAGCGCGCAAGAATGGGCTAAAGAATGCATACGCATCTTGGGGAATCCTGGAAATGTGATTATAATAATCATACGCACTGTGGTGCGGCATGAACTCGGAATGAAGCTCGATATCTTTCAGTCTACAATTGAGAAACGATTCCCAGCTTCTCGTAGAATCTATCCAAGCACGATGCAAATGTCGTATGTGCCCCGCGATACATACATATCATATATACATCTGTATGTATGTATGTATGTATGCTGGGTTATTTCTTTGAAGGTTAAACAACATTCCTAAGCAGTTCTTCTTTTTTTCCTACCCTTTAAAGAGATTTTCACAGAGTCCTGCCCCCTATCCGACATCTCCATCCTCATCCACATCCCCATCCCCATCCTCCTTCCTATCTGCATTCGTGTTTGTTTTTTTTTTGCTGGTTTTTTTCTTTGTCGTGTGTGTTGGTGTGTCTGTGTCTGTGTGAGAAGATGAACACAAAACACAGAGCAAGGAATGCTGTGGATCGAGAATGGGGCAGACCCAAACACATATACACACACATATACACATACATATCTGTATACATATACTATAAACAGACACAGGAGCCCACCAGCAGCAGCAGCAGCAGCAGCAGCGGCAGTAGAAAATTGCCTTTGGAACGTCCTTAAGAAGGATATACCTCAAAAATATTGCTTACAGCGGAATTGCTACTGTTACTGCTGTTACTGCCGATGCCGATGGCCCTGCTTCTGCTTCTTGCTATTGCTCTTGCTCTTGCTCTTCAGGTATGCCAGTGCCGTGCCACAGAACGGGGCAGGGGATGCCTACTCAGCTGTTTGGCATCTTAATAACTTTCTCCCACCAACTCGCTGGCTATTTCTCTCTCTCTTTCTCTCTCCCTCTCTCTGCGGCTGCCTGTATGCGTGTGCGTGTGCGTGTGCATGTGTGTGTCTGAATTGACAATATGTTATGATGGCAACTATTGGCATTGCCACAGCCACTGCCACTATCTGCTGCCTCTCGTGGCGGCCACTTGTTTAATGTCATTTCGTTATAAATACAATTCTGTTTCTGCTGGTCGATTTCGATTGCTGAAATGTGTGGCATGTGACAGGAATCCGATGCTCGGATCGGGGGCATTCATCACAGCATTCATAGCCGCCTTGGCCATGCACTGCCGACACACACACACACACTCACACACACACGATACACAATCCCACCAATATCATCTATTCTTGCTGCGTTTTATGCACAGATATACATATATATATAGATACTGATAAATACTATATTGCATACGATAAGTACTATAGTATAGTGTGTTTTTTTTTTCATTTGAGTTTCGATGTCTTTGATGTGTCAAGGTTAAGCGAACGCACACACATACAAAGCCTCGAAGTTGGGGGTGGGGTGAAGAGAGAGGTGTTTGCCTCGAGCAGGGGTTTTATCATAAGATGTATCCTAAGCTCAATCTTCATTTAAATTTGTATTCTCATGTGTCCGATGGCCAGCCACACTTTCCCTTTAGTTTCGATTATTTTGGCCGACTTTCGTACCACTCCGCACTCCGCCTTTCACACTCCTTCTTCTCCTTCTGCCAGTCACACTTTTGCACTTCTTTTCCAATTTCGAACTTTTTCTTGCAACTTTCTTCGCGGTTTCTTCGCGCTTTCAACACCCACTTTGCGCTCTTCGTGGTCTTCTTTCGCTTTTCTTCTCACTTTCTTTTGCACTCACAACAACAAAAATGTTTCAGCGAAATGCTGCTCGATTCGCTCGTTCTCTTTGTGCCCTTCTTTCTTCCTTCTTCGTTTTTCCTTTAACTTTTTTTTTGTTACCATTAGCTAGAACTCTGTTCGACTTTTATTCTTTCTCGCCTTTCGCGTTCCCGTTATTCGTTTATCGTCTGCTTCTTGTTCGCTGCTGCTGCCCCGCGGCAGTTTATGGAACGTTACACCACGATTTGGCAATGGAACGGCTAACGGCAAACGGCTAACGGTACACGATATACGGTATACGGTATACGGCACTCAATCAGAGCTTCGTTTTCGGTTTCGGTCGCACGCTCTTCGGCTCTGCATCCTCGTCGGCATCTGCTGTCGGCTGCTGGCTGCGTGAGACTGAAGCGAGCCGCCAACGGTCCAACGGACCAGCGACGCCTTCGTTCGTTTCACTTCCGTTCGTTTCGAGTTTCGTCTTTCGCGTTTCGTGTGCACTCCCTTCCTACTACTTCTGCTCCTGCTCCTGCTTCTGCTTCTGCTTCTACTTCTGTTACTGCTTTTGCTTCTGCTTCTGCTTCTACTCTTCTCTGCTGCGCTTTTGTTGATGCTGCGCGCCACGCGCCTTACAGCTGGGTACGGCGGCAGCGCTGGAAAGTTCCATGGTCGCACGGTCGCCTGTCAGCTGGCCGCTGGCAGGAGACGCTTCGAAGCATCCAGACAGTGCCAGTGCCAGTGCCAGTGCCATTCCAGACTTCCACGGGAGCTTCGCTGGCCATTGGCTTCTCGCTTCTGGCTTCGTCCAGATTTTGTCAATGAATAAAGCTCTGCTCAGCTGTCAAAAGCTACCGACGGTGAGAGCGTGCATGTGGTGGATGGATAAAATATCCTTCGAGCAGACTGACACCTTTCTCATTCGGTTAAACGCGCATTTTGTTTACTAATTTTTATAAAATAAATATTTCAAAACAAAACCCATTTCCGTTGCAGCTGTAGCCTGTGGAATGTAATGGAATCAGAACGCTCTCAACTGTCAATACTGAGAGCTTTCAATGGAAGTCGGAAGCTGCACGAGGCTGATGGCAGCTTAGCAGCTTCCATACGGAAAAGCTTCCCAGAGGGCGCTAGCATGGACCAGCAACGGAAAGCTCCGACTTTCTGTGGCCGGATGCTGGGCGCGCACTCAAATCGGAAGCAGAGGAACTTGAATCAACAAAAAGCTGAGATCCATACATACATCAACGGTACACCGGCTCACCGGCCCCGTGCGACGCACGAAAGCGTTCCGGGATTGTCCGTCCCCGTCTGTCCCCATCCGTCCCCGTCTGACTGTCAAGGCTGCAGCCATACACGCGCTCGTCTAATGCGATTAACCCGCCATATGCCACACATGCCCAAAAGCCCACAAAACCCACAGATCCATATACCCCCATACCCACATACCCCCATACATATATCCGCTAGAGGCTAGCCCATGTCGCATGCCGCATGCCGCATGCAGAATGCCACACTGTTGCAACAACCATGGCTGCTGCATGGACGAAAAACTGTGAAATTGAGTTGATACGAGTGTATCTGTATGCGTATCCACTGCATTCGTACCAAATCAATTAGTCAGGCCAGGCCAGAGCAAAAGGCCGTGGAAAGGCTCGCTGCTCGGTTGCTGGGATGCTGGGATGCTGGATGGTAACCAAATTAGGTTTGAACTTTACCAAGGAGAGAGCACTTTGGAGCCCCCGGTCGGGCGGGGGGAGCTTCACTGCAGTGATGGATACTGATTAAGGATTCAATTGATTGAATGACAAACGCCATGAATTGAAACCAAATATGTGCATGCAGAGGTCAAGGGAAGTCAGGGAAGAACTTGACAATCATTTAGGGCTTAGAGGCATTCCAGCCAGGTTCTCGGGAGAGAAGTCACACCGCTAGAAAAGTCGCACTTATTGCAGTTGGAAAGGAAAAGTCGCAGCAGAAAACAATTCAATTACGGCAGGACTCAATTTAAATTTAAAGAAAAAGAAGGAGAATGAGAACGAGAAGGATGTCAAGGAGACATCCGACAGGGCGGAAAATCTTCGTGGCACAGAGTTGAGCTTGCAACAAACATTCTTGAGTCGTTGCTGGTCCCTTGAGGTGCAGGCAGAAATGAAATATTTTAACAGCTATTTGCCCCCCTCTGAAGCATCTCGAGCAGCAGTGTCCTGTGTATTCTTGTTCAATTAACACAGAACAGAGCAGAACAAAACGGAATTTGTTTCGCATTCCTCTGCATTTTGCAACAAAAGCTATGCCAGAATGCCATGAAGAATGTTTCCTAATCAAGAAAATGTAGCCTGCATTCAATCTGGATGGGAATGTGAAGGTGTCTTTGTCCCCGAAAGATGTCTGCAAATGAAATTCCAAGGAAAATATCATTTTAATCGGAATATGAATTACCGATGACAATTTGCTAGAGAACTTCCGCTGCTTCGTGGCCGATTCGTGCTTAATCGATTATGGCCTCGCTAAAAAGTAAGCCTGAGGGCATGTAATATCCCCTGGCTCCCCCTCTTTATGCATATAAGTAGATATGTACATATGTGCTGTGTAATAAATGGGGAGCTCGAATTGCGGTTGCGGCAAACTCGGATTCCATCAATTAGCCAAAGAGGACACAGAGAGGGCAGGGCCACGCTGAGCCCAGGGAGGACACCAGCGAGGCCTGGCCGGGCATTTATTTTTGGCAATGGTCGAAAGGGGAACAACACAATGACAAAGACCCAGTGACGTGCACGCACACGCACACGCATACGCGTAACCGCAATGACAACACAGCAACCGAAACGGCACCAGAAATGGCAACAGCAACAGCAATGGAGTTGTCGAGGATAACAAGGATAATGGCTATAGTCGGGGATGCACTTAACCGCAGTCCAATCTGAATCTGAAACTCAAACTCAAACTGAAACTGAAACTCAAACTAAGGTCAAAGACTGTGTGTGGAACTCATGAAATTTTTAGTGTCTTGTTTTACATTTGTAACCCATCGTCATTCTGGCTGCTCCCCTCCCCGGCCCGCCCACTCTTGTGGCACCTTTTCGCTGCATTTGGGTGCTGCATCCTGTGTTTTTTCGCTCTTTCCTTCTTTCGTTTTCTGTGCTTCTGCTCGCTTGTTAAGCTGCCAAATTTATGGCAAACCATTCTCCCCAGATCAGAGAAAAGAAAGTGGTGCAGTAGAGTGGGGATGGGGGGGGGCATGGATTGGTATAAATAGGGGCACATGCGGATGTGGCGGGAGGCAGAAGCCCGAGAATTTCGTGTCTGCTTAACGAGGATAACAATAAAGAACTCGACCAGGACTCGGGAGCGAGCGGGCGCGCGGGCTCTCGTTATGTGCATTCGGTGGAGAAACCCTGTCGCATCGAATTAACGTTCTCTGGGGGAAGGAGCTCATATCACAGCTGCCTGGATCTGCAACTGAAACTGACTCTGAATCCAGAGCTTTATTTTCATAGAAATTCCTCAAAAATTGAATCGAAATTGAAAACCCATTCTGCTAAAGCGATCTGAAGCGAAAGAGAACTGACGATGTGATCCCTGGAATGCCAGATGGAGACGTGCATCTCATATTCCGCCATTGGTAAAATAACGACGGACAGCAGCAACTCAACAACGATTCAACAAGAACGAGAAGAAAACAAAAACAGAAACAGAAAAACAGAAAAACGTCAATGGATGCAGAGTGCCAGCACCGAAAATGTTTGCCCAAAGCTTTGGCCGACTTTCCGGCTGTCTCTGGGCTCTGGGCTCTCGGCCTGCTCCTGGTCCTGGTCCTAGGACTGGGGCTATATGCCAGAGACCCTCTCAGGAGCCCGGAGCAACTGCATAAAATATGCGACCAGAGGAGAGAGAGACACAGAGAGCCAGAAAGAGAGACGACACAAAATATACATATTTTTGAGCAAAGAGCCGCAGAAAAGAAAAATGAGGCAAATGCCGCCGGAGCCAGAGCCGGAGCCATCGAGATGGGGCACCACCGAAAATTTGTGCAGCGCAGCAAAACAACGTGCAAAATTTATGGCAAGTTCTTTGCTCGAGCGAGCGAGTGGCAGGGGCAGGGGCAGAGAGGGGAACAGAATTGGCGCCGCACAACTAAGGACCAGCGGCGACCAGCGAGCAGCAGGCAAATTCAGGATTGAAGATTTGAATGTGGATGAGAACTGGAGGGCTTTTCGAGGATGTCGGATGAGGAGTCTGCTGCTCATCGTCGGTTGCATCGTTTTGCCGTCCGTTCAAATTGCTTGTCACTTCCGGCCGCCATGCTTTCTCCCACCCCTCTCTCTCTCTCTTTCTCTCTCTCCATCCATCTTTCCATTCCCCTGTCTGTTTTTTTGTGTCCACATATTCACCCGATGGTACTAGTGCTCGGTAGAGTGTGAAATATGGCTGGCGCTTCAAAGTTGGCCTTCGATTTTTCATACCAATTGCATATTTATATTGGCAGCGTACGCCACTCTTTCACTTGGCATCGCATCTCCACTTTCCCCACTTTCTCTCGATTATGCAAGCAGGGAAGTTTCTTTTGCCAAGTTGCCTTTTGTGGCCCCTCCACACCCAACACCCACCCGACCTCTCCCAAAAGGGCGGGCAAAAAACTCCAACAAAAAGGAAACAAAAAATTTGGAATAACGAGTGAAAAGTTTTCTATTGTTGTTTTTGCATTCGATAATTTATTGGTGTGTTTAGGCGGGTAATCGATAATTTTAATAACGACTTTGGTTAGTTTAATGCCTCCAATGTCTGCGAATATTTATGGGTTCAGAAATGAGAGCGAACAATAAATGCAGATTATCTGGGCATAATTTATCGACAGTACCACTAAAGAGACGAATGGACGATAGATTATCGATAATTTATTAACCTTGCGATATTTTGTGTATATTTTAACCATAATAAAGCAATAATTCAATGTACTATTTCCGATTGTGCATCATTTGGGGTATTGATCGATTGCTTACTATCTGATGGATTAGTTTTTAACAATTTATCGATATTTATCTATATTTGGGCGAAGAAACAAGAGTTTATCGATCGATTATCAACCAGTGATTCCCATACATCTTCCATGGCATCAAGGAATGCACAATTTTCACTCCTCTCCTTCACCACATCGCCCTCTGACTTCTTCTCCCTCTTTTCGCCTCTCTTTGCCTCTCTCTGCCTCTCTCTGCTCTTCTCTTCGCTTCATGGCTGATTGCAATGCGAATGCACGTGAGTGTCTGGGCACGTAACCTCAATATGCAGGCGTGGAGCAGGTGGAGGCTGACAGCAGCTGCTTTACTGCTCGCCTCTTGGGGCACCGACTGCTGCTGCCGTACTCCAAAAAACACCCATCCCTATCCCCATGCCCCCTACCTCTCTTGCATTTAGCTCGATTTAAATGTGTGTCATGCTGTTAATTTGCAGCACGACCGCCAAAGGCAGCAGCCAAAGGACCAGCTCAGACTCAGTCAGGTGCGGTTCAGAGGGGTGTGATGGACTACAGCTACGTGTACGAGTAGTGGGACACGCTGGCGACGCCTGGACGCCTGAACGCCAGTGTTGTGCGGCCCGTCGTCAGCCTGTCTGCGGATCTGAGACCCTCTGACAGCAGCGTCAGCCCAGCAGCAGCCCAGTGGCTTGATGCTTTTGGCAGCCAGTTGGCAACAGCAGCCATGGCCAACGGATGGCGGCCAAAAGGCAGACGAGATCCGCACAGCCCGAGCATTTGTCAACGTCATTAGTTGCACTCTGAGTGCTTGAAATGGAAACGGATCCACAAGCTGGCTGAGTATCCGGCATCCACCATGCCATAATCAACATTAATCGGCTTTAGAGTGTGTCTGCCAATCACTCAATAAACTTAAAGGGATGACCGCAAAGAGGTCTTTTTCCGCACCATCTGCTCACCGAAAAGTTCGAGTGCGCGACGAATATCTCGAATTTAATTAATTGCAATCGTTCCTGTTGATTGAGCTTCGGGCTGCCAAGCACTCGTCTGAGAGTCTGAGAGATGTGAGGATTCATAAGTTGGCGGGGAGCCTTAATTCGATTCAATCCGAATGCCAATCGATGGCACTCCTGCCGCAACAATGCCATATTGCCACACAGTGCTCCCAAAACCAGATACTTCAGCTGAAGCCGCTTGAGATACATCTGAGTGCATCTGATATGTCGCAAAAGTACGATACGCGAGCATGCAATGAATGCCGAGTGGGTCCCCTTTGGCAATTAAATGAATTTCAATGAGAATGAGAATGAGACTGAGAATGAGACTGAGAATGAGGGAATTCCAATGGAACGCGCTCGTTGGCGAATGCCTCGTTGTCGCGACATTCTGTCTCAATAGCAGCTGCCACGCCCACTTCTCCACTTCTCCATCGCTTCAATGGTGTACGGCTCCAATACTGCTCCACGGTCCACTGGGTAACAGAGCCTAGCAAAATTCTGGGGCATAAACCATTCGGGGTCCACCCAAAAGCAGAGCCACAGACAGAGCCACAGCCACAGCCACAGAAGGAGGCAGCGAACAGCAGAGGAGCTACTGACACTAATGCAACAAAATTGAAGTAGAGACAAGTGGAAATGTCCTTGAGGATGCTGCACAGACACAGTGGCACACACACACACACACACACACACACATGTGCAACTGCTTAACCGATTCCCATCATGCTCTTCTCTTCTCTCCCACTGTCAGGCTCTCTTTTTATGGCCGCCATAGTTCTCATTTTGTTGTTGTTGCATTTTTTGCGATTGCTGCAGCACTGTGACGTCACTTGACACACACATGCACACATACAGCGACTGCAATGGAGTTGAAAGGGAGCTAGAGAGAGAGAGTGAGGGAGATAGAGAGGAAAAGCGGCTTGGGAAAAGCGGCTGAGAAATGTGTAAATTGCTGCTGCATTTTGGGCATGTTTAATGTAATTACCAAAAGGCTTTCAGTGCACATTCACACACACACACTTGTTCGCTCCTGCCACACCTCTTACGGGACTCCGACTCCGCCCTCTTTGGCATTCCGCCAAAAATATCTTTCTATAAAATACGAGTTTAAGCGCAAGCACACAAAAGCCCAATAACAAACTTCTCCAACGGCAAAAAAAAACACAGAAACAAAAATCCAACCAACCAACAGAAAGAAAATTGGGAGAAAAAAGAATGGCGCACTGGAAAATCAACCCCCCCAAAACCCAACACCACCCCACACCACGTTCACCTCGTGTACTTGTGTCAACACCCATACGCCCCGTAACCGTGTGGTCGCCAAAAGTTTCTTGGAGGCTTTTGCGAGCGAATCCAATGCATATATGGAAAGCGTACTCCACATGGATTTCGGATATGGGATAAGAGCGAAAGGAGACACAGCTAAGAAGAGTGGGGCGCTAAAGGGGCGCCTTAGCCTTAGCCTTAGCCCCTTGAAATTTGAACAAAATAAAATGTTGGCTCACGTTTTCCCTCCTTTATTGTGTACCAAACTCTAGACACACACAGGGCCAGATACGGATACGGATACAAATGCAGATGCACAGAAATAGAGATACATTGGGTCGTAGTCGGTAGTCAGTAGTCGGTAGTCGGATTCGGAGTCAAGCGGAGACGGGATCAGCTTTCAACTGCACTTCCTCCCCGGGCTCCGTGCCGCGTGCCACATGCCAGTTGCCGTTGCCCACCTGAGGTGTAGATAAAAATGTATCTAGATGGAAGTTTTGCTTGGCTTCGTCTCCGTCAAGTGCTCAACATGATTGCACCCCCACCTCGTGCATCTTCTGCGTCTTCTTCTCCTTCTTCTGCTACTTCTCGCCTTTGTTCTTGATTTAGTTTTACTTTACGTCACGTTTATTGCGCTTTTAGGACAAGTTCCTCCTCCGAACACACCCCGCCGCACACCAGGATTCACCATTTACCATTCACTGTGCAGATCCGAGCAGACCCAAGAGCAGGCACCACTTGAAGGCAGGGGGCAGCTTTTGACGGCCGAATGGCAGGTGCATGTAAGTGCCGCAAGAAGCGCCGTCAGTTCCGGTAAACGAATCTACTATGCTGCAGCCCGAGCAAACAGCTTCGGCTGTTCATCTTTATTTGATTGTGTGGCAGCATGGATGGCCAGCAGATACATCCTCGGATTGGAGGGTTTGCTGAAGCCCACAGCTGCCGACTGCGCTCCTTGGGCTGAGGACAGGAAAGGATGGGTACGCTCCGTGAACCGGAAAGGGATTGTTACTTCCTGGTCGACTATATACTTTTGGATATACTGGTTACTTTTTCTTTTCTGTTGATGTTATCAACTGGTGAACTCTACTCAACTCTCTCTAAATCTGGACGACCCACCATCAACATCTGGTGACGCCTCAAAGCGTGGGAAAATGTCAAACTAAAGCAATCGGCACGACCAAGTGATTGCCCAAATCATTCAAAATCCAAAGGAGCGTGCCACCATCGTCGATGAGAAAATGTTCCAGCAGATAGTGCGCCTTGCGGGTAACAGCTTTCCAGCTGAGGCTTACAACAACATGGACTACATTCCAATCGAGGGACTCGGCTTTGGCTTCCCTCATGTGGAGAATGGCGACTCCTGTGTCCTGTTCTGAATGGTGGCGGCACGCCACATAGCCACTTAGCAGGGAGACCCACTATACATCCTCTCTGTGGAAAATGTGTGTGGAAAAATGTATATGAATCCGATATTTGATTCGGGTGTTCCCCCCTAGAATAGCACTCCTACGATACGACCAGTGTTCCCGCTTTGTTTCCTGTGTTTAGACCCTTCTATCCACAGTCATAGCTGTAACCTAAAGATGTATGGGGAGACCTACCTCCCATAGGCATGTTTATGTGAATAAGTATATGAAAATATGTTTAGGTTATGGTTAAGGTTAAGGTTAAGGCATACCCGTAACCATCGAGAGAGTTGCGCTGGAGCTGCTGTTCGCGGAGCTGCAGCTTACGCTCGGCGATCTTCTTCTGCTCCTCCTTCTGCTCGAGCTGCTCCTTCTGGTGTTGCTGCTGCTGCTGCTGCTTTTTGCGGTGCTGGCGATCCTCGCCGAGGCCGTACAGGCCGGCAACGGCGGCCATGCCACCTCCCGTTCACCACCAGATGGCCGCCAAAGACGCGCCCCGCCGCCACTGGGCCCGATGATGATGGTGATGATGTTGCACGGACACCACCAACGACACCGACACCAACACCACCACTCCGGCACCTGCTAAATCACTGTGCGTCACACACACGCACACACACACACACTGCCGCGAATCACTTCCGTACGCTGCCACAGGCTTCACTGCCGATTGTTGTGTTTCTTTTCGTCACTAGGTGCATCGATCGATTGTACTTCCGGTATTTCCTGCCGTGCTTTTGGTTGTTTTCATTTTCATTTGGACTCGAATCTAGGATGTGGGATGAATATTTTCACTGATCTCTCGCCCATGGCCCATGGAGGAGGTACCACAGATGCCACTCGACATTTTCTGTTTAGGAAAAAGTAAAACTGATTTGCGAATAGTGGCTGCTGTCTTCTGGCTAATACAGGTGTTCAAAACGGCAGGGACAGATGGCCGGGACTGTATCGATTTGGATGTTCGGAGGTTGGCACACAGTGCCGCAGGGTTATGTGCGCGTATTGCGTAATGCCAGCCCATAATTGCATCGTTGTGGCCCCGCATTTGTTGTTTGTTTTGCCGCTTAGATTGAAACATACGCGTAGCAGTGGCTCTCAGCCAAACAAAAGCTTGCTCTTGGCCTCCTGCCTGAATGAAAGCGAATCACATCAAATCAAATCGAACAGAATCGAATTGAATCGAATTGAATTGAATCGAAATCGCAATCAACTCAATCCAAGGCAAACAGAAACAGAAACAAACACACGCTCAAACGCACACACACACACGCATACACACACACAAAAGCCGGTTCCAAAAGGTCGACGGGGGTGAGCGCGTAGCGCGTGGCATGTGGCATGTTGAACGGGCCATTATCTATTATCAAAATGGAATTCAGAATCCGCCGCCCAACCATCACCCAATCCCCACTTATTACTTTGGAAATGTACCGGCAAAACCACCCCCCAATCACCAATCAAATCCCCAGGACCAATCCCTATCGCAGGCACCAGGCCACCAGGCACCAGACACCAGCCACCAGGCACCTCTCATCTCATTATGACTGACACTTTCCCAAGATGCCAAATTGCAGTTTTGCGACGACTCAAGCGGCATTTAATAAGCCAAAGGGTTGTAGGGTGGCGGAAATTGCTTCCGTGTTGAAATTGAGTTAACAAAGCCCCTCACCCGCCCCCCATAGAGATAGCGAGAGAGAGAGAGAGAGAGAGGAGGGTAGGGGAAGAAAAACTTTATTGATTTATGCGCGACGTCCCTGCCCCCACATCACATCACATCACGTATACGCCTCGTGCCGACCAATGCTTTGCCTCTGCTGCACTAATCTCGTTCAGCAGATGGTGGTTCGGGGATTCGGGTATTCGGGGATTCGGGGGTTCACGGAATACGGTGTACGATGGGTGTTTCGAGTGGGTGATGATAGGGGTGATGGTGGGTGTGTGCCATTGGCTGGTGCCATCGGTTGTTGTTGGGTGGCGGCCATTAAGTGACAGTTGGCCGGCTGCACAGAGGCTTAAAATGCAATGCCAAACACTTGCGTTGACGTCGGGTGTTCATGTAAGCGCATTAACTCATACAGCAAACGGATGCAAAGGCGAGCGGCAGGTGGTTCCATGCCACACATGCCACACACACACACACGTACAGACGAAGCGCTGGTAATGGCGGGGCATAGGCCTCTGGCACCAAGCACCCAGCAAGCGACAAGCGGCAAGGTCAGGGCCAGAGCGAGGGACAAGTCCAATGGCCATTCAATTATATCTGTCTTTCCCACTCCCACTTCCATGTGCTCGTTGGTCTGTGTGTTGTGGGTCTGTGCGTCTGTTCGTGTGGGATAGTGCGGGCATAGACAGGAAAATAGGGAAATGAATAGAGGTCTGTTGTCTGGGCGATTGGGGGCAGAGAGTGACGGTGACGGTGGCAGTGACAGTGACAGTGTCTGGGGCACAACGGTGCCACGCATGTATCGTAGTTCAGTGGCTTACTAGTATGCTCATATTCGGCCGTGCGTGTACCCTCTCCTTGCGTTCACCTGCTCTCAACCAAGGTGTCGCTGGAAGGTTTTCTTTCAGAGAGAGAGAGAGAGATATTTGCATCCCAGAAATACTCGTACATGGCTGAAAGTTATTCCAGATATGCATGTTGCTTTCTATCTCCCACTCTTAAGCTTCGTTTCGCCTTGACACACACACACAGATTCCAAGACACATACTCGTATATATCCCTTTTAAATGCAGCTAAAAGATATGCGAGATATTTCCATTCAGCTGCTTTCCCCCCACTTCGGTTCCCCTCTCCCACATAATCACATAAATTGTGTCATTCCATTCTGTCTCTGCTGGCATAGACTCTGCTCATCAGCATTATCTTTAATCTGAATCTGAATCTGATGCGGCAAGCGGCATGCCACACGGATGGGTGGCGAAGGCATGGTGGTCGTGAGTGGGCGGCTGGAACTTCTCCCTGGCCAAAAAACCCATTCAACTCGTTATTAAATTAGAATCAACTTAATTAAATGAGAGTCGCAATGCATGCGGATGCGTGTGTGCTTTCGTGAGTGTCGAAGCACAAAATACGCGTTGAAGCGCATCCAAGCGCGCACACACACACACACACACACACACACACACACACACACAGGCACACCGCACTACCATCCCACCCCTCACAACCATTTCCTCTTCAACCTTTAATTGAGTTTTGTGCTAATTTGAAAGCAATAAAACAAAGCGAGCTCCATGACCAAGAAGCGCTCCATGAGATGGGAGCGGGGAGCGCGGATCGTGGACTGGATGGTGGCTTAACCAGTGGGCATGGTGGGAGAGAGTCGGTGGCTCCCTGTGGGCGTGGCGCACAGCCCGCATAATGCGTATTTAATGCGCTCTTCCAGCAGCAGAAGCGGAGCAGCATCCTTTTTCAAAACTCTTTTTTTTGCCCTTTTTTCTGCACATTGTTCGGACAACAGGTAAATGGAATTTGTGGCAGGAAAACAGGGTAAGTGGGAGTTGCATTTTAATGGGGATTCACCGGAGGTTGGAGGGCGTTCTGTGGCTAAAGGAACACGTTGCATTTTCGGGAAATTTAAACTTAAATCTCGCTTGTTTAGCAAAGCCACAGAGCCAAATTTGCATTCAACCAGAAATCGGAAATATGACAAAGGTATAGAGGTATGGCTAAATAATGTATAGATAATGAATAGAGAGATTTCTGGGAATCTGATTTTCAAGTTATATTTTATGGTCGACATTTCGCAGTACGAAATTTCCATAGTCGACTTTCAGGCGGCAGCATTTGTCGGTCGACAAGCAGATAAAATCTTTTCTAAAATGCACCAAAAACTAAATTATTCAAACTAATGACAAGCTTCTCTCCATGGGGGAGGAGGGGTGGCACATCTCTCTCTCTCCCTCTCTCTCTTTGGCTGTGCTCTTTCCGTGTTCTGTTTTCTGTGCTGGTGCTATATTTATGCACTATACGAGTACGAATACGAGTATATATATACATATATAACATGTACATATGTATATAGTTGAGAGATCCCCGTGGTGCCATAAACATATCCAAGCGTTTTCGCTTTCCCCTTGTTTTATGCACAAATTATTGTTTTATGCCCACAAGACACGGGGGACATCAGTAAAAACGGTGATAGGGGGGATGGGTGGATGGATGGATGGATGGATGGATGGGGAAGCTGCTTAATCTGCGCTTTATCAACGAGGATGGGCATGGCTCTTTGAGGTGTGGCTGTGGGACAAAGCGAATGGAAGGGAGGGGAAGGGTAGATGGTGTGTGGTTTGGCTAGATTGTGGTTGCGGTTGCGGCGCTTGTGGTTGCCCCCTGCACATTCTGATTGATTGATTTGCCGCCAGGAGATGCATCTAAAGTGCAAATGCATTGAACAGGAGATACAGAGGGATACCGACAGCAGCGAGAGACAGCGAGAGAAAAAGAGAAACGAAAGAGAAATAAGAAAGGGATGGGGCTGTGGAGGCATTGACAAAAACCAACTAAACGAAAATTATTTACCAAAGGCAAATGCTACATTTATCGATTCCCAAATGACAGCGGAAATGGCAATGCGATGACGAGACGTGGGGGCGGATGGATCAATGTGGGGTTAGGCGGTGGCCAAAGGTTGGGTAAACCACTAAATGGAGAGACCTGGGAGGTGGGAGGTAGAAGGCAGAAGGAGGAGCCCAATAAATTGGAAATGACAGACAAGCGCCCAGCAAAGTATCAAAGTTGACGTGCGGTGAACGAAAAAAAAACATAAAACAAAAAAAAAACGGAACGGAATGGAACCGAAAAGAAAAGGAAACGCGGTTCGCCTGCGTGCGTGTCTGGTCATTCCCCTTGGTCAGGCAGCACACTCGTCGACCCGCAGCTACACTTGCACCTGCACCACTCTGCCACCCCCCACGACACCCACTTACTGTGTGCGATTCCCATCTGAAGAGTAAACAAATCAAAGCTAGGCAGCAATGCCAGCAAATGAAGAATTTATGCCCTAAGTGTGGCAGGCTCGTTTCCCCCCCAGGCCCCCCCCCAGAGTTTAAGGAATTGGTTAGGGGATGGCTGACAGCACAACGGATTGCTACCACGGCTGCTACTGGTCACAATCCACTAATTATTGAACTCTCAACTTCGATGGGGAAATACTGTCTGCTGCAAGCTATATTTCTCTATTTACTTTCACCTGCCCAACGGAAATCGAATGGAAATTAATAACCTCCTCCCCTTCCCTCTGTGGCCACTTTCAAGTCTCTCGATGTATCCGTTCAAGGGTGCCCTTTAATTCATTTTTAATTAAAAATTCATAGAAAATGTCTGCAGTGAAATTGCATTTTTGCATCCGAACGCACACGCACGCACACACACACACACGCACACACATACATAGACACACTTTTGCTTCACCTTTTTTTCTAGAATTTATTTTGCCTTTTCCCAGTTTTCAGCCCTGCTGCCCTCCCCACGTTTTATTTATGTGCAAATATTGTTGGTTAGGTCAACACTGACTACACATACATATTTAAATGGATATACATATATGTATGTATATAGATATGCACATATGTTTGTCTGTGCACTCGTGCGAGTATTATATTTTGAGCAAATATGTAAAACCAATCTAAATAGTTTTCTCCTTCATTTCAATATCTTTTGTGGTTTTGTTTTGCCTTTTTTGTTAGTCGCTGGATCATAAATTCATTTTAATTGCATTCGAAAGGGGGAAAGTATGCCAGTTCATCGGTGGAAACGCACAACCGATGCTCGATTTTCTTCTTGCAACTGCAAATGGTATTGAAGGATAGCCTTCGGTTATTGTTTCGGTTCGGTTTGAGCCGAAATTTGACCTCGAAACGAAAAGCGAGACAAAGGAGAAATTAGGGGCCAACTTGCTCTTTGCCTCTTTGCTGGCATTCTGGGCAAGCTTTCTGAATACATAAAACTGCTAAAATTGCTTGACAAAGTCACAATTTAGCTGACCTTCCCCCACACACACACACACAGACACACACACGCCCCTTCCTTCTGCCTGCTTCTCCTATTCTGCTAAACGGACAGAGATAATTGCCGCACGCACCGAGAGGCTCTCACATACGATACACGTACTCGTGTGTGTATGCTCCTGGGCAGAACTTTCCATCACCTTTTCAATGCCGGAAAGGTGCGGGGTACCCCTACCCCGGCTGTAGCCTAAAAACTGAAGAGTTGCCCAATCAGAGTTGGGCTGGGGGGGAGGGGGGATTTTCACAATTAATTTACCACAATTTCATATCAAGTGTAGAGCAAGGATTGAAAGGCTCTCCAAAGACAACCGGACGCAAGCCTTTTGCTTAGTTGTAGGCCCCAAAAAGTAGGCAATGGATTTTGTAATTCCCTCACAGCTTTCCTATGCATGTGTGAGTGCCTCCCATTTGCCCCGTTGCCTCTTTGCCCTTCCCCCCACACTGTAGTCGATGGGGCAACATTTTGTGTGTGTTATTTTTGGCTTGCTAATACCATTAAAACTTTTTTCTGTCTAACAGACCAAAGCCAGAGGCAATGAGCGTGGGGACGGGAACGGGAACGGGTACTGGGAGCACTGTAAAGGAGAAGGACACACACACACACACACAGAGCAAAAACAATGTAGCAATGTAGAACAACAACAACTACAAGGGCGACTTACAGTTTTGGGGCATGCCACAGAGCACAGGGCCAGGTCAGAGCCGAACAATTAAGTTTGAGTTTAGTTTTAGAACTACCTCGAATAGCTCCATGCCCAGCACTCAAATAGCGAGAGAGTGAGAGCAGTAGGGAGCAGGAGGGTAGGAGAGACTGACCAGAGCTGCCATGCCCAGCATGCCCCGAACCATACCCAGTGTTCGTCCTCTGCACAGGAAGCGCCAGAGGAAGAGGAACTAGTAACAATGTTGCTGGTTATTAACATTTATAGTTTCGTGTCGAGTCGAGTTGAGTCCCTGTCTATCTTTCTCCCCATCTCTCTTTCTCTCTCTCTGTCTCTGTCTCTCTCTCTTTCTCTGTCTCTGTCCTGCCCCAAAAGGCCACGCCTATCTGTTTCATACATACCACCACTTCCCTGTCTCCCTGTTTGCCTGTCTCTGGCGTTTTCTCATTCTCTAAGCCCGCTCTCCCGCTCTCCCGCTGTCCGCTTCTGCTGTCTGGTGCTGGCGCTGGCGCTGGTGGAAATTTGTTAGCCGAACAAACGGACTGACTGAGTGACTGACAGACAATATTTGTGTGCCATGGCAGAGGGTATATTGATTTGGACCAGCTGTTGGCTAGGCTGATCTCGGCCAAGATAACATTACCAGAGGCATTAGGCATCAGCAATGAGCATTGGCTTCTATCTGTTTGTATTCTCTGCCAAAATATCTGTACACTTTCCAGGGTATGTCCTGCTTCGGCTTCCCTTCATATCTTGCTCTTCTTTTCAAGTTATGGCTTGGTGGCGGCACGTGACTTTCAAATTTTCGAATGGTCGTCTGAAAGTTTCTGCTGTGGCCAGGAAACGCGTTCCATTTAATGAACTCTCTCTCTCTACACACACACTTAAAGAGAGAGAAAGAGAGCAAGAGAAAGACGGGTGGGGGGTGAGCTTACACACACACATATGCAAATGATTTCGAATCGATGACGAAAATTAAGCTGCACAAATTTAATTAGGCTAAGTGCAATGGAAATCAATGAGCTCTAACCAGAAGGGGGAGGGGGGAATGTTAGGCAGGAGGGGCACCAAACACCTGCCACCTGCCACCTGGCACCCATTTTCGTTTCTTTACGAATCAGCGCCCCACCCCCCGTAACCGTCTACGTATTTTAATTAAGTGCGGAAAAAAAAGAAGCCTTCGGTCGAAAGAGTCCTTTGGCCCCTGGGGCGGCAATGGTTCCCCAATTCCTTTGCATTTGTTTTTGCGAACGATGATGTTGCTGTGGCCGTTGCCGTTGCATGTGGTTGTTGCCTGTATCGATTTTGCCGACCAAAAAGCAGCTGGGCCAAAAGGGGAAAACAGAGCGGGAGCTTTCTTTCTCTCCAGTATCCCTCTGATTTCCCTGCCTGAACTTCCCTTTGGCCAGGCAGTCTGTTGCACCGGCCAGGGGGCCACGGGACGCCAGGCCCTAGAGCACAATACGGTTTTTATAGACCCGCACAGCAGCAGCAGCAGCAGCAGTGGCAGCAGGCCAGCAGAGCCTACGGCTCTGGGGCTTGACATTCGCCGTTCTGTTTTTTATGTTAATTTTTATTGCTAATTTTTATTGTTTCTTGTTGCTCGGGCTTTCCTTTTTCATTGCTCTTTCCACTGCCATTTGGAATTAATTTTATTTAATTTGTGATTTCGTCTTGCTCTACTTTTGCCTTTGCCTTTGCTTTTATTTCTTTTCCTGTTCCTTTATCCTGGGTTTCTTCTGGTTACTTCTCTTTTTGATTTGGGGACTGCTCATTTCATTACGCTTAATTTGCTTGTTATCTTCATGCGGCACTCCTCACTTGGGGAACCATTTGCGCGAAAGGACCTTCAGTATTTGCAATCGAAATGTATTTACTTCTTTAAACATAAAAACGAACCCCACCACAACGACCCCAACGATTACCACGACTACAATTATCCCAATTATGCGAAACTATCAATTATTGTCCCTTCCCATTCGAGGGACATGCGAATTCAATTCGATACGCCCATGGCAAAGGGGCGTATGCGCTATTTAAAGTATTCTCTTCGCTGCCACGAGTGGCGGTTGACGGGTGGCGGGTGGGGCCACGACATGGGAACTGTGATGCGCCTCACCTTTCGCTATGCAACCCTGTTTATACTCCTTGAACCAAACCGAATTTTTCCGATATTTTTTGGAAGGACAGTCCCATCGATAGATTTGAATCTTCGAATAGATTCAAGAAGCTTTGCTCAATCGTCGATTGTTTTGTTTTTCATTAGTGAAAAGAATGATTTGTACAGCTTCTGTTTTTGCCAACGACACGACGTTCCTTGGGCTTCCTTGTGGGTGGTGGGGAGGGGGGACGGGGGAAACTTTTCATTTTATGCGAGTGAAAATGAGTTCCGGGCTTCGTGTTGATGTTTATTCAACTTGGAAACGAGGTGCACCCTCGTGCAAATGGAAATCGAAATGGAAATGGAAATGGTGTAGGGGACTGGTGTGTGTGTGTGTGTGTGTGTTGTGTGGAGGAACTGGAGGTCTAATGCAGTGCCTTGTGCATAATTGAAATGAATTCTCTGCCAAATTCACTTCAAAGGCCACCTCTGCCTCCTCTCTGAGCTGCTGCTGCTGCTGCTGCTGCCATTCGCAGGACTTGCAGGAGAGACGAAACGGACGGGTTGCACGGGTTACGGGCTTAAAAAGGCCAAATGCTAATCGATTGCGAAATCCGAATCGAATTCCTATTTAAGCATTAATGAAATTTTTCGCTCAGCAAGAAAACCTGAAGAAAAGCAACGAAGAAACTGGAAAAACTGCCCCAAATGTGCGTGCTTTCACCCGTCTTTGGGACACCCGGGGGGCATGCCTACTTCGGTTTTATTTTCTGCATGATTTGAAAGGCATCTTTTGCCACACAGCCAGAGGGAAAGGGAGCCAGTGGGGCTGTGCGGAAAATCCCTGGCCCGATACACTTCAATTGGATAGAATGCTCTTTTCTTAAGTTTCCACTTTGTTCCCCATTTTCGGGGAGTTTCAACTGGATTCTTGATTCGGTTTGGTTTGATTTGATACATCCTAAGTGATTGCTGGCATACCCCATTTGGAGGTATTGAATGGGAACCGGGAGGATTCCCGAATCGATTGCTGCTCGATGCCCCAAAAACTTCGCGATTTCCACCTTCCAAAAACATAAATCTGTCTGTATTCTCATCGATCGTTTGGATCCCCCTCGAGAGAGATATCCCTTCTCTGTTCCGATCAAGAAAATATATATATTGGAGAGTATATTTAACCTGATAACAGGGTATGATAGGATTCGGTTGCATCACCGCAAAACAATTTCGTTTTCCTGTTTATTGCCATTTCAATCTGTTGGCGTTTCGCCCCCCCGCTCTCGCATTTGCGCTCGTTTGGGTCGCACGGATTTGGCTTTCACTTGAACCCGCTGCCCCTCTGCCCCACTGCCCTTCTGCCTCTGGCTTTTGGCAAACCGTTTGCAGCAAACCAACCCCCTTGCATCCCCCCGCTACATCGTTCACACAATTGTTACAATTTTGCTCGCTGGCTGTGCGGCTGCCTGGCAGCATCTTTTGAAGTTTTCTCCCGCTGAGCGCTGTCGGGAAGGATAATGCGAACAAGTGGATGAAAATGTTTGACACGGAACAACAGGAGGAGGAAGTGCAGTGCAAACCACACACCCACTCCCCCCATTTGCCTTACCCCCCCCCGTAAATGTATGTAAGTGTGTGTCTGTGTGTGTGTTTGAACTGTGTTTGCCATGCTGTGGCCTCCTGTCTGTCTGTCTGTCCCGTCGCAGCTTCCGTTTCCGCTTTGAGATGCTTTCAGCAGAGTAGCAGCGTAGCAGCATAGCAGCTGCTTCTGCTTCTCGCTCTCTGGTTTTGGCCTTTGGGCACAAATTTGAAAATAATTCACAATGACGTCACCAGCCGCCGGAGCGCGCTGGAGCGGCCGTAGGCCATACGGGGCTAGTGGTTAGGGGCTTTTGGGGGTAGGGGGCTGCTGCATATGTTTGCATAACATTGCAGAACTCTTTTGCAGCACAGAACCCTCTGCCCCTCCCCCTCCAGCACCCCGAACCCACTCCCACTAGGGGTGGTGGTGGTGGTGGTGGCCCACAGTGCGTATGCTTGACCTTCGAATTGGCTTCAAGCGGCCGCCTCACACAGATCAATAAATTTTCCCACTCTTCTATTTTTTGGTGGCCTCTTGTTGTTGCCGTTGTTGTTGTTGTTGGTGTTATATTTCTGCTGCTTGTTGAGTCGTAAAAAGAATTACGCAAAAAAAAAAAAAAAAGAGAAAATATAAATAAAAAAACAACAGCAGAAAAGAGTAAAGAGTGAGAGCCGAGCAGAAAAACGGAAAAACCAAATAAAAACGTGAAAAGCCGGAGCCGCAAAATGCACAACGGAAACAACAAAAAAAAAAGAAATAAAAAATAAATAGAACAGAGCAGAAAGAGAGAAACCTTAAAAGGAAAAACGAAAGTAGCGAAAAATACACAAAATTCAGGAGGCGCACACACACACATAAATTTCCTTGTGCTGGGCTGTGTCTGTGTGTCTAGGAGGTGAGGTATGTGTGTGTGTATGGGTTTCCTATGTTTGTTTCAAATTAAAATCACGCAGAGCACGTGCAATTTCCACACACAGACACAGGCGCATAGGCGGAAGTACACACAGACACACACTAATACACAAGCACCTTAGCATATTAAAAAGCAAAACTCGCCATAGCCATAGCCATGGCTATCGCCGCAGTGCGTAGAACCTACAACGTTGAACGTTGCAGAGTCAGAGCCTGCCCCAAAATCCACTGGCAGCAGAGGCAGAGGCAGAAACAGAAACAGGAGCAGAGCATAGACAAGCGAATAATTTACAATTTCTATGCACAGACCTACAACTAGAGATATATAGCCATAAATATTTGTATACTCATGTGTATGTATGTATGTATGTACCCTGCATACATCCATATGTACATCTCGTATATAGGCCAAGTCAGCAGCAGTTAAGCCAAAAACTAAATGAGCAGAAGAGCTGCTGACAGAAAGAGAGAGAGACAGAGAGAAAGAGAGATAGCAAGATAGAAAAATGAAAAGGGGAAACTCCCGAACCGACCAAAATTTGGCAGGAATTCTGTGGGGCAAATGTGTAGCAGCACAGTTATTGTTTCAGTTCCCTCTGCTTTGCTAAACTACAAATAAATACTCGTGCGAAGGATGAAGGATGAAGGCTGAAGACTCTGCAGCCTGCTGTATATCTTTCGAGAACCTGAGTTTATTTTCCACTTTCGTGTGTGTGGCAGGGGAATCCCTTTCTTTGCCTAACTGCATTCATAAATAATTAGTGGCAGACAAATGTTGAATGACTAGTAAACGCAATGGAATGGAATGCAGTGCTAGATCCTGCACCAGAAGAGACCTACTTTAGAAAGGACCAAAGGCAGCCGAAGCCGACGCCATCGCCATCGCCATTGCCGAAGGCGAACTACATTTAAAAACGAAGTGCTAAAGGGCTACTGCCACGCGTACAATTTATTGTTTAAATAATTCATGTTACTTTTGCTGAATCAATCTAGTTATGCATTTATTCCTGCCGCTAACAGGCTGTTAAATAATTGAGTATTCTGTGTGGTTAGCTTTGCCCCCGATGGCAGTTCGATGTCTCAATCAAAGCAGCACAAAGATTTCCCCTTACTATTTCCCTATTTTCACATTTATTCGATTCCTGGCCCAAAGTCGGGCTTCAGTTTCAAATTTAAGCCAAATCCCAACCCAAAGACAATGACTTTTACTCCGGCACAGCCAAAGACAAAGACAAAGACTTCTGCTAAGACAAAGACCTGGGGACTAAGACAAAGACAAGTACTAAGCGAGTGACTACAACTGAGACTAAGACAGGGGCGAAAGACGGGGCGGGGAGCAACCCTTTCTCTCCTGCAACTCTGGCTCTGGGGGGCATTAGGCGGGGCTTAGTGAGTGCTTCCTGAAAGGGAGTCGAGAGGATTTATTAGCACTGAGCGGGAGGGCGTTGAGACTGTTGCCATAACCACTTAACCCCTCTTTCTTTGAACAGAAAGAGAGAGAGAGAGAGAGAGAGAGAGAGAGAGAGAGGGGAGGGGTGGTAGGCATACGACGCAATTACGATTGAGCCAGGGCTAAGCCGCCTCGGCGCCTAAAAAGCGGCGAATGTGCGTGCGAATGGCCTACAATCTATACTGCCACTTTGCACCCTGCCCCCCATGCCCTGCACCCTGCTCGCTCTGTGGCCCTTCTCTCCCGGCCAACTCGCAGCCTTTCCCTTCCCATGTCCCTCACTTCTCACCCCTTGAACTGTTTGTGGGGGGGGGTCTCTGGGATGTTCGCCCCTCCTTTTGCATTCAACCGCAAACTGTTTTTGTTTTATGATATTTCACTTGCCAGTTGTTGCTCCTCCGCCGCTACTCCCTTTGGAGCAACTCCCCTCTCCATCCACCCATCCACCCATCCATCCATCCATCCATCCATCCAGCCCTTTCTCTCTGTCGCTCTCTGTTGCTGCCTCAGCTGGTTGCATGCAAAGTTCAATCAAAATAAATCAGTTGCCTAGAACATTACAGAGTCCTGGCGAAAGCGGCGTCGAAAGAGTGTGCAGGAGAAAGGCTGTGGAAGGATGGACGAGGCTAAAGGGAAGGGGGGCTGGAAGGAACGATGTTGAGTAGTGGGGGGGGGGAGGTTAAGGGTAAGGGTTAACCGAAGCCTGGGCTGTCGACCCGTCACGGAACATCTACCGCCCCACGTGCCGCATCCCCACGACATCGTCTTCAAACTCCTCAAGTGCCCAATTAATTTTGGCGTGTGCGAGTCAAACTTCTTGAATCTAATCGCGACACACACACACACACACATACACAATGGGCGAAACAAAGACGAACAGGAACGGAACAGCAGCGGAACAAGAAGATGGAAAATGGAAGAGAACAAATAGAGAAAACAGAGACGACAGGAGCAGATGCAGATAAAAGATGATGGGGCAATGTCTTTGTAATAACAGAAAGAACAAATAATTGCTGAAACACCATAAATGCATACATACATATATGTATAGTGTGCATTCGAATACCCAAAGAACTAGAAGATAAGAAATTCCATGGATAGAAATGATGAAGGAAACAAAGAAAGTTTCTTTGGTGGAACTTTTGCCCGAAGTAAGGCAAATAAGTGCTGCTATCAAGGTGTCGCGGAGAGGCTTCCAGTTAGAAATGTCTGGAGAAGTATTATGTATTCACTATGGCGCAATTCTTACTCAAATAATGCCATGTTAATGTATCAATCGATGGCTTCGCTCTAGGTTTTGGGTATTCAATCCAATCGATGGTGTTCAGTGCCTCTAGAGACAATTCAGTTAAATTTTGTACATTGTGAGTACCTATCACTGATTTAGGTGGAACTGTCGAAAGGTTAAACCCCAAAACACTTGGAAATCGGCTTGGATCCGTCTCGTAATTGGAGCTGATACTCTCAGATGATATGCTCGTAATTAGGCACCGCCAGCAGCCAGCAGCCAGCAGCTAGCAGCACCGTGCAGCAAAAGTGGTTTACAAAATGCAGAGGATGCCATAGCCAGAACCTGAACCAGAGCCGCAGCCGCAGTCTATGGAGTCCATGGAGCAAAAAGTTTTTAATGAGTTCGTTGCCAGTGGAGGTGGAGGCGTATCAGGGGGCAGGCATCGATAGGGCGATGCAGTATGGTGCAGGGATTGAATAATTCAAAATTTGCATTTGAAACCATATTCTTCCCCTATTGGTGTGCGCGTGTGTGCGCGTCTGTGTCTGTGTGTGTGTCAGTGTCTATTTCTCTGAACCGCTCCACCATCATCGCTCTTTGTTATTTTTGTATAGCTTTGACTTTGGTTTTGATTTAGAATTGCAAATTGGGTCAACATTTTTTCTTGTTTCAGCTGCTGCTTTAGCTGTTACTCGTACTTCTACACGTACTTAATATGCCCCACTGTGCCCCTGTGCCCCTGTGCCCCTTTGCCCCTCGATGCAGCCACCATTTTCCTTTATTGCTTACGCTTCGGTTATTCAGTTCTTCGACGACTTTGCGCGATTCTTCAAAGAAGACCCGTTCTTCGGGTGAGCTTTTCATTTCCTGTTTCTTCTTTGAGTGATTCTTCCTTGACAGCTTCACTTTCCTCTGCTTTCTGTTTCTGTTTCGATTTCTATTTCATTTGTATCTTATTTATCGTGTGGTTCTTTTTCACCAACGTATCCTGCCCATCCATTCCCATTTCCATCCTTCTCCGCCTTTCTTCGACTGCTTCATTTTTGACGGCGCCAACGCGTCTTATGAGCAATTTGCCATTTTCTAGTTTCGGCTTTGAAGTACGAGCACGCTTATGTAAGCACCACTGGAGTTGTTCAGCTCAGTTCAGTTCTGTTCTGGTGCTTGGCTAAAATATTAATTAGCTGGGCCCGCAGATGCATTGCTCGTCCTTCTCCTCCTGGAAGCGCTCTCCCTCCTGCCGACTGCCTTGTGCCTTCTCCTGCTGCAAGCTTTTTAGGCCTCTCTGCAACTCTTTCTCCTCTCTCCGGCTCGAGGCTGCAGCTTGGAGTGGATTCGAGTGGCGCCCCAAAGGCAAATTATGTTGTCTGTGTCTGTGTCTGCTTCTGTAGCTGTGACTGTATCTGTATCTGTATCTGTGTCCGTTTACCGTTTGCCAGTGCATTAATTAAGGTAAACAACCAAACACAGGCACACTTTTCCACAGGGACAGTGGGCGGAGATTGGGGTTGACTGGTGACTGGGAGAATAAGAATGAGAGGCAGAAACAGAGGTGAAAGCAGAGCTCTGCTATCTGATGGATGATGGTTGCTGAGTGCTGAGTGTCCTAGCTCCTTATGGCCTGCTTTGATCCAGGCTCCTTGGTCCTGCTTGAGCGGCTTTTAAGCGGGCTTAAACACCTTTCGAACTGCGTTATAGTCTCTGCCATGTGGCACGCACCGTACAACAAACAGTAAAAAAAAATTGACAAAAAAAAATATAGGTATATAGATGTACATATGTATGTATGAGAGAACCAGCGGGCGAGAATGGAAACTTGGAACACACTCAAACAAACAACAAACAAAGAACGACAACAACAACAACACCAACGGGAATCACGCGCGGCAACGCGGCACGCACCTGCAGCACGACTCTTCCCCTGCATGCCCCACACTCCCCAGCCCACACTCTCTCGCCCAGGTGGAGTTACCCCTGCTGTGGCTGTGGCTGTGGCTGGGGGAGGAGCGGGGGTAGCAGGCGCAGAGCGGGGACTTTCCCCAAAAAAAAAGGAACAGAAAAAAAACCGAAACTTTAACTCACTGACTGAAGGATAGATTGACTGACTGACTGACAGATAGATGGACTCACTGAGGGATAGATTGAATGATTGACTCAATGACTGACCTAACTGACGGATAGGTTGACTAACTGACGGTTCAGGACTTCACCTGACGGATTGACGGATTGACTGATTGACTGAATGACTGACTGACTGACTGACTGACTGACTGACAGACGACAGTCGCCGCCAAGCGCGGAACGCGGTGCACGAATACGTTGTGACGACGTGACTGCGACTGCGACGACTGAACCGAACAGAACGCCAGAAAGAGTGTCGGAGCCGCAGCTGGAAGACCAGCGCCAGAGCCACAACCAGCACCAGAACCAGAACCAGAAACACCACCAGCACCCGAAAGCAGAACGTAGAGCCGAACCGAACATCGAGCACCGACCACCGAGCACCGAGCGGTGAACGGCAAGAGCCGAGACTTTGACCGAGGCCGAGGCCAGGCCCGAGGCCCCAGCCGAGACCAGGAAAACCCCCCAAAACAAATGAGAACCGAGAGCCGACAAAACCGAAGCGGCGGCCGAGGCAAGCACGTGCGATTTGCTGCAGTGGCTCCATTCCTGATGGCTCTGCGGGCTTAGGCTTCTGGAGCTGGTGATGGCTTCAGCGATGGCGCTGGCGATGGCGATGGCGATGGATTTCCCCGAGCTGCACTCTGACTGGTGACTACTGCCTTCTGCCTTCTGCTTCTGCTTCTGCCTCTGCGTGTTGCGTGCTGTGTCCTGTGTGTACAGTGTGTACTGTGTGTGTGTGTCCTATGTGGCAGGTACAACTCCTATACCTCTTTCATCCCGCTGCAGCACGCCAAAGCACGACAGAGAAAAAGAGCGAGAGCGAGATGCAGTATGAGAGGAACTGGGCAAAAGGCAAATAGTTTTAGTGCCACTTGGCACGAAACACAAGCGGCCGAAGCGGGCTCAAACAACAACAACAACAACAAAAAGAAGGAAAACAACAGAAAACATAGAGGAAAAATTGAGAAAAAATTAGAGCCAGGCTGAATGAACATGGCTAAGCAGGAGTGGGAGCCAGAGGGGCTGATGGGGGGCCGATGAGGCCGAAGAGGCCGGAGGGACACTGGCGACACTCAGGCCGGCTTGGCCGCTGGAGCGTGCCCCATGTGGCGTGGCGTGGCGTGGCGTGGCATGGCGTGGCGGCGGTTGCGGACTGGCGGGCTGGCGGGGTGGGGGTGACACACGAAATTCCGCTGGGGCCGGCCGCAGAAGGAACAGCAACGAAAACTAGGTGAAAACTGTAAACGAAACACACAACAGAGTGAAAATCGAATCGAATGAAGGGGAAACCACAAAGCCATCAGCCATGACTCCACATTCTCCATCCCCATCCCCATCTCCATCTCCTGCTTTTGCCGCTATATACATACATACATATGTACGTGGCAAGGTGTGTTCCGTGCAGCATTGTTCTGGGCTGGCCTCTTCCATTATTAATGTGTGCTTTAAAATGCCGCCAGGCTCGTTATGCTCGCTTCCTCTGTTGGTTCGACTTTTGTTGATGTTGCTCTTGCCGCACGGAATGAGGGCCGGGGGCATGATTATAATAATGCGAATCTATGCCCCGACACACTCACACACACGCATGCCACTGGGAGCGGGGTGAGCGGCAGGTAGGATGCGTGTCACGTGTGCACTTGAATGCATTGCATTGCAGGCAGCAGCCGAGGCTGCTGAAGCTGAACGCGCCAGCACGGCGTATGAGTAATGCAATTATTAATAAATAAACACGACACACTCTCAACCAAGGCACGCCAAAGCTACAGCAGAGACAAAGGGGACAGGCAGAGGGAGACGCCAATAAGCAAGAGCTTAATCACAGAGCTTTAAGCTGATTCTTGGACAAGTTTTTTGCAAGCTCAAGCACAAAACTGTTTGAGAGCTTCGCTGCAGCTGCAACGGAAAGTTCCTTCGCGCACATCAGGCTGAAAGCTAATTCCGAGCTTGAAAGCTGAAATTGTGGCTCGTAAAAGCTTTCGGGATAGCTTTTAGTACCTCAACTTAATCCTAATTGAGTGACTTGAAGATGCTTTTGGGCTATTGAGCTTATTTTGGGCTTCCAAACTTCAAAACTTATTGCATTCTTCAAAATATCTGCCCTTCAAAGAAAATATAGCCCTTTAATTACAAATTTTAGATTCTTTATCAGCTTTTATTGCAAAACCAAGGTCCTGGAATGGGCCTCTAAATGTAACGGAGAGATAGAGAGCCCAGAGCCCTCAACTCCTCCGGACAGTAGGGACATTTTTGAGTTTCACTGCCCGATATTTCCCAAAAAAAACACTGAATTACATGTATGCGGTGGTGCAGCATGGAGTAAATAGCTATTGTTCATGTCTAGCAACCGTTTACGCCATGGGAATGCCCTTGGGGCACGCCCTGCCCCTTTGTTAGTCTTGAGCTGATCTCCATCTATCTATTTTTTTTTCAATTGGTTTTGAAATTAGAGGCACTTATCTATATGGATGGCTGCGGTCTACGAATTGCATACGAATCCCAATCGACATATGTACATATGTATGTATGCACATACATATCTCATTACACATATACTTTTCTTTCGTTTTCTGCCACTATACCGCATAAAACGAAAGCCCAACGAACTATACCAAACGTCTCCTGCATCGTCTCCTGCGGCAGTGACTGGTTTGGCGCGTTGGGGTCTCCGATTTTCTTTCCCATATCACTCCAAGGCGAGCGGGAACGCAGTGAGTCGCTGCAAGGGCTGCGGTTCTACTTACGTTTATGCTCGGTACTCAGTCAGTATATATGTGATTATGATTTATGTATGTCATCTATATCATAAATTTTTATAATTTTAAAAATCTCCCCATGGTGAGAGTTCTCCGAGCAGGAGCTTCACTCCAGGCTGTGTTTATGATTGTTTTGGATTAACAACTAATTGATTTACAGTCAAGGCAATCACTGTGCACTGCTTGATCGACAACCGAACCAAAGCTTCAGGTTTCGTTTCTGAACTGCTTGCAACGAAAACGAACCAAACCTTCAGGTTTGAGCTCCGCACTGCTTGCCCAGTGGCTTGCGTGCACAGAAAGTGAACCAAACCTTCAGGTTTAGTCGATGCACTGCTTGCAGTATCATATCAAGGGACCAAAGAACATAGGATTATTACACATTAAATTAATTTGATTGTAACTCCTTTTTGATAAACGACATCTTCTTTATATTCCACTTTATAAAATAATTAAATCCTGTATTTGGTGTAATAAATTTCCCATTTGCACCTGCAATATGTTATCTACACTGATATCCCTTCATGGTATTCCCCTTAGAGATAATTCCAGACATTGCATAAACTTACGCCCATTTTGAAATATATATGTATGTAGAAAGGTTTTTAAAAATTGAAACACTTACCTATAGATGGTACCAAAAAACGGGAGAGACATCGGTCATCAATGGGATAATTTCCAAAAAAGAGTTGAGAAAAAAAAGACAGTTAGAGATTAGCAAATGGAGGCAAGTGGTGTAGGCCAACATATAGATATATAATAGGTACAATATATAGAAAAAGAGTTACTGAGATAGAAGGCTAGATAGTAGATAGTAAATGCTAGATACAAGTGTCAAGCAAAGGCTATGAGCGTCGGGTGCGGATGGCAAATAAGGGAAACAAAGAAGCACAAGAGCAGAGATTCGAGATCGCACATCGCAGATCTGAATATGACTTACAGCTAAATCATGTCAGATAAACACTTATACGGTTAGCACAGTTCAATTTCAGTTGCAGTTGCAGTTGCAGAGATATACACTGGTTACACACACACAAACACACACACACACAACAGTTAGTACGATTCGAATCGGTGATTCCGTACCCAAACAGACAGAGAGGGAAGAACGGGGGGGCATGGGGAGCACACACATTTAGAGACAGTTAGAGGGTGTTCGGGGATGTTGGATTGGTAGGCTGGTGGGCTTGTAGGGTGGCAGGATGGGGGGTGCTGTGAATGGTGGATTGAGGATTTTGGAGGTGTGGGATTGGGGATTGGGGAATCCTTCGGCTGTTCACTTACCCGCCAGCAACAAGTATCATCTGCATGTTGGCTCTGGTTCTATATGCGTCTCGAATGAATCCACGTCAATGTATTGATCTTTGCGAGTATGTGTGTGTGTGTGTGGGTTTGTGTGTGAGTGTGTGTGTGAATATGATGTGGTGTGAGTACGTTGTCGTATCTGTGAGTGTATCTATGGATGGGATAAATGCGACTGGCTGTCTACAATGCCACGTCCTGGCCTCCTGGCTTCGACGCTTTGGCCCTGGCCGCCTGCAGCTGCATGACGGCCGCTGCCCGGGCCAGAGCACTCCTCAACCCGCCTCCTCCTCCTGAACGTCTCCTCCTGGGCGTCTCCTCCTCCTCTCTCGATGGGCGCACGCCCCCTGCACAAGCGTTCGTCGATGTTAGCTTTGTTTCACTGTATCTCGAACCGGCACTGGCAGCGATATCGGCAGCGGCAGCGGAACTTCGGCTCCGTTTGGTGTCTTTGGTCGTTTGTGGTCTTTGTGTGCCGGCCGCTCCATTTGCTGTGCGGCATTTGGTTATCGATTCGGTTGTCACTTATTCAATTACGGCAGTTTCTGGCATTGTCGATAGACTACCGATATCTATAGATACAATACACATAGATAAGCGAAATCCGATACGCATCCATCTCGATATTGCAATGGATATATATACTATATACATATGTATCGATGTCTTAGTGCAGTTTGATAACACTATATCGATAGCTTGCAAGATCGATTGCCCTCTCGCTAACACACACCAAACGTTTCATTTTTTAAATAGCTTGAGATGCCATCAACTACTTGAGGCACAGCTTCAATTGATAGATATACATACAAACACATGTATATGTATGTATATATCGGAAAGGGTTCACATGCACACGCCTTTCCATCAATCGCTGGGACCACTTCGTATATCAACGCCCATGGCTGATCTTCATCTTATGCACACCTTTCGATCTACCGACGCGCGGATACCCTAAACAGATCCTCGCTAGCTTGGCACTGCTGCCCACTTTGGTGGCGCACTTGATTTCATTTCCCCCACACTTTGCACTGTTTTTTCTCTTTGTTTTTTATAGCTGCGGTTTGCGGTTGACTCGATTCGTTTCGTTTCGTTTCGTTGTTTGTTTGTTTGTTTTCTCATTTGCAATTACATATCAGCGGTGGCTGCGGTTGTGCCACATGTTGCTTCTGTGCCCGCCTCAGTGGCTGTTTGCAACTGTCAAATGCTTTTTATTTTCCTTCTTTTTTTGTCGTTCTTTATTGTGAATCACTTTTGCGGACAACTTTTTGTTGCCGACTTTTTGGGGCACCGAAAAAAAAAACAAATTTTCAGTGTGAAATTATTTGCACATTTGCGGTATATCGACTTTAATTTGTTATTGTTATTGTGTTTCATTCCGTTCCGTTTCGTTCCGCTTCATTTAGTTTCGTTCCATTGGCACTTTGTTTCGTTATCCGTCCTCCCCTTCTAACACTTGGGTCGCCAAGGTCGTTGCTTTAGCGGATGCAGGCCGCACAAGTATTCTATTCGGCTCTCGCTCATATACCATCCCCATCCCTGCCATACACATTCTCGCACGCACTCACACACACACACACACGACATACAGCTGTTGTTTTTGTGGTTGTTGTTGCAAGCAGCTGTTCTCGGAGCGTAGCCACAAAATTACGAGTATTCCCGTTGTCAAAATGGAAGCAAAATTTAGGGAAGAAAGAAAAATGTACACACTGTACAGGCTGGGCAGCACCGACCGGGTTGGCGCCACTCGGTCAACTGCTCTGTTGGTGGCACTGCCACTGCCACTGCCTCTGGCTCTGCCACTGACAGTGCTGTCACTGCTGCCGCTGCTGCTGCGCTGCTTCTTCTTCGTTTCAATTAATTAATTAAACACAAATTTTTCGTTTGTTTTGTATCGCATATAATTACAAAGCAAAATATATGACGCGTACGCCAGGTAGACGCCATAATGCTCTAGGGAAATGCACTCGCACACACACACACAAAGAGAGAGAGAGAGAAGGCTAAGAATAGTAAAAAAGTAATAAAATAAAAACAGAAATATTAACAAAATGTAAATAAAACGAGAACATCCCACAGCTGCTTTATTCCGTGTGGAAATGCTGCTGCTGCCGCTGCTGCTGTTTCGCCGCTTCATCCTGCAGACATGCGCCAATGACCAGCACACACACACACACACACGGCACACACAACAGACAGCGGCTGTTCCGCTGTTTTTTCATTAAGGAAATTTGTTTACGTTTGGGCCAGAGCAGGAACCAAACCCGGAAAGCCACTAAACCAGTTAACACACTCAGCAAACGCACACACACACACACACACACACACAGCAAGAAGGAAAGATATTCATATGTCATATACATTCTCTCTCTTCATTTCCAGAGAATATGTACATATATTTTATTAAAAATATTTTTATTATCACTTTATTTTCGGTTTATTTCGGTCTGAAAGAGGAATTTGCCTCGCTTCGCACATTGCGTATACGTAACGTATAACGACCGCGCGCGCGGTCCAAAATGTAAATTGCAGCCCGTTGTTCCATTTGCCAAAACGTTTCCCCAACACACAAGCACACACACACACACACATACACGCATCATGACAGAGAATGACAGACAGAGAAGGTACTACACAGAAAACCAGAAAGAAAGACAGAGTTAGAGAGAGAGAGAGAGAAAGCGCGATGAGAAGAAGAAAAGAGAAAGAGCCAGAGCCAGAGCCAGATGGACAAAGAGAGCGCTTCGGGAGAAGTCGGCATCTCGTGGACTTGGACACGGACACCGACACCGACACCGACATGGACCCGGCTTTGGCAATGTAACACTGACACACTGACATCGACATGGAAACTACATGGCTACAGGGACGCAAGGGAGTGGGAGTGGGAGTGGCACAAGGCGGGTAGACGATGGGGTAGGTCAATCGCAGTGTTTGCACTGTGTGTGTGTGTGTGTGCGTGTGTGCGTGTGGCGGGGGCTAAGTGGTGAGGGCATGCAGTTGATAGGTTTTCCGACCTCTTCAAAGAGTTGACATTTTTGTGGGTTAGATTAAGTTGGGAAAATGGTCAACCATTAAAGGACACACACACACAGATGTACGCTGTAATACGGAATAGCATTTAGAGATGCACAAAAGAGAGACAAACAGACAGACAGACAGACAGAGCAATAGCTTTAATTTACATTCAGAGGATTGGATAAGAATTTAATTACGAAATGCAAAAAGCTCTCTAAATGCTTGCTCTCCAAGACAACTAATTGACAGATATACAAAGGGATATATGTACATATGTATTGCGGTTCCTTACTGTGGACTGCACTCATTATTGTTCCCTAAACCTAACTAAAATATAATGTTCGATACTCTCAGGAAACTATTGAGATTGCACTGAAATTACAAATTAATATCCGTGGAAATGTGTTTGTAGATGTAGATGTAGATCTACTATGGATGAGATTTCGGCCATGGATGGTGAGGGTGATGAAAACAGATGGTATAAGGCTACCCGGCCACATAAACTTCACTGGAATACAAAAATCTTGATGTTATCAAATCCTTACACACACACACAGCCATGTCATATATAGATAACAGACTCTTGGGTTACGCGCAGGTCAGCGGAAGACAATCAGAGCAATTCACTTGCGCTTCTTGAAGCAAGAGGAAGTGGAGGAGGCTGAGAAGGAAGACCCGTAATTCCGAAATAGCCGGAAACTCTAAAACTTCTCAATTGACAAAACACTAACAAAAACAACAACGAAAACAAACAAAACAAAGATCAATAGACTGAGACGGAGTTGGAGGTGGATAGCAGCGATGAAGAGCGAAACCAGTGCGGACGGTAAACGGCTAACGGCAAGCGGTAAACGGTAAACAGTAAACGTTATTGGCATACGACAAAAGTCAGTGACAGAGACAGTCAGTGACAGGCGAGGCGACGAACGACGAGCGACGCTACGCGACGCGACGCTCCAAGAGACAAACAACAACGAAAGTGAACGCAACGCAGCGGGACAACAATACGACGATGATGCGAACAACGAAACGAAAGGAAACGAAACGAACAACAGCAGCCGCAGCAGCAGCAGCATCCAGCAAGCAGATGCAGAAGCAATCACAAAACATTTCTTTGTGTTTCACATTTTGCCAAAACGTTTCCCGTTGGCTCGGTCGGAATCTCTGCGTGTGATGCTGCTGCGATGCTGCTGCGATGCTTCTGCGATGCTGCGGAGACTGCTGCTGGGGTAAGGCACTGCTTGAAAAGGCACTGCTTGAAAGAGAGCGAGAGCACGCCACTCTAGACACGTGAGAACAGCGTCAAACACGAGCACTCGCACTAATGGAGCACAGGCGTGTGGGTGGTTGTTGTGTGGTGTGGGGTGGTGTTCTGGCTGGATAGGAGAGGCGCCAAAGCGAGAGCGAGAACACGCACGCACGAGTCAGAGCGAGACAGACTGCTGATATGGCTGATGGATGGATTAGGTACTGGCTAAACGAGACACGCAGAGAGAGACTAAGAGAATAAACAAAAGAGAGCGCGTAGCACCACACACACACGTACACCGTGTGAATGAGTGCGGAAAAACGTGCTTACAAATTACGGAAATGACATTGATTCGGAGTTTTCAATTTCCCATCAACGAATGGCACACACATCCCCCAAACAAGAGTCGTTGCAATTTGATTTAATGAACGCATTTTATGGCGTTCTGTTAGTAATCTATGCCTCTTAGTGCTGCTTTCCAGACATGCCACTGCCATGCAAGAAAAACCGACGGAATCCCATAAACACCTTCAAATATTCACCACTGCCTTTTGCACGTTGCAATGCAGAGCTGATCGCATGGAAAATATTTTATTATAGCGCAGCTATAGAATGCATCAGATGCTGCTAATCGGATTCTGCCTCATTTAGCCAGTGCTGCGGTTAACCGTTTCAGCGAGAGTGTAGTGTGTGTGTGTGTGTGTGCCGCTATGGAGGCTGGAGAGTGCGATTTCGAGGGGTGGTGGGGGAGCCGGGAGCACAGAGCACAGAGCACACGAGTAAACGAGAGTGTGTGCCGCCCGGCAGACTCATGAATCGGATTCCATTTCATTCTCTGCCGCTACAGCTGCTGGCTGCTGGTTGGTGGCTAGTGGCTGGCTGGCTGGTGCTCTGGTACTCTTCCTCTGGAGAGGATTTATGTAATTGTTGGATTGTGAATCGAAGAGGAGGAAAATTAAGTTTTAATACAATTTCCCGGTTCGTTCCGCGTCCGCGTGCGACGTTTATGCAACTGCCAGACTCGATGGAACAATTTTGCCAGAATAGACCCAGAGACTGCCACGCACACACACACACACACACACACAAAGGCAGACACACATATACATATACATATACATACAGACATATACATACACACTGTTGGACAGAGAGACATATCGATAGCGACAGCATTTGGGTGCAACAAGAACAAGAACAACAAATTGATTACTAAAACGGTAGAAGGACTCCTGGTGGCAGGCAATGCAAATGAATGCAACGAGAATCGAGAATCGAGAAGGGGAATGAGAAAATGGGCGAAAATGAGAATGAAACTAAAACGTTAAACGTTTCTTTGGCGCCACACCATCCGCAAACCCAACACCCACCCACCACCATCCCCCCCGCCAGTGCTGAAACGTGTACCCCGCGTCGGGCGTCGGGCGTTGGGGCCACCTGTCAGGCCTCCCCTTTGCAAACAACTTATGCTTGCCACGTGTTTTTTTTTTGGTTGCAAAAGACGGTGCATTCGGGGCACAGAAAGTGGTTCGAATTTCAGTTACTTTTACTTTTATTGTCTGTCTGTCTGTCTGTCTGTCTGTTTGCCTGTCTGGCTGGCTGGCTGTTGGTTACACAATTTACTGAGACACAGAAGGAGACAGCTAGAGAGAGAGAGAGAGAGAGAGAAAGAGACGTGTGTATAATTATAGCCAACTGCTGTTCCACATTCCGACACTGAAAGGTATGGCTTGGCCCGTTTAGACCACCCCCCGTCTTGAGGCTTAGGCAAAAGTGCAAGTCATATCCAAAAGGAGATGAATAGATGGAGGAGGGGCATGCCGTTTGGTGTGGCAAAGCGCGCCAGACAACAAACAGACAACAAATGAGGAACGAGCTGAATCGAAACGGAAGGAGATGACGAACGACAGACAGAGAGACAGACAGAGAGATAGGCGCCGTAGGGAGTCCCCATCGCATGGACAGGGCTACGGACGTGGGCCTCTAATGGCGCTTCGACTAGTTATCGAAGACAGCAGCGACTCGACGTCTCAAGCAAGGACAGGGAAGAGTAACGGACAGGGACAATGAGAGATTAAAGGAAGCACATTTAAGTGATGAATGAAAAACAAGAGCAATGAAACTGCATGAAGAATAAGTTGAAGAATAAAAGAAAGTTGAACGAAAGGAAAAGTGGAAGAAGAACAAAATCTAGAAAATCCGAAAACTGGAATATAAAATATAATGGAAATATCATCAATCAAGTCAATTGACCGACAAGAGGAAATTCAACGAATAAATATCGTTGGATCGGCCAGACTGAAGGGACTAATCGATGGGAGATCAATGGGTTTAATCCGTAAGTTGATAGATAATTGGGTTTTGAAATCCATGGATTGGCATATAAGTGTATAAGTATGTATCTTTGGACCGATAGATAGAACATTAATGAATAAGAAATGGCACACCTACATATGTATATGTATATAGTTTTTAGATAGAGCTTAATAGATAAATAGCTAAACGCAGAGAGGCTGCTCAGAGGATAGCTACTCTCTGGGTAGATAGATAGATTGCTCGATAGATTGCTAGATAGATTGCTAGACAGATAGATAGATATAATGATTATTATTCTGACCCCCCAATGCAGTCGAGTTTCGCTCAGTGCATGCCACTTGATGTGACGACTACGACTCCCATCCATCCAGGTGGCGACTCCACTTCTTGTGGGGCAGGCAGGGGCTACAGCAGGGGGACAAGGAGACGAAGTTGCCGCATTTTCGGAGACAAGCAAAAGTCGCAGTCGAGTGGCAAACGGTCAATGGAGTTTATTTTCGGCCGGGGTCAGCACACAACGATGTCACAGGGTGGAAGTGGAAGTGGAAATGGAGAGTGGAGAGTGGCGAGCGGATTGTGGACGTGATTTGCGTATCAATTGATTTTCCCCCAACACTCAGAAGCCCCAAAAAACCAAAAGAGAAAGAAAAACGAGACAAGCGAGAGAGAGAGAGAGAGAAGAGCACAATTATGACAGAATTTTGCATTATTGAATGTGTGTGTGTGTGTGTGTTTCCGTTTTCCGGCTTTCGCCTTTCGGATGGATGCATTTTTAATATTCCAATTATATCTGATGCTCTTTTTTGGGGTCAAAATCAACAAAAATCAAAAGCAGAAATCAATGCAAACGAACCGAACCGAACCGCCAAGTCGGGTCGAGTCGAGTCGAGTCCTCACTGTAGCAATATTTACATTTTATCCAGATCGTCAACGATGGCACTGTAGATGAACATCCTGTTGTGGCTGCTGCTCCTCCCGCTGCTCCTGCTGCTCCTGATGCTCCTGCTGCTCCTTCTGCTGCTGCTGCTGATGGTGCAACTCCACTTCACAGAACTTCACAGAACTCACGCGAAAAAAATGTAGAAAACTTGAACAAAAAGAGCTCGGCAATCCACTGGCCAGCCACAAGGCGTTTTGCACGGCACTGCGACTGCGATTGCGACTGCGACTGGGGCTGCGACGACGGCCATGCTGCGGACGGCCCCAAACACACGAACAGGCACTCACGGATCCCAGGGTTTCCGGATCGGATCGTGGGACTGGGACTGGGACTGCGACTGGGACAAGATCTGGCGAGGATCAGGTCAGGGATCGCACGTGATCGAAGCAACCGGACCGGAAGCAGTGGACCAGACCACTGCGACAGGGACAATGAGGCGAAACTTTGATGCCGCAGGACTTGATTGAGGTCCGCATGGAGCGCGGAGCCAGCAACGCTTCCGCTTTCCGCGCCGAGTGCAACTGCAACGTGGACGGCTGCAACATCAGGCCGCACAACCGAAAGACCGAAAGACCGAAAACTCAGACAAACTCAAAACCCAGACCCACAGCCGAAAATGTTGTGCCTGACTGCCGAAAAATGTATGGAAAGGAAAAACAAATGGCAGACAAATACAAAAAGAACGAAGAAAAAGAATGTCAGTCAGTCAGGCAGCGGCATCGGCAACGCGACACATAAAGGACACCAACAAAAATGTTTGTCGCCACAGCAGCAGCAGAAGCAGAAGCAGCAGCGGCGGCAACAGCAGCAGCAACAACACTGAGAGAAGTGCCAGTAAAAATTCGAAAAGTTACAGAAAAAACAAGCCACAATGAAGGCGGACAACATCAGGTAGCGAAGCATTAGATACCCTTCTATATATCTAGATAATTTGAAGGCAAACTACGGATATATAAAGATTATTTGGGGGCAGAAAGAGAGAGAGGGAAAGCTTCGGATATGCCAGTTGTATTGTTTGCTGAAAGTCGATCATACTTTCTCCAAGGGTATGAAAAGAGAGTGAAAGAAAAGGGCAACGCAGACGCCAGCTACGCGGACATGGGTTGGGATGGGGAGTGTCATGGGGCATCCAACTGGCGAAAGGCGTCGTCGGCCTACGACGCAACAACAACAATTAGGCAGAGGCGGCACCAAAACCAAAACAGCGACGCCAACGACGATGACTGCAGCAGCAGCAGTAGCAGTTACAAGTGTTGTTGCCTCTGTTTGTTGTTTGCCATTTGGCGTTTGAACTGCAACAGCAGCAGCAGCAGCCACATCAGCAATTGCAGCCACTCGAGTGCCCAATAGGTCTAGTCCTATATATACACCCATACAAGTATGGGTGTGTGTGTGTGTGTGTGTGTACACTTATGGCTGACACTTTGTCATACAAGCCACTTTACAAAAATGTTATTTATACGATGAGAAGGGCCCCAGCACACACACACACACACACAGATGGAGAGAGAGAGAGGGAGAATGCTGGAAAAACTTGAGAAAAACAACCCCATTGTCCAAGATTTGGACTAGAAAATACTTACATATTTTGTGTATTTACTAAGGATATCTGCTCAGATCGGACTCATTAACCTATAAACCATTGCTGGGTTCATGGCTGGCTGATATGGAAAACAGATACGATAGATACTCCAATTCCGAAAGTCAACAAGATCTAGGGGTAGACACAAAAGGAGAAAGTATTCTCAAAGTACACATGATCTATTAACAAATAGAAGTTCACCAGAGGACTCTACACTCTGGAGTCAAGGACTCTACCAAAGTCGTCTTCTATATTCTTTTAGGCACTTATGTATGTTCCTCTAAAGGGAGAAGTTATGAGAAGAAGCACGAGCACTTGCAAACTCCGGTAGGAGCATCAATCAGCAAGGGTATCCAATGCTTCGTCTCCCGTCGCTGCAAGCTAAGCTTCCCTCTTCTTCTATCCATTCCCATAACCAATAGTTTCTGCTGCTGTTTTTGTTGTTGTTTGCCCTTTAGTTGATTTGCTTATTGTTCGCCTTTTGGCTTCATTTTCACACAAAATATGGATCTTCCCTGACAAATCAAGAACACCCGAATAGGAGAAGTACGCTGAAGAGGCGTGGAGGCGTAAAGGAGGCGCGGGGGCGGTAATGCGTGCTACTCCACTGGGAAAGTATCCAACAATTGCTGCTGCTGGTGCTGCTGTTGCTGTTGCTGCTTCTGTCGTTGTCAAATTTTTAAGAGAAGCCAATGTTGTCATATGCCAAAATAATAAAAGAAATCAGCGGGCGGTGGGCAGCTGGCAGCGGGAGGCAAGTGGGGCATGGCAACTTGGCTTGCGTGATTCCATTGAAAGTTTATGACGGCAAATAAATGACAGCGGCAGCAGCAACATCAGTCGCAGGGGCAGTGGCAGTGGCAGCAGTGTGTGGCAGTGGCCATAAAAAAAATATCAACGACAAACTGTCGCTAAATAAATCGCTGCTGACGTCGCCGTCGCAGTCCTCTGTGTAGACGCCCGCACTATGGCGCAAGGGGCAGGCGGCAGGCGGCATACGGCAGGCGGCAAGTGGCAAGTTTTTTTCGTACAACATTTTTGTCGCAGCGCTCAATAAATAAATAAATGCTGGTGGGCCAAAGACAAAGACAAGGAAAAAGTCAAACCAAAAGCGAAAGCGAAAGACTTTGATTGGGGCAGACGAGCGCGACTCCAGGTGATGGCAGGTTGCCCCTCCAGGTGAAGGGGCGGAGTAGGCCGATGGCCGATGACGTCAGCAGGTGGCAGACGGTGGCAGGCCACCATCATCAGCTGAGCTGAACTCTGCTCTCGGCACCGGCCTAATGGATTCCTGCGGCCTGCAGTCGTCTTTGATTCCGCGTTGCACCTCTCCGACCTTCACACAGAGGCGGCGAACAGAGGGAGAGGGAGGAGCACAGGGAGGATGGTGGTGCATTCACATTATTCATGCAGCTGCCGCAAGTGGCAGGCAACAGCAGCAGTAGCACGTGCAACTTTTACTTTCATTCGCTTTGTGCTCGTTTCGTGCTTCGATTTGCCGGCGAGTTCAAGGTTGTCGCTGCCACAGCGCCTGCAGCGGGGGCGAGAGGGGGCCATGGGGCAGGGGCTGCGGCTGCGGCTGTGGCTGGAGCGGGGTGTCGACTAATTGCTGGCCCTTGAGCTAAAGTTGTGCCACACACACACACACACACACACACACCTAAAAATACAAACTTAAACGAACAATAGTTTCCATAGCATACTTTTTGCAGCTCGCTCGCAAGTTGTTCGCCGGAAAAGGTCCTGCGGCAGACAATTAACATGGACAGAGGAAGAAGGAAGGCTAGGAGGAGCAGCTCAAACTACACATTTTCATAAAATTATCAAACCCATTGAGAACACAAATAACTTTCCCTCCATCTCCATACTTTTGAGAGTTGCCTGGGGAAGAAGACGTAGAAGAAGGGGTAAAAGGTAGAAAGGGCAGACGAGGGCTGGAGGAGGGGGGGCCTGTATGTAAGTCGACGTAGAGGAAGGTGTGAAAGGGCAGACGAGGGGGCGCCAAGTAGAAGGCGTAAGTGCTACGTAGGCGTGTCGCTTTCTGAATGTCATTAAATAATTAAATAATCGCCGGACATTAGGCAAAAACTCAGCGACAATAGCAACAATTTCCATATAAATATGCAAATCATTTGTCATTGGGCCCAAGCACACAACACACACACACATACACAAAAGAAAGGGCCGGGGGAGAGGTAGAGGGGAAAGCCAATAAGTATCGTTGGACAAATGCATTGGAGCTACGAATTGTTTTGTCCTCGCCAAAGGCCTTTACACTTCCTCGACAGAAAAAGCAGAGGAAAATCTCTTCGCTAAGGACGACTCATCGAATACGCTTTCCAGCCAAGACACGCGACAAACGAAGCTCCAAGTCCATGTTCAGAAATGAGAGCAAATATAATTTCAAAAATGTAGTTTTTGTGGTGGATCCTTGATAGATCCATGTCCAGATTTCCATACGGACTTCAGTCGAGGCAGGCCTCGTCGAAAAAGGCCAATACCCTGTGGAATACCAGCGAAAACAAGAAAAAATTGTTGCGAGTAGCCGCGACTCAATGAGTTATTCCCCCGCTTCGTTCCATTCCGCTCCTTTTTGCCTTTGCTTGGCGGCGGGGGGCTTATCGCTGTGCAAAGATCGCCACAAAGGCCATGTTACGAAATTATTGGACGCACAAACACACCAACACACACCACACACACACACACACACAAATGTATGTAAAAAGAGAGCGAGAGAGGGATAGGGGAATGGCATGCAATGCAAATAGTCAACACGCCGCCACATGCCGTGCACACAAATCAAGGGCAACATGTCTCATTCCGGGTCTGCCTCTTGCCAGGGGGATGGCATGGGGTGGATGGGGTGTTTTAGGGGTAAGTGTTTGTCGGACGGTGGACGGGGTGGGACCTGGGAGGGCAGATGGTGGCGCTGGCGGTGGGTTGGGGGAGTGAGTGCTGTGTGGCGAGGTCGACTCTGCCGGGCAATTTAAATGGCGGCTACATGTCGCAGCCATGCCGTCGCGTGTTCCCTTTCCACCACTCCCTCTCACTCTCTCTCTCTCTCTCTCTCTCTGTCTCTTTCTCTGTGTCGCCCACGTGTTGGCCACTCCGTGGGTGGAGGTGTAAGGTGGAAGGTGGGTGGGCGGCTGACAGGGTATGACTGTTGCCAATTAACTCAAAACTGCAGAGTAATGCTTTTTGAGCCCAAGAATAGGGAGTACTACGGACTCCGCCTCCACCTCTACCCCCCTCCCTCCCATATGTATCTCCCTCTCTGTCTATACCTCGTCTTCCCTCTCTCTATTGTTTGCTGTTTGTTGTTTGTCGTTTGTGGCATTGACATAAATTCCTCAAAAAAAAGAACACAAGAAACACGTGGGAAAGCACGGAAAAACAGAGAAGCAGAAAGAACAAGCAGCAACAGCAACAAAGGGCGCAGCCCCGGACACGCAAACCACATTAAAGCAATTTCCCAGCGATATTTAGATCCACCCCCTTCCTCCCACACCCCCCACTATTCACATAGAGCATTACATAAAAGTGTTTACTTTATATGTATATGCCAGAATCAGAGAATAGGAGAACACAGCAGCAACATCCCATAAACGTCTCTGAAAGAATAGAAAGTTAATTTTGATTTTAGGAAGCCCCCCCCCGTGCCCCCGTGGCTTCCTTCCCATTTATCTCTCGTTTTTTAGTATCTTTGTGTCGTCGGTGGCGTATACGTAATGGGCCAGGGTCTGGATTAGCGACAGAAACAGGAGACAGAATCAGATTCGGGTGGGACGCTGACTTATGCTGGCTCCAGTTAGACGCACATTTATTTTTACACTTCCTCCAACCATCCCCTCAGCCACGCATTGCCAAGCCATCCTGTGTAGCATCTGTGATACTCTTCCCAAAAGGCAATCTTTACTTTAAGCAGAGGAAAGTCGAATTGTTTCACAAATAGTTCCCCATAAGATGTTCCTTTCAAGCGCCCCCAATATCTCCAAGGAACCATCAATATCAATATCAGTTACAAAAAAAAAAGGAAAGGCATTCGCAGCTTCGCCTTGGCCAAGCGTATGTTTTTCCCATGGTGTTTTTTTGGTAGCAGAGTTGGAGCCTGGCGCCGTCTGACGTCTGCTGTCTGTTGATTCCCATTCGAGAATAGATTCGGGATTCGCTTACGGCTGCTTTCTCTGCCGCCTGCTGGGGCATTGACTTGGCGGCGACTTGGCTCCTGACCCCAGGAAAAAACGTTGCCTCGGGCACTACGCATACGCACAGGCGTACACCCGGAACGATGGGCGTTAGGCATGGATATTCATAAGGTCAATAGATAGATAGATAGATAAATAGATAGATAGATGTATAAATAGTGCTAAAGAGAAGGTGAGAAAGGCATAAGATGAGTTCAGGTGAGGCATGGTATGGCGCAGGGTATTCAAGAAGCCGCTAAAAGCATTGGAAAAGCGAAAAAGCGAAGCGAATTACTCAAAAAACGTAGTCAAAAACGTATTCATATGTAGTTATATATTTATCAACGTTTATTCAAATGTTTACAACAGAAACAAAATATTCAAAAGCAAAAATGTTGGAAAGCGCTTAAATTAAAATTGGAATCGGAAAAAAAGCATCGTTTTCATCGGCTGCTTCTATGATTGATTGATTGATTATTGTAATTTTCATAATTTTCTTTTGAGGCTTTTGAGGCTTTTGGGGCGTGGCTTAAGTGGCTAAAGAGCGTTTGGTTTGTGCTTTGGCTTGCTTTTGCTCTGATTTTGAATCTTATTTTGATTGGATTGGATTGGATTGTGATTTGTGGGTACTTCTCATAGGGATTCTCCGGGGCGGCCTTCTTGTCCTTCTTGGCGGGCGTGCTCTTGCGCGGCCGATTCATCATTGGATCGTCCATGGTGCGCGATGACTGCTGCCGGGCTTGGGCCGGTGGACCCGGCGGCTTTTTCTTTTTCTTCTTCTGCGGCTCCATCTGCAGCGGATTGAACATGATCTGAATCTGCTGATGCTGATGCTGCTGCTGCTGTGGCAGATACTGCTGCTGCTGCTGCTGCTGCGAGAACTGCTGCTGTTGCTGCTGCTGCTGCTGGTGCTGCATCTCGCGTCGCTCGAGGAACGCCGCATTGGCAGAGGCCACCGTGGCAATGCGCTGCTGCTGCTCGATCTCCTCCAGCTCTCGCTCCCGCTCCCGTTCCCGCCGCTTGCCGAACTGGCCCAACTGTGAGCTGCGGCGACGCAGCGTGGCCGCCGCATAGGGATTGCCACCGCCGTTTGTCCCCAGGACGGGTTCTGGCACACCGAACAGCCGCCGGATGCGCCGCCTGCCGCTGATGAAGCCCAGGCCCAGCTGCACGCCCAGTCCCATGCCCAGGCCGGCGGGGGCCGTGCTCTGGCTGAGGCTGCTGCCCGCCTCGCTGCTGCCGGCCCCATTCACCATCTGGCTGAAGTTGCTGTCCAGATCGCAGCTGCCGCCGCCCAGGGTGCCCGCCGAGTCCGAGGCGCCGCAGGGGAATAGATATGTGTTCAAGGTGCTCAGCGTCGTCGAGGTGGAGGTGCCCGTCCGACTAATGGCTCCCGTGTTGAGCTGCGGCTGGGTGTCTCTCTCCCCTCCTCCTCCTCCTCCTGGTGGCAGTGGCAGTTGCAGGCTCAGGGGATTGCTCAGTGGCAAGGGCAGTGGCAGGGGCAGCATCACCGCTGTGGAGCCACTCACGCTGCCAGTGGTGCTGCTGTCATAGCTGTGCGGATTCACATAGATGTGGTTGTTGTTGCTGCTGCTGCTTGTGGCAGTGGCAGTGGCAGTTGCAGCAGGTGGTGCTGCTGCAGCTGCTGCAGTTGCTGTTGTTGTTGTTGTGGTGGCACCTGTGTTGACCACCAGCCCCGTGCTGCTCTCATGGTGATTGTTGTTGCTGGCCTGGTGCGTGGCGGTATTGTTGTTGGTGGTGGTGCTGCTGCTGCTGCTGTTGTTGTTAATGTTGCTCAGATTCACCCTATAGCTGACGCTGCTCCTGGTGGTGGTGCTGCTGCTGTTGCCGTTGTTGTTATTGTTGTTGTTGTTGTTATTATTGTTATTGTTGTTGCTCGGATCGGTGGTGCGTGCCGGCGCCGTGGCAGGTCGCGTTGCCACTCCCTCCGGTGCCGATGTTGCTGCTGCTGCTGCTGCTGCTCCTGGACCAGCTGCCTGCTGCTGTTCATTGCTGGGGGCACTGTTGCCATTGCCATTGCTGTTGCCACTCATTGTCGTTCGTTGTGCCACACACACAATGTGTCACCTTCAGTTTCACTTCAATTTTTGTATCGCCATCATTTCACCTGAGTTTTCTTCTACTTCTTTGTATTTTGTGCCCCGATTTCGAGTTTTCTTTGTTGTTTTTTTTAGTTTTTTTCTCACATTTTTGTTTGGATTTCTGTAATTTTTCACAAACGATTAGTGGGATTTTTTCGAGCACTTTTCTTTAGTCGATTAGTCGATTATTTTTGTTGATATTTATCAAAGAATATTTGACCCTTGCAGAGGATTCTATGGAAGAAAGCATCTCCCATCAACTGCCTGTGTCTTTCTCCCAGACCAGCTCCTGAATATGCAAGAAAACTATAGGAAAGCTATAGCAATACATAGCAGCCATAGACTGGATCGGTGGGAAAACAAATGTTTAACAGACAAATTATACACCTACATATATACAGTTTTAATTGTGATTCTGAAACGAACGCATCTGCAAGGGTATTCAAGTCTTATCCCATCATTTTATTTGTTAATCGTTTTATCTGTTTAGATATTTGCCATCCACATTCAAAGGAGCTCCATTTCGAGTAACTCTCGCATATTCACATTCACATTCACCAGCCTGTGTGTGTGTGTGTGTATTCATATTGTATTTATATTCATTTTTGCTGGACTAATTCCAAATTTGAATCCGAGTTGAATGCACTGCCTGGGGCTTGGGGCTTGGGGCCTGGGCCCTGGGCCACTGTCTGCAAGCACTCTCTATGCGTGTGTGTGTGTGTGTGTGTCACACGATTCGCACTCTGCGGGGCACTCGAACAAAAAATTTCAGCAAAGGAGTTGCACTAACACTCACGCACTTTTGTTGCCTACTTCGAGGCGTTGAACATCAACAAAAAAGAAAAGCAAAGTATATTTATAATTATTAAGGGCGATGCACCGTCTGCTGCCACTGCCACTGCCACTGCTGCACTCCCTCTGTCCCTCTAGACCGTGCAACGTCTAATGTGCAACCATTTCCGGCCACATTTACGATTTTTCCGTGCAAGTCTCTGTCTCTGTCTGAGGCACACTATCAATGGCAATGCTCTCTGAATGGTTCTGTCTAACAATCTGTCTATCTATCTAGCTTGGAAATATTGCGGATCTGGTCTCTTGTTATCAGTCAGAGCCACGTGCTTAACGCGCCGCGTGTCACAGTTGTATGAACTTTGTGCCGCGTTGTTGACAATGCCCAGAGCCAAACAGAGCCGCAGTGGCAGCACCATCACCAGCCCCAACAACGAAGTTGCCACACGCACACATAAACACATACACACACACACACACACACACACACACACAGAGTCAAAAACAGAGACACAGAGAGCGTGCGATAGAGAGAGAGAGAGAGAGAGCGAGAGTGGCTCTGTTAACTGGCTTCCTGGCTTGGCTGGCCGGAACAAACTATTCGCCGAACCAGAAGCACCAGCAGGAGCACCATAACCAGTACCAGCAGCAGCAGCAGCAGCCGCAGCAGAACCAGCAGCAGCAGCAGCAGTGGCTGTGGCAACAGCAGCGGCAGCGCCGAGGCGAATTCTTCACCAAAAAAATAAAAAAAAAATAATAAGAAAAATGCCAAACAATCGGCCAGAAATCTAAGTCAGGCAGCACTTCAATCATACCAACACACACACTAGAACTCAATCACACACACACACACACACAGGCGGACATACTCGGGGCATACGGGGCAACGATTCCTCATCGTTTCATCGTTTCATCGTTTCAATTTCGGACCAGTTTTCGGTTCAGTTGAGTTCACTTCAGCGCTTAACTTAACTAAACGTTGTACTACACACACACACACGCAGAACACACTCGCACACTGGCACACAAACACAAACACATCCTTAACTCGAGTGAAAAACCCAAAAAGCCGAACCGAACCACACGCCAAAAGCTCGTGAACTTCAAGTGTAAGTGTATGAAAGAGTCAACGAGTTGCATAGAATGAAAGAGAGCGGTTGGCTGGTTGAGTGAGAGCTCACAGAGGTTGAGAGGTTAAAGAAGGCTGAGGGTTCAAGAGGGGTTGAGTGAGCACATATCTCACGGAGTTCGGTTAAAGGCGAACAACATTAACAAAATTCCCGAAAACAGCAAAGAAATATACGAAAGTCCTTAAAGAAAACATGGGTAAACATTGATATATTAACAGATGATTTGTTGGGTGAACTTTGCCATCTCATGGAACAGAAACTGTACCAAAAACTACGAGTATCTCTCTGATCTCTCGATCAGAATGTGTCACATGCAAATTTTACTTTTGTTTTTTTCCTTTCCTGAATCCAGGGTGTAAATATTATTTGTAGAAGTGTGCCAGATCGGTTCACTATACCATAACTCGTAGATATAATCGTAGATATATGTAGGCTGTTAACCACCAAATGGTTGGTTGTTGTGTGTGTAGCAGACCCCGGGGCAGATGTCCCTTTTTCGTTTGCTTCATCCAACATTCAGAAAGGAGAACTTTTTGAGAGGGTTAGCCTGACTGAGCCTGGTTATTGAGAAGGGGCTGGGTCGTGGCTTGGGGGGGGTGAGTGAGAGTGAGTGCCAAGCCCGAGTGTGAATGAGTGAGCGCTCGCTGAGTGAGTGCAAATGTGAGTGGGATTTTGTCAGCCGAGCGAAACATTTCAATTCGATTACGGCTCTCGGCCTTCGTGGGCTGTCGGTTCGCTGTCGGGCAACGGTCGGCGTTCCTCATTTTCGTAGTTTGTTTTGCTCGTTCGTCCCCCTCTTTGCCCCTCCCTCCTCATCCATGGTTTCGTAACAGTTGCCCCACTGCCGCGAGAAAGAGAGGGAGCGATTAATGTTAATGTATGCAGCGGTAGCGACGCAACGCAACGCGACGCGACGCCACCGCCAGCAGAGGCTGGGGACAAACTACAACGTTCCAATGGAAAATGGAATATGGAATATGGAAAATGGGAAATGATTAATACCTCCCTTTAATCAATTAAACTATTAGGAATTTTGTATAATAATTTAAGTTTTATCCCATATTTATCCCAGATTTATCGATTCCCAAATGAAGAAAAGAGACGACGTGTAACCAATGGCGATAATGATCTGAATTACACGGTTTAGAATCGAAAGATACGACTATCTTTTCCTTTATTCTGTAATTTCGAAATTATCATAAATACATATCTTCCATACCCATTGATATTCGATTCCCAATCGCAGCTCCAATTCAAATTCATATTTCATATTCTGTTTTTCTGGGGGTCCCTGAGTCTCCGGGGGGCAATCATCAGGGGCTGCGGCTGGGGCAGGTGGCGGGGGCACATGGTTGAATGGAATTGCATGCGCGAGTGCAATTTGTTGCTTGCGGGGGTCCCACATGGTGTGGGCCATGCGGCATGGGGGGCGTGGGGCAGCAACATTGAGCATATGACGCATACGCAATGTTGGACCAATTCGTGGATCATGGCCACTGGTTCCTTTTGATAAAGCAGGCAAACTGCCTGCCCCCCTGCTTCCATGCAAATTGAGACAACTGAGAGGGAGGGGGTAGGAGATGCAGGGGTTGCATGCCATGCGGCCATGCGGCCATGTGGCATGGGCCTTAACTCAGCTGACGCTGACGCTAGCATTGGTAACCTTCATGGCTAATAAGCAGTCACGGCACGTGAGGAGAATGGGCGCAAGCTACGAAGAGGGGGGGGTGGAGGGAAAGTGGGACTGTTGGCCACCGAAAAAAAATATTATTGATCAAATTTATTCCCATCCATCCAGTGTTGCCACAGCAAATGGTGACGAACGAGAAAACAAACAAATAAACCATTTTTTTGCAACCATTCGGAACCACTCGAAAACCACCACCACCACCCACACACCCACCCATACGACAAAAAACTGCAGGGGATTGCAATGTGACTGAAAGGAGAAGCTCATCATCAATGGGGGATCTGGTCCGCCAGCTGGAGGTCCGCCTCTGCTCACCGCCGGCCGCTGCCTTGAAGGCTGAAAAAACGATTTGCATGCTAAAAATAACAAAATTGATGGGGCGTTTTCCGCCCCACATACACTAGCACACACACACACATATGTACGTAGGCCATGTGCGTGTGTGCTCCATAAAGAAAGCGGCCAGAAAGCGGCGGAGAAAGCGGTAGGAGCAAAAGTGGGAGAGTGGGAAAGTGGAAAAGGCGGAAAGGATGAGGTTTACTTTTGCGGCTAACTGGTCATGGCCACGGTGAAGGCGAGAGAGAGCCAAAAACAACAAAAACAACAAACACAAAGGCAAATCAATTAAAAAATTTCCCTCGAAAAAAGGAAAGAGAAATGGAAATAGCAAGAGAAACAAAAACAACAGAGAAAGAACACAGAAAAAAGTCGAAAATCCAAAAAAAAAAATCCGTTTTTGGCTTGAAGGAAGGCCCAAACAAAGGAAAACCAAAAGACGAAAGTGCTGGGCAAATGTTTCCGCTTCACGTCAAGGTTGTGGCAATCAAAAAGCGGCACACACCAGCATAGAGCAAGAGAGAGAGAGAGATAGAGAGAGAGAGAGAGAGTTGGGAATAAGAGAATGCAAAAAAAAAACAAAAAAAAACAGGGGCGACAAGAAGTTGATGGGACTGTTTCGTGCCGTCTAACATATCCGTTCTGGCACTTCAACTGTGGCAACTCCTCCTCTTCCGCCTCTTTGCAACTGCCACAGAAGTTCATCAGTCGAATGTCCGCCTTGCCACACTGAGGGAAATATTTGATGGCTTTCCCTTTGATATTTAGCGTAGAAAAGAAACAGGGATAAACCGGCCCCAAATCGAGTCTTAAATAACATTTTCAATCCGGGAAGAATATTCCCGGCTGCTCAACGAAAGGTCTCACATATACATAGGTAATACAATTAGCATTTCTACAATTGCATAGAGCATAGAGCATACAATTGACAGAGCGACGGCTTAGGTGGGGTGGTGTGGAGTGTGGTTTATATTTACATCATCTTATAGTTATCCTGCATGACGAACTGCTTTTGCCTGTTACGGAACCCGGATCCATATATCCATATTTCCATATTGCCCCGAATCAAACACAAAATCACACACAGCCAAAAAAAAGGTAAAGAAAGCAAAGGAAACATAATTAGCCATTGAAAATACAAATCACAGAATCACTGTAAATCCCGTTTCGTTTCATGGATCACTGCCACTCCCCCCGCGGGCGAACGATGCCGGAGGAGGGGGGGGGCAGCAGCAGCAGACGACGGATACCTCTTCTTCTTGTGACGCATCTCTGCTGGCGAGCGAACATTGGTCGCCGCATGCATTATTCCAGTCACCAGTTTTGTGGCTTTTTTCGTCCCGCTGCAGCTGAACCACGGGGCACCCACGCGACGACCCACGAACTCGACTCGGCCTGGGCCTGGGGAACGATGTGAACGGGCGCGCGCGCCACTTAAAAGTGCAACAGCGTTGAGGTCGGACACCGCCACAGACACAGGCACAGGCACAGTACCATTGGGTTGGGTTGGCTTGGGTGGGTGGTCGATCAACGGTGGCAATGTTTTCATACCCTTCCTTGTGCTGGACAGTATGTGCCCTCTCCTCTCAGGTGTGCGGCGCCTCAAAGCGTCACGAAAGGAAAGTGAATAGGAACTCTCCAGTCTTTGGATATCTAACGATCGTTCTTCGCTTCAAAATTTGTGGAAACTACTTGAACAATTACCTTCTGTAGGGTATCGTTCGCTTCGATCCACTGCCCTGCGCATTCCCACGCCGTTCTAATTGAATTGTCAGGGGACTGCACCTTGGCTTTGGCCAAAGCCGGAAACGGGAGAGAGGCAGCTGACAGACAGAATCGCTCTTCAACAAACAGTGTAAGAGAGAACAAGCCTAGTCTGAGATAGAGCGAGAGAGAGACGACCAAGCAAGAGAGAGAAATTATGAGAGAGAAGGCAGGGGAGGGAGAGCGTAGGGAGACCTAAGACCTCATCAGTGACATGGGAGCGCGCTTGTTAGCACATTTTAAGTCGCTGTCAAGGTCGTCCGTCCGTCTTAATAATCATCACCTGGCACCGCTCGCCGCTCACCAAGCATACTGCATACTGCACACCGCTTGCGTGCCCCCATGCGTGCCATGGGCATGGGGCATATGCGCTTTTGGGGCACGTTAATTAGCTGCAACGTCAATCGATTCGATGGGAGCAAACAAAACATAAAGCGGCGCAAAAATGAAATGAAAACATAAATAGTTTTTATTCTTCTTCTGCATTTCTTTAGCGGCGTTTCGTTTCGTTTCGGGGCAAGGTCGGCAAGGTCCAACAAGACAACGAGTGAGGCAAGAGAGAGGCAAAAGAGATAGAGAGAGGGAGAGGGTATGTATGGGAAATGGGGGCCAAAGACACACTCCGGTGTCGGTGTCGATATCCATTACCCAGCGATGCGCTCGATGATCAACTGCCAAACCAAAAGAATTGTGGCAACAAAAGATTTCCTTGTCACAGGACTACTATTCCATTGCTCCTGGATATACATTCAAAGGATACAACAAATATACATATGGAGACCAAGTAATCGTCACCTAAACCTAAAGACCATCCTCTTCCTCTAGGGAACTGCAAACATTTCACCGCCCAGAACCGGCACCAGCACTGGCACCTGGTACCCCCCCAACCCCCTCCCTCACCCCCAGTAGCAACTGGGATGCGTGTATTCTGGTGCCGAGTCGTAAATGCGAAATTCTCGCACCAAAGTAAATATTTAGAAAATAATAAAACCAAATTTTAATGCAAAATGAAAAGCAATGAACCAGAAAACGCGTGGCAAGCAAATGAAAAGCCGAGAAAGAAACTGCCGATACCCTAGCATTACGATCTATCCTTTGAAAGATATGTGCATATACCATATACCAGAACTACGAGTATAAGGAATAACCCCACCCCTCTGTGCAGTCTTTGGTTGGATTGTCTTTGAGTTGTTGGAATTGAAATGATATTTATTTAGTTTCTTTCACCTATTATGTCTGGCCTAATCTTAGATCTGATTGTATGGCCAACACTTTCTTCCGTTGAGGCAATCCAAACTCGTAATACCCTCTGCAAGAAAGCCTATCTGTTAACAATAAGTACATTCCTTTCATTGAAAGAATCTTAGAGCTGTAGCAGTGGCAGTAGCAGCATCGGCTGAGGCAGGGGCAGGGGCAGTGGCAGCGGCAGACGCAGCAACAGCAGTGGGTGACAGCAGTGGGTGGTGCGGCATGCTCTGCTCTTACCTTGGCGCTTGGCTTAAGCTGCCGTGCGTCGTCGTGATGTGGGCCATGCAGGCAATCCATTAACTTACTCCACTTTTTCGCGCCGTGTACGGTTAACAATCTATTGGGCTTTCCACTTTGATTTTGATTGATTTTTGCTATTGTTTTTGCTTTTGCGAAGATCGAGACACAGAGAGGGATATCACGAATCACGTATATCTTTGATATCTGAGATAACGGTTCACATACTCGTATATATGTATGCATATGTGTATGTATGTACATCAGCAGACGGCTACAAACATACATATATGCATAGACAGCGACATCTAGATATATATTTATTTATATTCAAATGACAAAAGAAATAAAACGAGACAATTTTCATTTATTTTTCAGTTTTGTTTTTTTGTTGTTTTCTTTCTGGCTGCCACTCTGCTGGCCGCTTTTTTCCACGACAGCGGCAACAGCGGCAGCAGCAACAGCAGCAGCTGAGACGCCGACCGAGACAGCTCGACAAAGTCAACGGGCACGGGGGGGTGGGTGGTGGGGTGTAAGGGAGCAGTTGTCGCACACATTTTTCACATTTTCCAAACGGCACCGCAAGAGCCAGAACAAAACACACATAAAAAAACCAACAACACCAACAAAAACACTCGAAAACCGAACATTTAGTGAAACTTACGCTTCAGGAGAGAGAGAAAGAGAGAGAACGATCGCGCGGGTGCAAAAGAAGGAGGTGGAAGAGAGAATTCTCCACTAGTTGGTCACGCAAGTGCAAGGTGTATGTATGCAAGGTGGGGTCAATTCCAAGATGCCATGCGATCTCAACATAGTTTACATTCGGGGGACTTGGGAGAGGCAAGAGAAAGTGCCACACCTTGCATAAATATACCTTGTTCTAAGAGCAAACGTAAGAACCGATGCGCAAACGATGGACGAAGAACGAAGGAGAACGTCATCAACGCGACACTTTTTTGACATCATTTCCAAGGGATCATTATCATCATTATCATCCAATAAAATGATCATTTCGTTCACAATCATAATCATCTTTATCACCAGCACAACAACAACAAAAAACGAAACACACACGAAATACGCACTGGGATGATTGGCTCGGGAGCAGTTTAGAAGATGCACGACGGTCTGCTGCCAAGGTGCATGAATCTGAGGTGGAATGCATCAGGCGAGCGCATTCTCTGGCAATGCCTCACCTTGTGCTAATGCACTCTGTCCGATTTCCTTTCCTTTTCTCCTTTTTCTGTGTGAGAATGAAACGAGTGCGAAGCGAAGCGCTCACCGGCGTGCGCGTTACTGAAGATCGCTCCTCTGCTCGCCGCAGGCCTGAAACAGCAACAGCGACGGCGACAGCGACGTTGGCGACGGCGACCACGACCACGACTGCGACTGCGAACGCGAGGTCTGACGTGGGGGGCACATGGACATCACCGCAGGCCAGGCGCCAGGGGCCAGCAGCAGCAGCAGCATCAATCGGCTCTGGCTCTGTTCTAGATTCCACTTTCACTCAAAATTCGGTAATTGATCTTTATAAGATAAGATTTTGGGATCAGCTTTCGATCAAACTACGATATCATCCTCTTTACAAATGTTCTCTCTCATTTGTCAGAAGAATCTTAAGTAACACCCTTGAAAGAAATCGCTCCATGAGAAAACCGAAATGGGAAAGAAAAAAGAGTATGAGAAAACCAGAACAGTGCCGAAAATCGTTCATGTGGGTTAGTGGCGGGGGGGGGGAATGAGGTTCGCTGTGGGTGATTGTTGTGCAAAGTGTTTTTCACGTAAATTGCTTGCAACGTCAACGGCCAGCGACGACCGAAAGTACGGCGACGGCATGCGACGACGTTTATGCGGGATCATATACATATGTACCTATGTATGTATATGCCATCCAGTTGAAGCCAGAATGTTCCTGTTACCCGTACTCTGTGTACTATTTACTATATGTAGATGGAGGTATGTATACTTCTACCTGGATAAGTCTGTTATTAGATAGGATATAGCATTTGAGGCATTATGCTACTTAGCTTGTTGCCAACGAATGATACAACAACCTTGTAAAGCATTCACGAATTGCAATTGATATCTGGCCTCGTCCTTGGCTCGTCGCAAAACCCCCTGCCTCCCCCCCGCCCATTGTGTGATTCACCCAGCAACAAGTGGAATGGAAATCGGACCGCACATTTGACAATGCGAGACACATCCTATATACCATAAACGATGTCAATTGATGGGATGGGGAGTTTTTCTTTTTTGTTTTGTGGAATGGCCTTTGCATCGATTACACAAATTACATGACACAATGAATCGATACCAGAGAAGGCACCGAGAAGGAACTTCCGCAGTGACATGTATCATATGTATTGTTATTTACATTGCCTATTTCGAACTGTTTCGAATGCATATAGAATTCATATAAGTAATTGAATTCGAAGAATGAATTCGACGCAATTCTAAATTGCAAACTCTGCACAATTTCAATTGATCATAAATACGAGTGTTGTGTATTTGTGGCCAAAAGATAGAAAGCAGGCCAACAACAGACGACGAGTACTCGCATCAATGATGACGATGACGATGATCACGACCACGAAGAACCCAGTGGCCATTGCCAATGAGTGTGTGGGAAAAACGCTGCTTTGTCTATTGCCAGACAAATGTTACACTTATAGATGCGTTTATAGCGTCACTTGATTAACCGAGCACACACTCACAGATCTTCAGGCAGATACTCGCCGAGGCGACCTTCACTCGTTTTTCATTTTCATTTTCCTCTCACTCGACCAAAGATTGCGTAAAGCCCATCCACCCATTCACCCATCCCATCCCATACCATACCATCCCATCCACCCGTACCCGAACCATCAGCCGCCACAGAATAATATTCAGCTGATTGTGTGTTGGCCCTGTTTTCGTCAATTGTCGACAATATCGTTTTTAATGCGCCTCTTTATTTGTTTAAAACGAAAATTCACAAAAACAAGAAGTGACTGACAATGAAACAAGTATAAGAAAACAGATTGTGGATCCCACAAAAGGAAAGGTCTCTGAGAGGCAGTCTGGACGTTTCGTGTACCCTGGAAATCCACCAAATTAATTGATGATAAACCATATGCAAGGTAACAATCTCTTTTTTGCTTCCTTGCGATGTGCCGTCTTCTCAGCTTTGACTAAAGACTAAAAGTATATCCCATTCGTTAGCCCACAACAGATACTCCCGACGATGAGAAAAGATGTACAAAGTGCTTGTGGCCAGTGGGTCTTGGAGTGGAATGGTGATTTGGTCGAAAGATACATTTCTAATGCATCTTCGCAATGCCTTATTCTTGGCATTATTTCCCATTTGTCGATTGATTGTTGTTGATGTTCTCTCGGAAACGTTTCGCATGAATAATTACGAGTTTGTAGGATTACGGAAATGAAGGGAACGACGAATGAATGATGGAATGGGATTTGATAGAAGGCTGTGTCGATTGATCGGCGTGGATAGATCATCTGAATGGATCATAAAGGGCAAAGAGGGACAAGAAAGATTGGGGCTTTGGGAATCGATAGAAGCTTCACGTACTCTTGTCGAACTCAATAATCGATTTGAAAAAGCCAGGACACACTGAAAGCTATTCTCCAAGCAGTGCATCGACTAAACCTGAAGGTTTGGTTCACTTTCTGTACACGCAAGCAACTGGGCAAGCAGTGCGCAGCTCAAACCTGAAGGTTTGGTTCGTTTTCGTTGCAAGCAGCTCAGAAACGAAACCTGAAGCTTTGGTCCAGTTTGAAGTAATCAAGCAGTGCGCCGCTCAAACCTGAAGGCTTGGTTCGTTTTCCTTTGAATTTCTGCGACAAGAAGCTCGTTGACTTTAGTTATGGATTGGGATCAGAGATAGGGTATATAGTTTGTTGATGGGTTCGAAAATACTTCGATATGTCCCTCCATTCCTCATTTCGTTGTCGATTTTTTCGCTTCAAGTTCTACATCAACCGATGGACAGCATGCCATAACGATTAATTGGTACGATTGATACAGGCATATTATTTATCAGATTTCATGCAATATTAATTGTTTAAATGCGCGATTTAGTTATATATAAACAATATAACAAAATAAAATATTGTAATTTTAGTTTCGGAATAGTGAAAACCAACAGTGTATTGAGGTTCGGTGACGGTTAGGTAGGGTCATAGCTACCGTTAGCTTAGGTATTTGGATACGATTGGCGCGAAAGCACTCAGACAGGACACAAACCAAAGTATCCTTGGGCCGACGATAGCCTTTGCTTGGTGGACATCGGTTATATGTAGTATAGATAGTATGTATGTACGTAAGTAGCTTCTAACTTTTGATAACTCACCTGCAAAGAGAAGAAAGTTGAGAACGAAACAAACGATTAGTGGGGTTGAATTTTAATGATTTTTAGCTGCTGTTTCAAGAAGGTCTATTCAACGTTCAGCCGCAATGACCTTGTGACCTCGTTTATTATGATTATTTATGTCAATTTGGTTCCCCCTTTTTTCTGCAGATTTTCTTTTCGTGGCGTTTCGCAAAGGACATTGACATTGCGGGCAACTGTGACGTGCGTCCTGAAGAAAGCTTTTTACCAGAGTGAGCGAGAGAAAGAGAGAGAGAGAGTGAGCGAGCGCAAGAATGAAAGCCCCAGAAAGTTTTTGTAGATCGAATCGCTCGCAGCTTTTGGGCGGTGACGTCAGAAAACTTCCGGCAAAGGCCAATGACGTCATAGGCTTCAACCAATGCGCCCTCTAGATCGAGAGCTTGCGCAAAGCTCCAAAGCACAGGAAAGTCGCCAAAGCTACGATGGAGAGCTTTCGGTTGTCTGCCTTTCGAACTTCCAGTGTGCTGCGCTGCTGAATTTCGAAAATTTCAACAGGCAACGTCTGCGCCAGCGCAGGCAGCGACTGCAGCAGCGGCAGCGACAGCGACGGAGACGAAGCTTCAGCAGCAGCGTCCACCGCTCGGCTTTTCGAAATTTGTTGCTCCGGAGGAGCACGTGCTACGCTCGGAGACAGCGCTCGGCATCTGCGGCATCCATAAACTCACACTCCCCCCGGCCCCTTTCTACCAACCCTCCCTGCAACTCCGTGCCACCAAAACTCTGAAGGAAGCAAATTTTGTCTTGGATTTTGGAGCAATAAAAAATAAGAAATAAAAGAAAAAACGACAGCCCATAAAAGTAGAAGTTTCAAATGCCCTGGTAAATCTAGCAACAATTTTTCCAAGCTGTAGCTATATTTGCATTCATTCTTTAACATCTCTAAGGGTGGAAGAATCTTTTCCCCGAAACGACAACCGAGAAAAGAATTCAAAAAGAAAGTCACTTGATGATCGAAATGGTATGGTAACAGGGTATCAAAGGGTTCGCCTATCGGAGAAGGAAGACCTCGCATTCCTTTCACTCGTTTCGTTGCCTCCCTCATGTTTGGCGTTGACTCGCGTTGACGAGAGATAAGCGCTGGCTGCCACTCGATGCTGTTCAATGATTTCCCCACTCCCCATTCCCTGCTCCGCCCTTCGCAGCGTCCTTTCGCCTCTCCTTAGAGCCCTCTTCTGTTCCTGTCCCTGCTCCTGGTCCTGTTCATGTTCCATCCGAGTTTGTCGCTACCCTCATAAATATGCAAACCGAGAGAAAAAATACTTAAAAGGAGACGAAACGTTGAGAGGCTGTCAGAAATTCCAGCGGTGTATTTAAGCAATGAACGAGCACTGAAAGAGGATACACTTCCACTTCCGCTTGTCCTGGGGACAGACGGCAATTAGAAAATCTCAAGCTTTAAGGAGAGCCAAGCCTTTAAGATTGAAGGCAAGCAACATTCAATGGTTTTTATGCCTCTTGGCCAATCTACAGCTTTATTGCTACTCAGCTACTCACTTCATCCTCGAAAATAGCCTCACTTTTCCAATCATTGAACAATACAATATCTGCGAGTAATTTCTTGTCAATTTTCCCGATTTATATGGCTGTGTCTTGTGTTCTCAAAGTTCGTATCTTTCCTGGTATTCAAGGACCACTCATGAAAAACAAACAACGAGCATAATTGATCAAATACAAGAACAAGCCCATTATTTAATCCTGTTTTAATTCTTTGGAATCCACAAGCAATGGTTTCTCCCGTTCTCTCTCTCTCTCTCTCTTTGTGAGTTCTTTAATTTTTCGCTCATACGCCACGTTGCACATACACTCGTGCCCCGCTTCAATCAGTCTGATTGGGGAACCACAGCTGAGCAGAGCCTGAAATCCTTAGTGGAAGCCAGGGAAATATGCTAATAAAATTTCAACTTTGCTCCTTTACTCCTTACTCCTCCTTGAGGGGTTTGGGGGGAAGAGTCGTACGTTGTTTTTGATGTTTTTTGTTAGTCTGTTATTTTGCAGTTTTATTGCCGACTCGGAATGCACTCTCCGGCGATGCTCATAAAAAGCGGAACTGCCTTTCCTCCTTGGCTTTGGCTTTGAATTTGCATTCATTTATTACCTCACACGCAACATTGTACGAGTAATCGGAAGGGGGGGTGGTGTACAAGGACTGGGGGGTGGTGGATCAATATGTTTAGCTACACCTCGCCTCGGAATGAATGAGAGCAATGAATGAATGAATGGTGGTGGGACTTAATGTCGGTTTCTTGTCATTTAATTTGTCATTTTCCATGGGGCCAGAGCTGAGGCAAAATTAAGCGATGTCTAATGGCTGTTTTCCTGTTGTCTGTTGTCTGGAGATTTCCCCTCCCCCCCACCATTTCCCTTGCGGTTGATTTGCTTCAGCTTTGCCTCACCTTCAGCATTCGCTTCGAAGACCATCATCTTGACATTTTGATTTATTGACTATACGCTAATGTAGGGCTGCACTGAGAAAAGCTACAATGACATTCACATATTGGAAATTGATGGGAAACACATATCAGGGACTCTGCTATGGCATATCCATGAGGCCAACTTCTATATGTACCTGTAATATCTGTGATCAAAATAAATACTGCCTCATTCAGCATCGGGGCTTTGGTATTTTCCTCAGTGTCGTAGCTGTTGCGGCTTGTTGCTGATGGTTTGGCACTGAGCCGCTTACCAGCCGGACCCCAACCCCTACCCCTACCCCTACCCCTACCAGTACCAGGAACTGTGCCACAGTGCCGCTGGTGGGCTTTCTCGTTCTCGTCAGGTGCCAAATTACGCGCTGGCATTGGCCTTTGTCGTTTGTCGTTTGGCATGTTTGTGCAACTAATGCAGACGCTCAGCCGGCCAAAGTGGATGTTTGAATTGCTTGGTGGCTCCTTGATGCAGGTCCAGGACCAGCCACCATCGCCAGCACCAGGACCGCCATCCTGTTAACGAGCTCGTTACGGCTCATTGAGCTTCGGTTCGTGCTGGTGTAGGCATTGGGCCAATGCAAATTGAATTCAGTTTCGGTTGCCGCCTTCGAAACGGAAATGCAAATTAAGCACAAAAGGAGGTCCTAGCACGAACAGTGGTAGATATTCCCACCCACCCTCCATCCACCCTCTTTCAATTATGCTCAGCAATTCATTAAACACTTTAATTAATTTACAGATACCAACAGGATGATCAACAAAAAAGATTCGAAACGAAAGACTTTGGAGTTCTTGGAAAAGATTCATCTTTGGCTAAAGGCAGACAATCGATATATTAACGGATTAGAGATAGAAGAGGTAGAGATATTTCTTTATTCTGGTATTCCCAATCCGATTCCACTTAGCTTGAAATGTGGCACAAACTTTTTACGTTCGCATAGTCTGGGTTTTTCCACCGTTCAACTTCTTACTTGTTGAGGATATTGCAGAAGTTTACCTCTCGCCACCCCATCACCCGCCATTCGACGAAACAGCAGACTTTTCCCTACTCCTCTTCCTCTCTTTGTCTTGCTCTCTGCGGCCCCATTTGGGGGGGAGCATCCATGTGCATCCCATTGTTGATTTACCGTTAGCTGCCACCGGAAGATGGAGGAATAATGATGGCCACGGCGCAGGCGTCAAATCGCAGAGAGGCCCCAACACACTCTCTCTTTCTCTCTGTCTCTACTTTCCTCTGTATTTTCCTTATTTTCAGATATATACGATTATATGTATATATTCCAACATTATTGGCAGAATTATTTACCATTTGCTAGAGACTTTCCACAAGATTTGCTTTAGTTTTCTTAAATTAGCCCAAATCAAACAAATTTCCAAATTTCCCAAAAAACGTTTTCGATTAATTTATGGTGTACGTAAAGCTGTCAAGAGATATAGCCATGGGATATATCTATGTAGTTATGGACTCGATTTGTTATCGCTCGCCCTCGCCCTCGCTCTCGCCCCCGTCTCTCTTTTTCACGCTCTCTTTTATTAGAGAGGGTAAGAGAGAGTGAGAGAGAGAGAGAGAGTGCGTGGGAAAGTTGCCGGCTATGAAAAGCGGAGCAAAAAACGGAGGCCCACATCCAAACTGTCCCTCAGTCGAGCATTAGACGCCAACGCGTTCGGTCACCAGCTCTCTCTTTCTTTCACTATCTTTCTCTCATTCACACTCACACTTACAGTCTCTCTTTCTCTCTCTCTCGACCGCCCGCCCGCCTGTTGTCGTACCGTGCTCCCGTCCCCGTCCCTCCGCTCTCTATGCGGAAAAGTGTGAAAAAGTTTTGGTAGCGAGCGGCTCTTATGTATGCACGTACGTAAAACAACATTTCCATCAAACAAACAAACACACACACGCACACACACACACACATATCGAAACTGCATTTTAATTTGCATTTGCATTTGCACTTGAGGTTTTCTTCTTCCACTGACTGCAACAATATGTTGCAAATGGGATTAGAACGCAGGAGGAGGCAGGCAGTGGCAGGCAGCTGCCAGATGGAGAAACGCTTTCGAAAGTTTTAAAATTAGACCGAGTTTTCCCCACTGCCACACACTTTTCATGTGTGTGCCTCCCTCCTCCTCCGCCCTCGCTCAATCATATTTTTTTGTGTTGTGATCTAAAAATATGGAGCACGAGCACTCGCGCTCCATAAATCAAAATCAAAATCAAAATCCAACCATAATCAAACCACGAATTTCCCATTCGATTTGGCAGCAGCCCCAAGGAAAGCACAGCGGCTACAGCATGTTTCTGGCCGTCAACCAGAGTCTCCACAATGCCAGCAAGAAGAAGAAGAAGCGGCGCTGCATGCAGCAGGATGAGGACGATACTGCCTCCACGTCCACAGCGACAGCGGCGGCAGCAAATGAGGTGAAGCCGCGACGGCTCGAGTCCGCGGCCTCCAGCGACCATCTAGTGGGTGATACGGAATCGACTGTTGGTGCTGGTGCTGGGGCTGGGGGTGCCAACAAGGCAGCGGGCACATCACTGGTGCTCGTCTACATCTATTTGGGTGCCCTCACCCTGATCTTGGCCAGCCTGGCCATCGTTTTCTACACGCACACACAGCAGGATGCCGCACCGGCGCAGAGCTCGAGCACGCTCTTTCGCGCACAGTTCCAGGCGGAGCTGCAGCGATCACAGGATGTCCTGCGCGCAATGCTCAGCCAGATAATCGAAGCAGACCACGAGCGGGAGACTAGGTATGTCCTCGTTTGGGACTAGCATCAGATTAATCTTTGTCCTCCTTTGACAGCACCGCCAGTACCACGCGAAAGATCAGCGGCAGCAGTAGGAGCAGCAGCAGCGGAGAGGTGAAGAACGAGCGCAAGTTCACGGACAATCTGATCGGTCACGGCCCACGCGGCCTACAGGAGAAGCGGATGCGAATCCGGCGGGACATTGCCTCGTCGCCCGCCTCGATGCACGGCAAGGCTCCATGAAGAAGAGCTCCTTGAAATCCCACTAACTAATCAACTTTTGGCTCTTGCAGCGGATCCTCTGATCGAGTTCTTCAACCCGAACCATCGCATGGCGCTCGAGGAGCAGGACTCAGAGATCCGCAAGCGGACAGGCCAGAAGGGCGCGGCCCCCGGCGGCGACGAGTGGATCTACCTGAACACCTATTGCCGCGTGCCCGAGAAGATAATCACGGGCTTCTGCAAGGGCACCCAGGACTACTGCCCGCCGGCGCCTGTGGGTCCACCGGGTGAATCGGGCCCCAAGGGCCCCACCGGCAATCCCGGCCTGCCCGGCATTCCGGGCCCCAAGGGCAACCGCGGCGATGTCGGCCTGCCCGGCGCCCCCGGCGTCGATGGCGTCGGCCATGTGGGGCCGCCGGGTCCGCGTGGGCCAAAGGGCGATGCTGGCGGCGTCGGGCGGTCCGGCCTGGATGGGCGGGACGGTGTGCCGGGAGAGCCTGGACTGGACGGCGTGCCGGGACGAGCGGGTGCCGATGGCAAGAACGGACAGCCGGGCCGCGATGGCAAGGACGGGCTGCATGGCAAGGACGGCAAAGATGGGCTGTCTATAACGGGGCCGAAAGGTGCCCAGGGGCCACCAGGCGAACGAGGACTCAAGGGTTGGTCTCTTTCAGCTCTGTCTGTCTTTTTCTGGTGACTCAGGAGATCTTTTGCTTTCCCCAGGCATTGCTGGTCCGCGCGGACGTCCTGGAAAGCCTGGAACCAACGGCACGCCCGGTGTGCCCGGCATCAATGCATGGAAGATGCAGTTCCCCAATGGCAGCTCCTCGAACGATCTGCTGATACCACCCTCGATAACGGATCTGCATGCACCAGACTTCCATCGCACGGTGATTGTGGAGGAGGGGCGATCCCTGAATCTCAGCTGCACGGCCACCGGCAGTCCCCAGCCGCAGGTGGAGTGGCGCCGCGAGGACGGTCGCACCATCAACGTCAATGGAATGGAGAGTGAGTATAGACACCTGTCCTGTTCACGGACCCATCTGAACATCTAACAATCTATCCCAGTGGCCTCCATAAGCGGACAGTTCCTGAAGTTCACCAACATAACGAGGCACCAGATGGCGGCCTACACATGCTATGCCAACAATGGGATTGCTCCTGTCGCCAATGCTACCTTCATCGTGGAAGTTCACTGTAAGAGAGTGAACCTGTACCTGTGCCTGTACCTTTCTTCTCATATGTTATATTTCGTTAAAAGTTGCTCCCATGATCTCGGTGTACCGACAAATGATCTACGCGGAGTACCAGAGCAGTGCCACGCTGGAGTGTCTGGTGGAGGCCTTTCCCGAGGCCATACGCTACTGGGAGCGGGCATACGATGGCAAGATTCTGGACCCCAGCGAGAAGTACGGCATCGAATCGTATCCGGATGGGTAAGTGTCTCCGCCAGAGACATCCTTCCCAGCGTCCATGCACTGATGTGATCTGCCGACTGTTTCAGCTTCAAGACATCCATGCGGCTAACCATCAACAATCTGCGGAAGGACGACTTCGGCTACTATCATTGTGTGGCACGCAACGAACTGAATGCCACCATGGTCAACTTTGAGATAGCACGTAAGTAGACAGGATCCTGTGCGGATTGAGACGGACTGTACTAATCCTTGGGCACGTCCTCTTCGAAAACCAGCACAAGATCCGAACAGTGAGACCCCGTATGTGGGCACAAGTATCAAGGTGTACGGCCAGCGACCGCCGGAGAGCGAGTGCCCCGTCTGTGACCAGTGTCCGGACCCCAGGTATATCATCCCACTGTTGCTCTTGCCCACACAGACATGTACACAACCTGCAATGCTCTTTTAGCCTGTACCAGTGCAAGGATTCCATACTGAACAACTTTGAGATCCAGCCGACAGGGAACCTCAGCTATCCGGGGCTGCCCAAGCGACCCAAGAGTGAGTCACGCTATCTATCACCCATCCTGACTTGTACGAGTATCCTGTTGTTGCAGCATGCTATCTTTATGCCGTTGGCAAGCCCGTGTTTCACAAGGTCGTTAACGAGAAGTTTGGCTCGTGGCTGCGCGATCCAGCGCCAGAGAGCGATCGAGAGAAGACGTTCGTGACGAACGAGAACGATCCGTACAATCTGTTTGAGTTCACCACGCGGATACAGTATCGCATGAACAGTGTGCCCAGGCGCAAGTATGAAATACCCGAGGGTTTCCATGTGAGTATCGCAAAGGATATACTGTATCACAGATCCAACGACTATTGCTCCTTGCTTTCAGGGCAACGCTCATGTGGTATTCAATGGATCCTTCTACTATCACCAGAGGAACTCCGATCTGGTGGTTAAGCTAGATCTTATAAGCCTCAAGAAAATAAGTACGTAATCTCACACACACACACACACATATGTATTGCGAGACAATACTTTAATGGCTTTGTGGGGGTTCCTTTCCTTTAGCCACACAATTGCCCTACGCGGGAGTGGCGGCCTCAAACCGGCTCTACGCAACGGACTTCAACTTCATGGACTTCAATGTGGACGAGGTGGGTCTGTGGGTCATCTACAGCACCTACAACTCCAACAACACTCTGGTGGCAAAGCTGGATGCCGAGACCTTGAAGATGCAGTACAACTTTAATATAACCCTGGACCATCATCAGTTCGGGGAGATGTTCATTGTGTGCGGCAATCTGTACGCCATCGATTCGGCCACCGATAAGAACACACAGATCCGGTATGTGGTGGACCTCTATAAGGGGAAGCTGCTCAACACGAATCTACCGTTCTCGAATCCCTTCAGTCACACCACCACCGTTGGCTACAATCCATTGACAGTGGTAAGTGATTAGCTTCGAGGCGGAACAGGACTCTCTTCTAATGCGATTCCACATTGCACTTCTGCAGGAACTCTACTCATGGGACAAGGGCAATGCACTCACATATCCCATACGCTACAATGAGCAGCGCCTCATCTCCGACAACAGTTAGGAGATCCATAGATGCAATAAGCGTGCGATCCACAGCTCAAATCTAATCTAGACTATAAGACACACACACGCGCAACACACAATAAATAAATGAGAACTGTTTTTTTTCCACAATCCAAACACTCTTCGTCTCTTTGGGTCGGGCTTTCAATATTTGGCCAGAGTTCATCCGACTGTTTGGTCGCTTGGTTCTCAAGTCTGGCGCTTCGCTAATTGCAAAAGTCATCGAGGGCGGAAAGGTGGAAAAGGTCTGTGGGTGTGAAATGCAAATTTGCGAACGGCCAAAGCACCTGCAGGTGGAACAAAGTATTCTCAAACGAAGCTACACTCAGAATAAAGCAAGTGAATCTTCGAGAACAAAGCCCCGAAGCCCAGACCTTCCATCGCTCATGGGATGATCTATATCTCAGAATCATTGTATCTGTATCCATGAGAACGAGATGCCATTAATCGGTTAAGGGAGAGATGCCAGCTATCATACCTTCATTTCATAAGGTTTCTCAAGGATCTTTTCTACTTCTTCCTTTGCATCAACCTGAATTTCCTCAATCTCTTAGCCGAAAGACCTAAACTCTGAAATTCGTTTCGTGCTCACTTCCATCCACCTGTCCATCAAGGCACACAGGAAATCATCCTCCAAATGACGCGGTAAATCCATTAGCTGCCACTCCATCATTCCCCGCATTCCCATCCCATCCATTTGTGTCCATCTAGTTCTCTCTCTCTCTCTCGCTCTCTTTGTCGCTTCCCTCGTTGCCAATTAGCAGCGATAATGTTGACATTATCCTGGGAAACGAGGACCGTTTGCCATTAATTATGCCTGCTTAAAAAGTGCCGAGACCTGGACCAGAACCGAAACTTGGAACCGGACCTGGAATGACTGCCAAATTGCTGCAACAAGTTCTCATACCCATGCCCTCCCCTTCACTTTCTGAGACGTGACACAGTGTAATGAGGCAAGGGGACAGTGGCAGGGGCCTGGCATGCGGTTCAGTTCGGTTTGAGTTAATTTTCTGGCATCCTTGCCACAGCTGCCAATGATGATGGGGTCGATGGATATGATGGCGGGAAAAGCTCACTGACGAGGGGGTGTGGAGGGAAGAAGAGCCTGCAGAGCCTGAAGTGTCATATTGACAGGGTGACAGACCAAATTGAGGGACAGACTGACAGAGTGACGGCTTGTATATTCGCGGTGGTACGAGTCTTCCTCTCAAGCTTAGAAGCGTCCCACAAACGAGTGGTAGAAGAAGCGGGCGGGGGGGGGCAGTCATACAACTACCACTGTCAACCACTACCAGCCCCCTCCACAACATCCCCCCGTCCCGACCCCACCTAGCGCGATGTGCGTGACAGAGAGTTGCAGGAACCAGTTCCCGTCTCTCGTCAATTTCGGTTGCATGTTTGACAATTTGCATTTTTCGTTTGCCTCCGGCACTGCAGTATGAGTACTTCAGCAGGGAAGTGGGGTACGGGAGGGTATCCCGTCGTGCTCCCCCTTTGTGCAACATTTCTGTGACCCGCTTTGGCCATTGTCTGAGCAATTTCCCATTGCATTTTCCGATTCCTTTTGTCATCGCCCACGGAATGTGCTCCATGCACTGGCACTGCTACTGGCAGAGTCACGGCTTACGCTGCCTGTGGCAGTGACTGTGGATGCGGCCGGCGGCATGCGGCACACAGCGAGGGTATGACTGTGATTCTGATTGTAACCATGAATGTCGATTGTGGATGCGACTGTCAATCTCTGGCCAGAGAAAAGTCACAGCTGGAATTGCCAAAGAGTGCGCTTTAATTGAGTCTTTCGCATTGGTATTGGTATTGCAATTGGTATTGGTTGTTGGCTTTTGGTTTAGGGTCCTTCCTGTACGTGGACGTGTTTGGATTAGAGAAACGAGCGACTACAGCGATACCTCCTTAAAGCGGAAGCAAAAATATACAATTATTCGATATGCAATCAGAAATATCTATGGAAAAACTTATGGAAATTCCTTAGGACTGGAAAAGCCAATAGCCAATAGAAATTAATCTGATTTTGCCCCTGTAAAGGCAGTAAATAATCCTTGAGAATTAAGGCTGTGAAGACTTGCTCTCCGAAAGACTTACTCTGAAGAATATAAAGACAATTATCGAAAGACTCTAAAGGCTCTGAGGCTCTTGACGTTCCTTTTCGGTAGTTCCATGGTGGCACGGTGGCACGGTGGCACGGTGGCACGCTGATTTGGGGCTCGATTAAAGCACCATCTGTCGACAGTCGATCATCAATCAATTAGCATCATCAACCTTGTTGGCCTCTGGCTCTCTCTCTCTCTCTCTCTCTCTCTTGCCGCACGAGTGTTTTGATTTATGCAATTTGAAATATATATATTTCATACTTTTTTCTCGCTCTGCTCGCTTGGATTGGCTTTCGTTTTTCTTCGTTGGCCAAATGCCAGCGGAAGCGTTTGACTTGGCTAAGCTTACGCCTTCCCTTTCTCCCCGTCCTTCGCTTTCACTTTTACTTTCTCTTTATCATTTTTCATTTTCAAAACCAAAATTCTTGTCGATTAAGGTTGGGGTATATCGCCTTTGGCAGGCTGTATGTGACTCAGAGAAGACATATGCTACTCAGAGGGTATCTCGAAGTCCGCAGCTCTTTCTAGCCGAGGCTCAGCGGCTGCTGCCGGGTTTGTAAGGATAATGCGCTCTTGTCAAATTGCCAGCAGAGAACTTTAATGGAGGATGGAGAGATGGAATGTGGAGAGATGGGAGCAGATGTTTGACGCTAAGCGCTTTTGGCAGCAGCTTTCGTTGTCCCTCTCTCTCTCTCTCTCTCGCGCGCTCTTGAGAATCTGGTGGAGACCGGAGTCCATAGAGTCTATGGCGTATCGCGTCCATCGTGCGAAAAACATCAAATGATTTTCATGCTTGAGCGGTGCCATGTCCGCTGCCTCCATTCAACCACCGCTCATCAGCACTCTGGAGGAGCCACTCTTGGGTCTGCCCCACCTCGCCTCGAGCAACCAGCCCCCCTTGGGAGGAGGAACTGACTTTAGTCCTATGTTTAGCAACAGTTTGCTTCATTAAATTGCAAACGAGCTACACGCTTCGAGTGTCTCCTGGCGAGCGCAGAAGATGGACCAGGACGTAAGTAAGCAGGGGAGGCGCAGGAAGGACTGGAAGGTGGCAGAAGAGGATACTGAGAAGGAGAGTGGACAAAGGAGTGATAGAGAGAGAGAGGGTTGGGTGCTTACTTTTTAATCAAAATGCAAAATGTAATTTGGTCCTTTAACATGGACATGAACGTGTGCAGGTCACTGAGCCATAAAGACCCATACAATTTCATGGCTAAGGCTGCCATCCAGTCAGAGAGCGCCAGAGATGAAGAGAGGGAGAGAGTGAGAGGGCAATTACCAGAAGCCAGTAGCCAGGAGCCAGGACTAAGCAGGCAGACACAACGGCACCGGCAACGGCAACGGCCACTGTCCAATAATCATGGCCAGAGATGCCAATCGCTGATGCGTTAAATTATTTCTCGTAATAAAACGGGGAGATGGGCGAGGAGGTGGAGCGAAGAGAAAGGACGATTCAGCGGGGGACTCGGAGTAGGAGGAGGGCTGGCAGAGCCAATAAAACTTTAATGAACCCAACCCTCAAATTTCAAGGATCAGAAGTTGCCCCAGAAGCTAATAACTTTCCCTAAATGCTAATAAATTGATGGCCAAATAGTCCAACGGCCAGGAACAAGACTCCAATGGTTGCTGTCTCTGGCTCTCTTCAAGCCCAAGAGCCGTATCAAAATTCGTAATAACAATTTCCGCAGCTTAAGTTTTCTGAATGGAAACTCGTTAATAGGAGGGCCGGGGGGGTATGTGTGGGTGGGTGAGTGGTTATGAAATCTCAGGATAGAACATACGAATTTCTCAAATGAAATCCATCAAGTCGATAAGTGATACCCAGAATCAAAATGCAAAATCTAAGAGCGACTTTGGCTTCGATGGAATTCCAGTATTATCCCCAGAACCACTTGAACCTATGGCATTTTCCCTTCTGCAGGCCATAGGATTTCGAGTTTCGATCGTTTCATCCTCTGGCTCCATCCCTGACTGTTGATTTATTGCGTGATGCACAGCTTTTCCATGCCAGAGCAATGAGAGATGAGGATTGAGTATTGAGAGGTGGGTGGTGGGTGGTGAGGGCTGAGACTCTGACTCGGATTTGGTTGCATTTGAGGGAGGGGTGCGGGTGGGTGGTCCTGGGGCCGCATTGTCGGAGAGACAATGCCTTTGAATGTGGATGTGGATTGCCTGCCTGCCTTGCTTTGAACGTCTGCCGCGTGCCACACACAAAGGCGGCAGATGCACAATACCAGGCAACAGCATTTCTCGAAATAAACCCAACACAAGTGGCAGTCTCTCCTCTTCAGATCTCTTTCGCTCTATCTCCCTCCCAGAGGGGGGGCTTCTCTGTAGTTTTAAATGCGTTAATTGAGTGCTACGAATGGTCTTTCAGCTTTTTCTGGCTTCCTTTTGTTGTCGTCCCGGGTCTCGGAGCGCCGCCTCCCCAAAGACACAGCAAGGCAGCCACAGAGCACAGTAAGAGCGAGTGCGGGAAGGAGAGGTATGGGTAAGAAACAAGAGGCATTCCACTTGTACTTTGGTAGGCCAAACAACAAATCAAAGTCAAATGGTCAACGATATCTCTGTCGGTCTGTCTCTTACAAGGTAGCACCCTCTGGGGGGTGGCTTGCCTCAAAGCCCACCCCTCCCCTCCCCAATGATGCCAATCCATCCATCAATCCATTACTCCCAGGGGGGGGGACAGAAAGGTATGGTTTCTATGGATACATCGGAAACATGAACCAATGGGGAATAAATTACAACTAATATCCAGCAATTAATTAGCATAATCGATTGGTAATTTAATTGCATAAATATTGAAGCACTTTAATAATGATGCGATTACGAGTTACGAGCAAAAAAGGGTTGGGCTTTTGTGTAAAGAAAAACGATACTTCGAAATTGATAAAAAGAAAACCGATTCTAAACGGAAATAACCAATTGCTGGGTATGAGCCGCGTCGAGCACTCGGCCAGCAAACGGTGGTCGGTGGCTATTTGCAGCGGTCTTCTTTATGGCCGTGCCAATTGAAATGTTAGCCAAAATGTTGCCCAACCTCATTTGGCTGCGGCCATCTGAATCGTTTCGCTTTGACACTTTGCGTTTTATGGTCGCCAATAAAATGCCTGTCCCCTGTCGGCCCACCCACACGCCTCTCTGTGCCTCCATCCCTCGCCCTCAATGTTTTCTAATGCTTTTCGCGCCTTGGTGCACTTCAATGGACGCCAGTGGCAGTAGCAGTGGCTGTCCAGGAGCAGGACTAAGAACCGAACCGGTAATGAACTGGCTCCTGGCGCGTGTTATGGCTATGGCCGCTCATTAATTTCGCTTGAGTAAAGTTCAATAGAAAAGCCCAAAAAAAGCAAACCCCCCAGCCAGCCACCCCCCGCAGACACCCTGGCCTCTGCCGGCCCCGAAAACAGCCCAGCCTGTCCGTTCGGGCAGGTGGCAGACAAAGTAGTGCAAAAATTTCAACAGGCAAATGAAAAATGATTTGGCAGTCTGGCTAACAAATGGGTCGCAATTTTCGTTGCCAGGCCTGGTCCTGGGTGTGGCTGTGGCTCGTGGCCCGTAGCAGAGTGGCGAAAAGCGCGCTGATAAGCAAAGTCGGCCGGCAACTTGGCCCAAAACGAATGGCCAGCAATTAGACAGCGGCCCAAAGACACAGCCGAAGAATGGCTCTAAGTAACGAACGTGTCTCATGCAATCCACAATCGATGACAGCCACGATAACAGGGTGCCACAGCACCACCCAAAAGGCTGCCCTCGCCTTGGATCTGGGTTTCGTTTGGAGCACCCTGTATAGTGTGGCAGATGCCTCCACATTGGCGTTGACAAATCTGAACTAACTTTGCTGGTAATCCACTTCCGGAATAGACCTGCCCCATTTACACACACCCACACACACACACACATATTTATGTCGCTTTGTGTGTGTGTGTAGTTCTTTTTTGCTTATTCCCAAAGATAATCAATTAATTTTGCTGCGCCTGGTGCGCCTGACAAGGCGATAAGGATGCAAAAAGCTCTCCCCATCTCTCTTTCCCTCTCTCTCTCTCTCTCTAGCACGAACACCCAGGATTACAGTGCGCGAAAAAAGGACTGTAGAGGTACAAAGCAGGACGGTGAATATTCATTTAATTTATTACAAGAACAGAAAATCAGCGAAAATGTAAAAGCTGATTGCAAAATTAATTTAAAAAGTTTGGAAAGTCCTTCAGAGTAGTGTAGTAATGTCCTTCGCTGAGATTGCAATTTATGATATCATTCAATAAATCTGATTAGCACACATCGCTCCCTTGTAGCGATGCGATGGGGCGATAGAGTCATCATGGATTCGCATTCATATTCCCAGTCCCAATCCCAGTTCCAATCCCAGTCCCCCAGTGGCAGTGGCAGTGCCAGTTGTGGTGACGAGAGGCGGAGACGCGCAGAGATGGACATTTCAATTTCAATTTCAATGCAAAATAGATCCGTTGCTGCAGAAGGAAAGATATAGGGACTCGTTCTGTTCCGTCCTGTCCTGTCCTGTCCTGTACTGTCCCTCGCTGTCCTGTACTGTCCTGTGCTGTCCTTTGCTATCTGTCGTGCATGTCCTTTTCCGTTCTGTCCATGTCACAACTTTTGGTGGCATTGGCGTTAAATATTACGACCACAACCCAACCCATCCCAGCCCATCCCAGCCCAATCCAACCCGATCCCGATGGTTTCGTCAACTTCAACAGTCTCTCCGCATAAATAACGCCCAGGCGGCACACAGTGAGCGACACGGGCTTATAAAATATTCATATGTATCGCACATGTTGGACCCAAAAGCCTTTAACAAAGTGAAAGAGACAGAGACAGAGACCGAGCGAGCGAGCGAGCGAGCGAGAGAGAGAGACGCAGGACTGAAGCTGCCTGCCCCAAAGAAAATGGAAACAGTTTCGTGCACATTTCTATACATTTCGAGTGGCACGGAAGAAGAAACAGGGTGGAGCCCCTCCCTGGCTGTCTGTGGGGCTGGGAAATATTTATGCAAATTTCCAAATGTTCAACTGTTGCTCGCCCAAAACAACAAAAACAACAACAACAACGAACAGAAAAGTAACAAGAACGCGAATAAGTGGGGCAGGAATGAATGGGACCAGAAGATGAGAGGAGAAAAGGTAAAATAGCAATATTACTGGCAGCATTCCCGGATCCTCCTCCTTCCCGGCTCAAACCTTTTATGTCAGGCAACATCTGACCTTCGCCGTGTTTATGCATGAAATTTACTCAGCACCCCCCTTCTGTCCACCCCTCCCCTCTTCGATGAGAGACTTCACTTGCCAGTGGGTGGGCTTGGTGGGCTGTCAGGCAAAATTATGACCAAATGATAAATGTTTCATATTTCCTCAAAGGCTTCTTGGGGTCCGTCCCACGGAGACCACGGAGAAATCAGACACCAGAAGGTGAAGTGTGGAAGGGCACAGGAATGGAATAACACAGCTTCATGGACGGATACATGATGAATGGATCAATGAGGAAAGCCCAAGGAACAAATTCGAATGCTAATCAAAAGCAGGGGATATAGGAATACAGGAGGAATACGCTCCTTTCCGGTTGTTAATTGTTCATCTGAAAGAACAGAACATACAGCCAGGTACCAGTTACCAGCTGCATATCCTATTCCCTCTTTTGCCCCGAAAAGTGCACACCCAAAGGGCAAAGATGGCCACTTTCAAATCCATTTGAATGTAATCAAATAATTCATGGTTTATTTTGTAGAACAGAGAGAACAAAAAACCGAAAACAGTAGAGAAACACGAAATGCTGAATGTTAAGAGCCCGGCCATAAATTGCGAAACACTTGGCGCACACACACAAAAATAATCCGGCTGAAATCCTGGAAATCATCGCGCAGCTAGCGAGAGAGCTGCCCAACACTTGCTGCAGCTGCTGCAGCTGCAGTTACAGTTACAGTTGCCCCACCCCCCCAACCGCATCCCCCTGCGCCCGGCGAGCACCCGACACAGTGCCCGACAACACTCGAGTGTTGTTGCAGCAACGCAGAGCTGCACTTAAGTCCACCCCCGGCACCCCAATAACCCCCGGACCAAGCAGAATCAGACCCCCAACCCCATGACCTGACCGGAGAGGTCTCTCATATGTTTGAGCTGCTGTTGCTGCTCGTGCCACTCCTGTGGATGCAAGCGAGCAAACAGTAGAGAAAGAACTACATATGAGTAAAATATAATATAATAAAAATATTATTATTATCCTTTCATTTTCAAGTGCTTTCCATTGTATGTATATGTGTGCCCCTCTGTGTACGTGTACGTACGTAAGTGTGGCTGTGGGTGTGCGAATGTTTATGATACCCTGTGGAAGACTGTGTATGTGTCTGTGTGTGTGTGTGGTGGGGTGCAGCGGATACAGGATGCTAGGATGCTCGGATGCTTGGATGCTAAGAGCACATTAGTTGGCAAATTGGGGAACTAGTTCAATTAATCCGCTTGAGCGGGGGCAGAGTACATGGGAGAGCAATTGAAAAGTTCAACGCCCCTCGAGTGACAAATATGTATATACAGAGAGAGAGAGAGAGATATATAGAGAAAGAGGGCCAATTCCCAGTTGCAGGAGTGCGGAATGCAGCTGGCATTTTCCAGATGGGGAACTACCGTAGTTTGAACTATAAACTTTATTTTACAAATGTTTATGGCACATTTTGCAAGGCAAAAAGTAAATCACAGTATATTCTGTACCATAGAAGAACCAACTACTGATGTATATACATACATACATGTAAATAAATGGTTCTGATAAAGAACTATCAAATATTATTAGTCTCTGAATCTCAATCGAAAGATTGAAAGAACTTTATAGTTTTCAATAAGTAAAAACTTTCCGATTTACTTTTGAAAGCGCAAAAATGAATGCTCCCGTTTTCGCAAAAGACAACAAATCGAAGCAACTGCAAACAAAGAAAAATTGTCGAAAACGGGAGCACCTCAACATGAAAACGGAACGTTTTGGTTGGCTATCTAGTGAAATATCTCCAAATTCGTAATCGCAAAAACTTGGAGCCAAGCTGATAGTTCTACCTAATATATATTTATCTATATACATATATCTATCCATTTACTCGTATATTTTCTGGAAGTTCACTGAAAATATCGAAAATTAATCAAATTGCAGATTCTTCTGTTGGTTGGCATCTTCATCTTGCAATCTATATGGCATCCGCTCGACTGCCGGAAGTTGGTTTCCACAAACACACACACACACACACATAAGAGGAAGAGGGAAAGCAAGTACGATGGGGGAACATTTTTTAAAAGAGGGATTGGATTGAATTGGTAAGCAGAAGGCAGAGGGCAGAAGGCATATGCCTGTGGAGGAGTATGGGAAATGGATTCGATTTTCGTTTGGGCCCCGGTTTGAGTTTGGCTTCCATGCCGTAGGTTGCGGGTGGTGGTTGGGGGCGTGTGCAGTGGCATGTATTTGCATGCAACATGGAAATGGATGAGCGGAAGAGAGAAGCGGGGCAGCAACAAGCTGCATGTGTGTAAATCCATTTATGCTCCAGCGCATTTATAGCCAATTTAAAAGCCCAAAGAGCTGCACTTTCCGATGCAACAGCAACAGCAGCCGCATCAGGCGGAGAAGGAGGAGCAGGAGGAGGAGGGTGCAGCAGCTCCACTGACCAGTTGGATATATCATTTACGGGGTGCTTCACTTGAATAAACAAGGTGCCCCAGGGACTGAACGGCAGCGCACAGACCGACACTCGGAGCACAGAGCCCTGTCCTCAGCGTTGATTTGTGGTAAATGGCAGAAAAAACGGAAACCAGATGGAGGAACGCCCCCCACCCCCCTCAATCTCCTCCTCCCCCAACGCCAATCTTGCAGTCCCTGTTTTTTTTTTTGCTGTATTTTTTTTGGGTGAACCATGTCCATGTCCTGTGGGCATTCCATTTGTATTGCGGGCCATTTAATTGCGCAGTTGGCTCATATTTTACGACCAATATGCATAACATGGCATCCACATTTACATTCAGAGGCAGACACACACCCACACGGATACACACGGACAAGGGTTGGTGGTAGTGCACCACCACTATAGTGGCAGCGTTGGCCGCTGCATACTTTCGTGCGCAAGCAGTGTCAAACATCCTTGCGCTCCAGCACGTAGCATGCCCCACCCCCCATAGCCTAACTATGCAAAACTGTGCTTATTGATGGCTGAATGGTGTCGCGGGGTGCCCCCAAGAGAGGGAGCTGGGGCAGTGCAGTGTGGCGCCAGGTGGCAGCACACTTATCTCTGGACTTGTTTTTTTTTGGTCACTGCACCCTCCATAAGAGTCAGCTCTCTCTCACTTGAATTGGCCCACATTCACTTATAGTTTTACATATAGTAATTATAATTTATAGGATTTTCTTGCACTTACTGATTAAGGTTGCGCTCGTTGGAGCCGGACTGACTCTGGACGTTTTCCGTGTGGCGACGCTCCTTGTGCACGATGCCCATCAGCTTCATCCATGGATTGTTCTGGGAGCCATGGCCTCCCATGCCGCCACTCTGCCACATAGTCATCTTGGCGGCTCTCTTTGCACTCTGACTGTGGCAGAAGTAGCAGCTTTGTCAGCAGCTTTAGCCTCCAATCAAAATGATCGAAGCAAAAATAAAATAATAATCAAAAAACACCACCAAAATTTCAAATTAATCACTCGCGATTGGTCTTTAGCTGTTCAAGGTTTGGGGTCAGGATTGGGGGTTGGGGTTGGGAGTCTGGGACTGGGTCGGGGCCGGGGTTGGTATCGCGGTCGGGGTCGGAGACTTTTCCGAACGAAGAAGAAACCTGGCAGTTCCAATATCCTGTTTCCAGTTCCAGTTTCTGGTCCTGTTCCTTGTTTGTTGTTTGTTGCTGCTGGAGAAGCGGAAAATGTTATTCAGAGATCGACTAAGACGCCCTTCCGCATTGAATATCCATATATGCTTCCGTATCTTGCCGTTCGATTTGGATGGAATTGAACTTTGAATTGTTGTTGTCCTTTTGGGCGGCTGGCGTTGCTATTGCACATTCGTACCTACTCTCATTGGCCAGCAGCAGCCTTTGGTCGTTTTCTTAGCTCTTTTTTAGGCTGCTGCGATTAGTCGTTGCTCTCTCTCTAGCGCTGCTCTCTCTCGTGATACTGCCTGATCCTGCCGGCGCTCTGCCTTCGTTATGCCTTTTCCCTGCTTGATAACATTCTGATTACATTCGAAGGATTATGTTTTCTCTTTAGTTTTCCTTCTTGTTTTTGTTTTTTCCGTTTGGTTTTGTTGAGTTTTTGCTTCTCTTGGCCTAATGTCTAAAATTAAGAATCACAATGGGCGTTTTCATCCTCTCCTTAAGGGGGGGGGTTTATTTTTTGTTTGCTTGTTTTCAGCGAATTTCTTTTTTTTCTCAATTTTAATTCTAATTATTGTTTCGTCTTGGTTTCGATTTTGTATGCAAAAGTACTTCTTCTCCTACTCCTCCTACTCCTTTGGCTTTGTTTTTTGCTTTTTCTTGTATAATTTTTGTCTTCTAGCTACATTTTTCCTTGGCCAAATGTTCTGTCGAAAGGTCTGTCCCGATAGATGCCCGGTACTCTCTCTCTCTCTCCTCACAAGAGCTTCGATTGGTGAAAGATTCTTCGCAGATTTGGGCAGAGCTGCTGCCCCACTAGTGTTGGTTAATGGTCGGTGTTGGCAGTTGCCGTTAGATTACGAGCACTTCCACTTTTCATCATAGATCAATGAATCAGTAGTAGAGTTTTCAACACCAGCAATGTGCGGGGAGGTTTGTGTGTGGCTTCCAATTTCTAGGTCTTTATACAGAAAGGACATGTCCAGAGCATGGCTATCGGTAAAGTAATCTCCTATGTAGGGTAGCAGTAGACTTCCTTCCGGTAGGGTTCCGTTCCAGTGCCACTTTTGTGTACCGGGTATTCACAATTTTTGCAAAATCTATTTACTATTTTTGTGGTCATACGGCAACCTTGAAGAGCTACTTATCGGTTACTTTCGATTCTATAGTTGTAGTTTTGCAGTTGTAGTTTTGTAGTTGTTGTTGATACATCATAGGATAGGAGAGGCGGTTAAACGATGATATGAGAATTTACGTGCACAGGCAGCTGGAAATAAACGAGAGAAGAAAGTGCGGGGAATTGTTAACTATTTGGCATAAACTTTTTACGTTTTATACTTAAACCGCAAGGATTCTAATTCTAATGCAGTGCTCGGCACACAAACACTCAAGTGCGCTGGTGTGTGTGCAGCGGGAACCCCGAACATGCCTGCGGGTGAAATCCGTTTTTTTGCTTTATACTGGAAAAAGCGAGATAGCAAGAGCCGAAGTCGCCTTGCCGAAGCCACACGAAGTCTGCAGATATTTGATATTTGGAAACTTATATGTTATATATTTATCTTAAAGAAATATCGATCACAGGTACGACACTGGTTGAAGGTGTGTCCACATTTTGTTTTGTGGATTGATTCAGAGCCCCCCTCCAATCACCGGGCATAATTTATTATCCTCCACGTTGTGATAATTTAATTTTAATTCATGAACTCACAATTGCTACTTGTAGCTCCGTCAGGTCACGATACAAGTGCATCAGTGGAATCAGTGCCTCCTACAGCGTCTTAAGGCCCCCTTAAGCACCAGCACAAAAGGACTCTTCATCAGTTCAATTATCTCAATGATTTCTCAGATCATCTCCTCGAAACGAGAATAATCATTTGGCTTATGGGAATGTCTCAATATATTTGCAATTTTCAATCTACCCCAAGGGGGCGGAGACGAAGACGGAGACTGCTCGTCACCTATGCAACCCACAATACGAGCAACCTCCCCATTTCATTTCCCCCATTGGCGTTAAGCAGTTGTGTTCTCTCTGCCAAATCTGACAACGAACATGAAAGGGGGAGGTGGTTGGGGGTTGGGGGTTGGGGCTCGCCGGTCGTCGGTCGTCTGCTAAGTACTCAGAGGAAGACAGAATGAGGGACTGGAGCGTGTGCACATTTGCAATGCCATCAACGTCGCTATGAGCACATTAAGAAACCATTCCGGCTCGCCTCACTCTGCCACTGCCACTGTCACTGCCACTGACACCACCACTGGTTGTGGCAATGTGGCACTCATCTTGCCATCGTCATCGTCAACCTCCCACGCCAAAGGGTGGGGGGACTGGCTGTCGCAGCCCAAAGCCATTCTCACCGAGTTGGACACCAGATATAACCTCCAGAATACATAATTATAAAATCGAAAATGGTAATGGGAAAAATGTGGATAAAGATTGGGGGATTGGGGCAGCAGCTCGATGACAATGTCAACACTTGGTCCCAAGCCCACATACATACACACACACATACACGTTTCTGTAATTAATATTCGCAGCACTCTCAAGTGTCTGTGTGTTTGAGCCACATTGATTGCCGCCCAGAAGGCATATTGGGAAGGCCGAAACAAAATGCAGGCAAGCCGATCCAGGACTCTGGGCCCCCGGGTAACCCATAGCACAAATAGCTCTTGCTTTATAGCTCTAACTAGTCTTTCTGTAAGCTCTTTTTTATGATATATCACCGTTAAACAGCAACTTCTTTTATATAGTTATTTATATACGAAATCTTTTCATCTCTTATTCCAGCACTCATTCCTATCCACAGTCATTGGGAAACATTTATGTGTTATCCAATCCTGAAACCACACAAAAAAATTTCTAATCGGCCTAAAGCAATTGCACTCAAGTCTGTTCAGGGGTTAAGCGAACGAAGCTCTGCCACTGCCTGTGCCTCAGTGTCAGCTGCAGATTTCTCTTTCGCTCTCCCTAGGTTCTCGGTGGATTTCCATTCACCAATTTTGTCAGGCTGCAAAGTTCACTCGAGCGTGTGGCATTCAGGAGATGGATACCCAAGATGGTCTGCTGTTGCCTCGTGCAGAGTCTAAAGACCATCACCATCGCTGACAAGCCATTGTCTGGTTGGTGGTGGTGGTGGCTGTTGTTGCCGCTGGTGTTGGCACTGCTGCAACTTGTGTCGCAGTTTGTTGCCTGTCGCTTGTACCCTGCCAACGCTTCAGAACAGCGATCTGTCAACGTCAACGGTGCGTATGATATATATTTATTGTGCACCACTTGCCAAGTGCCTCCTCCCTTTGTCCCATTCCAATCCGCATCACTATCCCATTCCCATTCGCTATCCCCATCCCAATCCCACTTCTTTGAGTACTTAGTCCCAGGCCAGCTAATGGTTCTACCAGGCAGCAGCAGCCACAGCTCCCAACTGCAGGTTTTTATGCCTGCGCTGGGGGTTTATTGGCATGACAACCAATGTCATACAATTTCCATTATTTACGCAAAGGATTAAACACCCTACCCTACACATATACATATACCCCAGGAGTCTTTGAAATGGCAGCCCACGCTATTTTTGCCGTGAAAAGTATGCAGTTGCTGACCTTCCCACACACCTAATTATCGTACAGGTATCAGGCAATGTCGTGGCCATTTAATTGATAACTCAAATTATCCCTGGGAACCCGGGAACCTCGGAACAGAGGCCAAGTGCAAGTCCTTCGACGGAAACGTGACGGACATTGTTGGCCGTTTTGCCAAGCATTTTAAATGGGCTGGCAATTAAGTAAGCGACGCTGTCAACCCGACACCTCACATACACCCGGAAACCCTTAAAACCACCTCAAATTTGTACTCCATATGGCAGGGCAAGGGCCAAGGCACAAACTTTTGGCCCACAGTCAAGGCAGGAAAGGGTCCCCGAGAAAGGGCGGGGCCATAGGCAGCGAAATGGGAAAGTTTTTAGAGGAAATGGAAAGATGATGCCAGTGGGAAAGGTGAGACAGAGCCAGGGGAGTGTCTGTAGCAAGAGTCTGTGGCAAGTGCCACAGAATATACTGGGCAAAGTTGAATCCAAAAATTGTTCAAACTTCAGCCAATTAACGTTCAAAGTGGGATGGGATCTGCAGGTCGAAAATTAAAAAAGAATGCCAAAGAAAATCCACAACAACAATCTTTTTATTTTGTTTCGATTTGGATGTCTGCGATTCCGTTTATCGATAGAAAGCCACTGGCATTGGTCTCCCCTTTCAGTTATCGAGAGAAATCGACAATCTGTAGAAATAAAATGGTCGATTAACAATCGATTAGCCATCTAGAGGCGCTGTGAGACTTAAGTGGGGGACAGATACAGACAACACCACTAGGGACCCAGGTGTGGTGGTGGTGGGGGGGAGCGGGGATCATCTGCTGTTCCGTATGGTGTTGCAGCATCACCATGCGACGTGCAAATCCCGACACCTGGAGACCCTGCTCGAGGGACCAACACTTACTTTTGGCCGCCACTAAGCTCTCGTTGAATATTTAATTAAGGAAATTATGGCAGTTGGCAGCTGGCAGCTGGCAGCTTGTAGCTGGTTGCTGGCCGCAGTGGACAGAGGGTGGACAGAGGGATGACAGTCGGAACAGTTGGATTACGTGGCCCTACCTTTCTCTGGTTGTGTGGCGTTGCCCGAGCAACGGCAGAAACAACAAGTAACCATGGTGTGGTATTAAATCAATAAGAGAGAGAGTGGGAACACCATGCCACCAGGAGAATCTCTTCAGGCAGCCCACCATTTACCATTTGCCAGAGGGGAACAGGTCAAGATGGTAGGTCAAATCCTCACTCGAGGGGTTAGTCATGATGATGATTATGATGAGAGTAATACCCCACCCCTCCCACACAGCCGCCAAAAAAGAAGCTTTCCAAGAAGGAGAAGGCCCGCCTAGAGGCCGAGCAGGCAGAGCTGCTGCGCATCGAAATGGAAAAGGAAAAGTGGGTGAGCTCCAAGGGAATGGGGGGAAACTCAAAGACATCGTTTTCATCATGCCTAAGCCTTCGATAATCTACCAGACTCAAGAAACTGGAGGAGGCGCGCCAGCGTAAAAAGCTCGAAATGGAGCAGGCAAAGCACCGCATGCAGCAGGAGGTGGCCGAGAATCGTCAGCGGCGGTCACAGCTGAAGGACAGTATGCTATTTTTCGAGGCGGTCCGAACGGCCATCGAAGCCATCAAAGATGGCGAGCGGCACGAACGCGATTGGGAGAAGTTTATGCGCTGCAATGGGCTGCCAAATGCCGCCAGTCCGAGCGACCTGCGGAAGTACATCCATCAGTGGCACGCGGACATTGCCCAGCGGCACAAGGAGGCACGCAACTGGCTGCTGCGGACAGACGAAAGAACGCTGCTCACACAGGATGCCCAGGTTCCGGATCTGACGCGCATTTCGCTGCGCCAGCAGCAGGAACGACTGGGCGATGTCTATGCACACCGCATCCAGGAGGTTCTTGGGGTGAGGTCTTGTTCCACTGTATTCCTCGACTGAGGATTGATTCGAAGGACTCACACACAGATTCTCAGCGAACTGGACGACATGTTGCCCCTCAAGCAGCGTTCAGTGCATATTGCGGCGGATCTGGTGAAACTTAAGACAGAAATGAGGGTATTCCTTAGACAGCACCTGGACGAGTTTACCTACAAGACAATGTCCCATATTGAGCGGGATATGGAGTGAGTATATTCGAACTCTACGATCCCTTGGTTGATTGGTCGTAATCCTACGATATTCCGCACAGAATCGATAGACCAGGCGTCTCGAAGCACATCTACAGCTCGGACGTCTTTCAGAGCTTTGTGTGGACCTTCTCCAAGGATGCCCAGATGTAGGTATCCCGAGGAGCACCAGTCTGCCCGAAACCCAAACCCAAAACCTTTTCCTCCATGACAGCGCCATCAATCCCAAGGCCCGCATTGGAGAGCAGTCGGCCCACAATGAGATCGATTTCCCAACCATCGAAATGCAGATCTCCCTGCCGCCGACAGTGCGACTGCAGAGCTCGGCGCTGCGGGGCCTGTGGCTCAACTACGACCACTTCAGTGACTACTGCAGCAGCTTTCGCCTGAAGCACGCACGCTCCGAGAATGCCAGTAAGAGTGATACCAATAGCGCCGTCTGGCACCTGGTTATGAGTATCCACCTCCATTCCATGCAGATATTCTACGGCAGACGAAGCGAGAGTGGCGCAAACGCAAAGAGATCCTCCAGGCGATGCTGGACGAGTGCGGCCGGGACATTCCGCTCTCGGAGCTGGAGCAGCTCACGCAAGAGCAGCACTCGGCCAGCTCGCAGCCACCGCGAGAGCGCACCTACGACGTGGACAAGCTCTATGCGGAGTACGAGGATGAGCTGAGTCGTGCCCATCGGAGGGCGATCGGACCGGAGGCGTATGGCATGCTCGAGACGGACGTGAATCTTCGCAAGTACCGCATCATTGGCGGCGTCTACTGCATTGACTTTCTCGAGACGCCGCAGCAGGACAAGCAGCTCAATGCGCGCTCCTTCATACGAACCAGTAGAGTAGAGATTCCTCCTCAAGTATCGCACTTCTCTGTACATCTCTCACCCTCCAATCTTTTCCATTCCCTCCTCCATCAGTTACGTGCGCCAATACTTTGGTGCTCAAGGAATACTATCAGACCTATAAGCCGCCGCCTCCTGTGCTGCCCGGAGTGCGGCGTCTGCCCGAGGAAATCGAGGCAGAGATGAGGATGATCGAATCCGCTCTGGACAAGCTGGCGCTGGTCACTCTGCAGTGGGTTGCCCTCTCTCATATGTCTCTTCCGAAATCTCTCATATATTCTCTCCCCTATCAAAAGATTGCCCGATTCTGTGATTTGGTTCGAGCCCCCGGTCGCCTGCCGCTGGGAGACGCACATCGAGACCCTCGAAATGGAACTCGCCGACGGCGTGAAGCCGCAACCGCCTGCCCCAACGGAAACGGAGGCGGAGGGCAATGAAACTGCCGCTGCGGCGGCAGCTGCCACCACAGCCACACCCACAGAAGCGACTCCACTCTCGACCAACGCCCATCCGAGTCCGCTGAAGAGCTCGCCCCGCTGTCCGGCCTCGCGTCTACGCCCCCAAAAGTCATCGTCGGACCTACAGCAGACGCTGCGCGAGATCACGGACTTTGACCTGAGGGCCATACCCAGCGACGTGGACCTGTACGGGCTGGTCAAGGACTTTGTGGTGCCGCGCCTGCCCCAGGGCTTCTGCGTGCGCCTCGAGGCGACCACCCCGGCGGAGTCCGGTTCGGGGCTGCGGCGCCGCAGAGTGATGTTTCTGGCCCGACAGACGCACGTGCGGCTGGGTCAGGATCATGGAGCAGCGGCTGGAGTCCAGGCGGACATGGAAGATCCATTGGCTGATCCAGCGGCGGATCGCCTGCAGATGGGACTGGGCCTGGGGTTCGGAGCCGATTTCCTGGACACTGAGGAGCCGGCGGAGATGTTTCCGCCGCTCTGCTTCGACAAGATGCTGAAGTTCCGGCAGGCAGCCCCGCTTCCTATACTGCCACAGGGCTACCTCTTCTCACAGCTCATCGAGGACATGGACCGCCTGTGGCGCCTTCAGCTGCCGCGCGAAGAGCAAGAGGAGCTCATCCAGCAGATCTCCGAGCAGCTCTCGCCCACTGGCTCTGCGGGCAGCGAGGCGGGAGAACAGCAACAGCACGACTCTGAGGACGATCCCATACAGCCACTCAGCCAGGAGCTGGTGGATGTCCTGCAGCCAGCAGCAGCGGCCGCCGCCTTTGCCTACTACACGGGAATCTCCTTTGTGCGCGACTCCCAGCTGCCGAACGAGGCGGGGGAGGAGACTCCGAAGCAGCCATCAGATGGCCTGGACAGCAGCGAGGACGACGAAGAGGATGTGGACAGTCTGCTGGAACTGCTCGAAGGCGCCTCCACCGCGGCCAACACCCTCCACGAGCTGCTGGCCCCTGGTCCCTGGCAAAGTCAGAGCGATAACAGCGATAGCGAGATGTAAGTGCTGATCCTTCTTGCTGATGCTTTTCATCCTTCAATCCTCCCATTGATCAGGCGCAGGCAGAAACTCAGCAACACAGCGGCCATTACTCAGGGCAAATGGAGCACTCGCGATGTCCACGACACAAAGTTCAATGAAGACAAGCTCACGATTCAGTTTCGCACAGGACGATTGGGTGAGTCACAGGCAAAGCGTATCCGTATCCTCTCTCTTATATCCGTTCGTAGGGATCTTTGGGTTCGCTTTGAACAAATACAGCAACATGCCCTACCAGACCTGGGACCTGCGACCGGACATGAAAAAGCAAGTCCACCCACTGCCCAATGATCAAAAACAGAGACCTAATCCTAGACAGTACTTTTTGCAGTCCTGGCACCATCCTCTTCAGCTTCACGGCATCGCTGATCAGCCTGGACATGACCATCACTGCGTCGGGGTACACGGTGAACAATTTCCAGGGCGGCAGCACCCAAGGCCTCACCGAGATGATCGGCAAAACGCTGTCATTATCGGAGCTGAAGGCCACACTGATCCTGTCCGCGGTGGACATTTTCCCCGATGAGGATGCCTTCTGCTACACGGAGGGATCCTGCGAGAAGAACTACGTGATGGAGATGCACTGCTACGCCTGCGTCTCGACCCTCGCCCAATCGCACAACTTCAGCTGGTCGCGCTGGAACCTCCTGGCCGGCTCCCGGACGGCCGTCCTGCTCGTCCGCGAACTGATCGAGGGCAAGAAGGTGCCGTACTACTCCACGCTGCTGGTGACACCGCTCAAGACCTCGATCATCGACTGTACCGAGGTATCGGCCAGCTTCAATGCGGTGGGCATTGCCGGCATGGAGTACTATGCCGATCTCTATCAGCTCTCCCAGGCCCATGCCCAGCCCGTGAGTCTCGAGAAGCAGCGCACGATGAATCCTGTGCTTCGGGACAATGTCGCTAGGATTCTGATGGCCATCCGGCCATTGAGTCTCTGTTGAGCATACATTTTAAGAGAAATACATATAAAACTGTGGGCCAACCTAAGGGAAAAATCATTGGCAGGAGGACTATTCATATTTTTGAAGAGCCCGCCTTCTCCTTCTCTTCCCTGGTGTTCCCTCCTTGCCAAACGCTTATCATCTATTTCGAATCAGACCCCATTCCGCCGTTCAGAATCATCAATCTATAAGTGAATTATCATTCATTGTCAGCAGTTTAACTTCATGAAAGACCCCTCGGCATTCTCCCAGCATCCGTACAGAATCCGAAGCACAATCCACCATCACGCAGCACAATTAACATATTCACAGCTAGGCGTTATCCTTTAATGCGTGCGCCTAGGTTCCTTTTAGCCATTTTTTCACTTTGGCTGTCGTTCCATTTTGGGCCCCAAGCGGAACAGGAAGAAAAAGAGGAAAGAAACGCTGCGTATACGCAACTTGAGTGCGTGCCCAGGGGCTGAAGGAGGAGCGCGAGACGTGCGATAGCCGGATTTTTGGTGCGATGGTGGGCACAAGGGTGTCGACCATCTATTGTTCCCTTGCCAAACGAAGGTCGCGGCCCAGCAGCAGCCACAGCAGACCCAGCAGACCCAGCAGGCGAGTGTGGCAACAATTGGGCGCCAAGATGTCTGCCACACAAGCGTCTGCCCCTGGCCCCATGTGGCCCCCTGCCACAGCTGTCATTTGTTTTGTTAATGAGCGCAGAGTCGACACCCATCTCCTCAGCCCTATCCACTCTCCCCCCAGCTTTCTCCTGGGTCTCGCTCTCCCTCTCCCCTCAGGCATATGAATAAATAAATAATTAAAAAGTATTTGTCTTTCCTTCACAGAACAGACCCAAAATTGAATTCAATACGAGAGCGCACATGCACAGGCCCCCCGTCTCTGCCCGCTGAGAGGCGGAGGAGGTGATTCAGAGTAGACCCCGTGCATACCTTAACCACTTTTTGGGGATAATCGCTGAAGAGATAACACAATCAGCCTTGCTATGGTTCTAAGTCTTTAGACAATTTGCGAAAACTGGAACACTCAATTTTGCGATTTGCTTATGGCAGGTTAATTTTCCCAATTATCTGGGCCTATATCTGTCCTATATACCCATTAGCAGTCATTCCTTTTTGCAGGGTATATGACAAATTTGTTGTTCCTGTGGACTGGAGCCGAGAAAACACTCGCATCTGACGTTGGTAAATGCTCCCTTTTTGCGGTTTGTTTTGGTGTTTCCCCATAACCCTCTCTCTCTCTCTCTCTTTGCCCTTCTCTCACTGTCTCTCCTTTTGCCGCTGATTTTGTTGATTTTTTTTTGGATGCTGTTGGATTCTGGTGGCCGGATGCCAAATGCAACGTTTTGTTTCCGCTTCCGTTTCCGTTATTCACACCTGTCGCAATGCTTTAACCGGTTACCCGGTTAGACGTTACCGGTAACCGCAACTCCCATAGCCACATGCGACAATGTGCCCAAGGGGAACCCCACGGGATGCACGGAGTAGTCATCATTTGTCGATCATGCGATGGAAATACTCGTTTTACACACGCCGTACTCTGTACTTTCCCTCCTTTCTCATTCCTGTTGGTAGTTTTCTGTTTTCTCAATATTTAAGTAGCTGCCTTGGAAGCACTTCAAAAGGCATGGCCACACACAGCATCATGGACTGCTTCTTGTTTTTCCCTAGTTTTCCTTTTTTAATATCCTCCATTCAAGGGCCTGGCTGGGACTTGGGCTCTTTTAATGATGCTGTTTTGCAGATTTTTGTTTCAAGAGCAAAAATATTGCAATAAATGCTTTCTCTCTCTTCGTTTTCTCTAATTGGAGCTTTGCACAACATTTCAATGGAAAATTCAACAGAATTCAAGATTTATCAGTCGATACATCCGATTCGATCCATCCCATCGAAATTACGAAATAAAAGCAAATGCAACTCGATACAGTTTCCGCATAAGCAAGGTCTAATTAGTGAGCGAAAGGATATGCAACTGCAGGAGATGAAAGCGCACTACCATCACCATAATCCACCCTCCAACCACATCCATGGATCATGTATCCATCCACTACTGTTACTGCCACACATCAGGCAGGAGGGCATGTGTATGTGTGCGAGTATCTGTGTTTGCACACATCCTCCGCAAATGGGTATCCGAGATACAACAGATAAAACGTGTGCATGCAAAATCCGAGTATTTCCATAAATTGAACATTTGCAACAATTTGTAAAATCTTCTGTCAAATCTCTCTCTCGACTGTGTTGCCGACAGTATTTCTCTACACCTTTTTCGGTCATTGTTTATTCTTTTTTCCTGTGTGTTTCTGTGCTCTGCGCTTTTCCCATTTTCCAAGTGAATGCCAGCCATTTCCATGGCATATGAGTGCGAGTATTACATGTGTTAGCTGACAAATATAACTATGCAAATGTCTGTTCCGGCCAAAACACCCAGACACCCACCACCCACACTAGCGTGAGAGTGTGAGTGTGGCAGGGGGGCCATGTTTTTCCTTTACACTTTTTTACTTTAATCAAGGCATCATTCAGCACTAAAAATGCGTGCTACCTGCCGCCGTCAACAATAAATCTGAGTGTGTGTGTTCGTGTGTGTGTTTCTTTATGATTTTTGCTGTTACCCAAACCTATGCGGGGGTATATTGTGTTTGAGGAAAATAATACTCTTCAAAAATAATTCCAATAAACGGGCAAACATCAAACCGCTGCCCTTGACGCGGCTCTCAGCGTGTCCGTTGATTTATGTATTATTTATACTATATTTAGTAGTAGAAATCTGTACTTAGCTTAGTTTTCCAGAAGCTCATAATGCTTCGAGTATCTAATGTGGTGATACTCTGGAACAATGGTATATCCATGTACACATTCTGCTTTTTCTGTCGATTTAGATGAGGTTATCTATTGGGTATCTGATTGTCGAGGCACTGAATTCTCTCAGATTTTTGGTTCTGTGCTACCTGGAGGCCCTGGAGGTGGGTGCATGTGATTGTGTGAGTGAGTGCGACTTTAATGCGTTGCTATTGTGGCACACACACACACACACACACACACACAGAGGAGGTGGCACAGGAGCAGCAGCCAGAAAGAGAAGAAGCTGTTAAATCCGCATGCTGCGCACAAAAGTATGCTACGTAATTTAAGTTAATAGCCGCCACACACACACGCACACACACGCAGAGACGTAGTTATACACTCATGTTCGCTGTCATCCTCGGCGTCTGTTCAAATTACAATTCATTATATACAGGTGGTGGGTGAGAGAGAGAGAGAGAGAGAGAGAGGCAGTGTAGGCATTCCTGTAGGCAAGCGGTAGGACGAGTGTGGCAGTGTGGCAGAGCTGTCGGCCCCGCTGGCACTCGTTGTGACGCAAGCAAGGCTCAAAGCAGAGCACCAACCCAACGCCGGCAGCAGCAGCAGCAGCGACTTCCGCATGCAGGCACTTGAAATGACGCCGTTGCTCCCTGCTCCTTGCGGCTCCCTGCTGCTGCTGCTCTCATTACAGTCTCAAAGGGCGGCGGCCCTGCTCTCGTTCACACCTTACACCTTTGACTGGAGAGACTTGGACCAACACCAACACCAACAACAACGTGGGCTAGCTGGAAGCCTCATCTTGGCTGCGGAAAATAAATGACAGCTCCTCGTCTGGCATAAACGGGTAGCATCATTCACCTCTCCCTGGAAACACTTTATTTTCGCCTCTGAATGAATGACATGGCATGTTGCGATGGGTGTCACACCAGTCGCGCGATCTCTTTACTCTCTTTGCCTCGATTTGCCTCTAATTTCCAGTTTAAGTGTCAATTACAAAAGCAGAAGCAGAAGCAGCGCCAGCGCCAGCAGCAGCAGCAGCAGCAAAGAAAAAGAAACGCAGCGTGACGTAGCAAATGACACAAAAAAAAGATAGGGATTTTGCACATCTTGCTGTCTGTCCACCTGTCGTCGCTGCTCTTCCACAGGGAGGGAGAGACGGGTCCTGCCGTGTCCTGCCTACGTGCTCGTCAAGTTGACAGCAGCCCTTGCTTTTGCTTCTGCTTCTGCTTTTTTGATACCCTTGCAAATCGGGTATGACGAAGATAAGAAGCCACCCAAGAAATAGGTTGAATTTTTAGCATAGCAATGCCAATGCTTCTGCTTCTGCTCGCAAAGTTTTCGATAAAGGGATCGGTTCGATTTGCCATCACAGAATCCATTCCCCAATCTGTGATAGCATCGGGATCTCAGTGTATCAAATGCGTTGGCCTTCTCTCCGAAGTAGGCTCCCCCCTAATTTCTTTCTTGTTTTATTTACCACTTGCCTTTTGCTACTTCTGCGTCTCTTCTTCATCGTCTTCTCCTTCTTCTGCTTCTTCTACTGCCTTGTACCTGTACTGTGTATATTTGTTGTTTTTTGTTTTTTTCTTTTGGTTTCGTTTCGTTTCTTTTTTTAACCTCAATTTAGAAAGTCTGAGTTGATGCTGTGGATGTGGCTGTGGCTGTTGGATGTGGATGTGGCTGTGGTGATGCTTCACCTGCCTTGAAATTTCTATGTCCCTAGAGTGTGCGTGTATGTGTGTGTCCCCTTGTGTGTCCATGTGTCCATGGCTGTGTGTGTGTTTTTACTTGGCTTCCATTCTCATTCTCCTGACGAAGACTTTTTGACTTTCTCTCTGCTGCTGGCATTTTGACACAGTTGATTACAACGCCACCTAGCGGCCGCATAGCGAGTGACAAAGATAGAAAAAAAACAGAGCGACAGAGATAGAGATAGAGTGTGCGTGTAGGTGTCTGTGGGAGGGGGGCTGGGAGGAAGGATTTTGGATGGATGACATTCCATGGCAGGCAATATTTATGCAAATGGCCCAGAGACCACCACCAGAGACTCTCCTTCTCTCCTTCACTCATTCGTTTGGGGTCTTTGCAACCACAAAGATGGGATGGAGTGAGAGTGAGAGAGAGATATAGATATACAGATAGATAGTGTGTGAGTGAGAGGCAGTCATGTGCATGTGCATGTGCATGTACTACTCTGCTATGTGGTGTCCTAAGAGCATTATTCCACATGAGTTACCAAATTGCATTCCAAAATTTATGCATTTCATCTCTGGATTCTCTCTCTCCTCCCTCTCTCTCTCTTTCTCTGGTTTACGGGTGCTCGCTTTAATCAGTGGCAAGCCAGTCGTTAGAGAAATGTGTGTTGCTACATTAATATTTTATTGCGGGACGAGGAGTGTCTTAAGACCCGTCCGCCCGGACCACAAGCCGGGAGAATGAATTGAAATTGAGAGGAATTTTGGGTGTTGGTTGTTCGCTCTTTAAATGAAATAATAAAATAGCCGCTAAAGGACTCTGCCAGCAGCAGAATTTCTATGCCTGCCTTCGGCTTCGGTGGCTGCAACAGTCGCTGCCCCCCAGCAGAGCCTGTGTGCAGGGTATCTTGTTTTGCAGTTACTCGTCTGTTGTTTCTCTTTAGGTTTTTCTTTCTTTTTTTTGGCAGTAAAATATTTTGCTGAAAAGAGAGCCACAAAATATTTATGCAAGACTGGAGCTAACGCTCTTCCTTGTGCCTCGGGCATTCGGCCCTCTTCTCTTTCTGCCCATTCTGTTCCCAACTTTTTCATTTGGCCCATTTCCCTCCACTCTTTTAAAGTCCCACTCACGCCCTCGACACTTGCCTACGATTGCCTCGCCTTGCCCCAGCCTCAGCCTCAGCTGCAGCCTCAAACTCTTAAGCTCTGGCATCCTGTGGCACGTCCTGTTGGGTGGAGAGGAGAGGAAAGGAGAGTCCTAGCATCGCAACGCAACGGTAAACAAAACGAGCAAAGCAAACACAAACAGAAGTGGAGAAGTGGAGAATTGCAGAAGGTAGTGGAAAAGATAGAGAACGAGAACGGGGACATAGAAATTATTGCCCAAGCTGATGAAAAAGGAAATGACCACAAATTGCCGTGGGAGTATGTGTGTGTGTGTATTTACGTATGTGTGTGTGTGTGGTACGTGCAAGTATATGGTACGTTATTTAACGTATTTAATTTCCCTCTTTTATTCCTGATAGAACGATAGAAGAGAGAGATGGGGAGTGATACAGGATACCATCTGACAGGCCCACATTTTGCCATAGATTCCATGGATCTACTGGGTCTGCTGGCGTCCAAAACGCTCTGTTGCTGCTACCTCGCACACACAAAGACCTGATGTGCCCTGCTTTGCTCTCGATACGTGACACGTGTACACGTTTTTTTTTTTTAGGTATTGGGATCTTTAAAAACCATGGAGAAAGAAGGTCCATGTTTCGATCCTTTCTCTGTTCGTTTCTGTGGCCGTTCGCTTGTGGGTAATTTTTACATCATTCGTCGAAGAATGTGCCCAGCTTAGGGCCAATCTAGTGCAATAAGACTCTAAAGTATCCAAAGGAACATCTGTGTGTGTTTCGTTAAAGGAAAACAAATAAATTTCCACAATTTTCAATATAAAAGACTTAAATTTTCCACATATATAACTCGATATTCCATAAATCGAAGGGTATTTCAAAGAGAACATCGAATTGGTGTCATACATCGTCCATTCGATGGAAAAACAATGCCCAGCTTTTCCCCTCTGCCACTTTACCTCTGTCTCGCGCACTCCCCACTCGCATGCCCCCTCTTTCTGTCATCCGGTCTGACTTCCTCCATGTCCACCGTCCCTCAGTCCCACCGTCCCACCGTCCGGGTGGCCTGGCCCGCCGTTGCCGTTTGCTGCGTGTGTGTTCGCCTGTTAGAAAATAATTAAAACTTTTCGTGATTTCGTGCCAGTGTAGCTGCGATTTTTCTCAATTTAAAATGAATTCGAGCAGCAACAGCGACAGCAGCAGCAACGACCATCGGTGTGGGTATTCCCGTAAGTGTTTCTTAAATATCTGATATATAAAGTCGAAATAAATTAAAAAGGATTCATAGAGTAGAGGAGACACAAGGATGGCACAGCTTAGATTTACAGAATTTTCGAACCGAAAATATCAATAAATATTTTACGTGCACTTTCAGTGAAAATTGAACTGGTGTGAACAGCGGGTGTCGTGCGGTAGCGGGAATACCCCAAACGAGTTGCTAAATGTTTGCAGCTGCTGCCGCTTTGAGGCATGTTATGCGTGTGTATGTGTGGGCTTCTGTTTGTGTGTGTGTGTTTGGAGCAGGACCAAGTTTTCAATCCCTAAACCATTTGGCACCCCTTTACTGTATACCCCCGCAGGCCTTCGACACTCACTTTTGATTAGTTATTGTTGTTGGCAGAGTCGTCCCCCTCTCCTACTCTCTCTCGCTTTCCTGCTTCTGCTCTGACTCCTCCACTCCTCCACTTCACTCCCCCGCAAACAACGACGTGGCATCAGCACCACCACACATCGTTCGTGCAACCTTTGATTAGCAGCAATTTTATTAGTTCTTTTTCCCATTTTTTTTTTACTCGTGGTTTTTTTAGTCTTTCCCCTAAAATGCTTTTCCCATTACGCCACCTGTTTGCTTTCCGCCTCGATTGATTTATCGATTGTTCTCATGTTATTTTTTAATCAAACGAACTGCAAAAGCAATTAAATCTGCTAAAAATTTGCCAGCAAAATTAATGACACCATCTGTCGCTTAGCCGCGTTGTCGCTTGGGGCGCTACAAATAATTAATGAGCAATAGACGCCTCCTGACCACTTTAGAAGCGAAGCATTTTCGATGAACAGGCCAATCGATAAACGTTAAGTGCATACGTGGGCCACGATGCTGTCCTGCTAATGAATGTCGATACGGGGTAAAAGCAATTTTATGTTTACTTATATCCTCCTTAAGGATTAATGGGTTAAAAGCATAGATCGTGGTGCCAGCTATTGCCAGACACTTGATAGACAGAAGCTACTCCCTGAGGCTCCCTCTGCCAGTCTTCACTTCAATCCAGAATCGATTCCAGTTTCCCTTTTATGTGTACTCATTTGTTCATTCAGTAAGTGAATATTTAAATGAATATTTAAGTGAATGCCTAACATGACGACTCATTTGCCTGAGAATAACTCCCCACATATCTTCTTTTTTGAATGTCAAATTTCGGGTTAATGATTAATGTTTAATCTTCCACTCTCTGAGGTCCATTTTTTGTTCTACTTTCATCTTCTGCTGTGACTGCAACATGCAATAAACAGCATCCTACATTCTTGCCCCATTTTGCAGATAACACTCTCCTTGGCCGAAGGACCAGCCCCGAGCTGATTGTCGATTATTTTTTGTTGGCTTTCAATTTGTTAGCGATTTATGATGTGGATTTTGTCGATTTTGTCTCGGTCCCGTCTGTCTTTCGTTTAACGACATTCTCAAAACGAAAGCATGGTGGGTTGGTGGGATGGTGGGTTGGTGGGTTGGTGGGATGGAGATGCCATTGACTCTGAATGGAGCTGGACTGACTGCCTGACATGCCTGCTGCTTATCAATCGACACGCGCGTACTATAAAATTTCTGAGTAGTGTCCTGCCGACGTTTCGAACAGCAGCCTGTCATCGTCTTCTACCAAATGTGGGGCAAGTGCTCCCCGTTCTCTCTCTCTCTCTTTCTCTCTCTCACGCATAGGGAAGGGTATCGCAAGGTCATATGCAGCTTAGCCTGGTTTGTCGTGTTTGCTGCTCTTTGCTTTTGCTTTGGTTTGCTTTTTTTCTGGGTGCGTCGCCGAAAACTAAACTCCTCTATAAATATCAGCGACGATTTATCGCATGTCTGTCGCACTGTCTATCCACTATATAGCCAGCCCTCTGTATCGTATCGAATCCACTAGTACTATATCCGTATCTTTAATGTCCGCCTGTCCATGTGTCCATTTGTCCCTGTGTGAGTGTTCGCGTGGGCCTATAAAACACATCACAAAAAACAAAATACAAATAAAAAGAAAGCACCATCGTCTGTCGTCTGTCGTCCGTCGTCCACTTCTTGATCGCTTGTCGGCCCATTTTCAATTTGTTTAATTTCGTTTTTGCCAATTTGTGTGTTGTTTCTGTCAATGAGAGAGAATTAGATAAAAAGACAGACTGAGAAAGACAGAAAGAGAGACAGAGAGAGATGAGGCTAGAGCCTGTCAGGGCATAATGGTTTTGACCAGATGCTTGCAATACAGCTCTCAGAAGGCAGCACTTCCAAACGAATCATCAACCAAGTCCATGTATTCTACGAATCTCTTTTTTCAAGCTATTTCAGAAAAAACTGTTCGATGGAAATGATAGGAATAATTGATTGACTGCCACATAAACTATCAGTGATTGTATGACGTGTTCACAAATCGGTGATTCAGTGATTACTCAGAGATATTCGAGTTTTTACAAGTAGATTGATGCAATTATGTGTTTCAGTACACAAAGAAGGAAGGAAGGAAAATCTCAGTCTCTCTCTCCAGCGATCTCTCTCTTTAGTAAATGGCATTGTTTATTCATTTTGTTTTAATTTGGTTTCGCCGCCAAAAACCCAATCAAGCTTCCCCGCTTTTTGTGGCCTGGCATTTTATTCATTTCGTTTTCATTTGCTGCAGAAACACACTTGCCACGCAGGAAAGCCGCAGCTGGACCGTTAAATATGCAACGTTGCCACAGTTTTAAAAACCACAAAATAAATCGACCTCATCCCAAAATCCTTGCCACCACGCGGCGGTGGCGGGTGGCGGTGGCACACACAGCTGGGGGCCACATAAAACATGATTCGATGAAAAGTTTTTTGGCCAAAATAAAACGGAGAACAAACAATTTTAATGAAGCATTTCCCCCGCTCACTCTCTCTCTCTCTCTCTCTGTTTCTGTTTCTGTGTGTGGCCCAAAAATAAATGCAGATCCGAAGTGCAGCAGCATTTAATGTTACACATGGGAAATGGGATACCGAGACAGATTTGGATCCTCCTCTCGATACGCTTTGATCCATTTTCCATTGATACAAAGTAAACAAATCCCAAAAAAATGAAAAAAAGAATGCAAAATACAAGTGATAGCTGCGCCACGTGAGATCGTTAACAAAAACAAAATAGAGAGTGTGGTTAAAAATAGATAAAAACGCAACCAAAAAATACATGCAAAATGCAACAACAAAAACAACAACAGCAGCCACCAGACACGACACAAAATAAAAATAAAACTTACATAAATTTAGATTTAGAAGCTGTGACGCGACGTCGTGGATTTTTCATTTTGTCGTACTGCTCCCAAAACGCACATTATTTTTGGAAAAACCACAACAACAAAAACAACAACAACTAAAGCGAAAACGACAACAACAAAAAAAACTACAAAGATCTGCAGCCGATAGCAAAGAGAAATTTGCAATTTTCATTTTTGAATTTGAATTCAAATTTGAATTAAAGCTTAGATCGATAGCTTATTATCGATAGATCACGCTTAGAGTGTCAGTGCTGGCTAACATTACAATATGCAGGGCAGTGCTGGTTGGTGTTCCACTTCCACCACTAGGCAACTCTGTGCGGCAGCTGCGATTTTCTATTAGAACAAAAGGAAGGAAGCAACGGAAGGAAAGGAAAGCCCAGAGTGAAAATAAAAAGCCAAAGACACTGCGGCCCCAAATTATGTGAGTGTGGGGACTGGGACTTGGACTGGACCGGAGTGTGGAAAAACCACCGAAAATTCAAGGCACACAGGCACACACACACAGACCGAACACAGTTAAAGGAGGAAGGAGAACGGAGATGGCCTGGTGAGTCGTAAAACGGGACTCTTCTTTTTTGGGCTTGTGTGTGTTTTGTGCTCGTGTTTTGGGAGCAAACGAGAAGGCGAGGGACAAGGAGCAAATTAAATACAGAAATTTTTTGCAACAAAACGAATGAAAGGCGGAAAAGCAGCAGAGAACAATAATAACAAGTAGGAAGTGAGCAAAAGACGCCCAGCAGATGGTGAAAAAGCCAAACGACAGAGAAGGATACAGATAGAAAGAAAGAGAGATAGAGAGAGAGAGAGAGAGGGAACAAGAAGTGGGCCGACCTTGGGCCATGGCATACGCACTTTTTTTTTGGAAACTGTTTCAAAGCTGCTGCATTTTTTTATTAGCGATGAAAGAAAAAACAGCGGCAGAAGCTGCAACATATTTGCACACTCACACTCACACACACACACACTCATACTCAGAGGAAGAGGAAGAGAGATAGAGAGAGAAGAAGGCCGTAAAATACAGCCAAAAAAAAGGAGAGATGGGGATGGGGAGACCAAAGCCAACACTGGACACAAAATGTTTATGAGCACTTTGGCTGTTTCGGCCACGGGAGTACCAGACGGGGAATCCGCAACCAAAAAACCCCCCAAACCCAGCCCCATGTACATATCTGCCGTGTCCATGGCCCATGGCAGTCCCCATCCGCCCATCAGCAACATCATTCACATTTACGAGAGCCAACGGCGCGGTGCTGCGGCTGTTGCTTTCAGCCTCTGGCGCGTGTGTGCATGCGAGACAAACAGACAACCGTTATAAGGGTGGCAACGCTAGGGTAGGCCATGATGCCAGACTGGCAACAAAAGCCCAGTCCCAGCCCCAGCCCAGGCCACAGTTTTGTCCCACCCCCCCACACCCCACACCACCTAAATGTTGATGATGGTCAATGATTTTCTTTTGGGCTCATAAAATGATAGAAAATTGAATTATTTTTTGTGCAATTAGGTGTCCTGTCCGCAGATCCGCATATAAAGTGGAGAGCCATTCAAGGGTATGGGGTTCTAGATTCGTTTCCGCATATATAGTTTCCAATCTCTTGAATGTTTGGAGGATTCAAGTCAACTGATTAGATGATTACCCTCCAAGTATCAATTTTAAAGTTCAGATTGAAGAATCTTTCTGAATACCAATGATTCACTGTACAAGTTTCCCATTAGCGAACGGACACATATTCAGTTTCTTAGCGTAACTTCAGGATAGTTAAATATAAGCAATATCAAGCCCTCCACTCACCTTATTGCATTCCGTGTGACTCTGACTCTGAGCTGAGTTTTCGTACTTGATTATGTATTGTATTTGTATTTAATTGGTTGAACCATAGATTGCTATTGATTGATCAACTAGTAAGAACTATTAATATCCGTAGTTGGCGCTGATAGGCGCTGATTTAGCATAGCGAACGAACAGAAGACCGAACGGATAGCAGCACAGATGATCCACAGCAGACGACGATGATGTTGCACAGTGTAGTAGACCAGACATACTCGTAATGGTTCTTGAACTGCTACTGCTACTGCTATTGCTATTGCTCGCTCGATATGTGAATCGATATTTCGATTCTTTGCACTCATTTATCCGATTGTTGGCTTCATTCATTTCATTCATGCATTCACTGTATTCTGTGTTTCGGTATTCTTCAGTTTGTTTCGATCAGAACTTTCGAGTGTGGTAAGATCTTAAAAAAACAACAACAAAAAAAGCACAGTTGTAGATATACTTGTACTATATATTGTGAATGCAATCCCGATATATATAAACGACATATGTACATATATATCCATATATATTTATGTATCTGCTCACACACACACAAACACACGCGCGCACTCACACGACGACGACGACGACGGCGATACCGATACGGGTACGGATACGGAGACGCACGACTAGCTATGATTATTCGATTATGTGCCGATTACTTTCGCTTTGAATAGTTTTCTTTTAGGCATTGTTCCTTTTTACTCCTCTTTCTCTCTCTCCCTGTGTTTCTTTGTCTCGTTAATTTAGCCTATTTGCTGGATGGACGATGTTGTTCCCTTGATGGTTCCTCTTGAGTTCCACCACCAGCACCACCGCCTTTGCTGTTGCTGTTGCCGCGGCGGCCACTTGGACATTTCCAGCTCATTTAGCGCGCGCCTCTGCCTCAGGGCCTGTGGAACGGCGGCTGGACGGTGGAAATACAAAGAGATGGCGAGTGGGGGGGAGTGATTCTGTCCCTGTGGTTTCTGTGGAGCGCTGTTTTTTCAACGCTGTTGTCTCCTCCTCGGCTCTGCTCCTCTGCTCCACTGCTCTTATCTGTTCTTGTCCTCTGGCTGCAATGGGAAAAGGCGGAGAGCAAAAGGAAACGGAACATTTTTTTATGGCTTTTCAATAAATTTGCAACAAATTATGGTCCCTGCTTCAGATGCTGTTATGTACGAGTCCATATACTACTAAATCTATGTGTGTGTATGTGTATCTGTGTGTTTTGTGTGTGTGCATGTACAAGTGTGTGCGGGTGATGGATGAAGTGTTTGTTGAGACTGTTGATGGGATTGGGGTTGTCCAAATAAACCTAGTTTGCCTGCCACATCCGTTTTGGCCATGGGTCTCTCTGATGCGGCACTGCCACTGGCTCTGGGTGTCTGCTCTTCTGCATACAGTCCGTTTCAGGGCTGTAGCGAGGCTCTGCAGACATCAATCGGAATTGGGAATGGTGTCAGAATGAACCTTTTTGAATTTACGGTACAAGCAAATACAAATCAGTTATCGACTTAGTTATCGAATAAGTGCAAGGCATCGAATGAATCATATGAATTGTATAACGAAATTAAGTGAATATCTATTGAATGTGAAAGCATTTTCTTCACTCTTTAAGACCCTTCCCATCCACTTCCTTGCGCTTAAAGACCGAATTTCTTTAAGGTTGCCTTTTGATTTGTTGCTCCAGCTTCTGCCCCAATTGCCTTTTTCTGGCTGCGAATTCAAATTCATTTCATTTCATTTCAAATTTTTCAAATTCCCCCTGCTTCTAGGTCACTTCTGCCGACTGACTTCTAACCCCATTTCAGGGCTCGTTTCTCACGGCTCACCTTTACCGCCCATCTCTCTGGCTTGCCCATTGAGCCACATTACTTACTTACTGGCTGGGGCTGGCTTTATCCTTTATCCTTTCCTATATTGGCTCTCCCATTCCATTCCATTTCATTCCATCTAATTCCTTTCATGACCCCGAAGCGTTACGGCTGCCGCTGCCGCTGGAGCTGCCATTGCCACATCCTACATTGCCTTCATTTTGTTGATTTTCTCCGCAACACTTTTTAAACTTGTCATACATTTTGATAAAGAATTCGCAATGTTCCCTTGAGGGCCTCAGATTCTGTCAGCACGGCCTCCCCAAGAGCAGTCCCACCATCTGCCTCACCTCACCTCTCACCTGCATTCCACCCCTGCACAGGCCCTTTGGATACTCTTTTGCAGAGGTTATTATGATTTTAAAGAAAGAGACTCCTTTATGAAATATTGCCAGAGAATTTCATTTACATTTACGAATTTGACCGTTCACCTATGGGAAAATCATAGCGTCTAGAGAAAGCTACCGACGTGTCGTAAATAAATGATCTGGAAGGGCATCGCACATATCTATTGCCTCTCGACACACGCAGGTGGATGGGATGCCTTCTTTCTTTATTTTTTTTCCCCCTACTTTGTACTTATTCTTTTTCTCTCACCTACTGCTTTCCCCCAGCCCCCCAGCCCCATATCCATACCCATCTCCAAACACTGTTTTGCACCGCCCTTCGGCTTTGCTGCTGGGGCGTGCAAAGTGTTCCCCATTCAATGAGTTTTTCTCGCTTTTTTCCCCCAGAAGCCAGAAGGGATACAAGGAGGCTGGAGGTAAGAACCCCTGACTGCCACCGACTGCCACCGACTGCCAGCGACTGCCACCGGCTGCCCCTGGCTGGTCTTTAACCAAATTCGCATTCTCCGCAATTTAAGTGAATTCCCGTGCTCGGCCCGTGGGCCAAATGCTCCTTCACTTGACTTTGTCTTTTGTAGTTTCATTTCATTTCGTTTCGTTTCGCTTCGCTAATGGCAGAAAGTTGGGAAGCCTGGGAAATGGAAATGGAAATGAAAAATGCAGCTTCCCTCGCAACTGCAGCTGCATCTGCATCTTCATCTGCAGTGGGACGGAGACAGAGATAGTGCGGAGACGAGTGCGATGGCGAGAGGAGGGTTGGGGGCTCAAAAGTTTGAGCTTTGCCTTTGGCTTCCATCGTCGTGTTTGAATTTGCTTGAGTTGGCCTTTGTCTTTAGGCCCTGTGTGTGTTTCATTAAGCATTTCTTTGGAGGCGCTATTAAGAAAACCATCGCCGGCCCCACACCGACCCAACGGATATAAACCCCCATTCCCATACCCATACCCATCCCCGTCCACGTCCAATACCCAAACCACTCCCAATGAACACAAGTATAATGCTGTGTTAAAGGGGTGGCTCTCAAGGACACTGCGCACAACACAGAGTAAGTCCTCAGCAGTAAGTGACCAAAAACGGATCGTTCGGACGGCCCTGGGTCCCTGAGGATTCACATAAGCAGTGAAACCTGAAGGGATCCCTGAGGCATAGTCTGTCTGGCTGGCTACCCACATTCTGGATCTGAGTGGCAGATCCATTTACCATTTTGTACTCCCTCAAGCATCCTGTCTCCTGTGTCTCTGGAGAAAACACATCTTTGGCAGAGATTTTGCTGCATTTCGGGGGAGGGAGAGGCTTCCCTGCACAAAAGTGCACCTGCTATCGATCTGCAGCTATGCATTGACCATCAGTTTCCGCTCGAAAGAATATCCACTGTACCATATAAACGGTAACCGAATACGGGTAGGTCTACGGGTATGGTATGGTATGATTGGGGAAAAACGAAGCCAACTTCCTTTGGTTTTGAAAGAGCTAACAAATTCTGGGGGACAACCAAATACCCCCCACTGGCTGGCAGAACTTTGTCCATGTGAAAGCCATTAAAAACTCAAATCCAATCAAAACTCAAACAGCAAAAAAAGAAAACGTAATAGAAATATTCAGAAAAGAGAAATCGAAATTCAGAACAAAATCAGAAAATCAGCAGGAAAAAAACGAATCAAAGAAGAAAAATATCTAAACGAACGACGGGTATTACAAATATAAGAGGCAAATGGATGGATGGACGATCATATTGGATGGATGGTGAGGTTATGGAAAGGGTAGAAAAAAGTGTGGTATATGGTGGCCATAAGGAGGCCAGAAGGCAAGGGGCATGGAGCGAGCTGTGGGCTGGGGGGCAGGGGGAGACCTGCAATGTTATGAATATGAAAATCGTTTTAACGATGCGATGCGACGCGACGCGCAAAATATACGCCAGATACGAATATATCTAAATCAAAAAAAAAACAAAAAAAAAAAACGTGTATTTTTTGATTTTGATTTTGAGTTGATTTTTTTTGTCTTCATTTTCTTTCGGTTTGTTTTTGGCTACGTATTTACGTCACAACAGTTTTATGACTCTTTAAATATTAATAAAAACGCACATCAACAAAAAATTAATAATAATCAGACCGATATACAGTCTATATCTCTATATCTATGTGTATGTGGAACGACTCGGAAAAGTAGCCGCCAAAAAGTAGAGGGCGAAAATTCTATAGAATTTTTATGGAAACCTACCTCATGGATCGTTTACGGGAGCGAGACACACAGCGGAACGATACAGTTTTCGGTTAGTGCGGAATATATAATATTATCGGGAAATCGGGAACAACTTTGATGTCCCCACCCCCCCTCCCCCTTTATTCTTTCATTCTTCGGGGGAGCGCGACGCGGAGAAGAATCACCAGAAAAAAATGTGGAAAAAAATCAAAAAAAAAATACAAAAAAAAAAAATTGAATAATATATAGAGATATGCTTTCTCTTTCTTGCCCGCGGAGTCGGAGTTTCGCGTCTGTTGCTGCGGATAGGATAGGCGCGACGGAGGCTGCTGCGGATTAAGGATTGCGGATGCGGATGCGATAACGAAAACGGAGACGGAGACGGGAACAACGGCACGATTAAGTAGGCACTGCGGCTCAGTGAGCGGCTCAACGGTTATTTGGTCCAGTGGTTGAATCTACAGCTCCTACTACTACTACTACTGCTGCTGCTGCTGCTGCTGCTGCTGCTGCTGCTCTAACTGCTGCTGCTGCTGCTGCTGCTGCGATGCCTTGCGTGTCGCGAGTCGCGGCTCTGTACATCGCGGCGTATACGCAACGACTATTGGCCCCACTGACGCAGCGGACGCGCTGGAGACCGTCTGTGCGAGACCCAGACGCAGACGATGCCCACGTCTCTGCAGGCGACAATCGGCAGAGAGCCCGAAACGGATTCCGAATCGGCATTCCGAATCGGAACGAATGCAGCCGCAGTCGCAGTCGCTGCTCGCTGTTCGCGACACGGCAGCAGCAGAAAAAGCAGCAGCTTCGGTTTCTGCTGCGGCTGCGATGCTTTCAACCAAAGCTTTTTCGGCAGGCACAGGCACGTTCACGCTTCAACGTTATCACGCTTTCGATATCGAAAAAAGTTCAACACACCGCAGCGCAAAGCACATGGCCGAAAGCAGAGCAGAGAGCGCAGCGCAGAGACAGCGCAACATTGAACAGCGCAGTCACGACTCTCAATTTGAAGGTCAGCAGCGACCGCATCCGAAACCTGGCCGAAGCAACAATCGTCTAGCCCCGCCCACTCGTCGCTCCCTCCCCCGCCAAAAAGTGCCCAAAATGCCGGTCCATCCTGCAGAAGTTGAAGTTCGCCGATGGAACAAAAAAAGAGTCGTGCCGTACTCCGGAGAGCGGTGGAAAGTGGGCCAACGCCGAAGACAACCGCAGCGGTATGCAGAGAATTTTCGGAATTCCAATTCGAAGCCGAAGCCGAAAGCGCAAAAGCCCCAAAGCTTTCCAGACACAATTTCCGTTACCGTTACCCGAAACTTGCTCTAGAACAAATTCTCTTGGCAATGGACAAGTGATAAAACCATACCAAAAATTACAACAAAAATCATTAAAAGAAATACCCTTTAAGTGATTTATCCCCACGATATGTTTAATCCCTACAGCACTCCCCATTTTATCTCAAAAAAGAATTAGGAACACAAAAAACAAAACAAAAATCCAATCAAAGGAGGCCTAAATGGAATAAATATTAATCTAAATTCAGTCCTCAGTTCAGTTTAATTTTGTGCTTTGTCTGTGAAACATCTCGGTCCGGAAAAGAAACAAAAATTTAAGTTGTGAAATTTTTTGGAAAATTGAAAGCAAAAAAAATATTTTTGTTGTGCCAAAGTCTCTCGGCGAAAGAAAAAAGAGTAACGGATACAAAAAAGAATAAGGAACACAAAAAACAAAAAAAAAATCCAATCAAAGGAGGCCTAAATCGGTTAAATATTAATCCAAAATCAGTCCTCAGTTCAGTTTAGTGTTGTGCTTTGTTTGTGAAACATCTCGGTCCGGAAAGGAAACAAAAATTTAAGTTGTGAAATTTTTTGTAAAATTGAAAACAAAAATAAGTATTTTTTTTTTGTGCCAAAGTCTCTCGGCGATAGAAAAAACCATCTAGTGCTCGTAGCATAAAATATTGCCGCCAGCCAATATAAAACAAAAAGCAGGCATACTCGATCAATATGAACAGCCGGCCAAAATTTGACAGCAGATTAGAATGGGCGGAGGCGACACCCATAACATTCAGTCGTGTGATCTGCAGTATTGCGGCCGAATTCTCCTGTCAACTGTTTCCGGGTTGCCACCATACAGCAGGCGATTGTGTCAGGTGTCAAGCGGAATCTAATATTTCCAGTGACAGCTGGGAATATTATTATTATTGAAGAAGCAGCTCTGTTCAGGTATTTGTATAAGGATATCTTATTTGAAGCAATTTGTAACCATAATGTTCCTAACACTCGAATCGCGCTGTAGTACGATCAAGCCGCTCATCGCGCTCTTCCCGTTACATCAGTCATGGGTGCAACCGTGATGGTAGTTACGGCGTAATTATTGAAGAAACTGAGACGGAAGATGAAGGCGTTTGTCCTTCCAAAGCTAAGCCGAAGATAAGGCAATAACTTGCAGTCAGCAGCTCCGGCAACGTGGAGCACATTGAGCTGGACTCGCAGGCCTTGTTCCCGGAGCACGGGGATGAGTGTTACCGTCTATCCCGATAGGATCTGGGCGATGGCTTAAAAGAATGACGCCGAAAAACCTTGGGTGAAAGAACCTTATCAAAAAGAAGGTTGGGGAAATTGAGGTGGAAACTAAACTCATGAGCAGAGCAGAGTCCCAGCAAACAATTCGACCACGGCAAAGAAGGCTCCCCGCAGGACGCATAATGATACACGACTCACTATTGTTGCGGCTCTTCGAGTTCCATCCCCTAGTGCTTTACCGCCTTGTATAGTTCCCTTTTCGCTGTCCGCATTGCGTCTATCACTGCTCACCTGACGTTTCTGGCAAGCGGGAACGGATGAAATCATTGTAAGGGTCTTGCCTACACCCATATCGCCGGCCAAGATTACGAAGTAAACACTATGGTCGGTAAATACTTATTCAAATTGGGTACCTCACGTCGTTTGAACTCGATCAGTACCGGATCATCATTCGTGTGTAAAAAAAAGGTGCCCAAAAGCCGCTGTGTCTCTGTCTTTGTTCTGATGGCCTGTTTGGCGATAGCCACACGTTTATCGAACTCATCGGTGCCGTAGGGCAGGTTGGTGGTGTGGTATCCCAGCTGTACAACTCTGAACAATCTCTGAAGGTGCGTAGCTGCAATTACTTTAATGCTTTAAAATCTGATTTTTCTTTCTCCACGCTTAACACGCAGAAGGCCTTAATGCGGGAATCTCAGAAGGTATGAATGATCCTATTTGGGGGTCGCTGGGCATGTGTTCCTGTGCGGCGTCTCACAGTGAGTCCAACGGCATATCCAGCTTATAGAAACTGGTAGCGGCGCGTTATTATCCTACGCGTATTATGTGATTAGAAATTAATTCTTTTCCAGCCTGAAAAATATTTTGTCTTTAGGATCTAGGTTGGGTTTCCCAGCAAAGGACGTTGTGGCCGAGAGTTACTTAAATGGATCATCAGAACCATACCCTGGCGATGACCCTGACGATGATTTGAAACGTTCCCGCTTGCAAGAGCCGTCTGGGGGGCAGCACTGATGGATGGCACTCGAAGAGCCGCAACAAAAGTAAGTCGAATAAAGTGTTTCCAATGAAAAACCCCCTTAACTGGCCAATCGTTTCCATTGCAGCTCATCGTGGTGGCACCTCCATTTCTCCCATGGCCACTTTCTCATACAGCTTTTCGGCGTCATTCCAGCCATCGCTCATATCCTATGGACATAGACCTGCAAGACTCATCCGAGTGCTTGGGGACAAGGCCCGCGAGTCCAGCTCTTCGTACACCTCGCTGTCGGAGCTGCTGACTGCAAGATGATGCCTATTTTCCGGAGTACCTTTGGAAGAGTCTTCCGATTCTGTTTCTTCGATAAACAAATAAATGCGTACACACAAAATGTACTTGACAACAGAGCTGCAAACCGGTCCGGAACCGAACCCCGTGGAACCGATAGGCTCAATAAAAAACTTTTTATATTATTAAACATTTTTATTATTATTTTTATTTTTTTTAAACATGGTTTGAATTGAGTTAAATTTAAATGCCTTTGAAATGCAACGAATGCAGTAAAATAAAATGATTTAATTGTATAAAACATGGATGCTCTTATCTTTTCATTTATTTTACTCTACGAACCCGGGTTTGGAACCGAACCCGAGGTTCCAAAATATTCAAAACCGGGTTATGGAACCTCTGCGAATTTTCAACATAGGGTTCGGAACCCGAACCGAACCCTGGCCGTTTTTTCATGGGTTTGCAGCTCTGCTTGTAAATAACACTTGTAATTCTTTCCTATTTGCATTTTGGTTAAAATAGTTACCTTTGGTAGCTGTTGGGACCACAGTCTTCCACATTTTGTCCTCGTTTGTAGATTATAGATATAGTTACATTCTTTAAGTATAAGTCTAGTTTCAAATTGCATCGTAAATATTTCAACGTTTGATCAACTGCCTGCAAAGCAGAAGCTTCAAAGCGAAATGAGCACTTCGACCGCCTACCAACAATGTGGCAGCAATTCCAGAGGTTGCAACACCCATGCGATTTGAGACCCGGACCGAATTGTTGCCGGAAACATGAGAAATCGCATACATTTTGTTCTCTTCATTTCTATATATTTATATAAGATTTCGTGGGAATCTGATTTTGGTTCGAATTCGTTCTGTTTTCAGGCCCTGGAATATTTCTAAAGTAAAGCTCTTGCTGAAAGCTCATGCCCTGCAGCGAAAGCTCTACTGCAAAAGGCTTTTCCATGGCAACAGGGGACGAGGAAACCGTTACCCCAGACCAGACGGATAACAGCAACAGCAACAACAACAGTCGAGCAGGCAACAAGAAAATAAACAGGCTCAAATATCTGTCAGTTGAGCGGACAGTAAATAAATACATATATCTATCAAATATATACATATATGAACGTACTGCCAGTATAGACAGACACCCCATCATCGATATAGAAAATGGCCAATATTCGAAAGATTCCCCCTTCGAGGAAAGGTGCAGGTATGATGATATCCTCCAATACCAGCAGCGATACAACCCTCGCCGACACCGACGAGGGCCACGTGAAGATTACGCAGGAGCAAGTCTCGCTTGACTCCTTTGACTCATTGGAGAGCCTGACGGAATCAGAGGCCAAGGCGAAAAAGAAACGAGCCATGATCCAGAGATCGGGCTCTGACAGGTACCGCAGCTCCACCAATATCACGACGGGCGCCTCGCTGATACCGAATCTCAATGTGGTGATCGATCGGATGCGGGCCAAGAAGGACGATTCGTTTATATACATGGACTATATGCTGCCGCACAACAGCGAGTTCTTCACGCCGTACAGTCTGCGCGAGGTGGAATACGCGAATCTGAATCCATACGAGCCATACTTCACGGTGACGCGGCACGGCGTCACGTACTGGCACTGCTCGGAGAACTTCTTCACGCCGCTCGACCAGTGGCAGCAGGAGTTTGTCCAGTTCCTCAGCATCATTCAGATCCGTTCGTTTTCCATCTTCAGGATGTGGAAGGGCTTCAAGGTGTGGGAGAAGACTGTCAAATGGCGGAAGCTGAACGACGCACGCGAGAACCTGCACAACAACCTCTTCATTGCGATCCCACAGCTGGCCAAGGCCATTCTGCGCATGCGCGCCGAGATCGTTCAAATGGAACGTTTCAATTTCGTGAATATCAGCAACATTGAGAACTGGCATCCGTTCTACTTCCTCGAGATGCATATGCGCATCTACGAGAGGCTGCATAAAACCTTTCACGATTTTCGTGCACAATTCGCCGTTTTGATATGTGAGTACCCCAGAAAACCCATTGTCCTTATATCCTATTTAATATATGAATCCCCTTTTATATGAATCAACAGTTCGCGCTTGCACTGATGCCATACAGGCACGCGGCTTCTATCCGGACGATGAGGTCAACTACTATCCATCGCTGAAGAAGATGCGCGAATCGCACAGCTTTATGGATCGGGCACGCAAGCGAACTTTCTGCAAGACCCTAACAAAGTATGGCCTTGCCCAGTGATAGATTCACGTGCCACTCCTCATCTCCACTCATCTGTTTCCTCAGCTTTCTTACATACTCCGACATGATGGTCTTTCAGATGTTGTATCGCGTCACCCTCAGGAGCTTTGAGGATCTGGCCCACTCCTTCACGGTGCACGATAAGGTAGGGCCCACTGAAAGGGACATTTCCTTGCAGACTCGGACGGATAGGCGGGTCGAGCGACCGCGGCCAGCAGGCAGTCCGAAGCAGCCTTTCTTCCTGGCGATGCTAAGACTGCTGCCCGATCGCATCGATATCGAACCCTCGGAGGACGTTCTCAAGCTCATCTTCCAGCGCATCACCGGCCTGATACTCGAGACAGTCCTAGACATTCGTCCATTTACAACAGACCCGTTCTTCAAGCAGTATACAGAGTGAGTGAGGGCAACCCCACCCCCCTCTTAGAACAGCGAGAATTTCTTCGAAATGTCTTTGTTCTCATCTCACATTTCACGATCTCCACAGGCCATCGATCATGGGACGGCAGGAGGAGGTGCTGTACGAGGGCGCTCCCGATCTGAATTGGCTGCTTCGCGCCGATATCAACTACCAGGTCAATCGGTAAGACTGATTCCGACACCGATACCATTGGAACGCTCTCATCTGCAATTCGATACACACTTTGCCACAGGAAAAGTATATTCTATAAGATCCGGAAAGCCTTCGAACGAGCTCGCGTCTATACGACCCGTTTCCACGCCATCCGCGAGAACTTCGAGATCGACACCCACACAGATCCCGAACTGTTGAGCAGCGAACGAGGTGAGCAGCCTTCCAAGGACAAAGATCAGAAACAGAACTAGAAGTTCGGATCGATCGATCGGTATCTTTACAGATCTGGCGATGCTGCGTCGCTACTGCGATCGGTATTGCAACAATGTGCGAGCGCTGGACGGGATCTTGGAGTTTGTGTACCTGGGACTGTTGAAGCTGACGCAGACGGACTTCAAGGATGCGGTGACACCGGTTTGCCAGCGGCTGCAGAATGTCCTGGCCATTTACCTGCCCAAGCTGGCCGAGGATGAGACCACGCGGCTGTACGGGGAGGGGCAGAACTTCTATGGCCGGATCTGCTTTGAGCCGCAGGAGACGCTCGAGATTGTACGTCATATTCGGTTCCTGGATACGTGCGCCTCGGAGCTCGATTCGGTGTTCGAGGGTATCGACTATGTGCACGATCTGTTGCTGATCATTAAGGACTTTGCCATACCGATCGATGACGATCGCAAGGAGGACTACATGGACACCGAGGACTATGTGAATCGCACCATGGACACATTGCGCGAGATCCAGGAGAGGCGGCAGGACTTCATCAATAAACTCGAGGACGCCATGACGGACGACATCGCTGATCTCAAAAGAGAGATACACGAAATCGCTGTTGAGGCCCTCGAACCGTGGCTCTTGGATGTGAGTATCACGATTATCCGCTGATTATCCGTACTCTGATCCGTATCCCTCCGTGTGTCCCATTCCGATAGGCCAACTCCGAAGTGATTTCGGTTACCAACAAGCTGGAGGCGCTGATGGAACACCTGAGTCTGTGCAAGGAGCGGGCCGAGGAGTACCTCGGCTACCAGAAGGAGTTCCGCATCGATCTGACCATGTACGAGGAAATGGACCAGGCTTTCTACAACATACGCATGCGGCAGAACCTCTTTAAGACAATGATAGACTGGGAGGACTCTCTCGCCGACTGGCAAATGGCCGACTTCAACATGCTGATCCTCGCGGACATGCTCGATCTCAACTCGAAGACGATCAAGAACTGCATGCAGTTCCAGAAGTATCTGCCGGAGAACAACATTGTGCCGGGGCTGCAGAAATCTGCCGAGGCGTTCAAGGAGAAACTCCCCGTCATTGGATATCTGCGCAATCCCAATCTCCGAGCTGTGAGTGACCGAACAGCAGATCCTTAGATACTTTTGCAATGCTTTTCTGTCTGTCACAGCGCCACTGGACAGAGATCGAGGAGCTGTTGGACCGCAAATTCTTCCAAGAGAAGGATATCGTGCTGGAGTCCTACGAGGAAGTGCATGCGTTTGATGACGAGGCCATTGCCGAGTCCCTCATGCAGATTTCATCACAGGCCACCGGCGAAATGCAGCTTGAGAACATGCTGAAGACCATCGAAACGATCTGGAAGGAGACCGAACTGTCCATCGTCTCCCATCACGATGCGAAGGATGTCTTCATTCTGGCCGGCACCGAGGAGCTGCAGGCGGTACTCGACGACTCCAATGTGAATATTAATACGATAGCCGCCTCCAAGTTTGTGGGTCCCATTAAGGGCAAGGTGGAGGAATGGATCAATGACATGGATCAATTTGGCAAAACCTTCGGTGCGAGATACACCTCTATGGCTTCTCGATCTGTAGCTAATGCTCTCTCTCTCTCTCTCCTTCCTCTAGAGTCCTGGATGGACTGTCAGGGTGCTTGGATCTACTTGGAGGCCATCTTCGCATCGGCGGATATTCAGCGCCAGCTGCCCAACGAGGCCAAGATGTTCTTTCAGGTGGACAAGAGCTTCAAGGATATTGTCCGGCAGGCCAAGAAAGTGTCCCTGGCCCTGCCCACTATGTCCAGTGTGGAGGTGTACGATGCCCTTGTGGAAAACAATCGCATGCTCGACCTCATCTCGCGTGGCCTGGAGGCCTACCTGGAGGTGAAACGTGTGGTCTTTCCCAGGTAGGGCTCCCAAACATTCCATGAATAGGCGGAGTACACTTCCAACTCTTCCGATTAGATTCTACTTCCTGTCAAACGATGAACTTCTGGAGATTCTGGCCCAGACCCGCATACCACAGGCCGTGCAGCCGCATCTGCGCAAGTGCTTCGATGCCATATACCGCCTGGAGTTTGGCTCCAAGGAAGGTGGCGAGGATGGTCTGGTGGCCACCAACGATATCGTCGGCTACCTGTCGCCCGAGGGCGAGAAGCTGCAGTTTGGCAAAGGCCTGAAGGCGCGCGGTGCGGTCGAGGAGTGGCTCAGCAAGGTGGAGGAGGCGATGTTTGTCTCGGTGAAGCGGTACATGCGCTTCGGCTATCAGTGCTACATGGCCAAGGAGCGGCAGGAGTGGTTCCAGGATCATCCCAATCAGGTGGTGCTCACCGTCTCCCAGGTGCAGTGGGCCGCAGACATTCATCGCATCTTCGACAACAAGGAGAAGAATCCAGCAAATATACTGGAGAAGATTGGCAAATTTGAGACGAAGTGCCTGAAGGACCTGGGCGCCCTGGCGGCCCTCACACGACGCAGCATCACCTCGCTGCTGCGGAGGATCCTTTGCGCGTTGATCACCATCGATGTCCATGCCAAGGACTCGGTGCGCATGCTCATAGAAAAGGAGGTGTACAAGCCGTAAGTTCAGCGAACGAATCCTTTGGGATTCTTTAATCCTAGCTTCCTTCCTTCCTTTCTTTCCTCACCAGCAACGACTTCAATTGGCTGAAGATGTTGCGCTTCTATTGGTCGAACGAAACGGAGACCGTATATACCCGCATGGCGGCCGCCAACATTCCCTACTACTACGAATATCTGGGCGCGGGCGGTGTCCTGGTGCTCACACCTCTCACGGATCGCTGCTATCTCTGTCTGATGGGCGCTTTCCAGATGGATTTGGGTGGAGCGCCCGCGGGGCCAGCGGGCACAGGCAAAACGGAGACCACCAAGGATCTGGCCAAGGCCCTGGCCAAGCAGTGTGTCGTCTTCAACTGCTCCGATGGCCTCGACTACAAGATGATGGGCCGCTTCTTCTCGGGCCTGGCCCAGTGCGGTGCCTGGTGCTGCTTCGACGAGTTCAATCGAATCGATATTGAGGTGCTGTCCGTGATTGCCCAGCAGTTGATCACCATCCGAACGGCCAAGGCCATGAGGGCCAGGCGGTAAGAGCATATCGGTTGGTCCCTTTGGATGGTCAGCAGCTAGCTGATTGCTTTTCCTCATTCCAGCTTCATCTTTGAGGGTCGCGAGATCAAGATAAATCGCTCCTGCTGCGTCTTCATTACGATGAACCCGGGATACGCGGGCCGCACGGAGCTGCCCGACAATCTGAAGGCCCTCTTCCGACCCATCTCGATGATGGTACCCGACTATGCTTTGATCTCCGAGGTGATCCTCTACTCGGAGGGCTTTGAGGATCCCAAGATTCTCGCCCGAAAGATGGTCCAGATGTATCAGCTTTGCAGCCAGCAGCTCAGCCAACAGAATCACTACGACTTCGGCATGCGAGCCGTCAAGTCTGTGCTGGTCATGGCCGGGGCCCTGAAGCGTGCCTCGCCCGATCAGCGCGAGGACATCACCCTGATCGCCGCCCTACGCGACTCCAATATACCCAAATTCCTTGTCGACGATGCGATCCTCTTCCGTGGCATCCTGAGCGATCTGTTTCCGGGCGTGGACCTCCCAGACTCGCAGCATCCGAATTTGGAGGCAAGCCTGGTGCTGGGCCTGCGGCAGAAGAGTCTCCAGGCGGTGCCCACCACCATACGCAAGTGCCTGCAGCTGTACGAGACGATGTGCGTCCGCTGGGGCGTGATGCTGGTGGGTCCCACGGGCGGTGGCAAGTCTGTCGTGCTGCATGCCCTGGAGTTTGCGCTGGCCCACCTCTTTGAGATCGAGGTGCAGGACCCGAACTTCCGGCCCGTTGTCATCCAGACGATGAACCCCAAGGCGGTTTCCATGAACGAGCTGTACGGCTATGTGGATCCCAAGACGCTGGAGTGGCAGGACGGACTGCTGGGTCTGGCCGTGCGCACAGCCGTCAATGTGGAGGGTGAGAGCGTGGATATTCCTTACATCCTTTCGAATTAGAATCGAATCAAACGACTGAATCTTTGGCAGATGAGATACATCAGTGGATCATGTGCGATGGCCCTGTGGATGCTGTATGGATTGAGAACTTGAACACGGTCCTGGACGACAACAAGATGCTGTGTCTGGCCAACTCGGAGCGCATCAAGCTAACCGCCTGGATACACATGCTATTCGAGGTGCAGGATCTGCTGCAGGCCTCCCCCGCCACCGTCTCGCGCTGCGGCATGGTCTACGTGGACCCCGCCGATCTTGGCTGGCTGCCACTAATCGACACCTGGCGCGAGGTGGAATTGCGTGGAAAGCTTCCCCCCGCGCTGTCCGACTTTCTCTATCAACTGTTTACGGGCTACTTCGAGAGGGCCCTTAAGATCGAACGGAAGCGAGCGGTGTACACCATCCATCAGGTGACCAATTCCAAGGTGGTTCTGTGCTGTGCCCTCACCTCGTCGCAGGTGGAGGCTGTCAAGTGGTCGACATTGGCTGACGATAAGGCCAAGGAGCTCCTCACCAAGATCTTCGCCTGGAGCGTGCTGTGGGCGATTGCCTCGAATCTCAAGGATGCCGAAAAAGAGAGCTTCGAGGAGCAATGGTCCCGCACCATTTCCCAGCATCCGAATATGGAGTAAGACCCAAAGATAAATCCTAATATTTAACATCTAAAATGCATATCCCCATCCCAATCGACCATAGCCTGCCCAAGAACACAATGTGGAACTATCGCGTGGATTTGGAGACCCGCGATTGGGGCAAATGGCTGGAGATAATGCCCACGTTCAAGTTTAGTTCGGAGATCTCCTACTACGACATGCAGGTCCCGACAGTGGACACCACCAAATACGGGTAAGCAAATACTTCATTAGAGGCTCTTCTTAGAGGTTATCTCTGTCTCTCTCTCTCTGCTCCTCCTCAGCTATGTGGCTGATCTTCTGTTCCAACGTAGCATACCCGTCATGTTCACGGGGGAGACGGGCGTGGGCAAAACCGTGCTGGCCATCAGTTGCATGAAGCGTCTGTCCGAGGGCAAGGTCATCCCAGTGATACTCAACTTCTCGGCACAGACGAGCAGCATACGCACCCAGGAGATGATCGAGGGGCCGCTGGAGAAGCGGAAGAAAACCCAACTGGGGGCCCCCGTTGGCAAGACGGTGATCATTTTTATAGACGATGTGAATATGCCCAAGCTGGACACGTACGGCAGCCAGGCGGCCATTGAGCTGCTGCGGCAGTTCCTCGACTTCCACGGCTTCTACGACAGGGAGAAGCTCTTCTGGAAGGAGATCCTAGATGTGGTGCTGGGCTGTGCCTGTGCCCCGCCCGGGGGCGGTCGCAATCCGCTCACCCCCCGCTACGTGCGACACTTTGCCCTGTTCTCGCTGCCGAAACCCAACGAGGAGACCCTCACCCAGATCTTCAATGGCATTCTGTTCGGCTTCTTGGGCTCGTTCTCCTCGGCTATACGCGCCCTCTCCGTGCCGATGGTGACTGCCTGCGTGGATGTCTACATGCGGGTGGCCAAAGTGATGCTGCCGACGCCCGATCGCTCTCATTATATCTTCAATCTGCGAGATCTGTCCAAGTGCATTCAGGGCATACTGCAGGCCACGAATCTGCACTACAATCAGGAGAACCAGATCCTGCGACTGTTCTACCATGAGACGACGCGCGTCTTTCACGATCGCCTGATCAACCAGGACGACAAGGATCTGTACAAGAAACTCATGAAGGACGTCTGCAAACTGCACTTCAAGCGCGAGGTGGTCCAGGATAACGAGCCGGCGATCCTCTTTGGTGATTTCATGATCTTTGGCAAGCCAAAGAACGAGCGCATCTACGACGAGATCAAGGAGCATTCCAAGCTTGAGAGCGTCCTCAATGACTACATCGTGGACTACAACTCAATGGCCGTAGGCAAGCAAATGATGCTGATCCTCTTTCAGGACGCCATGGAGCACACCGTCCGACTGGCCCGACTCCTGCGCAGCGATCGGGGCAACGGCCTCCTGGTGGGCGTCGCCGGCATGGGCAAGCAGTCCCTCACACGACTGGCCTCCCATGTCAACGAGTACAACTGCTGGCAGATCGAGATGCGGCGCAACTACGATCTGAATGCATTCCACGAAGATCTGCGTGTCCTCTACCGCATCGCAGGGGTAAGTGGCGCATCCACATTCCCGAGGATATCCCATCATCCTATCTGGTGTTTCTTATACTCTTTGGGTCATCTCTCTTGGTTCTTCTCACAGATTGAGAACCATCCGGTGACCTTCCTGCTGATCGACAGCCAGATCGTCGAGGAGGAGTTCTTAGAGGACATCAACAACATCCTCAACTCGGGCGAGGTGCCCAATCTCTTCGAAGGCGATGAGTTCGAGAAGATTGTTCTGGATGCCCGCGATGCCTGCAACGAAGCACAAAAGTCTGAGGTGAGTATAGGGATATAGGAGATCCTCCCAGATGGATGACTGATGGATCATCCTGATCCCTGTTTAGCCCTGCACTCGGGACGACATCTACAAGTTCTTCATCAATCGAGTGCGCAACAATCTCCATGTGGTGATGTCGATGAGTCCCGTGGGCGATGCCTTCCGGCGGCGCTGCCGCATGTTCCCCTCGCTGGTCAACTGCACGACCATCGATTGGTTCACCAGCTGGCCCACGGAGGCCCTCTACTCGGTGGCCCTCGGGCTGCTCACAAAGATTGCCCCCAAAATGGATGATCGCATCGCCTTGGCCAGCACAACGGTGTTCATGCATAAGGTAGGAATAGGATGGGGTAGCTCTGACTTGATGCCTGATCTCGAATCTGTTATGTGTCTTTCGGCAGACTGTGGAGGATGCATCGGTGCGTTTCTACAAGGAGATGAAACGCCACTACTACACCACACCCAGCAGCTACTTGGAGCTGTTGAAGCTCTACCAGAACCTGCTGAAGACCAAGAACCAAGAGATCATTGCCAAGCGGAAGCGTATTTCCAGTGGCCTCAACAAGCTACTGGAGACCAACGAAGTGGTAAGTCCCTGCTCCTGAAGATACCTCAGACATCGGAGATACCACTCATCCCACGATTCCTCCCCCGCCCACAGATTGCTGTGATGCAGAAGGAGCTGGAGGTGATGGTACCCCAGCTGGATGAGAAATCGGCACTGATGAAGTCGCTGCTCGCGAACCTTACAACGGAGACCAGGCAGGCGGACACCGTCAAGCAGGGCGTCCTGGCGGACGAGGTCAATGCCAAGGAGAAGGCGGGGGTGGCCCAGGCCATATCCGAGGATGCTAGCAAGGATCTGGAGATTGCAATGCCGGCGCTGCGCGAGGCCGAAGATGCCTTGAAGGGCCTCACCAAGGCGGATATCAATGAGCTGAAGTCCTTCACGACGCCGCCAGCGCTGGTGCAGTTCTGCATGGAGGCGGTGTGCATTCTACTGGGCGCCAAGTGAGTATCATATTCGCACCGAGGGAGAGGGAGAGAAGGCGGATTCTAAGGACTCTCTGCTTCCACTTGCAGACCCACTTGGGCCTCGGCCAAGGCCATTATGGCGGACATTAATTTCATCAAGCGGCTGTTCGAATACGACAAGGAGCACATGAAGGACGATGTCCTGAAGAAGGTCAAGAAGTACATCGATCACAAGGACTTTAACCCAGCCGTGAGTACTTGATCGGATCCGCTACTGCGACTGCCCTTTTCCGATCCTTAGTCTAATCGGCTGATCCTTCTTTTATAGAAATTCGAAAAGGTCTCGAAGGTGGCGAAATCGGTGAGCATGTGGGTGATTGCCATGGACAAGTTCTCGAAGGTCTACAAGGTGGTGGAGCCGAAGATCAAGCGCAAGGAAGCTGCCGAGGCGGAGCTCAAGGAGGTGATGGTCGTCCTGCGGCAGAAGCAGAAGGAGCTGGCCGCCGTCGAGGCCAAGATCCAGACGCTGCGCGACAGCCTCGACGAGAAACAGCGCGAATTCCAGGTTATCCAGGACAATGTCGATCTCACCTACGGGCGCATCAACCGCGCCGGCCGCCTCACCTCCGCCCTGTCCGACGAGCAGGTCCGCTGGCGGGAGACAGTCAAAACGCTGACTGCCGATCTGGCCTGTGTCCCCGGTGATGTGCTTGTGGCAGCCGCCTGTGTGGCCTATATGGGGGCATTCTCGCACCTGTATCGGCGCGACATGGGCGCCCTGTGGGTGGCCAAGTGCCGCGAGAATAAGATCCCCTCCAGCGGGGACTTCAATCTGCTGAAGATCCTGGGCGATCCGTACGAGATGCGGCAGTGGAATGTGGACGGGCTGCCCAAGGACAACATTTCCATCGAGAACGGCATCTATGCGACGCGCGCCTTGCGCTGGGCTCTGATGATCGATCCCCAGGAGCAGGCCAATCGCTGGATACGCAATATGGAGAAGGCGAACAACCTGCAGGTGATAAAGATGACCGACGCAAGCATGATGCGCATCCTGGAGAACAGCGTGCGCCAGGGCTATCCGGTGCTGCTCGAGGAGATAGATGAGACGATCGATCCGTCTCTGAGGCCCATTCTGCAGCGGGAGACGTACAAGCAAGAGGGACGAGTCTATCTCAAGCTGGGCGACCAGGTCATCGACTACGATGAGAACTTTAAGCTGTACATGACCACAAAGCTGCCCAATCCCCACTACCTGCCCGAGGTGTGCATTAATGTGACGCTGGTCAATTTCCTGGTGACCGAAAGTGGCCTCGAGGACCAGCTGCTAGCGTGAGTATCCATCCACTATCTGTCCACTCCCTCCATGTAAAGTGCTCTCTTTTCGCCAGTGACATTGTGGCCATTGAGCTGCCTGCCATGGAGGCGCAACGCAACGATCTGGTGGTGAAGATCAATGCCGACAAGCAGCAGCTGCTCAGTCTCGAGGACAAGGTGCTGAAGCTGCTATTCAACTCCGAGGGCAACATCCTCGATGACGAGGAGCTGGTGGAGACCCTTAACGATGCCAAGGTGCGTGCCTGGATAATCCCTTCTTTTAGTGCTTGAATGACCCTTTCTTCTGCCGAAAGGAAACGTCCCTCATCATTGCCGCTCGCCTGATCGACACCGAGGAGACGGAGAAGGTCATCACCGTGTCGCGGGAACGCTACCGCATTTTGGCCTCTCGCGGTGCCATTCTCTACTTCGTGGTGGCCGGGCTAGCCGAGATCGATCCCATGTATCAGTACAGCCTCAAGTACTTCACGCAGGTCTTCTGTAATGTCCTGCGCCTGGAGCACCCCGTGCAGGCGGTGGAGAAGCGCATCTCCGTCCTGATGGTGGACGAACTGAGAGCCATCTACGACAACATATCGCGCGGCCTGTTCGAGAACCACAAGATCATCTTCAGTTTCCTGCTGGCCCTGTCCGTGGAGCGGCAGGAGAAGCGCGTCTCCGATGAAGAGTTCGGCTTCCTCACCCGCGGCGCCGTCGGCAATATCCGCGCCAAGAAGCAGCCAGCGACCACAAAGCTCAGCCAGATGGAGTGGGATGCCTGCATCTACTTGGAGGACAACTTTCCGGACAATTTCACGAACTTCAGCAACGAGCTAGACAAGCCCTTCTTCCTACAGCTGCAGGACAACAAGGAGGTCTTCGACTTTGGCCAGACAAACAAGCCGCCCACGGACAAGTGGGACAAAAAGCTGCGCATCTTCCACAAGCTAATGTTCATCGCCATCTTCCGGAAGCCCCGATTTCTGCTGAATGTTGTCAGCTATCTGCACGCCACCGTTGGCAGCTACTTCACTGAAGTCTCTGCCACGGGCACACAACTGAGCACCGTGTAAGCCATTATCCTCCATCCGTTATCCGTTGGATACTTATTTTAATGATGCTCCCCTTCTTGGCAGCTTTCTGGACACATCCGAGGTGACGCCGCTGATCTTTGTGCTCTCCACGGGCTCCGATCCGATGTCGGGCTTCTTGAAGTTCACGACTCAAATGCAGTACAACGACAAGTACTATTCGATATCGCTGGGCCAGGGCCAGGGCCCGGTGGCCGAGAGTTTAATTGACAAGAGCCTGCGGTTTGGTCACTGGGTCTTCCTGCAGAACTGTCACTTGGCCACATCGTGGATGCGCACCCTGGAGACGATTGTGCGCAACCTTTCGCTGGGCATCACCAAATCGCATCCCGATTTCCGGCTCTTCCTCTCATCGATGCCCATCAAGGAGTTCCCCATCAGCGTGCTCCAGAACTCGGTGAAGATCACCAACGAGCCCCCCAAGGGCATCAAGGCGAATGTGATTGGCGCATTGGCGGACCTCAAGCCCGACTTCTTTGAGAAGCACATACAGAACGGCAACTGGCGGGCCATCGTCTTTGGGCTGTGCATGTTCCATGCGGTGCTATTGGAGCGTCGCAAGTTCGGGCCCCTCGGCTGGAACATCATGTACGAGTTCAATGAGAGCGATCGCGAGTGCGGCCTCAAGACGCTCGACTTCTTCATCGATCGCGAGGTGCTCGATGACATACCGTGGGAGGCGATCCTCTACATCAACGGAGAGATCACCTGGGGCGGCCGCGTTACCGACTACTGGGATCTCCGCTGTCTGCGCACGGTGCTCAGTATCTTTTCGTCGAAGCGCATCATCCAGCCGGACTATAAGTACTGTCGGGGCGATCCCTACTATCGGGATCCGCGCAAGGAGACGCTCGCGGAGTACTCGACCTTTGTGCAGGGCTTCCCGGTGCTGGAGGATCCGGAGATCTTTGGCATGAACCAGAATGCCAACATCGTTTTTCAGACCAAGGAGACGGACTTCTTCATCAGCACCCTGCTGCTGGGCCAGCCCCGTTCAGCCGCCGACGAGGGTCAGGCGGCGGAGAATGACATTTGCCTGCAGATTATTGCCCGCATCCAGGAGGCCCTTGTCAACAAGATCAAGCGCGAGCCCCTCCACGACACCCTCTCGACGGTAGGCTGTGCGGTTTCCTCCCTGCAGTAGATATTTCTGATTCTTCCTTTTGCAGCTGGACAGCAAGGGACAGGTGCCTTCGCTGACAACGGTGCTGGTGCAGGAGATCGATCGCTTCAACATTGCGCTGGGCATCATCCACGACAGCATGACGAATCTGGCCAAGGCCATCAAGGGTCTCGTGGTGATGTCCGAGGAGCTGGAGAACGTGTTCAAGGCGCTTCTGTCCAACCTGGTGCCGGCCTCCTGGGCCAAGCGGTGTTTCCTCTCGATCAAGCCGCTGCCGAACTACATTCCGGACTTTCAGCGACGCATCGACTTTATCCAGCACTGGGCAGAAAATGGGACGCCGCGCTCCTACTGGATCAGTGGCTTCTTCTTTCCCCAGTCCTTCCTCACGGGCATCCTGCAGACGTTCGCTCGCCGACGGGTGCTGCCCATCGATTCGCTGAAGATTGACTTTGACATTGTCGAGCGGCAGCTGGTGCAGCAGGACTTCTTTGAGGCACACACTGCTAACCGAAATGTAAGTATATCTTATCCCCCTATTTAGACATATATATATATATGCATATATCCCTGCAGGACGCTCGTATGTATGGCAATATAGCGGAATGCACCGATGCCATCATCAATGTCCATGGGATTTTCATTGAGGCTGCCCGGTGGGACCTCAGCCAGGGCGGCCTCTGCGATGCCAATTTCGGCGAGCTGTACACCCGTCTACCCGTCGTTCGGTTCATGCCCTGCCTGGAGATCCCACCGACTGTGCGATACGAGGCGCCACTCTACAAGACCCAGCAACGATCCGGCGTCCTCTCCACCACCGGCCATTCCACGAATTTCGTATTATCCATCCTCCTGAACAGCCGCAATGATCCAGAGTTTTGGGTGATGCGTGGCACAGCCCTTGTTTCGGGTGTCGTCGAGAATGTTTCCTAAAGGAGGAAGAGGAGGAGGAGGACGAATCTCTTTTATTTGCTGCATCGCCTTAGGGCGTCGTTTATTTTGTTACTCTGTTCTCATGCGCTCACTCTCTCTCATGATGTTTTATGTGTGTGTGTGTGTGTGAGTTTGTGTGTGTGTGTGCGTGTAAGCGTTTGTGTGTATGCTTTATGTACAATAAATGTTCTTAAGATTAAGATCTAGGGGTTTTGTTTTGGAGGAGGCTATATACCATCATCTCTAGTACATCTAAATATATCCTTGGTTTGTTTTGGTTCGATTTTTTGTTCGATTCTATGTATATGTTTAATCTACGATACAAATGACGGGAGCAGCGCAGCTCAAAATGCGAGCAAGTTTATAGCAAAAAAAAATATTAGAGAAAATCTCTTAATTTTACGTTTAAAATACAAGATATAGTATTATCATATATGTATATAGTATCATATATGATATATGTATGTATAAGTACAATAGAAAACGTTTCACGTTTTTAAGTCTGTTTTTTGCTGTTGTTTTTTTTCCTTTGAATATTTAATATTATTAAACAAAAATAACCTTCGAGCACTATAGTCTACCACTAGATCATCATATAGAATTATCCAAAAAACAATACACGCACACACACACACACACATACACATACACAGGCTCTACCGTTATACGCGATATTTGCCGTATATATTTATATACAATATTACTTTTGGTTTTCTTCGATCTCAAGGGGGTTCTTTGCATATAAAACGAAACACTTTTCGGGGGGATGGACAGATAACAGATAACGAGTTAACAGATAACTAAATTGACTAACGGTAAACGATATACGATATATCTGCTAGATAAAGGAATGTCTTTTGGAGGGGCGCCGGGAATTGGTTTGTTTTGGTTTGGGATTATACAATTTTTGTTCGCCTTTTCTAAGTACTAATACTGCCGCATCTTCTTCTCCAAAATTTGGCTTGAAATCATGAATCGGGAATGGATAGGTATATGGATTATAATAGGGGTTATAGGAGGTTCCTTTTGTTAGTTTTCAAACGGATAAATGGAATGCTAAATTAGTTGGATATACTTATAAACTAGTTATTGCTGGACATCTCCATCTCTCTCTCTCTCTCTATCTCTCTCGTTCGCTTGCGTGTTCGCGCTTAAGTTTTGATTTCCGTTTCCGTTGCCTTTTGTTTTGTTTCGTTTAAGTACACTTAACGTAACTTAAGTAAAATAGTGTATAGTATAGTACAAATTAGCTAAACAATGGGCACAAAAAAAAGATGAACAAAAAAAAGGTCGATAACAGTATTAGAATTATCGTTAGACCGGAGTCGTAACACCACATTCTCAAAAATCGTTCAATGGGAAGCACAACTTGGTCGAGGCGTAGGCGTAGGTCTGCCTATAACTTTTTGCTATCGATATCTATCCGAAGGTCGGGCATTGAGCCGCGCGGCTGCAGGAGACTCCTCTTCTCCGGATCCTTGATCTTCTTCGGCTTCGGGCGGTTCGTCTTCGTGTAGCGATTGATCACCCCATCCGTCTCATCCATCATCCGCAGGATGAGCGCCTGATCGGAGGAATCGAGCGGCGCTATAGAAATGTCACGCACCGCTCGGAACTTGCCGCAATTGTTCAGATGCTCGTTCTCCAATCGAAAGAAGTTCCACACAAATCGACTACAGAAAAAAAAACACAAAGGAGAGCAAAATGGTTAAAAGGTTTCCCTCTATACAATCTATAAATCTGTACGCACCGGAAAACCTCTAGAATGCCCGTTATGGAGGTCATTATATCGCCGCTAACGATCTTCATCTCCGTCAGATAAAATGAAAGCACCCAAATGAAGCGCAGGGCCAGATCCTCAACAATTGCAAAATAGTAGAAGCCCTAAAACCGAAATTAAATATTACTGTTTCCATCTAAAAGGGGACACCTTTTGATGGACACTCACCGTCGAGGAGTAGACAACCTCTTCCCGCAGAAAAGTATTCTCGCCGGCATTCTTGTCGAACAGGCCCCAATCCATCTTGATGTCCCACGTGTAGGCATAGCAGGAGGACACTATCGAGGCGATTATCCAGAGCCAGGTATACGGATTGTCGAATGTGCTGGCATAATTCTCTAAAACACACGGAAAAGAGATCACAAATTAGAGACAAAGATCTGCAGATCTTTAGATGTGCACTCACGACTGTGGAAGGACTTGAGGGTGGCAAAGATCACGACAAGGAACGTGGTCGAGTATTTGCCGGCATTCACCAGATGGGGAAAAGCCTCCCGCGAGTCGCGATACCGTCGCAGGCATTGGGCGAATCGGAACCATGCCGGCAGACAGTTGACAATCGGCCGGATGATGTAGTCCTTCTCCATGCAGATGGAGGCATCCTTGGCCTCCGACCAGTTGCCGTTAGTGAAATAGAAACAGATGAGATACTCATAGTCCAGTATGGCGGTGGCCAGAGAGTTGAGCTGATCGCCCAGCCAGAAGTCGGCGAAGCCCACGTGAAAGAATGGAGCCGAAATGCAGCGTCCAGTGATCCGCCACAGCCAAAAGCGAGCATCGTGGTGCAGCACATGGAACGGATTGGCCAGGAAAAGCACCATGATCAGGGTGAGGGTCAACGGATTGATAAACGCCGGAATGGCCAGACTGGCGCTGTACAGGAAGCTCAGCATGCTGAGCGTCCACACCACACCGAAGATGGCCGCCAGCTCCATGAGATGCTGTTCGGAGAGATGGTTGCGCGGATCCAGCTCGAAGATGAGCACATGATTGACCCCCGATGACCGCCAGCCGTAGATATTCACGCCGATCAGGAATATGAACTCGATGATCAGGAGGGGGCCGCGATAGAGCCGGAATGTGACCTTCAGGTTCTCCCCGCTGATCTCGTGGAAGATAGCCGAGAGCACCACCACAATGCCCAGGACGATGAAGCTGCCGGAGAAGAGGCCCACCTTGAAGGTAGTCCACGGACTCTGCTGTTCCCCCAGCGGCGGTACGCGCAGCCGTTTCATTGCCCGCTGGCGATCGCCACCCTCCAGCTCGCCGGTGACCGTCGTCTCCGTCTCATTGATAATGTTGTCGATGTCCTTGTTGGTGAAGAAATGCGACGCCTCAACGTACTCCTGACGCCACTTGGCGCCGGTGTCCACGCGCAAAAGCTGCGCCGCCACAAAGAGAAGATACGATTTGGGGATAAAAAAAGGTCATGGTTGAAGGTGCCAAGAGCTGGCTCTGACTCAGACTCTGCCTCCGCAGAGGTCGTAAATCTCATGGGAGATGAGAGAAGTGTGTGAGTGCTCACCTTGTCATGCTTCTTGAGTATTTTACGGAATCCAGTGTGGTTCAGATTCTGATAGTTCTGCAGGAGAATGAGGCTCAGATAGAACTCGCTGAAGGCCAACTTCAGTTCGCGGGCCTTGCGATCGGGCAGGGCGGCGAGACGCTTCTGTCCCTTGGACTTTTTGGCACTACGCTCGGACTCCTCGATGCAGGTCTTCAGCTCGGCATTCAGATTGGCAAACTTGCGTGTGGCCTCCGCCAGCTTTTCCGAGTAGAAGGTGTTGATCTTCTTGAGCTCCTTGTCGCAGTAGTGAAAGAAGTTCTCATCGAAGTTGGCAAAGTGTCGCTTCAGCACATCATCCTCGACACTCTCCACCGAGGGGGCCTCCTCGACGGCCAAGTACAGCATAGCCTTCATTTCCTACGAGGCAATGAGAGTATGATGATAACATTATGGGCACATAATGACCCCTCTAGAATGATGGATGAAAAGGGTCTCACCTCATAGTTGATGTACTGCTTGCGCCACTCGGGCGTTATGTGCGCCGACAGATGCTCGGCAAACTTCATGGCTCCGCCGGTCTAAGGTTTGCCTTTAATTTGAACTCCAAGGATTTGTCTCCTTCCTCACAGAAAGAGCGTCTGCAATTGCAAAAAAAAAAAAAAGCACGGGATCATTGTAGAGGGAATATTCTCCGTTTCTGATTTCCCAATATTTCAGTGGAGGGGTAATAACTATTTCTTCCCCTTTTCGGTCAAAGGGTTCCCCGTTCCAGCGGAGTGTACCACTTCCCATTCTTCTGGTTTCATCTTCACCCACTGGAAGCATGTATTTTCACTGTCCCTGAGTTCGGTGGCAGCCATTTGGTTCGATCGTCTCTTTTCAAGTGTAAACGCAATTTAACGGCCCGATGGCCATACTAATGGGGGTGCGGGCATGTCTATCCGTGATCAAGCATACATATATCTAATCCAAAGCATTGAGGGTGGGGTGGTGTGGGGTATTTGCTTAGAAACGATTGAAGCAAATTGCTTTACAAACGCCTCAATCCGACGATTGCCCCCACAATTGGATGGCAACGACTTACCCTCCCACTCCCACTTCCCCTACTCCTTCTGGTACTTATGTATGTGTGTGTGTGTGTGTGTGTACTACGAATGATAAGGCCCCCCTCCGCAATCTCTTTACAGAATTATTGTGTAGTATCTCATTAACGTGGCCCGAATAATAAGCTAAGTAAATTGGAAAATTTTCGTCGCAAAGGCAAACAAAATAAAAAAAAAAAAAGCTCGAAAGATGGCAACATTTTAATCAATTGAATAAATATTGTGTCCACCTTCCCTCCTTCCATTGGGTGCCGAGTACCGTTTAAATATCTCATTCCCCTTTATTTCCAGTGGAAGCTGGATCCCCTACCCATAATTATTTCCCTTCAGTACAGCGGAGACTAGAACCCTTTATTTTATCGGTGTCCCCTTCCCATTTCCTATTCATTTCCCATTCTCATTCTTCCTCCTTCCATTGGAGGATAGTGTCCCGTTTTCTGTTTACTTCCTTCCAATGCAAGCTACAGGCCGTTCCAGTCTGTCTTCCCATTTCTTTTGTTTTCTCCTTCTCGAACGGAGAAGCGAAGCGAACAAAGAATGGGCTTAACACTGTAGGTGATAATTGATGGCAGGGTCAGTCATTCTGCAGTCGGTTGGTCAATTAACGTCAATGGTCAATGGTAAGTGTATAAAAATAGACTCGCGACACTGATTGATTAGAGCACTCGTCGGGTAGGGCAACAGCTGATCGATCGTCTCATTCAGTTTAACGATTTTAAGGCGGGATTTAAACAGTTATCCGAACAATGCATAACAGAGTGTTCTCGTCCCTTATCGCTCCGTACCCCTCTCCCCTTGTTTACAGATTTCTCCTTTTCGGGCGATTTAATTGCCACTGATAACAATACAGTTATACAGTTAACCGTATCAAACATGTGTGGGGCTGTCATCGCAGCAGCAACAGCGGCGGCAGCAGAACCAACAAAAATTGACACACAAAGCCCCACCACCCTACCCGACTCTTCGCCTTCCTCCCGCTCCGACAAACGAGACACATCGACACATACGCACAAACACACGTACACGGACGTCGCAAATATTTGATCAATAAAAACAAAACACGAAGGAAAAAAAAGCACACACAAAAACTGTTAACTGAGCAGAATTGTCCGAAAGTCGTGTCTGAAAGTCTGTCTCCTTATTATCTGGAAATATGATGATGCTGTTGTTGTTGTTTCTGTTGTTATTGTTCTTGATACGCGATTCATTCAAACGATGAGTGACACTGGGTCAGAGCGCCAGCGCAGCGTTTCTCTAAGCAATTGATGGAAAACCAAAAATCAATTGAAAGCCATTTAGCCATAGATTAACCGAAGAATGAGGGGAATAGTCTTTCAATTACATAAAATGACATATGTACATACATATACGCTGCTGCTGCGCTGCTGCCTGATGCTGCTTCGGTTGCAGCTTGCAGTTTCAGTGCAGTGGGCAGCGCTGCAAAGAGTGGCAATGGCCAATGGTAGAGAGGGGGCTCTATCCGATTTTAGTACAGAATTCGTTGCAGCAGCTCATTGCTATATATTTAGATGGATTGTTGGATGAATGGATGTTTCTCAGCAGGCACCTGATCCACTCACAACCATTACTAATTGTCAACAGACACTGATTTACTAAGTACACTGCTTATCACAGAGAAGCGCGCACACCCGAAAACCCGCACATGGAGCAGGCGACTAGTACGACGGAATAACAACAACAAAGAGCCTAGAACTGCACTTGTACTATCTATCTGCTGCGGGTATTTCTTTTGGGGAAAAATTAACTATTTCGGAGGGAGAAGTGCAGCAGCAGACGTTCGTCTCTTCCCGAATTTAAAACAAAGTATCGTGAATCGGGAACCAAAATATCGAAACCCAAAACTATCGCATATCATCGACAACATAACATATCATGTTATTTGGAACTGGTTTCGTATGTTCATGAATTTTTCTTTCAGCCGAAAGAGCGACCATGGAAGCGAGAGTAGTTTGTTAAAAGTTAAAAAAACAGTTAAAGTTATATGGTCATATTTGTATGTAGCAGGCTAAAAACTGTAATGGCGAAATATCGGTCTGTAAAGCTATAAATATCGCTTGCTCGTTGAGTGCTGTCAGACGCACTCTGCTAGACGCTCTGTTAGCTCACGCAAAACAAATTGTAATTGTGCAGAAATTTCACAAGTCACACAAAACAAAACAAACAATATTTGAAGGCAAATCAAGGCAGTTTCTGCTACTGCACTGACACGACCATGAGTACAACCTTCAAGAACCTGAAACATTTCGGTGGCGGTGGTGCTGGAATCGCTGGCGGAGGAGCTGGTGGAAACATCGGTGCCTTTGGAATGGCAATATCTGGTGGCATGGCTGGCAAGATGCCCCTAAATGGCAGCGGCGGTGGAAAAGGCGCATCTGCAGCTGCCGCTGCCGAGTCGGAGGTGTTTCTCACGCCCAGCGGTGTCATCATCCCTCTGATCCGTACCAGAGATATGCCAAAAAAGCTGCCCACCATATCGGCTGCCCTACAGCGACCTTCTGATGACCATTTGTCTGCCGAAGACCTGGATGCAGTGCAACTCGAGCTGGAACAGCTACTCTCGAATGTGGCTCTACGTGCGCGCGTCCTCAAAGCCGAATACGACAGTGTGGACAAGGATGAAAAGCGCAACGATCGTCGCAAATTCGATCGCGTACCTGGATCGCCGCCGTGCACCAGCAACAACGCCATGCTGAATGGCTTGCTGGGCATAGGAGTAGGCGGAGCCAGCGGCGGCTTGGGCAGTCCATCGGGCGCCTCATCGAGCATGGCCAAGCGGAAGCGAGACGAGCCAACGGGCGTGCGCAAGAAGCATTCATCGATGACCATTTTGAAGGGCGGCCTTGGCCCGTCCGGCTCATCGAGGCACTCGAAGAACAGTCCGATGGCCGTGCACACAGACGACAGCATGGACTTCCTGCCGTCGTCGAACTTGATTCTACCCATGCTGCCGCAGCTCCCGAAGCTGGCGATGCCAAAGAACGATATGCCGAACAAGTTCTGGCTGTCGGTGGAGCCGTACTGCATGCCGATAAGCAATGAGGATCTGCGTCTCATCGATGACCTACTGGAGCAGTATCGTGGCCCGCTGGTGCCGCCCATTCCCCCACTGGGGCCACACTACACCACCGTGTGGGCTCAGGAGGACATGAAAGCCTTGCAGCCAGGCAGTTCGCGCGTCAAGTCGCAGAACGCCTCGGCCATGGTGAAGAAAGGCGAGGGAATGGTGGAGGAGAGCATCACGGGTCCCCTCACCCAGCGCCTTGTCACAGCCCTGATGGAGGAGTCCCTGCTGACGCTGCCCAGCGAGCAGGCAGCTGTGGGGGAGCACAGTAACAGCACCACAACCAGCAGCAACGACAACTCCCACGCGCACTCGCACACTCATTCGCACTCGCACCTATCCTCCGCCAACTCGGGAGCTCCTGCAGCTGTCGGCAACTTCCGACCCCTCTCCATGCTTAAGCACGGCGTGGGCATTGAACAGCGCCTGAAGAAGGAGCTGCTGGAGAACGGCCTGATGGATGCCAGCGACTGTGGCCCTCCCGAAGACGTAGACGATGTGCTGAACGAGATAAAGCGCGTCACGGCAGAAATCAGCACCGTCTCTACGTTCAACAGCGAGGAACTGAAGCGCCTCCGCCTGGCGGCCAGCGAGGAGATCAAGCGCATCGAGCTCAAGCACAAGCTTGACATGATTGACACTGAAATACTCGAATGCTACAAGCGAATGATGCAGTATCGGGCAAAACGCAAGGGACACACCGTCGAGGAGAAGCAGGAGATCCTCCGCCTTACCAAAGATCAGCGCATTCTGGCGGACCAGCTGGAACGCATGAACATTCTGCCGCCTCTTGGCCCCTCCTCCTCTTCGTTGGACGGAAAATTGTAGGACAGGGGGTTGGCCTGGAGCTGGTGCCAGCTAGTGGCCATGCATCGGGCAATCGGGCAAGATCGAGGAGATGTCCTCCTGCAGTTGCAGTGTTTCTGAATTCCTCCGCCGTTCTTGGCTCCGACAGAATGTACATTAACACACAAACAGAAATAATACTTATGCTTACATATACATACAAATATATATATATATATATTTCATATAGAATATATATAGCTTAAAAGAAGACTCCTTCTCAGTAATTTTCACTAGCACACAGACATTCATTCACAAAAAAAACACACACACGACACTTTCTGTATAGCTTTAGTTATCGCAAAAGCAATAAAGAGTTACCCTTTTATCTAGAGAGCCGCAGAATCGGTATCTATATCTGCGGATGTACCACACCGCGCTGATCGAACACTGCCTGAGCTTTGAGCTTGATGCCACCGGTAGGGCCAGCGAAGAGGCCTCGCTCGCCCTCCGGCATCGGAAGTTGCTCCCATCTTTGTTTACCCTTTGGTTCGATAAGCCAGCCCCCCGCCAATCTTGCTGCTAATTAAATCCAAACAGAGAAGAGAGAGAACCAAGCCAAACTGTATGCACAGTGTACACTGCCCTCCTTCCGTTCTATGGTGTTCGAACGGAAACATACTCGCATTTGCTTAATTTTATTGCAGTCTCAAAAATTCTATTCGAAATGAGACAGCGTTAAGCGGTGTGTACATATTGGCTTCATTTTGGCCGCTCTACAGTGGCTTGGCGTGTGCACTGGATGCATTATATAAATCCCATCACCAAACGCAGTCTTTGGTGTTACCCGCCGCTGGCTGCGGTACCTAGCGGCAAACACTCCTCGGTACATGCGGCATTCAGGTCGGAGTGATAGGAGACCTGTATGGCCGAGGATTGTTTTCTTTTACGGCCTCTTCCCATATGTTGAAAACAAGGAGCAATTCGCCACCAACATGGCAACCAAGTTCAGCGAGACAATGGACCGGATTGAAAGGAGAAAGACGAACTGCCAGCAGCTGGAACGTAGCATAGGACGCCTCGACTCTACGGTGCCCTATGAGCTAGTCTGCCAGTTGCCCAGGTTGCAATATTTGCTGATGTTTCTTGCTATAAAAACACTGCTGTAATATAGACGAAGTGAAATTAGTCGAGCGAAAAGAGGGAGCATCGAAGGAAACTCAAAATCGTTCTCGTTAGTACACATAAAGAATCCCAATTTGCGAATCCTTTGAATGAAAGCAAGACGTCTGGATGATGCCATATTAATAAATATGAAATATTTATATATATATATGAAATATGAATGTTCATATCATGTTCAATTTTCCCGCTCCATACAATCGATTGTTAACGATAGTGACGATAGGACAGGGCTGTCCTCATGGTATGTTGGGCAATGGGGTGGATTTTACCTTGCATGCGTTGCATTTTCTGGGCCGTTTTGCTTGTTGTCCATACCCCTCTTTCCACAGCAAGGGGAATTTTAAAAACTACCCTTATACGGAAGGCATAGGGGAATTGATTAAATGTTTGTCCAACGAACGCAATAACTGATTTTATAAACTTTTTTTGTATACCTACTAAAGCTATGCAAAAATAATCTCCTAATAATAATAATCTTCTATCTCAATGAAATTTTTTAGTTTATGGTCTTCCCACTGATACCAAATATGTGCATCGGGATCGAGATATATACGGGAATCTAATTAAATGCATGAATAGGTCAACAACTTTTCAATACGAAAAAAATGCATTATTACTGAGCTTGGAAAACCGTTTTTTAACATTAAGTCAGAAAATTTTACGATTTCTGGCTTCTTATAAAGACTGTAAATGGGTATCGGGATCGATATGTTATTAATAATAAATTCATCAAATGCATTATTGGGTCAGAAAATGTAAATATGTGCATAATACAATATTAATTACTTTTTAAAGCAGCTGGAAAAAAAGAATTTTTTACATTAATCAAACGAAAAAGGGTATCTGAGTCCATACAACCGGTCAAGTTTCCAAATTACGTGACATTCCATGGTCATTTACGTTTTCTTACGGCGCTCACTTACGTTTTATGCCTTGACCTTCCCTGTTTAAAGCTTATTTTAGGCAGAATCCAATAAACGGAGTTTTAAAAATTGGTCAATCTCGTAGAAAATTGTTTCATCTCTTGGATTAAATTATTTTTTTAGAGCTCAGTATCCTATTCAGCTAGTAATATTGAACAGAATATCATAATAGCGGAACACGTTACGTTTTTTTTCCAGCCCTTATAATAAGAAGCAACCGGTGTCTTCGGGCTAGTCTGCTTTCTTTCACGTTACGCATTGCCGGTAGTTTTGTGCATTGTACAAAGTCTATTCTGTTACTAATTAACGTTGTAAACTAATAAACACTATCAACATGATCAAGGTATGCTCGTGTGTAATTTATGATGGACCCAATCCTGATCGCATGAAGACAAGACAATTGCCGGGTGCAAAGTCCAATTGGGATTTGAACCCGTGTCATCGCAAAATAACTGTATAGCTGTGTACATATGTGCACCTTGTACCCTGAACGATTAGCATGTTCGTTTTGTTTCTCCGGAGCGTTATACAATAACAAATCTCTGTCGTCTGCCCGCAGAACGCCGTCTCTTTGGTGACCGGTGGAGCCTCCGGCTTGGGTCGCGCTACAGCCGAGCGTTTGGCCAGGCAGGGAGCCAGCGTGGTGCTCGCCGATTTGCCATCTTCGAAGGGCAACGAAGTGGCCAAGGAGCTGGGTGACAAGGTGGTCTTTGTGCCAGTCGACGTCACCTCGGAGAAGGATGTGAGTGCTGCCCTGCAGATCGCCAAGGACAAGTTCGGACGCTTGGATCTCACCGTCAATTGTGCCGGCACTGCGACGGCCGTGAAGACCTTCAACTTCAACAAGAATGTAGCCCACAGGCTGGAGGACTTCCAGCGCGTGATCAACATCAATACGGTGGGCACCTTCAATGTGATCCGCCTGTCCGCTGGTCTGATGGGTGCCAACGAGCCAAACCAGGATGGTCAACGCGGCGTCATCGTGAACACTGCCTCTGTGGCTGCCTTCGACGGCCAGATCGGGCAGGCTGCCTACTCGGCCTCCAAGGCGGCTGTGGTGGGCATGACCTTGCCCATTGCCCGTGACCTTAGCACCCAAGGCATTCGCATCTGCACCATTGCCCCGGGTCTGTTCAACACACCTATGCTGGCGGCCCTGCCCGAGAAGGTGCGAACCTTCCTGGCCAAGAGCATTCCCTTCCCCCAGCGCCTGGGCGAGCCCAGCGAGTATGCCCATTTGGTGCAGGCCATCTTCGAGAATCCCCTGCTCAACGGCGAAGTTATCCGCATCGATGGTGCCCTTCGTATGATGCCCTAGGATCACTGTAAAGGAGACACATCAAAGGGCTCGATCAGTTTGCATTTATCCCAGTAACCCTCGAACGTGGCCTTATAATGTTAACGCCCTGTTTTAATCTATTTCTATTAATTAAGTCGAAAGTTGTATTCTTCTGCCACGAAATTATGTAATAATTCACAATAAAAATGTTTTATTCTACATTTTGAATCTGAACGAAATGACTGCAGGACGACTTGCAACACTGGTCGCTGGGATTGACACAGGCTGGCAACTCTGGTCATCAGAAGGCAGTTGTAGCCCCGACCACCGGCTACAAATTGTAAACAAATTCTCACAGTCCAATCAGAAAATAACATTTTTGAGCAGCATGCCGCCCTATCAGCGCTGCGGGGAGATAGTCTTGCTGTGGAAACGGCAGACGAAGACTTTTGCGTTCCAATGCATCCACTGTCGGGGCGTGGAACTGGCCAAAACACTAAAAGACTTCAAGTCGCATCTGGAATCGAAGCACGCAGATCTGTTTGATGATGTGGAGGAGGCTGCACTGACAGCCAGAAACACAGCACTGCGTAGTGGTGCCAGCAAAGAGCAGGTCGTCGAGGCAGCTTTGGCCAACGTGGACGTCGAATCTCTGAACGCAGAACCGCCAGTTAATGATCCTTCTCCTGATGTTGAAAATCCACTGTCCGATGCTGACGATCCTTTTCCTGTTGCCGATGATGTCTCTGTCGAGTGCTTTCCGCCAGAGACAATGTTGGACTGGCCAAGCAGCGATAGCCAGAGCTCCACCCTGGAGTCCTGCAATGAGGGGGCAGACGTAAGCTTTGCACCATGCCTCCCCATGTCCATGTCTCTAATGTTTTTTGCTGCAGCCAACAGGCCCAACAGTTACGGGCACGGACACCTCGTTCTTCTGGCTGCAGGAGCACCCCATCATGCTGGCCTTTATTGGGCAGCTGGAGGAGCACCGCCTTCTCTGGGACTTGGGGATGCTGGCCTATCGCAACTACAAGCGTCGCAGCGAGGCTTGCGCGACCATCGCGGAACAGTTGAACGCCCAGTTTGGTGTGCAGTTTACGGGCGAGGAGGTGGCTGGTCATACCAAGAGACTGCAGGATGTCTACCGTCGAGAGACGCAGCGCCTGGAACAGGAGATCGCCCAGGGGTCGGACACGACACCCCACTGGTACTACGAGAGGTTGGGCTTCCTGGCGAAGAGCTTGCGCCGGAAGCGACATCCCAAGACGTTGGGTGCTTCCGTGACCGTGCCCCACCTGAACCATCAGCAATGCGTGAAGCTCATTGAGCTCTACCGGCAGTGCAACGGCACCTGGGACATGCAGGACTTGTCCTGCCGCCTGCGTCACGTGCGACTGGCGGCCAAGGAGAAGCTGCTGGCGCTGTGCCGCACCGAGCTAAAGATTCCCTCGCTGGAGCCCTCGCTGCTGCAGCGCTACACCCGAAGCCTGCGGAACGCCTACCAACAGGAGAAGATGCGGCGCATACAGTGCGAGCGCGAGAGTGGCGACGGCGTGGTCTTCACCCCCCGTTGCCGCTACTACACACAGCTGCAGTTTCTCGAGTCACACGTGGCCCCCTTCCAGTGCGATCTCTGCGAGCAGGTGCTGAACAGTGTGGACGTCTACAAAGTCCATCGGGCCGGGCACGACGGCAGTCTGCCGTTCGTGTGCCCCACCTGCGGCAGGGGCTTCTCGCGCAGCGGCAACTGCACGATCCATCTGCGCCGGCATACTCACGACTACCAGCTGGGCTGCGAGGAGTGCGGCAAGCGGTTCGCCACCACCTCGGACCTGCAGGTCCACCGGCGCTCGCACACCGGCGAGAGGCCCTTTTGCTGCGACATCTGTGGGAAGCGCTTCAGCACCAGGTCCTTCTTCGAGCGGCATAAGCGGCGCCACGAACAGCGGCCACGCGGCAAGTGCCACATCTGCGGCAAAAGCTTCTTCGAGCAGTCCGTGCTGAACGATCACATCAAGGGGCATCTGAATGTGCGCGACAAGGAGTGCGACATCTGCTACAAGAGATTCACCAGCTGCAAGTACCTGCGCCAGCACAAAGAGATCCACAATCCCCAGAAGCGATACGTCTGCAAGATCTGCACCAAGAGCTTTGCCCAATACGCCGGACTAAGCGGGCACATGAAGTCGCATGGTCGGACAGTGCCGCTGCCCGATCCCAAAACTATGCTGGGAATTCCAACATCAACTTCACAGACCGACCTACTGTAAGAGGCAATTCGATCCATACCCAATCCCCAATTGGAGGTGATACTTTTTGCGATTGATTGTGTGATAAGAGGCCCGGCGAGGGCGAGGGCGAGAGCTGGTTCCTAGCGCTGTTACAAGAGGCCCCAGCTCCATTCACGGAACCGAACAAAGCAAAGCCAAGAGGCCACAGGGACGGGGTGGGAGTGGATATCGATCCCCCTACCCTGCCCGCCTAGTGGAACCCTTTCAGCTGATTATCGGCCACTAGTTTTATTTTTATATGCATTTTGTATATATTTTAGCATTTGTTTGGCTCTCCAACTCTCGGCTCTCGGCGCGGTCTTTATCTTATCACTCGCGCCCTGGAACTGCCTCTAACTGGCAGCAAATGGGCAATGCGACGAACCGATAAGCGAGAGAGTGTTTTCCAAGAGAATTCCAAATGTTCGCTCGTCCCCGTCAGTCGGAAATTGGAGCTGCCTGAGAATTATCCACCCATCCGTGACCGTCAGCGTCATACGACACCAAACTGCGAAGCGCAGATCGGGAGGAACAGCAAACGGATATAGGTACTTGAGAAGCAAGCGTATGTGTCTACAGGCGACAGGCTATAGGCGGCTACAGTGAGCACTCAGCGAAAGGGAAAAACCGCAACGATATGCGCGCTATCTTCCATTCCATTCCATTCAATAGTCATAAACTAATTATACGCACGATCGTTGTCGTCTCTTTCCTTTAATTTCCGCTCCGCACCACACAGTTCTTGCACCACAAGTACGCTCAGTCTCTGACGTCACTTGCTACCCCACCCACACAAAGCAGCGGCAAGCAGGGAGGGCGGGGGATTGCCGCCTGGTCAGCTGCCGCACTTGCGATAGTGAAGCTGCAGCTGCGTCGCAGAGAAGGCGAAGCCCGATAAACGTCTCAAGATCTGTCGAAGAATCTGTGAAGAGAGAGAGAGAGCGGGAGAGAGGAACGACAACGATGCAGGGAACGACGACGAACAATGGCCGACCAGGGCCAGTGCTAGTGCCAGTGACTCCCGGAACTCCAGACTCTGCGCATATCATAATCGGTGCCGCCGGCTTCATAGCCCACGAGAGACGACAGCCACGAGAAAAGACACTGATGAACTGCTTTCGGGATCGTTCGGCGACCTCCACGCCGTCAGGCGGTGGACCGCCAGCCTACTATGTGCGCGGACACAGCACCACCTCGGCGACCCTGTTGCGTCTGGAGAGCAGTGCAGGAGGAGGTTCGGGTAACGCCCTGGACCTGGTGGGCATCGACACCGGACGACCGGAGGCCGTTCGATTAGTGCGCGAGCTAAAGTCCAGGCCCAACAAGCTGGCCCTGCTCAAGAGCAACAGCACGAGGGACTTGACACGCCTGCTCCTGGAGGATGGGAATGGAAACAGCAGCACGGCGGTGCTGGTGTCCAACACCAGCCTGGACGTATGCTCGTCCAACTCCAGTTCGGCCAGCAGCCCATTGGCCGGCGGGAGAGTCAAGCGCAGCACAAACAAGGAATGCTGCAGCAGCTGCTCCAAGCGCTGGCACGAGGTCAAGCAGCGCATGAACACCCTGGAGCAGGATCTGCTGGCCCAGACCAGCTACAGTCAGGAACTGGAGGCCAAGCTGGTAGAGATGACCCGCCAGCTGGGCGAACTGATGCAGGAGAAGGACAGAGACAGAGACCGAGACCGAGAGAAGCAACGGACGGGCCCAAGCGGAGGGGCGGGTAAGAGCAATATAAGACCCTCGCGTCTTGTGGCATGGATGAATCTCTCCAACTGGTGGAAGAGCAGGCCCAGCGTGGAGACGCTACGCGAGCAGCGCATCTTCTTCGACGAGCCCTGCTTCGACACAGAACTGGAGATGGTGCTGAAGCACGACCAGCAACGTACCGTGCCCCGCATCGTGGTCGATTGCTGTGACCTCATCGAGCAGAAGTACCGGCGCTCCACGCAGCCCATCGAGGGTATTTATCGGCAGTGTGGCGACTACAACAAAATCCAGACGCTGCGCTTCAGCATCGATGCCAACGACTACGAGGCTCTGCGGCAGACAGATGTCGACATTCACACCCTCACCGGGGTGCTCAAGCTATTTCTGCGCGAGATCAAGAGTCCGCTGGTCAGTGTGAACGAGGCCAAGACCTTCATTGGCACACCCCATCAATGGTGTACGTATATCCCCATCCCCATCCAATACGGCAGAAGCTGGAGTAATCTCTTCTCCTTCCAGTGCTCACCGAACTGGCCGTCAAGCTGGACACATTGAAAAGACTGATACGCTCGCTGCCAGAGATCAATCGGGATACCATGGACTATATATTTGGTCACTTTAATCGGTAAGTGAAGCGCGACCGCGACCGCGAGGCCACCTCTGTTGGGCAATCTCTTAGCTCTGCTCTCCGTTTCGCTACCCAGACTGACCAAGGTGCCGCTGCAGCAGATCAGCGCCGAGACGCTGTCCATTTCGGTGACACCATCAATATTCCACACGGTGCCGCAGGGCGTGCACATGCAGGACATCCAGCAGCTGCTGCGCGAGGGCGAGACGCTTGCCGATTGTGTTAAGCTGATGATCGAGTACCACTCGCGCATATTTGAGTAAGTGATGGGCCCCACCACTGGCACTGGTGGTGTCACCAGCCCCCTATCGATTCGGTGATGGTGTGTATATTGATTCCTAGCTGCAGTCTTCACGCCGCCTCCCACCCCACCCTGCATCGCACTACGCATCCCCGTCCGCCTACGCCTCCAGCTGCTTATCTGCACAATCATTCCAACCACTTGAATGTGTCGTTGTATCGAAAGTAATACTAACCTCCGAATCATCCTACAATCCGAATCTGCATCCGAATCCAAACCTGAAACTACTGTACCTGCATCCTGCATCCTCGATCCTTGATCCCCTGATCCCTTAACCTACAATCCCATAGATGCACCGCCGATCGACGTCTGCATCGCCTGAGTATGCGAAACTTGAAGAAGACGCTATCACAACCGGATTTACTATTCCATAATATATTCTGATGACTGATCCAAACCGATCTGAGCTCCAGTCACAGCACAGCCAAACCGCAAGAGAAAGAGAGAGCCACTGTATATAGCGAATGACATTAGTTCTAGGAATAAAATATGTGTAACCATCCCATAAAACATACTATCTACAGGAATTCATGAAATACCATGGATATTTTTTTGATATACGCTTTTCGTATTCGATAATACTTTTGATACTTTTGTTAATATATGTACGTATTTGTGTTAATAAATTAGATTTAAAAACCTTAGAGGTTGTCTACCACATTTGGCTGGAGGTTGCTGCGAGGAGGAGACAACGATCCATGTACACAGCGGATCGATCATATCAAGTCTACCCAAGTCTCAAGTCTACCCTATCCGATCATGTTAGGATACATATCCTAGAGCAGATTCGATTAATTGTTGTATATATGTATATGGTTTTTATTTGAACTGTTTTATAATAACATTGCGGGTGGAGTGTTGTTTTTTGTGTGTTAGGTGGTAGATCATGTTGGGGGGCAGCTAACTGACTGTGGAGGGGCAGGGAAGAATCTAGGATCTCACTATTACAGTCTAATCATCTCTAGAGGCTACCATTTATGTAATCTATGTTTTGTTTCAAGACCAACTGGTCTATAAATGTATGTACTATATGTATGTATATATATATTTGATATATGTGTATGTGTATGCGCATGTATATTATATTATATATATTTAAATTATACATCAATTGGGTTGCACATGGCCATCGTCGTTTCCTAGACTTGTTTCAAACTTTAACATTAATTTTCAGACATGGAAGAACCACCTTCTACATAATTGATTGGGTTGTACATGGGGTAATATATAGTATATATATATATGTATATGTTATGCATAATGCTTTTTAAATTTATAACACAAAACATAAAAAAAAATATTCATCATTCACTTGCTCTTCTGATCACAATTCTGGGGGTTAAGTATGTATGATGCATCCATGCAGGATGCACATTTCTATGATGAATGATGTAAATATATTCACGATTATTATTCATCTGGGAGGAGGGGGTTGCCAAACGGGTTAAACTTTCACATCAACCATAACTGACGGGATGGGGCATACAAGGGATACAATTGATACATTTGAGGCATGGGTACACATCGAAGGCACAGGAATACTTATTACACACGCAGACACACACACACAGCGATCGATCCGATCCGAACCGAACCGATCCTATCTCAGGCAGGCGCCTCCTTGTCCGCCTTCCAAACTGAATCGAAACTAAAAATATTTCTAGAGAGTCGTCTATGGCTGCGACTGCTGGTTCTGCTTCAGCTTCAGATCTTTTACGGCTACGATAGCTTACGGCTGCTAAATGTTGAAATTTGTGATTGAATTTTGTGTGGATATTTCTACTTGAAGAATGGATTCTTCGAGGCCGAAGACTTCATGGTGCACAGGACCTGACGTTCCAATTGAAAGTCATAGTCCAAGGATCTTAGCAGCGTTGATAGCTCTGGCAGTATGGGTATCTATGAAAATAGCGCACATATGAAAGAGAGAAACAGAGAGGGGGCTAATATGGTGGCACTCACATCAGTTCCTGGCTGATTGCGCTGCAGCCTAACATCCATCACAAAGGGCACCCCTTCCAGTTCTGTATAGGTTCCTAGAGTTCCTGTTCCGCCGTAGGCCGCACGTCCTCCCCCACCGACAACGGCACTGGAACCCGCTGGACGTGGTGGGGCCGGGCGCTGCGGAGAATTAATTTGATAATTGGCCTGAATCTCCTCATAGTCATGGTGCTCTGCTGTTGGCGGCTGCGGCAGCTGATTTAGAGACGGATGGAAAACACATTAGAATATTCAAGGGTTGAAATGAAACGTATGGAGCACTCACGGGTCCACGCGAGTGTCGTTGTCCCTGCAAATTGAGGCGATTCAAGGCCTGCTCCACCTCACAGGTGCCGCCGCCACCAGCGGTTGCAGTTCCAGCTGGGATTGGCGGCGGCAGGCGTACGGGTATGGCGCCCGTTTTGTAGCAGATGAGCACTCCGTTGATGTCGCCGGCCAGTTTGAAGCCATCGGGGGCCACCTTTAGCTTGGAGCAGAGAATGATGTCGGTCACCGCTTGAGTCACAGTGCCGCGCTTCGACAGCTTGTAGGCGATTTGTCGCTTTCGCCAGGCCTTCTGATCGCTGTCGGCTGTGCGCGAGAGAAGTGAAAACTCCTTGGGCGGAGTGGTCTTATCGGCGATGACTCTGCAAGTAAAGAGTGCGAGGCGTTTAAACACGCGTGGATGGGGGAGGGAGCGTGATGTGAACTCACTGGAGTGTCTCCACCACATAGTCTGGCAGTCCTTCGGACTTGGAGAGACACAGATATCGGGTGTTTTGGCGGCCGAAAATGCTATAGTCCCGCCATAGATCTGCGTCTGCATCCTGGTCATAGGTGCGATGAATGGCACTGAAGTTCTTTGGGCAGCTGCAAGGCAAATAGCAAAGACATATTTGGATATATTCCTATTCGATGTCACGCTCCACTCACCGCTCAAAGTCCTCGACAATGTGCAGCGAGGTGATGGGCCGATTGTCTGGCAGGAAGCTCATGATCGAGTTGAACACATTCGTTGCATTGCCGGCTCCCGTTCCAGCCCCGCCATTTTCACCGTCAATCGGGGATCCAAGTAGAGTCGCCGCTGAGAGGGACACAGGACTGCCGGCGCCGAGAGACGAGACGCCACTTTGAATGTGCTTGCCGACCTTGTTCATACTGCTACTGCTGCTGCTGCTGCTACTGCTGCTCTCCTGTTCTGTCCAAACTCCTTCCCCTACTCGCGCTCTCGCTGTTCCTCCGTTTGTGTCTTCTGTGGGAAGCAGTGTGAAAATCCCAAAGGAAATCCCAGACAATATGAAATGTTAGTCAGAGGCGGGTTTGTGTCAAATATTTATTCAATCAATTTGGTTAGGCTTCTTTTAAACTGCTGGCGATTCCCCGGCGATAAGGTGATTCATGATCGCTTGCCCCCGCCCCCACTCCCGCACACGCTCTCTGGCCGTTGCCGGAGCATTCTTTTGTAGGTCGTTCGTTTTCGTTGGCTTTTTTTTGCCAGAGACAGAGACAGAGCCACAGCCAGGGCCAGGGCCCGGGCCAGAGATACTTTGGCACATTAAACGATGAAAGAGTTTCTCTTTTGACGAAACGCAAACACACGCACACACATGGACAGGCAATCGAGTGCGATCGAGTGCGCACTTGCAAAACAGAGGAGAGAGATGATATACTGACAACAAATACTATCCTATCCCTTCCGTTGTGTGAAAGATGACTCCTTATCACGAATCACGTTCAATGGCTCTGTTCGCATCGAATTAACGAGTCTTTATTTAATTTCTGATAAGATATGCATAGACACAGCTCCTATAACTCTAGAGTCGGTTCCGACCAACCGGATGGCGTCAGTGCAGCTGGCGCTTGCCTTGAGTCATCTTAGAAAAACTTCAGCAAACTGCAACCTTGCAAGAGGAGACAGAGACCCCCGCCCCCGAAGAGCACAAGCCGAAGCCAAAGCAGAACCAGAAGCAGACAAAGACGCGGGTCCACAACCAGTGTAGTGTGTGGGGATTTGCCCAATCTGCACTTTGGCGCGCGCGCGCAATGCCAACAAAAAAAATGGGTATGGGGAGAAATTCCACTGGCGCGCCGGGGGACAGCAGCTGGTCTCTTGCCGGACCACTTTGTTTAACCAAAGGCCAAGAAGCCACTTAAAGATTATGAAATGCTATATAGGGGAATTTCCAATTCCCCTTCCCGTCGGTTCCCTCTCCCCTTCTGACGTACCATTCCCTTCCCTTTCCGACCAACATTCACATTAGTCAACACAGCATCACACACACACGAACGAACACACATGCAGAAGGCCCCTGTATGTACATAATTAATATTCTCGCTGGCCTGGCTTCTCTATTCTTGGATTTTGTATGACTTCTGCGACTTTTCTGACGTATCCCCACAGAGACCTACCTGATGAACGCGTTCCAAAGGCCGGAGCCTGTTAAATATCATTTAATAAAAGAGCTCTTGATCTCACTTTGCCGATTTGTTTTGTATACGCCGCGGACCATTTACGGGTGTCGGTTGTTTAACAATAGCAAAGCACCTTACCACCTCACACCGTACTCCACCCGCTGAGATTTTTTTGGACAGCTGTTCCACACAGGGTTGCACTGCAGCTGCATAGTGCTCTAAATTGCGCAATGAAACTAACACATTTTGGTATTTATGTGGTATACGGGGAGAAGTAGGCAGCCTTCTCTCTCATCACTGGGGCCATCTACTACTTAAGCATTGGTTTTCACGAAGGATGATGACTCGGGTATCGCCGCATAAAATCCCTCAATGAAGAGATGATTGTATGTGGCCAAAACCTAGGGCGGCCGCTCCACAATGGTGGTTGCTCGGAAATGCGCGCTATATTTCAAATCACAATGTGACGATAAGCATGACCTTATAAATACAAAAATGTGGTATTTTTATTGCGCACTTTATCACACTGTACACTATGTGGAACAGCTGACCCTACAGAGAAAATTGTTTGGAATATTCAAAACTGTAGAAAATATATACGTGAAATAATTTTACGCGATGGACAAGATCGAATCTGTATCCACACCCAACGTCGACGTTTACCGCCGCCTGCTTGGCAAGGTCATCTCGCAGCTCCTGCTGGATAAGGGGGCCGGCCAATCCAGTGCACAGTGCCTGGAGACGCTTACGGAAATGCTGCAGGCGTGTAAGTGGACGCAATCTATGGAAAAATTGCCAGCCACCCATATGTGTCATTTTTGTTTCCAGTTATTGTGGAGTTGGGAAACTCGGCGCACAACTACTGCGAGCTTAGTGGGCGCACAACGGCAACAGTGGGCGATGTGAGCATGGCACTGATCAACATGGGGCAGAACATAAGCAGTCTGGAGAGTTACCTTCGCCGTGAACAGCATACGCCAATTCAACTGCCGCCACAGCAGACACAACAGCGCACACTGAGCCTTCTACAGGCCGGCACCAAGGCATCGCATCCGCCCTATGTCCCTAGCTACTTTCCCCCCATGCCAGATCCGCATGCCTACATACGCACACCGACGCACAAGCAGCCGGTGACGGAGTATGAGGCGATTCGAGAGAAGGCCGCTTGCCAGAAGCGAGACATTGAGAAGGCCCTGACCAAGTTCATGTGCAAGACAACTGAAACGAATAATCTGTTTCCCACCGAAGACAATATGTTTCCATGTGAGTAGTGCTATTCGTTTCAAATTCGAGCAGCTCTCATCCTTTGGCTTCCTTTTGCATCCACAGTAATTGCGTGCAATCCATCGCTGCCACCATATTACGCTGCCCTGAATCCCACGGATCAGGTTTTCGATTTCGAGGAGCTGGAGTATCACTACTTGGTGGCAAATCGAACAGAGGATGCGCCCAGCAAAGGTACCAATCAGCCCAGCTATACTGCACGTATAGACACCGAAATATTGATTAATATACTGTTTTAGAGGACGGTGAAGAGGGCGACAGCGACAACGAAGATCTCGAGGGAGATAAATCTAAGGAGGACAAGCAGGAGCTGGAGATCAAGCCGAATTCTACCACCAACAAGGCCATTCTTGAGAATCCGAACATAGACAATCCCTATCTACGCGCCGCCACCTTGCCCAAGCGCACCAAGCTTACATCTTCACCGGCTACAGTAGCACCCACACGCAGCCTGTCCAGAGGCCCTTCTACCCTAGCTATAACCAAAACTTCCTAAGAGCGCAACGTACGCTCTGACAATACATAGTATAGAAACTATCATAAAATTTACAAATTAAGAAATAAATAAATTTCCGAATTTTACAGCGAACAGTTTCGACGCTAATTTTCTCCTACATTCCATGGTATAGTCTATTGGCGTTGCATAACTGATGCTGATGGAAGGTTCGAAACATATCCTTCCCGTCTTGATTTTCCTTGCCATATATTCTTCTGCGTAGTTGGGCTGCCGGGGACTAATTTGAATTTGAATGGTTTGTTGACATCCTCAGTCTGGTGTTGTTGCTGTCGCAGCGCCTGAATTCGGCAAGTGCGAGTGAATTGGAAATAGGCATGTGACAGAAGACAAATTTAGCGCTTTACAGCACTTATATAGTCGTCAGAAGCCTTCCTTTCCTCGATAATTACATAAATATGTAGTTCATATGAAGCAAATATGTAGTAAATGTGTAGTTACCATGTTACACAATTTATTTAGTGGAATTTTGTGTAATGAAATAAAGTACTTAAAATTATCCATTCTTACAGAAAATTAATTCATCCTGAGACTCCAAATGAGACTGATATCACTAACCATACAATATATAGACAAGACACTTCATACACCGAAATTGACCGCACCAAACGGTCATTATTAACCCCCGACAGAGACGTGACGTCATGCCCCGACTGAGACGTGACGTCATGCGTTCTCATGTACTTAGCGTGTTTGCATATGTATGTGTATGAGCGCACAACTGAAATTCGTGCTCTCTCAACTTTGTTTTGAGTCGATCCTTTTTGAAGACGCTTGCCAGAATAATTGTTATTTTTGTACATGTTTAGATGCTAACTTTGTTTAATATAGAATATACTAATATAATGAGCTGATATAAGTATATATATTCACAGAAATATATTTAATTGTGTAGTTTATTATACAATGATATATTTTATCACATATAAAAAAGTAATATGCGCTAAAAAAAATATATATATATCATCCTTGAATATGGATATTAATGACATATAAATGGGTAATGGGTCCATACAGATTTTAGTGCCATATTTGGACGTCAAATTTGAAATCATCCCCATTTTTCTGATGCGAATGTCCATCCAAAGACAGAACCTGCAAGTACATACATATGTGTGTGTACGTGTGCAGAGCTGTGCCAGAAAAATATTTTTTAGAAGATTTCTTGAACCACAAATTTGTTTGCTGAGTGTTGCTTATTGAAGCGACGCACTTATACCCTATAGACAATTAATATAATTTGATGTCATGTCTGATATACATTTTGCATTTGTACATATTTACATTCGTTCATTATATTCGTTAATGGTACATTAAGCAAAATTAGAATATAGAGGATATACAAAATATACAATTTTGTGTATTTTGGGCAAGCTTCATCATAAAATCTTAATCTCCAATAAATTCTAAAGTAATGGGTGATTTCTTAGGTAGCGGCAGCGTAACAAACCAATACAAACAAGCAGACCTACAATATGTGCACATATACAGCTAAAGCTCAGCCTCACATACATAGCGTTTGTTCTTTGCTGAGCTGAAATTTTGTTATGTGTTTTCTTCTTCAGCTTGTTGACGAACTGACCTACCGCCACAAAAGAAATTAAGCATTGGCAGGATGGGTTGGGGTGGGTGTGAGTTGGTGGGTGGGACACTTGGACGTGGGAAAAGGGAAATATGTTTTTTTATTTTTAGTTTTATTATATTATATATTATTATACATATTTCCTTCTTCCCACGTCCAAGTGTCCCACCCACCAACCCACACCCACCCCAACCCATCCTGCCAATGCTTAATTTCTTTTGTGGCGGTAGGTCAGTTCGTCAACAAGCTGAAGAAGAAAACACATAACAAAATTTCAGCTCAGCAAAGAACAAACGCTATGTATGTGAGGCTGAGCTTTAGCTGTATATGTGCACATATTGTAGGTCTGCTTGTTTGTATTGGTTTGTTACGCTGCCGCTACCTAAGAAATCACCCATTACTTTAGAATTTATTGGAGATTAAGATTTTATGATGAAGCTTGCCCAAAATACACAAAATTGTATATTTTGTATATCCTCTATATTCTAATTTTGCTTAATGTACCATTAACGAATATAATGAACGAATGTAAATATGTACAAATGCAAAATGTATATCAGACATGACATCAAATTATATTAATTGTCGATAGGGTATTAGTGCGTCGCTTCAATAAGCAACACTCAGCAAATAAATTTGTGGTTCAAGAAATCTTCTAAAAAATATTTTTCTGGCACAGCTCTGCACACGTACACACACATATGTATGTACTTTCAGGTTCTGAAAAATGGGGATGATTTCAAATTTGACGTCCAAATATGGCACTAAAATCTGTATGGACCCATTACCCATTTATATGTCATTAATATCCATATTCAAGGATGATATATATATATTTTTTTTAGCGCATATTACTTTTTTATATGTGATAAAATATATCATTGTATAATAAACTACACAATTAAATATATTTCTGTGAATATATATACTTATATCAGCTCATTATATTAGTATATTCTATATTAAACAAAGTTAGCATCTAAACATGTACAAAAATAACAATTATTCTGGCAAGCGTCTTCAAAAAGGATCGACTCAAAACAAAGTTGAGAGAGCACGAATTTCAGTTGTGCGCTCATACACATACATATGCAAACACGCTAAGTACATGAGAACGCATGACGTCACGTCTCAGTCGGGCCATGACGTCACGTCTCTGTCGGGGGTTAATAATGACCGTTTGGTGCGGTCAATTTCGGTGTATGAAGTGTCTTATCTATATATTGTATGGTTAGTGCTGATATGGAGTGGTATGTACATATATGATTTCTTATCATGGACAGCGAACTATTAACCCATTGTCGGCCAGTTTGTATTATAAAAGACTTCACGAAAAACTGCACAATTTTAGCTTTTTTAAAAAAAGAGAATATACAAGAGGTATTTACAAACAATAAATTTATTTGCGGCTTAACTCAAGTTTTTTGCCTGTCTTAATAGAAGGGGGTTGAATGGGTTAACTTCGTTTTTCCATGGTATGGTATATTTGTGGGGTCAGACGGCATATTTGCTTGACAAAGCAAATGTAGAAATTGTGTAGAAATTCTATTTAAAGCTATGGTCAAGACTATATCGAATACTAATTCGTGGTTAGCATAGAGTTCCTGATCAGCATTTAATTCGTATTATTCCATCGTATGCCAGGAAAATGTAATGTTTTTTTTAAATGTCGAAAAAAAATGGCATGTCGAGAAGTGGTTTTTTACACTGGCGCTTCCTTGAATTGTTCTGTTTAATCCTTATTTTATAAACAATCTAATAAAAATGAGTACTTTAAATTACCTTGTCTTCTTGGAATTTGATTCATCACTCGGTTAAAATTAGGCTTTCAGTTCTGAAAGTCTTGGCTAGCTAGTAATATTCATTCGAATTTTAAAATCCAGTAATATGATGAAATGTGAACACCAATAATTCATCAGTATATTTATGGTATATTTCGGTCTATTTCTGAGAGTCAGACGGTATATCTTATCGAAAATACGCTGATCGAGTACTCAAAAGAGAAAAAATAATTCGAGTGCTTGGAGTAATTCGAAAACACTGGTTTTCACGGCCAGAAAAACAGCGTATATCCTCCAGAGTGGCTCGCAGTACACGTGAGAGAGCAACGTAGATGCATTCGAATCTGTGTAAGTGAGCCCCAAGCCCCAAGTGCCAGCCAGAGCGAGCTTCTGCAATTTGCAAAACAAAGAGGCACTTCACTACTCACAGCACCAGAAGCAAAGCATCAGCAGTAGCTGAAACGCGACGGCAGCGACGGCGGTGGAGGCCGCGGCAGAAGCAGCAACACTGATTTGAAAGAAAGGAAAACCAGAGAACGTCTCGAAAGAAAGTGAATTTAAGTGAACGTAGCAGGCCGTGCTCCTCAGAGAGTTTGTCGCACTCCGCACTGCTGGTAGACTATCCAGTTTTTTTCCCCCTACCAGTCAATTGTTTTGTTTTGTTTGCTGTCTAGCTCTGGGCACGTGTGTTGTGCCCTCCAAAATTGCCAATCCCCCCCCTAAATGTGCGTGTAGTCTAATTGAATACTTGTTGCAGAGTGCACCCAAGTGCCACCCCGCCCCCGCTCCACACGCACCAGCGAGACCAGCGAGAGCGCAGCAGTGTCGCCAAGAGTCGCCCGCCGCAGCCCAACCCCAGCACAAGCCTGAGCTCTAGCCAGGTAGCAAACGCAAAGGATCATCATCGTCGCATCGCAATGGCTAACCACAATCAACTCATGAATCTCATCGCGTCGGCGCCCTCCAACAACAACAGTCCCAAGCCCCTCTACGACTTGTCCCTGAAGGCATCTATTTGTAGCCTGGACGGGAACACGGTGCCAGCATTGGATCGGATTAGCCGGCTGCCAGAGCTGCCGCGCAATTTGCTTATCGATGTCTACGAAATGGTGAGTGGCAAGAAAATCAGCAAAGCAACTGTTGCATGCAACACACAGGCAGTCAGATAGACAGACAGGCAGATTGGTTACGCGCCAACCCGTGGCCCGATCGTTATCTTGGGGCGGGCTTACGGCTACAGCACCCACGCCCACGCCTTGCGCCTTCCTTATCTGTCCGCCCAGATCTCTGGGGGTATTTCGACACTGTTCCCCACTGTTTTCGCATCTTTCTGATTACCAGCCTTGTGTACATATAATTCGCATGCTTATGTGTTTGCCTTTCCGCGTTGCCCCTTGTGGGTAGCGATGTAGTGATAGGACCATAACGATCTCATCAGAGAGCACTATTCTCAGTGTAAGATTCCGTGATTCCGTGAGGGTGGCAAACACTGCGCCCCAAAATTATAATATGCACTTCACTCGTGTGATCTCTGCAGATCGATCTATTTTCCCTTATTATTCCAATTTGATTTATTTGGCCGCGGGACCATGATACTGCTCTATGATAATATAGCTTCATTTCTTTGAATGAAATGGATGCTTATTCGTACTCATCTTACGATCTTCCGCGGAAGTGGGAAGTACGGGGCACTCGTTCTTCCACACACACAGATCGGAGATCGAGAGCGAAATCTTGTCATAATAAACAGGCAATTACAGTATAAATTATAAACAGAAGCTGCGCCAAGCGTCTAAAAATAGATACAATCAGCCAGGGAGCATCGCAGCAGGGACGCGGGGGGTATCCAGTCCCTTTGATTGTCCTGCTCTGCTCTAGCGAATGGATGCGCGGGTAGATGACAATGATGATGATGCTGATAAAGATGGGACAGGCCTTGCAGCCGCACAGCTGTTGCCCGAAGAGCCATTGAACTTGCTGATAATGGCTAAGCGCAATTCCATTGTCCGGAGATGGTCTTGTTTTGTCTTGTTTTGAAATGACAGCTACAGCTTCAGCATTAATCAAAGTTTATTCCTTTATGTTCTGTTTTCCCTCCCCGACAGATGTCACAGCAGGATTCCCTACAGGACACCCTGCTGGAGGAGCTCTCCCGCCTGGAAGTGTTCGCGCGACTCGTACGCCACTCACCAGCACGCAGCAAACTGCTGGGCATTTTGTCCGCCCTGATGGCCAACAAGAAGATGCTCTCCAGCCGGCTTAGCGAGGCCTACGTGGGTCGCTACTGCACAAAAAAGACCCAAGATGGGGAGGATGAAGATGAGACAGACGAACAGCAGCGGAGAGGTGGTGTCGAGGAGCAGGAACAGGCGCAGGACAGTCTGGACGAGCGCGCCAAGAAACTGCTGCAGGAGTACAGCCAGCTGCAGATACCCGATGAGGATGTGGCCAGCACCAGCAGCAGTGCCAGTGCCAGGGCCAGGTCCAGCCCAACGATGAGCCTTAACCATGAACTTCAACTCAGTGTGATTACTACTGCCATGGATCAGCCAGGATCTGCTACGCCGGATGCAGCTGATGACGACCTCGAGGAACTGAACGAAGAGCACCAGCAGGCGATAGATCTGGGCCTGCGTCTCGGTTCGTTCCTCTCGGAGGCCGGCTGGATGCAGGAGAGCATCTCTGTGCTAACGTGCCTCAACGAAAGACTGAAGCGTCTGGCGCCCCACAAGTACTGGCTGGTTATGCGCCTCGACTGCCTGCAGCGGTATGATATTCTTAGCCAGTCCTTAGGATATGATGTATTTTTGTTTCGTTTTCTGCAGCCTCCTTTATGCGGAGTCGGCCCACTGTAACTTCAAACTGGCCCAGCGCACCTACAACGAACTCATGGAGCTGCAGCGCTCAATTAACGATCGGGTGCCAGCGGATCTGGTGGCCATGACCTACACACAGATATCGGCCATGTTCTTTGCCCGCAACGAGTACAACAACAGCCACATGTGGAGCCTGCATGCGATGCGTCGCCTCCAACACTCGGCCACACCGCGGTGGGTCTCTTCCCCTGCCACTATCTCTCCCTCTGAATCTCTGAAACTTGATTGTTATTGTTGAATCTTTCATCCATTTCTTGCCCTTAGTATCGCCATCGATGTCTTGAGGCAGGCGGCCAAGGCCTGTGTGGTAAAGCGAGACTTTGCCCGGGCCAATCTGCTAATCTGCCAGGCAGTGCGACGCGCTCGGTAAGCTCTCTCTCTCTCTATATCTTTCTCTCTCGTTCTCATTGGCAATTGCTTACTCTGCTTCGTTCTAGGGAACACTTCGGCCGCAAGCATCAAAAGTACGGGGACACCCTTCTGGACTATGGCTTCTTCTTGCTCAACGTGGACTCGGTGTTCCAGTCAGTGAATGTCTACAAGGAGGCACTGGGCGTGCGTCGTGGTATCTTCGGCAACATGAACTTCCATGTGGCCATTGCCCACGAGGATCTGTCGTATGCGTACTATGTGCACGAGTACAGCACTGGCGACTTTAGCTGTGCCCAGGATCATGTGGATAAGGCGGTGGGCATTATGAAGAAACTGGTGCCGAGCAACCACCTTATGTTGGCCTCGGCGAAGCGTGTGAAGGCCCTGCTGCTGGAGGAGATCGCCCTGGATAAAATGGCCGATGGCATGGATGAGGAGGATCTACTTCTGCAGTCCGAGGAGCTGCATAACTTTGCATTGTTCCTCTCCCTCGAGGTATTTGGCGAGGTGAACGTGCAGACGGCCAAGCACTATGGGAATCTAGGTCGACTCTATCAGACAATGAACCGCTTCGAGGAGGCCGAACGGATGCATCAGAAGGCCATCAAGATCAAGACGGATCTGTTGGGGCCCTTCGACTACGAGGTGGGCCTCTCCATTGGCCACCTGGCCTCGCTCTACAACTACCAAATGAAAAAGTACCGCGAGGCGGAAAAGCTCTATCTGCGAAGCATCGATATAAGTAAGTATCCTTGAAAGCCTGATTGCTTCCTAGCTCTAAATCTCACCTTTCACTTGTTGCCCCTCGTGTAGGTCTACGGCTGTTTGGGCTGTCGTATTCCGGCCTGGAATATGACTATCTGGGATTGTGTCATGTCTACGAAACGTTGCACGACTTTGAAAAATATCTGCAGTACGCGCACACACTGGAAAACTGGCAGATGCTCCGGGGCCAGAACATCACCCAGAACGTAGGTTCCACTCTTGGATTGTCTATGATACAAATTATGATTTTGTTGTTTCCATTGTGTGTGTGTTTGTTTTTCAGAAGTTTAGCTACCCAGCCATTGAGCAGGACTACTCCATTGATGAGGTCAAAAACAAATTCTTTGACACGTGCGAGACCAAGGGCGCCGAAAAGCCGGAAGGCAAGTGAGTCAGGGCGGGAGGAGCATTGTGGAGCAGCAGCAACAGCGGCAGCCGCAGTTGCCCAGATGGCGTCATCTGCTGCATGGCATAGAGATACGATGGTTATCCAACCAATACACTATGTGTACCACCCCTTGTTCGAACGGAGCCGAGGTTGCTCTATAGATTTACATATTGTATATATTATGTCCTGTACCCTGTATTCACGGATGCAGAATATTAGTTAGTTTTCTTTTTAATTATATATTGTTTGTCATTTCCATCGATTAAGTCCAATACGTAGTTATATATTTAGTAAGCCGGTAGCCCGGAGCCAGAGCAGCCACGTAGCCAGCAGTAGGTTTCGCATCGTATCCACTTTCCTCTATTGAGAACCATCGAATACGTCCAGTTCCCCCGTCAGTTAGGTTAGCAGTCAGGCAGCAGCCGCCCCCTCCCTAGGCTATGTTCCGATCGGAAGTTAGGAAGAGAGAAAGAGTATTGCTAGTTCGTTGATACGATATCTAGATATATTTGATTTTCCACAAATTATTATCCATCATATTTTCGTATTTTATTATGTGTGTGTGTGTGAATATTTTGTTGAAACCCAGCCAGACGCACGGTTTTACTGAAAAATCAGTTGATCGTTTTCAAACAGTTTTGAAATTGTTATTTTGTCTTCTAAAGAGAAGGTTTATAGTTAATTACACTTGTGATTGAGATGATAAGCAGAAAAGATAGGAAATAGCTGTGTAGCTTTCCATAGAGGAAAAATATTGTTTCTTTTTTTTAAGTGCACATACCTTGCATCATCTGTCCGCAATTTGTTAGTACGTTCTGTAGCACAATTTGAAGTTTGATTTCCAGGTTTCGAAACACTGCTACACGCCCCGCCACACGCTACACGCCACCACCAGTAAATGCTAACTAGAAGCGAAGAGAACATTATTTTGTATAGATCGGAGAAGGAACAAGCGAAAAATGTATAGTTCTAAGCACAACCATTATCCACTATGATTAATATTTCATACCGATGTTAGCTGATGCGTGCGTACACACATGTAACAAGTATTTGACGCAGTCACTAAGTAGTAGGCAAACACACCCGCACCCACACGGAGTTCCCCTCAAACGTAGAAGACAATGGAGAGGACCGGTGGGATCGATCATACCCGTATACATCGTATGTTGTCGCGGCAAGAAGCCACCAGTGTACGAAGATCCTACACATCTACGAAATGTATGAGTATAGTTCATACACAATTGAAACCATTAAACGTATACTTACAAGCATTGCAGTTGCATGAAATTTTTTAACTTAGGAGCAACTCCGCAAATCTCAAAATAAATACAAAACCAATAAAATCGTTACCATTTTTTTCTTTATGTTAATTGTTGGGTTACGATTACTAGTACACTCAGAGAAAAATGGCATAGTAAAAAGAAACTCACCCATATATAAATAAAATATTCGATGTTTAGGTATAAACATGGATAATGATGAATTGAATTTCGATTTGAATACCATACTTAATATAAATCGAAATATAGAAATATATTTATGAAATATGTATTACATTTAAATTAAATCATGTCCTATTAATGGTAAAATATAAGTCAAGACACTATCTTTTTACAATTTTGCGTAGTCGGTGCAAATATATTCGCATACATTTTTAAATCAAAGTGTAATTCGATTTTCAGAGCGATTTCCTTGGCAAATTACACTTAGTTGGCTATCGGACTGTCTTGGTTTTCGGATAAGTAGGCACTACGGACATGCTTTATATTTGCCTTATCCAAAAAGAAAAGGAAATCGGAGCTGAGCGAAATAAATATATGTATAAACAATGCTAAGGATGGGGGTTGAACAATAATCCGTGTTTATGCATCCTGGTATGTTTTCGTCAATATTTTTGTATGGCTTTTTCAACTGATAGGGTGTCTGTGCAGATACATTAGGTTCGAAAATGTATAGGAACATTTAAGAATCTTTTTATGCACTTTCACGTAGAAAAAAGCTCTTTTAAAACTATTATTATTCCCAACGATGCTCTATTCCATGCAATTCCAGGACAAACATATGTTCTATAGATACGATCTAAATACGAAGAGATCATATCATACTATGGACGTAGCCATGCATGGAAATATGTTCTGTCTAGTCTCAAGGAGTAATTGAAATGAAATCACTTTCTTTTACTGTTGTCTATTATCTGTATTGCTATTATATATAATATTTATTGAATATTCCTTTATCAACTCGTATGTTCCTATGCATATTCTCTACAATGAGAACTTTAGAACATTGGTCTGTTGACAGTATCGCACATTTGTCTCCATTGAAATTGTTAAATTAAAAATTATTTTATTTTTTCTGAATTCAATTCAAATTTGAATAGAGCTATGGATCATATATAAGTTATATTTTGTTGCGATATTTTATGTAATTACTATATGCGCCATTCATATTGGTAAAAATCTATAGAAATTGTAGTGTAATTGTGTGGAAATGTAGCCCCCACACGTGGAAAGTGCCTTACAAACACCCAATGACCCTTTGATCGTCGTCTGGCTTTGTGTCTGTTTGTTCGTCTGGGTGCCCTTTTGTGTGTGTCGCTTTCGGCAGATAAAACCGTGTTTTAATTGCTTGCCCCACTGTCACTTTTCTTCGCGGTGTGCGCTGTGCTTACCAGCGACATTTTAAAAGTTGTTTGGGTTTGTTTTCACTTTGGCACTTCACTTCGCCGACGACAATTAATGGCCCCCATCCCTCGCCCCCCGCTACCGGTGCAGCATTTTGATGGGAAACTCCGGCGGCGCAATGATCAGCTTTTGGCGCAGCCGCGCAGAGTCGCGCGTCGCCCCGTAAATGGGTCAGCAGCATCGCCTACTCTCGGCGCACACAATGCACACAACACGCTTTTGTGTGTGTGTGTGTGTGTGTGTGAAGCTGCCAAAAGATGCAGTTGCAGTTACTGCTGCATACCCATGATACCCATTAAATGGTTATGCTTTGGGCAGAGGGCTTTCCTTTCTGGGCAACAGTGTTGTGTAGTGTGTTGTTCGAAAAGGGTTGGAAAAGGATAAAACTATATTACTCGAAATTCAAATGTTCTAATTCTAGTAAATGTTCAGAAAACCAAACAATTCGATTTGTGAGCTTTCATTCCAAGTTCCGTGAACCTCCCCGTCTCCTAGTAGAGGGTATCACGAGACACATGCTACCATCTGCGCTCACTGCTTACGCGCACTCTCACTCTATGAGCGCAGCGCTCTTCTTAAACAAGGCACCAACTACTACTTTGGGTCTGCTGGTTTAAGATGCTGTCCAAAAGATTGGCTTTTCCACCGACGTTATTTTATTCTCTTTTATTTTATATTCGTATTGACATTTACTTTAGGGGCCATCTTGTTTTTTCTCAAGTGATGAACTGTTTTATTTGATTTTTATTTTGTATCGGTGAAATCCCTTTGGTAATGCCATCGGATAGGATAGGATTTTCCTTAAAAAACCGTCGCTAGAAAGCGTATCGTGTAAAAGCCACACGTGCCTTGTTTTGGAAGTGTAGTTGGTTTTTGTTTTCTTTTTTTTTTTGCTGTATCGCAGCTTTTGCTTTTGACACATTTTCATTGCCGCCGACGCTCCGTCGTTTCGTTGTTTTTGTTTTCGGAGTTGGCTGTCAAGTTGTCGACGCGACTTCGCGCTGTTCAAGGTATATTCAACGTGAGGTATGCACTGCTCTACTGGCGAAAGCACCATCAAGTGGCCCAAGGAACTACAAGCCCACCAACCGATGGGCACTGCCGCATGACGCTCGAACAGATAGATATTAGATGCGATACTAATTACAAGAAAGGTACACATGATAGAAATAGTATTTTAAACTCCTTTAAGTTCCTATGGCTTGTAAAGGATCTAATGGTAACAGTGAAGTTAATACCTTCTATTTTATATACCTTGGCTTGGCCGCGTTGCTGCCTCGCTTGGCTCTTTGGCGTCTCTTGATCGATCAGTTGCTGACTTTGCGCGGCAGCGAACGGTATTGCGTTTCGATAGTTGTTCCGGTTCCCAATACCGTTACCGTTTCACTACGACTACGATTGCGATTGCAGCCTGCGATTGCGATTGCTCTTGCAACTGCCACTGCGCATGCGCGCCGGACTCTGAATCGGTGTACAAAAACAGCGCCAATTTTTGGTTAGTTTTTTTTTTTTTTGTTGTTTGTTTGTTTTCGGCGTGCATGATGAAAAGTGAAACTGTCTGGCAAAAACAGAACGAGTTTGGCTACGCGATAATTATACAAAACTTAATTGGCGAATAGTTCTGAGTGCAGTGCATAGATTTGTGGAATTTGGCTTTTGTGGCTGGTGCAAGTGGCGCGCAAGTTCAAAAGTTCGCATACAATTGGGAGGGGAGATCCCATTCCGATTCCCAGTCCCATTACCATTACGAGAGTGGTTAAGCGATGTCTCTGAGCCAGAGACAGCCACCTTTTATGGATGAACATGATCGGGTGGAGCGGCAGTGCGAGTGCTAGTTGGAGCTGTCGCAATCTGTGGCTGGTGCCTGATTAGCAGCTAGTTGTGAAGTGCGACTAGATCTACCCACGAATCCCCTACCCTAACTCCAACTGTCATCATTGTTCGCCAGATTGCATAATGGTGTCGGGTAGAGTGCCCGAAGTATCCACATGGCCGCATCATGCCATCGAAGAAGCAGCAGAAGAAGATCTTCATCTTCGGTTCGGCTTGGATCGAATCTTGTCTTGGGCTCTCGCGTGTGCCACAAATGGATATCAAAACTGGAGCAAATTAACCAAGATTAAGACCACAATTAGGTGCCCAATGTGAAAGTTAAGGCCGATCCAAGCATTGCTTGAGGCAGAGGAAACCTGTTGTTTCTGTTGCTGCTGCTGCTGCTGCTCTGTGGCTCATCTGCAGCCATGGCCACTTTTACTGCACTCGCTCCTCCCTCCCTTTCACTACACCTTCGCGACGACAGTGGCCAGATATCGACGGAGGGGGACTATGGCTCTGGCTATGGCTATGGCTGGTACGCTTCACTGACCTATGCCAAGGCCCCCGCCAATGTTGATGGTCGTTTGTTCGAGCTCTAAAGCTTGGCTCGTGATTTCTTCTTTGTTTTTTTGTTTTTGCACTCTTGAACTCGACTAAAACTCTCTACGGCTTTTGCTGGGGAAGAGCCAGAGGGAGAGGGGGACAGAAGTTCGGGCCAAGTTCAAGTTAGCCAAGTTTCGTTTGGTTTTTTAGTGGGCTCTTTGGAGCCCAGCCCAACCCATGCCCAGCCCGGAAATGGAGTGCCGCCAAGCAGCACTTAACAATAGATCTCGTGGGGGCTTGCGGGCACATTAAGAGATGATCTCCATGGCAGAGCCCCAGATCACAGATCCTGTTCAAAGATCCATCTGAAGCCAAAGCCAACCAACGCTTTCATTATAATTATATTTATCTTTTTCTTTGCGACAACATCTCTCCTCCCCCCTCCCATTAGTCGCTATCAGCGATGAAAACTGCTAGAAATTTCGAGAGTAATCTTTTCTTTTCCTTTATTATATTTTCGTGTTATTTCCGTTGAAGATCTGTGAGCAGAGTTTTGACTGGGTTCCCAGTGAGTTGACAGATTTGTTGTGTTTCGGCTGGTTGACAGGTGGAATTAAGGGCTAAAATGGGCACAGATTCAAGGAGTATCCACACACACACATTCGAATCAGATACAATTTTTAACCGTACTCCCCAAACGATTCATAAGACTGGAGTGAAACGAAGATCAGTTTGTAGTTTTGCAGTTTATCTATCCCAAAGTCTAGTGTCCCAAAGTTCAATCGTTTCGCAACTAAAACCAAATCAGTTGGCCCGACTCTGACTCCGACTCCGACTCTGTGGTTAAACGCTCACGAAAGATATTTAGAGGCAGGTATTCGTTTCGGCCTGCCTGCCACCCGTGAACGGGTGGCTATTTGCATTTCTGTTTAACATTGAACCAACTGAACCAAACTTCGGTCCACTTGACACACATCTCGGTATGTGCATATGTATCAGTACACCCGTGTACGCCTCTGTGGCTATAACTGAAGCTTAAGCACGAGTATGTGTATCTGTGTCTGTATCTTTATCTGTGGCCAAGTTGAAGCATCATAGCGGAATGTGGGTAGGTGGAGTCTGTAACTCTGTGGAGACTGAGGCAATGCCCATTGCAAAACACGCCACATTTTGGACATCTTCGTCATCGACTTGGCTTCGATTGCATGCTCTTCGGCCGTAATTCCCATTGAAATCGCACCGAAATCGGCAAACAAACCGGTGAGCGAGAGCGATAGCGAGGGCGAGGGCCACCAAACAATGAAAACACTTTCACTTTGCTCGCCTCGCAGCTACCGCAGCGAGGGCTACTGCCCCGTGCCCCCCAGCCACTCCCTGCACTCCCCGCTGGCTGCCTCTTGTCCAGCTTGCGTAAACTTTCGTGCTATATTTTAGCTGCTTTTCTGCGGCTTTCAAAACAACAAATGCGTCGCCAAGAAACACACAACAAACAAATACTACTGGCAATAACAATAATAATAATAATAACCATTGAATGGGCATGAGGGGGTGTTGTCTATGGCAGGGGTAGGGTGGCAGAGACCGAATAGTGTGGGACATATTTATTAGCATGTTGGGTGCGTGTGCTCCAATCGTTGGCGCTTATGGCCAGGGGTTTGCTTTTTGCTTTTTCCTTTTTGCTGCGTCTATCGGACGCTTTATGATGATGTGGTGCCCTCAGTGGCCTCCAGTGGGGGCGTGGCCATGGCTAAGGTCAAGGACTTGAAAAGGCCACGGGTCAATGATGTAAGTTTGCTATAAAAAAAAACAAACATGAAAAAGAATACGAAAATCTTGTGGATATTAAAGACGTTTAAAAGTCAAAAGGGTTCTACAATGGGAGCTACAATGGGGGTACAGCACAGATGGTAATGTCTTTCGATCGTAACTGATCGACAGATCGCATACTCATGAAATAGAATTTACTTTGTGTTAAGCAGAAATGTCCCATATTTGAACTTAATCTAAAACACTTTAAAACTCTTTGAGAGTTGCCCGTATTTGTATATTTTTAAATGGAAATGTTAAGATGAAACCTCAATAAACCCTCTCGGCTTTAACATCGACTTAATGCTGAGCAGCTGGGTTAGTTTTGCGGTCTAGGAAGTACCTGGCTAGCCTGGGGACCCCAGGGACCCCATTCACATCAATTCTCATCAATTACCATCATGGCATATCGTCATCCCACCCTCAGATCTTGGCTTGGATCTACGCAACAATGTTATCCAACAATGTGCCATTCGTAATGGGGTAATATGCTGTGCTCGGGGAAGGGTATGGTATTCTTCCATTGTTTTGCATTGTTATACAGTGCGTATACGTAATGTGATGCATGGGCGAGTATTGGCTGGGCGTGGCTCATGGCTCATGGCTCGTGGTTCTCGTCTAACCGCTGGGGCTTGGCCACTGATGCAATGCATGACATATGTGCGATGGGGGCGCACATGTCGTGTCTGGCCATTGTTAGTGCCATGACAATTGTATCCCTCCAATCCCTCCCCCAGCCCCCCCCTCGTCGTCGCAGTCGCCACAGTCGAAGTCCGAGGGAGTCCCCGGGGAGGGGGGGGGGGGAGATGGGAACGGGGTCGAATGAGTTGCAAGTTTTGGCACCTGCTGGCGAAGGAGCTGGCTGGGCTGAATGATTGGTTGGGCTGGCTGTAACATTGGGAAAAGCAGCAGCTGGTGGATGGGACGGGCCCCTTAGCTAGATACGAATGTGGGTCTGAATTATTCAGACTCTGCCCCGGCGATGAAACACGCAGACAAGTGCCTGACAGAAGCCCGCCAGAAGCCAGCTATCTGAAAGCCAAAATCCACCATCCAATGCAATCCTTAGCCTTTGAACAGCAACAACACGCAAACCGAGAACCTTAGCAGCTGATTTAATTAAAGAATAACAATATACGTTTCGGAACTAACCGCAGGTTTCGGTTCCGCCCGGAAAGGTTCCGCCCGAAGGAGTACCGTGCCGGCTATCGCATTGCCACCGCCGGAGCGGCTCAGTCCAGTCCAGACCAGACTAGACCACACGGTGATGCCTTTGGGTCTGGCCCAGGTGAACCAGTTGATTCTCTAATATCCACGTTCGGTTCGTCCAGCATCGGTCCGGGATGCCCTACAATCTGTGGCTGCGCCGGCGACTGCAGCTGCTGGCCTCGATGCTGCTCTGCGCCCTGCTCGGCTACCTCACCTCATCGTCGGCCAAGCCAACGCTGTCGTTCAGCCTGCCCCAGGGCCTGCAGGGTTTCCCCTCCTTTCAATCGTTCACCCAGCAAATCCTCGAGCAGCGGAGCGTGCGACAAATGAAGACGTACAGGTGAGCACTACCATGGATGCACCAGAGATCTCTCTCTCTCTCTCTCTCCGTCTCTCCCTCCCACTCTGGGTGTCCAATTAGTAGGCATCTGGTGTACTTGTGCGATACGGCAGTCGAGGGTTTCACCGATCAGCAGCAGCAGCAGCAGCAGCCATTGCCATGGACATCACGTAGCGCCCATCAAAGTGCTGCTGCTGCCTGGCCATGTGCCCATAAATGCCTCAGAGCTCTCACTTACTCTCCTCTCTCTCTCTTTCTCTCTCTCTCTGTGGGATTTGACAGCGGTAAGCGGCTGAGCAACGACTCGCTCATTATGATATACTATCACGATCTGACCATAGCCGTAACGGAGCTGGGGCCACAGAAGCTACTGCTGGGCTGCGAACTGATCGAAATCTAGTGAGTATATTGCTGGCGAATTAATGACACGTATACGCGTCTATCTATATGTATCTATAAATCTGTTTGGGAGCTATCAAGGTTTTGCGGAAGCAATCGATGAATAGATAACCGATTGGGAACTGTGGGCTATAGTCAATGGTTGCTAGTGCCTTATAGATTGAGAGGATTTTAACTCGATCATGCAGTAGATCAAGGATTTCCATCTGAATCTCTAACACATTTTCCTTTGCTCTGCCAGCAACGACAAAGAGGGAAAGATGCTGCTGGATGGACTCTCCCACTACAATCGTCCTCTGGAGATCAAGTTCGATGAGATGCTCAAGCTGATGGACCAATGCGAGCATGTGGACAAGCTAAGCTACGCCTCGCATCACAAGGCCAAAACGGAGGGTGGCGAAAGGAGCAGCAGCGGTGGTGGCGGCACCAGTGACACAGCCTTGGCCAGTGGTACCGATGGCCTCAAGCTGGCCACCAACATTTTTCCGCGCAGTCCCTTCTCCCTGCTCAGCGGCATCATTCCAGGTGAGTAGCCGTACCCCCCCAGGCAGGAGGGTATCAGCCCCACTGAGCGAATGCTTTCTTCTCTTCCGATCGACCTTCCAGGCACCAAGTGGTGTGGCACTGGCGACATTGCGGAGACGTACAGCGATCTGGGCAGCGAGATGGCCATGGATCGCTGCTGTCGCCAGCACGATCTCTGCCCGGTGAAGATTCGCGCTTACCAGCCCAAGTACGACCTGATGAACGACTCCATCTACACCAAGTGAGCCCCGTGCTATATCACTGATTCCATTCGAATTATAATCCACTCCGATCCTCGCCCTTACAGGTCGCACTGCATCTGCGATGACATGCTGTTCAGCTGCCTGAAGAAAACCAACACCTCGGCCAGCCAGCTGATGGGCTCCATTTACTTCAATCTGGTGCAGGTGCCCTGCCTGGATGGGCGCAGCAATCAGTACAAGTTCCGGAAGGCCAAGGAGGGTTTCTAGGAGACGCGCGGACGACGCATGGACGACGCATGGTTTCTATATACATAAGTGGGGGCAGGGGCATGGGGCGGGGGTGCGCTAGGGGTTTCACTGTACAGGACGGCAGAGACGGACTATTTATTGGTTGATTGGCAAACGATGAGGCCCACTTTTATTATCGATTGATTATTCTGTTAGGCATGCAGATAAATATAAGTAGAGTTTCAATCATTATCGTTACACAAATAATAATAATATTAATAATAATAAAATAATATTTTTGGCCACAAAAAACCAATTTGTGATCGTCTTCAATCAAGTACAGTACGCAAAATACAATGTACTACTAGCATATAGTATCCGATTTATCTGATTAGTTGTCTTTATTCGTTAATCGTCAACAACAACAAAAAAAAACACACGCAAACAAAAAAAAAAATAAATAAACAGTATAGAACCAAGTAGGACACGGAGACAAAATACAGATCAAGATCAAGGGCTCTCCTCCGGACTCTGTGTTCCACATTTAACTACAACGCTTTTGCTTTTTGCTTCTCGCTTAACCCTAATTGCTGTCTTTACACAACAATGACAAAAAATATTATTTATTTATAGTAGTTTATCAAAATGTCTCATTCCGTTCGGCTCCGCTCCGTTCTGCCTCCGTTCCCCGTTCGTACACTGTTCGGATCGCGTCCATCCATTGCTGTTTTTATTTTTGTGTTTTGTTTTTTGCAGCGCTCAAGCCTGATGTCTTCTCAGCTCTCCTCCGATCTAGAAAATGCTGGCCACATTGGGCCCCGGCTGCGAGTTGGTCGGAGTTGGCTGCGTGGGACGGTCAATGTCCTGGTAGCTGCGCTGCTGGCTAGTGGGGAAGACCGAGCCCGTCTGCAGGCTGCCGCCGCGCGTGTTGAATTCACGGTAGAGCAGGGCCACACTCACGGGACGCAGGATCAGGTTGATGATGCTGAAGGCAATGGCCCAACCATCTGAAATGGAAGAGGTGAATGAATAACTACCCACATTGAAAATTGTGACTCCCTCAGTGGGTTGCGGTCGATTGGGTGGATGGACAGGATGTGGACAGCCTCTACTTACTCATGAAATGGAAATAAATGATAATGCTGACTAGATCAAAGAATATGCTTGAAGCATCGATGACGAGCGCCTGCAAAGATACGTAGAACAAAATGGTACGGCATGAGTATGTGGGAGTGTGGGGAACGGGCAACGATACGGAATCGGAGTCGGAGGCTGAGAGTATGCCACTTATCATATAGGGTCTATTTGCAAGTATCTTATATTAAAACTGTCTACGCTGACATGACTGACGAGTGACTGGAGGATGGAAACGCAAAGCGCCTTGCGAGAGAGTAGACTTACATATTTGCATTGTGGTTGGGGAGAGTAGACTACTCCCCAGTCTATAAAGAAGCTTTTCTTAAAAGTGATTGATTTATTGGTCTTCGAACCTCAAGAGTATTTCGCAATTCCATACGTTTTTTTCAGGGAATTTCATTACATACAACAAAATACTACATGCTGATACTGACAACTACATGGTATGTAGTATGTATTCCAACTTTACTACATGTATAATTCCGAAATGTGTAAAATAAAAGCTATTTGTAGTGCATTATATAATAAGATTAATTTGGTAAACACATAACTCGTTCCTTTGACATTATTTTTGAACATTTTATTGTTGGGCGGTTTTTTTTTATTTTCAAAAGAGATTTTGGGGATATATGGCAAATTCCAAGTATGAGGAAGAGATATTCTACTACTGGACATACAACCTAATTTTGGTATCGTGCAAAGTACATTCCAAAAGTTGCAATTCATCGCAAAATACTACAATGTTGGGGAACGGGCAATTATATTTATATTTATAGTAACATTTTGGGTGGAATGGAAGCGCTTTGGATATCTAAAATGTACTCTCAGATTCAGTATGCGACTACGTTGAATTTATGCACAAATTTTCTAAAAGTTATCCCTTAATCCAATCCCAATTACACGAGCGTAGAGAAGTAGCCTTTAGCCATGAGCTATTCCGGTATTTTCAATAATTTAATATCCATAAATATCTACAACCAACTTGTTAATGTTATAGTATCTTTTCATTCTCTAAAGACCAAACGAAGTCAAATATTTCTTTAGCTAAATGGATCGATACCCTAGCTCGTTATGGTAACTGACTTTATTTGGTAACTTTTTGATTGCATAACTTATAGCCAGCTTATAGCTAACCAGAGAGCTATAAAACCAATATACATATGTATATAGTATGCCAAAGAAACTTTCCTAATATTTCTTGTTGAAAGCTTTTGGTAATAGGTTTTAAATCAACTTTATTGAATGATCTTCCGTCATGACAAATAAATGCATCTTGATAGAAACGCTTATTTTCCAACTGAATTGAACAATCGATCTATGTACGTACATATGTATGTATGTACATTTTAAAATCATTTATATAGCTCCAGACATATGTACATACATACATTATGATATATAGTATGTATTTCCACTCTTTATTTGTCAATCAATTGGAATCGGTACGATGGCGTTTACCACCACATGTGATGGCAGTGGTCATAGTCCTCGTCGAGTTACCTCAATTTCCATATTTCGAATTAAATAAGTTATATGAATTGATTTTTCTTTACAGTTTTGTTTTCCCTAGGAAAGTAGAAGGATATTTGCTTCGGATGTGGCTCGTTGGGCTGTTGGCTGTTGGCTATTGCATAGTTAAGTTGATTAAGAGGCGTTGCTAATGGCTTTCAAGGAACCAAACAAAAGGCACCACCCACTCACTGGTGGAGCCATGTCAAAGAGGGGATTAAGGGGTGATGTTGGTTAGTTGGTTGGTTGGCTGAATCTGAGTTCGTGTGACTGACCGAAGCCCCGAAATGAAATTGTAATTCCTGATACTCTCTTACCACAATATATTGCTTTTTTTTGGTAACCTCTGACCCAAAATGGCGTGTCGCGTGCTGCGGCTCTAAAACGTGTAAACGGTGGCATGGGCAGGGGTTCTTGGTTCTTGGGTGTAAATGGTGTATGAGGCGGGCGACTGGTCAGTTAGCTGGTTGCGTTTTCGGTCGGCCTAAGGTCAAAGTTGAGAGTGCCAAACCATTTTCTGGCTAGTATTGCCTTTTCTTACCCCTAACCCATCTATTAATAACGGTACACACACGCACATAACTACATGTACATATGTATGTATATTCGACACAAATCCGCTTCCATTTGCATACCACCACGTACACCTTTGGTTTATGTTTTTATGTTTTCTGTTTTGGCTATGGGGTGCCTGTTAACCCATAAGCAAACAAATTGATTGGACGTAGCCCAAAACAGGGAACTCTTTGCCTTGAGTGAATGTTTTCTCTTTTATGCAAAGAGAGCGGGAAGAGAGTCGTCATCTCGATATCTCGCTAACAAAATCCCACTTGTATATCTCAATTAGAATAAGCTAAAAAAAGAGAATAGCCTAACCCCATTTTTGTTATCTTATCAGGGCAATGTCAGGGTGTGCGTAAACAGGGAAACATGCGGGCTGGAGGCTGTATGGAGTGGCATGGGCCCTCGGTTATGGAGGCATCAGCATCAGCGTTTGTGCATATCTGCTGCAGTCCCTGCACTCCAGTCATCATTCTGTGTTCTGTGAGTTTTCTTGCCCTCTGCTCTTTCATTAATTTATCCTCTCCTAGACTTTGTCTTTGTTACAGTCTCATTCGGTATTATACTTTTTACGGACCAATCGTCTACCTTGTTTTTGGCTAAGTTGAATAGTTGCCGGTCTTTGAATTGACAGGCTTGAGTCTCTATCATTGAATCACTCATTTCCATTGCTTTGATTGCACTGCTTTAAACACTGCTTTACTCTACGCTCAAGTGTCGTTATTCACAACACTGCTTTATCTGAGCGCAAAACTATTCTCTTGCGAAACGTCTGCTGCAGTCACAGCCTCTGCCTCTGCCTCTGCTTTTGCTGAGGTGGCTCTCCGACTATTTCTCCTATGAGAACATTCGGTATTTTTATTATTATTTATACTATTTGTATGTTAATTTGAGAATTGCCAGATAGATTTTCGTCTAACCGGTTTGGCAATTTGGTGGCGATATCAATGTGACCCGTGCGGCATACGATTTAGATTAAAATGTGAATCGTAAAGCCATGATAGAACTTTAGCACTTGAATATTTTAATTGTGGGATGATACGGTACACTCACATACTACACACATACATATTTACATATATGTGTGGTGCATTCTTATCAGCAAGTTGCCTGGTGTGTGAGTGAGTGAATGTGTCACCAGAATTGAGTAATCTTTCGAAACCAAGGGCAGGCTCAACTGCTTCGATGCTATTAGATTCATTCACAATTTTACGCTTAACTGGATAAAATTTCCTTACTGATTCAATGGCTTGCGCGCTTAACTTAATGCTTATACTGCTTATCCGTTTCACTTACCGATTGCACTGCTTCAATAGAGTCCTTGCAGTGGATCGACCAGAACATGGAAATGATGAACAGAAAATTGTAGAACTCATAGGCCCCATGCCCCCAGCTGCCCAGCATGGCATTCGATATGAAGAAGAAATGCACAAAAGCCACCAACTGCAAGAGATAGGGAGAGGCAAATATACATAGTTAGTGTAAGCGGATCAAGCCCCAGACGCGTGGAGTGTCAATTGAAGCCCCACGAAGTCGCGGCGGCGGCATTGCCTAAGCTTCTGGGTAGTTGCAAATTGAGACGCAGACACTAGAGTCGCTGTCGAAGATATTGGATGCCTCTGGCTGCGCCTGGCCTGCGGTTGGATTGTTCACGCTGGATGGGGTGCTAATCACCCATTGCAAGTGGGGCGAGGTCCAGCCAGGACGGTCTCGAAAGCAGTGCAGCGCAGGCAGTGCAAAGCAGCCCAACAAGTGTAGACTGGCTTCGTGGGGGGTGGAGTGGCGGAGTACTGCTTTACCTTGACGCGCACAAATGGCGATCCCAGCAATTCGTTTAGGTCGGTCATTTTGATGCTGTGAACAGTGATGCAGCTGTGCACACGACTAGACTCTTCTCTCTCGCTCTCTCTTTTGGCCTCTCCCACGCAGGCGGACCTGTTACGCTTATAAACAACAACAACACACACGCACACACACTCTGCTGCTCACTCGACTCGCGCAGACAGCTGTTTGTTATTTTTGTGCAAAAAAAAATTGCTAAAACTGTTCTACTTTGTCTCCCGTTGATGTCGCTGTCGCTGTCACTTTACTGTTCTACCGATGCTGCTGCTGCCGGTAGCGCTTTTTTCAGATCTATTTTCACTTGTCGCTTTCAATTCACTTTCAATTGGTTGAACGCACTCTCCGGGCAATGCAAGTGGCACACAGATGCAGTTGTGTGTATGAGTATGAGCACTTGTTGGTCTTCCTTTCTTCCACCGAGGGGAAGGTGGGAATTACTTTTTTGCGGGGGCAGGGAACAGTATCAGTACCAGTAACCCACGGAAAACCGTAACGCCTACGCACACACAGGTACACAAAAATGTAGGTGGATTTATAGATATAAAAAAAAATTTTTGGATTTATAAGTATATTCTGCAGCGGAAAGCGGGAGCGACGAACAGAGCACGAACGGTTTCAATTTAAATCTAACTTGGACTGTGCATGGGGCAGAGCCAGACGACCGAACGGACCCCAGCGATGGCCTACGTTTCCCCCCCTGGCCCCATGGTATATACCTAATATAGGTAGGGACAACGCAGAAAACAACCTCGAAACGTACATGAATTGCTGAAGGCAAGATACGATTTCGAATTCCAAATACAACCAAAAAACCAATTTTCTGATAGAATACGGTATATAAATTAATGAGTGTCCAACATCTTCCAACATAGCTCTCAATAAACCAAATTCTCGAATTTGGAATCTTTTGGTAACTCAGTTTGGATACCACTCGCAGAGAGACCCTACCTTCTATAGTTATACCATGAGTCAGGCAACCAAACGGACCCCAGCGTCGACAGCGATGCCAACGCAGACGTCGGTGGCGTAATTCTCCAGTGCTGTTAAATGCTGCTGGTATCTTCTTTCTTTGGCGGGGTTTTTGAATGTCTCAAGTGATGTGTTGCCAAACGTCAGATTTTAGTATTTTTTCAGTACATTTCTTTCACTTTTTCTAATTATCCTAGTAGAGTGCTGTAAAAGAGCTGCGCCTCATACTTTGAGGTACATATTGTTAAAAATAATTGCTTTATGTAGATGGGATGCCTAGAAGATGCTCATAAAACATGACATATTTTTTGAATTCACACACTGACAGATATTAAACAGTGCTGCAAAACGTATGCCCACTAGGTTTGCAGGCAGTTTAAAAGTGTGTTTTGGTTAAAACTCGCAAACGTATACAATATGAAATTTTCCCTCATTCGTCTGCCTTCAAATTTTATGGAGTTGCCATGCCCCATGCCATGCCGTTGGGGGTATCTTCGCGTGGGGGCTGCTCCAGCTGAGAGTTTGTGTGTGTTTATGTTCCTGCGTTCCTCTTTGCCTGTGTGCGTGTATGCGTGTGCGAGCTGCTGATAACGCGATCAGACAACGCGCGGTGACGCCTTGATTTGGTTTTAATTTCTTTGTGAAAATCGAAAGCAGAGCAAGGAATGGCCAACAAGTCTGTCCCAGCGATCACCAGCGACATGGTCAACAAGCTTCAGCTGACGCCGGAGCCCGCGGCGAAGGTAATTCGGGTCCACGCCCCCCCCTTTCTATATGCCGGACATAACCTTGACACTCAACCTTTTGAATTCAAGATTTCGGGACTTGAAGATGAAAGCGTGGCTGCGTGGCGGTCGCCCCAGCTGATGATCGTGTTCGAGGACGGTGATTTGCACTCGGCACGGCAGCACCTGCTCGACTCCCTGCAAAACCCATTCGCGGAGGGAGCCGTGGCCACTGTGCTGGTGCAGGAGAGCGTGCGGGATCAGTTTGTGGGCCTGGTGGCACAGAACCTCAAGCAATTGAAGTCACAGGTGGCCAGCCATCCCAGTTACGTGCGCACCCTAGCCCAGATCGAGCTGCTCAAGGCCAATGTGATCAAAGCTGAGGGAGATGTTGATGTCCCAGCGAATGCATCGCCGCTGCTGGTGTCAGACTTTCAAAGCAGTTATCTGGGACAGCAGGGCCCTACTGGTGCCATTATCCTGCACACTTTCCGTACGGCGCGCGAGGCTACGCAAGTGAACCAGAAGGAGTCGGTGCCCTACACCCAGGTCAGCATCTGGAACGAGAAGCTGGCTTGTGCCTACGAGGTGCTCGGCCACCTGGCCGTCGACACGATCACGATCAACTGCTTTAACCCAGACCTGAGCCCCATCCGACCGGCGTTCGAGAGCAACCGAAACGATGTTTGCCTGGTCAAGGGCTACCACTACGAGACGCTGACAGTGAACTCTAAGCGCCGGATCGTCGTCTTCCCGGTGGGCACCATGTTTGCCAACTAATTTGGATCTGGAGTTGGACTTGGAGCCGATTCCTATTCCTCAAGGTGCTTGATCAATCATGCCATATGTACCCCTTTTGTAACTGTTTTTTATACTAATAATTTTTCAATACACGCGTTGCATGACCGAACCTTTGCCAACCTGAAAAAGTATTGTGCGTCAGGTCAGGGATACCTCATGAAGAGGCATGCAACAGGCCAATCCTTGGGCATGCGTAGAAGTTGCCTAAATTAAGGAAAATAAGTGAATGCAATGTGTATGTATGTATGTATGTATGGTATGTACATGCACGTGTATGTACCGCTAAACCATCATTTGCTTGGAAAATATTTCTCATCCCTGTTTCGGTTGTCGTTAATGCAGAGCAGAGGTTTATTCTCTCTGTTTGGCTTGCTCAAAAATGTCCCCTTTGTTTCGGCAATCTTTAAATTAAATATTTCTACACAAATTGTATATTCCACTGCAAGTAAATACACCATATCTTCCCTTGCATTGGAGTGTGTGTGTGTGTGTGTGTGAATGTGCGCGCGTGTGCTTGTTAGTGAGTGGGAAGTACATAAACAGTAACTAAACAAAGATATTGTACTTTACAACAATATTTTAAGTGCGCCGTTCGCAACCTCTCTCTTTCCTGCCCTTGCTTACACCACCTCTGGGTGACGTAGTGCTGTTGCTGCTGCTCTACTTTCACACTGTGCCCGCACGGAGTAGATACGCTCTCCAAAAAGCAGTGCTGAGAGAGAGAGAGAGCGCGCCACAGCTAGCAGTCGGAGTAAATTAGAGAGAAAGAGTAGTTTGTCATTAGAAGAGAGAGCGAGACGAGCGACTGCTTCATGGGTTAGACGCGACTGCTTCGATTGTTCGCTCAACCGTTTGGGGCCACTTTTGTTTGGGTTTTACTTTGGCTGTTGCTGTTGCTGACGCTTCAGCTGTTGAAGGTGTCTGTCTGCTCTCGGTGCTGTTGGTCTCCACTCCAGTCCGCTCCGCTCCGCCTCTAATTAAATTCCCGTTCTTCCGCAAAAATAAAACAAAAAGAAAGAGAAAATGAGCTGGCAATTGCAGAACCATCAAAACTAAGCAGTGGTAATATCAGCCACAACAACGGGACAGCAAAAACCGCAGAAGCTGTGGAAGCATAAGCAGTAGAAGCATCAACAGCAGCCCCGGAGAGAAACAGAAGCATTGAAGACAACAATTTGCCACGACGATGCCACCGCACAAGTGGACCGACGAGACGCGGGACGCCTCCTGCTACTACGCGGACGGGGATGGCGCTGCCAACAGGCGGCACCACTCGTCCTCCTCCCTGGACGATGACGACGACGATGATGATGCGGATGACGAGCAGGAGGCGTTCTGCGCTGGCGACAGGCCACTCATTAGGGGCGGCGGCAATGGCGTTGGCGGTGCGGCTGCTACGCGGGGTAAGTAGATAAGGCCTGGCACTAGATAAAATGCTCTAACCAATGTCCCCCCAACACCATTGGCTGTATAGTGGAGGGCAGCGACGGCTGTGGCCTGAAGACGCGCCATATTTTCGGCCTGATGGGTTTCCTGGGCTTCGCCGTGGTGTATGCCATGCGAGTGAACCTGTCGGTGGCCATTGTGGCCATGGTCAACCAAACGGCCATTCCGCACAGCAACGGGTCCGTGGTGGACGATGACACCTGCCCCATGCCGGAGCCGGGGCGCAACGACAGCGGCCACCGGATGCCCGAGGGCGAGTTCGTCTGGGACGAGGCCACCCAAGGCCTGGTGCTCGGCAGCTTCTTCTACGGCTACGTGCTCACCCAGGTTCCAGGCGGACGCATGGCCGAGCTAATAGGCGGAAAACTGATCTACGGCTACGGCGTGCTGGTCACGGCCATCTTCACGCTGCTCACGCCTCTGGCGGCACGCTGGGACCTGCCGCTGCTCATCCTGGTGCGTATACTCGAGGGCATGGGCGAAGGCGTCACATATCCGGCTATGCACGCGATGCTGGCCCACTGGATACCGCCCATGGAGCGCAACAAGTTCGCGGCAATCGTCTATGCTGGCTCCAACATCGGCACCGTGATCTCCATGCCCCTGGCCGGATGGCTCTGCTCGCTGGACTTCCTCGGCGGCTGGCCCTCTGCCTTCTACATCTTTGGGCTGCTGGGAATCCTGTGGTTCGGCTGCTGGATGTACCTGGTGTACGACAGGCCCAGCCTTCATCCGCGCATCTCCCTGAAGGAACGGGAGTACATCGAGAGGAGTATTCGCACTCAGTGCCAGATCAGTCAGGATGACGAGGAGGAAGAGGAGGAGGATGGCGAGGAGAACGGAGAAGGCGTTCGGCTGCGACAGGGAGAGGATGACAACATACCCTGGTGCTCGCTGTTCAAATCGGTGCCGCTGTGGGCCATCCTGCTGACGCAGTGCGGCCAGGGCTGGGCCTTCTACACGCAACTGACGGAGCTGCCCACCTACATGAGCAACATCCTGCACTTTGACATCCAGTCGAATGCCCTGCTCAACGCCGTGCCCTATCTTACCGCCTGGTTTGTGGGCATCGCATGCTCCGCCCTGGCCGACTGGATGCTGGCCAGGCGCTACATTTCGCTGATCAACTCCTACAAGCTGTGGAACACGGTGGCCTCCGTGGTGCCGTCACTGGGCCTTATCGGCATCATTTACGTGGGCTGCGACTGGGTATGGGTCACCTTCATGTTGGCGGGCGTCGGTTCCTTCGGCGGCGCCGTCTACGCAGGAAATCAGATGAACCACATTGCTCTGAGTCCACGCTATGCGGGCACCATGTACGGCATCACGAATTCGGCGGCCAACATCTGCGGCTTCTTGGCTCCCTATGTAATCGGTCTGATCATCAACCATCGAGAGACGCTAACCCAGTGGCACATTGTCTTCTGGCTGGCAGCGGGTCTGAATATTGGCGGCAACTTTATCTACCTAATCTTTGCCAGCGCCGAGGAGCAAAGCTGGTCGAGAGCTGGTCGTCGCAGCAATTCGGGCACCGGCCAAAGGGCTTCTCTGCGCACCTAGCGAGAATTCCGGCGCCGTGGAGAGCGCCATGTACCTAAAGAAAGCATCGCTATACAGTTAGAGAATAAGCATGTGTGATAATTCCAATCCTATACAGAAGATATTGGAATATATATATATATATATATATATATATATATGTGTGTAGTTATAGGACAGTATTGATGTAGCTTCCAAAAGAAACCGAAAACTCTAGTGCTACCAGGAGGAGGGTGCATCAGGAGCAACCTCCTCCCTCTCCTTCTTGATGTTAACTGTTTTAGTAGATACGTACGTACATACATATATACAAATATTGTATTCGGTGTATCCTTTTATATGGATTTTGTTTTGCTAGGCGTCTTTTTTGTATACATACATACATACATATATGTACGGACTATACATACATAGATATCATATACATACTGGATATACATACCTATGATATATACGATATATACAATCCGAACGGACAATGATAAGTTTGGTTCTCAGCCTCGTGTTTAGCCTGGGACACATACTATTAATACATACTGTGTACCGAGTAGAGTATATGTATATTATATGGCTTTAGAATGAAATTGTACACATCCTATACACAACCATACATACCAAGTATAGAACTAGTTCGAAATAATGACAGACGTTGTATATATAGAACATGCTATAAATACATAAATCATCAATATGATAGATACATATGTCTAGTACCTAAGTCTGTGGCGAATGGATAAACGGATATTGCTGTCAGAATAAACTGCACAAACATATCGAAAAATGCAAAAACTAAATGTGAAATTATTGAGGAAGTCATGGGCATGTCAATGGAAAAATACTGCGGCTCTTATCAGAATAACGTTTCGTAAAAAAAATCCATTAATGATTCATGGATAGTAAGTTTTCTGATGTTTAAATAAAGCTCAAAACCATTTGATTCACTTTTCTAGCGAATAGCGCTCAACATTCTCAGCACCAGTCAGAGGAATTCAAGTGTAATTACAAGGCCTTGTGACACTTTAACCATTTATTGATATGTTTTACCATCCAGTGGGGTTATGCAAGATCCCTGCATATTCAGGTTTGCAATGAAGCTAGTCTTATTTCCCCAATGCTGTTGAACACCCAAAATATGGAGATATCTCTCTATACAGATCAGGGCATTCAAATAGGATGTGCTACAATGTTTCCTGCCTTGTTACAGTCGCTAACTTGGTGACCATCCAATGAACTTGACTACTCCCCAGTCATATTCAGGCAAGTAATATTATAGACGATGGGAATTAGAGAAGTTGAATTAGTATAATCATAGGTTCTCCTAGAAGTGTTATAAAGAACTTCAATCAACACTTCCTTGAGACTATATTTTCCAGTTTCCGTACTTCCGTATTTTGTTTTGTTTTCTTTATTCACGAATATAATATAATCCGTTTTCGTCGGACGCTCTTCGGGTGGGTGTGGTTGTGGGTGTTGGTGTGGCTGTGGTTTTTTTTATATGTGTGGGAGTGCGGCTTGTGGGCTCTGTGTGTGGCATGATTCTCATATCATAGCACCCCAGACACTATATTACCATCCATAATGCAGATGTGCAGGGTATACAGGGATCATCGTTACTACTCGTACATTACATTACATATAAACGGCTATAACAAAGAACATAAAATAATAATAAAAACACAACAAGAGCACAGATCGAGATAAAAAGAAGAAACCGAATAGAGATACAAATCAGATGGTGCCCTTTCTCCGTGGTGTTCCGTTGTCTACATTACAGTATTATTTGTATATGGTATCTACTCGTACTATATAAAGTATGTGATATAAATATATAAAAAAAAACATAGATTTTCTCTTCCTTTCTTCTGCGTATCTGCATCTACCACACGCTGCACTTCTCCTCGGGATTCATGTTGCACCCCACGGGGCAGTTGTAGGCGCGTGCAAAGTCGCGCGAATTCGAGAGCGGCCCCAGGACACGTACAAAGCCCGGCGAATGGACCGAGGAGCGGATCTTGGTCAGTGCATCCTCCGGCCGCATCGAACCGCACCAGATCTGGGCATAGTTGAGAAAGAATAGCTGATCGTGGGTCATATTGAGGCCAGGCAGCTGCAGCTCCCGGCCGTGCAGCTTCTCCCATTTCTTGTAGGCCTGCAAAGCGGAAAATGTGAGATCACAACAGATCAGACAAAGTTCTGGGCAGAGAGAGAGGGAGGAGACCTACCCTGAAGGCCTGCTTGAGGCCACCGTTATCGGCAATGTTCTCGCCCTGCGTCATTCGCCCGTCCATGAACATGTCCACCTCGTTGATCTTGTAGCGGGAGTACTGATCGATGACGCACTGGGTGCGTTCGCGGAATGCCTCGATGGTGGCATTGTTCCACCACTGCATCATGTTACCCTCCTTGTCGAACTGCCGCCCCTTGTCGTCGAATCCGTGGGTGATCTCGTGCCCAATCACCACACCAATCCCACCATAGTTGAGTGACTTGGGAAAGTGCTGGCTGTAGAACAGGGGCTGCAAAATACCCGCAGGAAATACTGAAGAAAAGAAATATCTATAGTCGCTTTTGAGAGAGCACAGTAACAGCACCCACCTATATCGTTCTTGTTCGGATTGTAGAAGGCATTCACTACTGCCGGCTCGGTGGTCCACTTCTCCTTGTCCACTGGCTGGCGCAGCAGATGCAGCACCTTCTCCGACTCCCACTGCAAGATGCTCAGCACGTTGTCAATGAAATTGTCCGGCACAACAGTCAGCTGGAGGAGTAGAGGATCTGTTATATGTCTCCTTTCTGGACCCCCTTCCCGTTCAACACTCACATTCACATACTCCTGCTCCAGTTCGGTGGCATTGGTGAGGACCTCGGGATAGCCAATTCTCTCGTTCATGGAATCGGCCTTCTCCTTGGCAACCGCCCGGGTCTCGTCGTCCATCCAGTCGTTTTCGGCCAGCAGTTCGTTGAATGCCGCCCGGATGGTGTGTATCATCTCGAGGGCCACCTCTTTACTCTCCTGGTTAAAGTTGTCGCGTATGAAGAGTGCGCCGACGGCTACGCCAAGCTTCTTGTTGGTCCACTCAACGCACTGGGACCAGCGCGTCCGCTCCGACTGAATGCCCATGAGGATCTTGCGGAACTCCACCCGCTCCCGCTGATACTCGTCGATCATGTGGGTCATCAGCGACATGACCAGGCGCCACAGCATATAATTGTGGATGACACGGCGGTCGGTGCGCCGCAATATCTTGCCCATATCGGTGAGATAGCGCAGTCCGTAGGTGACCAGTGGCTCGTCCGGCTGCAGTGTTATGTCCGGACCTAGCGCCGTCTGCAAGTACTCAGCCCACTTGACCTCCGGCACCAGTTGCTGCAGCTCCGGCAGCGTCATCTTTCGGTAGACGGCGCTCGTGTCATGCCGGTCCGCCTCGGCCAGCGAGACATTCACCAGCTGCGTCTCGAACAGCACCACCTTCTCCAGTTCGGCAGCGGCCGTGGCCGGATTGGCGCCCAGCAGCACCGAGACCTGCGTCATGTACCGATGATAGGCCTTCCGGTCATTGGAACTGCTCTCCTTCAGGTAGTAGTCCCGCGAGGGCAGGGCATACTGCAGCTGATCCATCTGCAGGATGTTCACCGAGCTGTTCTTATCATCCGCACCCACATACAGCTCGATCAGCACCGGTTCGCTGTAGTTTAACCGCAGATGGCCCATCAGTTTCTCTACGGAGAGATCGTCCGGGGGCTGCCAGTTGGACTCGATCACCGGCCATCCACCGAGAGCCTTCAGCACCTGCTTGAGGCGCCCCGAGCCGATCTTTCTTATCTGAGCTGTGTGGGATGGGAGCAATACTATGTGTATATCTATTTGGTAACTATTTTTTGCGGGGGACACTCACGTATGTCCATGCAGCTCTTAAAGAAGGTCTTCGCCTTGATGGTGGCCTGGTTGTCGCGCTCGTCGATTGGCTCCTCGAGCACACCCCGTAGGATAACCTGCTGCTGGTCGGAGAGCACCTGTGGGTGAGAAAAGGATACATTACCGTTCCCAGTTTGTATCTCCAAGCCACTGTCCAATACTCACCTCAAATGTGCTGATGGAGCTACGATCTTCGGGTATGGGATGTACCTTGTTCCAGGTGCCGCAGGCATACTGGAAAAAGTCCTCGCACGGATCGGCCGTCATGTCCATGGCCGACAGCAGGGAAGCCGCTATTAGATGACAAAATCAACGGGTCAGACACCACCTTTTAATCTTGGGAACCAGTTCAGCTGGTTCGGCATTTAATTACGTGGTTTCCACCCCCACATTCTGGCCATATTTCACCTTGATATCATTCACCTGTCACCTGTGCTGATAGCAAACCGTGTTTCCAGAAAACTTGGCCAACAAATCATCCGCCAAAAAGTTTTCTGATAAGCGATAAACCCCACACACAGAACCCAACCGAAACGGACCTCTACTCCTTCTGCTCCTCCTGCTCCTTCTGCTCCTTTGACTTTCTATACCCATGGCCCCAATTGCATTGCGGCGGCTGTGGTCTAAAGTTTCCAGCGTAGACGGAAAAGTTTCTCTGTCTGACAATAGTTGCGATTGAAACTGAGACTAGGATTTGCTTTCACTTGGAGGGGGGTGGATTTAACCAGGACCAGACCTTGAATGGGTGGGCGTTGGGCAATCCATAAATCAGAGTGGTTGGGGATTATGCTGAGATGTTGGAAAAATCCAGGGATATCTAGCAATAAATTCCATTTGGAGTAGTTTCATTTTCAATTTTGAATAGCAAAAAGCGGTAATCAAAATTTTGAACCGAAGGATTAAGGAGCAGCGGTGGGTACGCTTTACTTTTATTTAATTTTTTGGAGCAGTCCTACAGTAAAACAAAACATGAAATAACGCTTATTGGCATGACTCGAGTCAGGCAAACGACATGTATTTTGTTTTTAGATTGCCACAGTCACAGAAATGTATTTTGTTTTTGCATTCTCGGTCTTTCTGGCAGTCTGGCATTCTACAATGACATTGTAGAAGAATTGTATAATTTGTAGAAGAACTCCCTTTCCCTTCAAAGATTTTCTTTTCCTATTTACTTTTTTGGGAATTCTTGGGAATGGACAAAAATTACCACTACGCTATTTTTAGTTCTTAGAACTATGTTATCGGGTGAAATTCCCACTGTCTCCGTCCAACCACTATACATACACATTGTCCTCTGTTTGCCCCAAAAAGTAGGCTAATGCCAAGAAGTTAAATACAACTGTCAACAATGACGAAACGGCCCAGAAACCGCAAAAGCAAATTAAACACCGGTACAGTGCCACTATCGAGCTGTGTTCCGTTGTTTTCTGATGATTGCACCCTTTGGTAATAGTCTTAGAATGGGATATGGGCGATGAATATGGCAGTAGCTTCCACTCTCCACTGTCGAAAGTGTTTGAATATAAATTGAACACTTCGGGGCCTCCAGCTCCTCGTCGACAAAGGGTACGGTTATTATCCATGATTGGGGAAAGGACTAAACTATTTTAATGGCAAATAAATAATTGATGCGAAAATAAATTGCAAACATTCCATGATTGTGCAAAGTCCTGGCGCCCATTTCACCGCCCACTTTCCAATCAGCCCCTGCCCCTAGCCGTGTCTTTTGGCATGCACTTGGACTGCCACTATACTAGACCTAGCCACTAGACCACCTCAGACAACAATCCAGGTGGCATTTCAAGGGGCTACCCCAAGCATGTCCACCAATAACGAGCAGCATACCATACCTGTTCTCACGCATTCCTGAGTCATGCAAATGTTGTCCTGCCCCTCGTGGGCCTTTCCCGGGCCCCATCTAGCGTTGCCTGCAATTAGAGTGAGAAAAGATTTCTTATATGTATAGTAGGATAGCATTCCAAAAGATATAGCAAAGAGATATACCACTCAAGTAAATTAAATTTGAATTTTTCATTATGAGAGAAACGACTGAAAAAATGACAATCTTTGCTAGAGTTCCAGCTCCTCCTGCCAGTTGCCCCTTCTCCTCCGCCACCGCCAAGTCGGGGCTTTATTAAATTAAAAAAAAATAACGAAATGTTGTTCTACCAACCGCAACCCACCCCCAATCAGCAGTGACATCGATTCCATAGCTTGGACACATGTTGCATGCTGATGTCCTTGTCGAGGCTGTCAATAAAAAGTGACATCTAGGCGAACAGGGCGAAGAGGGCGGCATTAGTTATTAATTAAAACGATTCCCCCCGAACGAATGGACAGCTAATAACATTTGCCATGGCGTTAATAGATTTAAGTGGCATGTGGCACGTTTGAGACCAACAGCCGAGACCCGAGACCAGAGACCAGAGACCCGAGACCACAGACCAAAGACCAGAGCGCGAGGTGAATGCCCCAGTGCAGAAACCCATTGGAACCGAAGTGGAACCCTGAGACCCTTCAAGCAGAAGCCAAAGAACAAGGAGTAGTGGGATCCCCAGCTACTCATAGAAGCCTTCTTTCTTTGAAAGAATCTTTGGACATATGGCAAACAAATTGGAAATAAATAAAATAAATGATTACCATAAATTAAAGCTGTTTAAACTATCGTATTGCTTTCCTTTCATCCCCAACTCCCCAACCAAATGGTTCTAAATTTGAAACTTAAGATCATAGTCGTAATAATCATATTTCCATAGAAATTTGATCTATTCTGATAGTTTGTCGCTCCGAAATCTAATGTAAGATCTAATAAGATTGGAATATCTCCATCTAAATATAATATATGTACATATGTATGGTATGTAATCAATTGGGTGAGTGTAATTTTTCTCCCCTGTTTTTTATATTCTATAAACATTAAATCAAAACGTTTCCTCTTTCCTTCCTTCCACCCATTAAATTTGTAGTCCACTTTAAAATGTTTCCAAGAAATTACGGCTTGAATCAATGGAGCACACAGGAGTGGGAAGGGTGGGAGGGGAGGTAGTATCAGGGGTATGGGGGATATCATAGTCAAGGCCAGGGGCCTATCATAAGATGGGGGATGATGCTATGGCGATGCTGATGATGATGATGTTCGATATTTATAGAGAGTGAGAGATGAGAGTGAGAGATGAGAGATATTTTTACGTGGGCTATAACGGTAAACGGCGGCGACGCATCATATGCGGAGTACCGTTCGAAATAGGCTTTGATGGTGCACCTTCATCCGCCCTCTCTCTCTCTCTCTCTCCCTCTCTGTCTCTGTCTCTCTCCAAGACCTGTGGCATCCGGTAACGGTAAAGCGCTATCGATGAATGAATTTTTGGCGCAAAACATTAAAAAACACGTTTTTATAACGATGACACGCGCACACATGAAAAATTCCCTTCAACTGAATGTGTGTGTGTGTGTGTGTATCTGTGTGTATGTGCACATTCAATTAAGCTAACGGTAAACACGAAGGAGAGACTCAAAGAAGAAGCAGAAGCAAAGAGAAAAGAAGCAGCAACGGAACGCGATCGATTGGAACGACCGTTCAAAAATTCATAGACATCCTCTGGCCAGGGCCAAGGGCCAAGGGCCAGGCCGATTGATTGGTTTTTGCTCTGGGTGTGCGTTAGTATGTGTTCGCTTTTTATCTCATTTTGCAAAATGAAAATGAGAATAAATGTTGTAGGAACGCAAACACCGCAAACACACATCCCTGCCCACATAGCGGAGCAGAGCCTCCTGAATATTTCAGTTGCTTTGAATCCGCATTACACGTACTTTGTGAATGCCTTATGTGAATGAACGCAGAAGGGAACAGAACACGCTGCTTGACTGCCCGGGCCCCCTGCCAGGCCGCCTCACTCCACGCACAGACCACAACAGGCCACAGGACAACACAGAAGGAAGAGCCTGAGACGACCAGAGCCTGCACAGTGGTCCACGGGTATATGGGATATTATGCGAAAACAGAGTGTAAGCAGAGCTTCCCAGCGGACGATGCTCGATCCCACTGTTATCGAGAGATTGGGGAGTGCGAGAGAGCAAGCAGTGCCCCGTCCGTGCCCTTTTCTCTGGCTGGTGCGCTGCTTGCTCCCGTTGTTCCCGTTTGTTGTTTGACATATTCTGTAATTGAATTTCAAACAGAGCGAATAGGATGGGTAGAAAACGATAGAGAGAGAGAGACACAGAGAGTGACAGCGGGCAGCAGCAGCATTTAGTGAGAATTGAGGGCCTGCTGCCAGGACGGAGATTACAAAAATCTTGTTACATACATACCCTTAAGAGGGTTACATATATTTTTATTAGACATGCATTAGAGGCTGGCAAACATATGAAGATGCCTAGGTATAGGAGGCACAAAATCTACAGATCTACATAGAAGAATCGGATCTACCACAGAACATACATAGTTCGAAATCTCATATTTTTAGCCATCTCTCATTGAAGCTGTGCACTTGGAAGGGTATCAAAAGGATCGACCTCGATGCTGGTACATGCCTTTTTTTCAGCCTGTTGCTTGTCCATTCCCCCTCCTCCATTCAAGGAAATTGAAATTTCTACTCGATTTATGGTTGGATGAGCAGTAGGATGGAGTGATGGTTGATGGAGGGGGGGCGGGGGGGCAGTGGCAGGCGCCAAATTCACTTACCACAACAGTAAATGGACGTTGACGGGGACAGATGAGAGATGGAGGACAGGACACAGGACACAGGATGCCTGTTGATTGGCTGCTGACCCAGTTCCCAGTTAGCATTGCATAGAACTGGATCGGAAATGGGAATGGGAACAGGAATGGGAATGGGAATGAGAATGGGTACGGGAAATGGAAATGAGCTTCACGCACGCACAGACACTTACCTGCCATAGACTCGCCGGCGTCCAGGGAGCGGGGATACAGCTGGCAGCGCTGATGGACGCCGGCAAAGTAGATGGCCAGCGCACCGATGGCCGCTCCCAGAACGGTGAAGGCGATGGCCAGGATCAGGAGGCGGCGCCGCTGCTGTGACTCCTTCAGCAGCCAGTCACTGCTGCGGCTCGAGGCGGCGGCCGGGGGGATGCTTGCCCCAGAGATGGGATTCCGCTGCAGGGCGCTGCCAATGCCCACGCCGCCGCTTCCGTCCGGACTGAGGAATACCACCGTTGGCAGCTTGTTCAACTGCTGCTGCTGCTGCTGCTGCTGTTGCTGCTGCGGCTGCTGGCCGAGCAGAGGCGATACCACTGTGGCATTTAGCTCGTCCATAGCATTCGCCTGCAGGTAGCCATTGTTCAGGAGCTTCTCCGGACTGGCCAGGGATGCGGCGGATGCTGGGGGCACAGATACGGCCGACGCGGGTACTGGAGCGGTCGCTGCGCCGCCGCTCGGCGTGGCCAACATATCGCTCGGCGGCGACACTGCCAACTACTGCCCGGCGCTGGCGTCGCTCCCAGCTCCTTATCTGCTGGGGGCTGATACACCGACGGACCGAACGAGCCCTACTGATTTATGGCTTTGTGCGTGTTGCCTCTCACGCCTCACCGGTGGTAATCTGCGATGATGATGTTGATGGAAAGGTGTCGACCGCTGGCTTGGACCTGCTTGCTCCACGCACGGTTCACAACGGCACCGACGCTGGCTGGGACTGCGACTGCGACATCAGTGTCGACGGCACTAAGTAAGGGAAAGGAGAGTGAGATAAAGAGAGAGAGAGATGGCAAATAATGAGATATGATGGGTATTAAATCCGTGATGGACACATGTCCATTCGCTAATACGGTACAGTGTATATCGCTCCGACATTGATGCACTGCTTGGATATTCCTAACAGACAATCTAACATGCTAGCTACGTGTCCCATAACTGCCCAGAATATCCTTTTTCGGCATTCCGTTTTCATTCAGTTGCGTTACGGCTAGGCAGGCTCTACTGTACCATCGGAAAACGTAAGCCGATAGCCAACGACGCAGCCGTCGGCAAAGTCCAGACCAGACCGGACCGGCCCCAACCAGATCGCTAACCACTAATACAATCGGACGGACAGTCGATCGCCAGTCACGTGTCGAGTTTCCACTGTGGATGGACAGACAGTTTGTGTGGGTGTTGCACAATTACATCAGCATCAACAGCATCCTCTCTTCTTCACCCCGCCTGATGCTCTCTTCCACTGCTTTCTAAGGCGATGCTCTCTGACTTCACTGCACTGCTTTCTATCATTATACTAGCAATTGCGCTGCATTTTTATCAAACTGCACTGACAGCGCTTCTCTTTTATTTAACTGCACTGCCTTTGGACCAATCTTACTCAACTGCACTGCTTGGGTTCTACACTGCGGGCTCCACTTTTCCTGCACTCCTATCTCAGTAAACTGCTCTGCATATGCCCTTTTTTCACTCCTACACTGCAGTTTCCTCCTGTTTACCCTACTGCCCTACGTCCCGTGCGATATTCTTACTCAATTAAACTGCTTGCTCTTCACTGTTACTCAAATGCATTTCCTGTGCTCCGTTCCACCATGCCAGTGCCAGTGCCAGTGCTTTTTCTGCACTCCTTCTACCTCCTACACTGCACTGCTTGCGCGACAGCCACCTCCTTTGCCCAAACAACTGCGTTGCGCTGACGTTGGTTGCCTGTGCTCCCCTGTGCCTGCTGCTTCGCTGTTGTTGCTGCTTTTGTGAGTGTGACGATCAGGGCCAACGTGTTTCGAGAGTTGCCGCGCAAACGCAGCCGGCGGCGCGACAGAACATGAGAGAGAGGGGGGCCTGGGGGCTATACAGCCAAACAGTTTGCTGGATTTTGTATAAATTTAATCGAAGATTAATGCGCGGCGAAATTTGCAAAACTCGAAACTAGTTAACCGAGCCTGAGACTGAGACTGAGGCTGAGACCTGAGGACTGGGGGCCTGAGCCGGAGGCAGCGCAGCAGCAGAGCAGCTGGCGCCGCAGGTGGGCTTCTGGCCCAGAAGAGGAAGCCCCCACAATCCGATTCTCAATTCTTGAATCTCGATTCGAATCGAATCGAATCTCGTGATGGTCATGAATATTTTGGGCGCCACGTGAAATGCGAAATTCTGCCGCTGCCGCTGCCAACGATCGCCACTACTGCGCCAATGAAAACGAAACGGCAAAAACCCAGAAGAGAGGAGAGTGTGCGGTGGAGATGAAAGCAAAGAACAGAACAGCACGAAACTCGAAACCGAACTAAAAAAATTAAATGAAATGCGACATTGTATAACAACAAATTGGATTGCCTTTGTTCTAAACTAACTTTAAATTGTTAATGTTCGTTTTTTTTTAGCTATACGCAGTGTTTTGTGCACGTTGTTGTTCTGTTTTGTTTTAGATTGTTGTTTTTTTGTATTACTTTTCTTTTCGTTGTGGCTTGACGGTTACGTTAAACGTTCTTTGATATTGTTGTTACGTTGTGCTGCCGCTGCTGCTGCTGCGTGTTACCGTTACCGTTGCCGGGGACGGACGTCCGTTCCGGCGATGTTTCTTTATGGCTTTCACCCGCCTCCTCTCCGCTTCGTTCCTTTCGGTTTGTTTCCGTTTTTGTTTTTGAATTAATATTTAGCGCTCTCTGTGGCTTTGTAGCTCCGTGCGACGGCTCTGTGGCCAATGTGCGTGTCCGTGTCCGTGTGCGGTGCGGTGCGTGTTCGTTTCTTGTTCGCGCCAAACCGCGCGGGGCAAAAACTCGAGACGAACTGAACGTTTTGAGCGCGTGTCCTTAGCTTTTAAGCACTGGCGCCAGCGCCAGCGTCAACGGCAGCCGCGTCGTCAGCAACAACAACGACACCACACACTGGGTGAATGGAACTGAACACTGACACCCAAAAAGGTGTAGATTGAATTGCTGTTAAGTTGGTTTACTCCATAGAACGGGCTTTGGGGGGTCGTGTGGTCGTGCGGCTGACAGGAGCTGGCACCTCTCCTCTGCCTTAGAATTTGGACGTTACGCGGCAGTGTTGGATAATGTCTAAATGTGGTTATTTTTGATTGAAAATCTTCATCATTATTTTTTGATTTTCTCCCCATGTCTTTAAGAGTACATAAAATTTGAATTTTAAATCAAAAGAAAATGGCTATTAATATCATTCTAATACATTCCTCAAATTACTCTTAAGTAATTAATGCTGGATACGTAAATTTCCTATGAAACTTCTATATAAACATATGTATATCGATTCATGTGTAAGTAAGAAGTTTCGCTCCCTATCCCATTCATCCAAAGGGTATCAATCAGTCTAGCCCATTTGTCTGGCAGTCTGCCCAACGTTTGAACTTGTTCTGCTGTTGCTATTGCGTTGCGGCTCTGCTGCTGTCAAAGAAAGTGCAGGCGGCGACACCGCAACACCTACACACCCAACCACCCACCCACCCACACACACTTCCATAGGAGATAGGAGTCAGATTGGTGGCTGACTGGTGGCTGGACAGGTGCTCTGCTGGCGCCAAACCGCAGATTTTGGTACCGCGTTGCGCTCATTTGGGAGGTTCCACAGACAACTCGCGTTATGGGCAGCCAGCATGACGCTGTAGCTCCAGCTCCCAGGCCCGTTTCTGTGGCTGTGGGACAAATTCTGTGGTTCAATTTGGGGCCCATTGACACCATTGGGCCATTGGCATGGTCATTATCAGTATCAGTGCGTGATCATCGTGTCATTGTCAATATGTTCTCGGTCCCACAAATACCAAAAAATTAATTACCTCTCTTTCATGTGTTGGCCGATAAGTTGGGGGGCCCCATCCGTTCAGCTTGGTGGTCGGTGTTCGGTCGTCGGTGGTCGGCCAGAGATTAGGCTTTCCCCAGCCCCTCTTCCCTTCTTCCTTTGTTATTGCTTGCGACACTTGTTCGTTCGGTTGCTGCCACTCATCGGGGGCCACTCGATGCCGCAGGGGTAATCGTTGAAATTTTGTTGCCATTGATTTCATTTCGTTGATTGATTGCCCACTCGAAGAGCGCTTCTTTTCTGCCACCCCTCCCCTCACATCTCACAGGAAACCAAACACCAACTGCAAGCGATCCTTTCTGGACACTCTCTCAAACACCCCACTAGTCCCCCACTCAACCACACACCCTCAAACCATCATATTTTGATAGCTTTTCAAGTCCTACCCTATTTCAATGGAATTTCACATTCGAAATTCGCGCCCAAAGCTTTGCCGTTATGGCCGGTGCTGGTGCCCAACAGGTGGCGTGCCTTAAGTGCCACGCGGAACCCGTGCTCCCTGTACTCCCCGGAGCCAGAAAAAATAAGATTAACATCGTCTAAGCACCATTGCGTGCAGCAGTGCAACAAATCACGTCCCGAAGCACCCACCAGGACAACGACTTTATTACTTTTATGACTGCGGTTACCTTCAGGCTCCAGTTTTGGCGCAAAACTTTCAGCTGCCACGTGCGTGGCAGGGCGAGGCTCCTGTTCCTTGCTGCCGTTGCTGCGGTTCACCGGCTCCATATGATAGCTAGAAACGCATTAAGAGAGACAACCGAAACTGTGGCGGGACATGAACAAAACAAAAGCCGGACGGAAATCGAAGTGGGAGGTTCGGAAAGGAGACGCTGAGACGGCATATATGCGTGGCTCTCGGTGGCCTACTATTTTCGAATTCTCGGTAAAAAGCGCTTTTAGTGCTCATTGGACTGCGACTAATCATTACTGTTGGTAGACAAAGCGAAAAGCGATGTTGTTTTCTTTAATCAGAGCACGGAGTGGCAGTATCGGGAAAGATACAAAAATTAAGCAAAATATTATAAGTTGCGAATCACTGAGGCTAAGGACTGGGATATGCCCTCATCAGAAATGTCCATTCAAAATTTAAATACCCGTTTTTCGGTGTTTTTTCAGCAAACAGTCGCACTTTTATACAGTGCTCGAAAATGCCAGCAGTAGCAGTGCTGGAAAACTAACCGATAGAACGAAAATGTCCGAAAATTAATTGTTATTACGTTCCATTTGAAAGATGAGTTGTGAATTTGTGTTTAATTATTTTGAGATGCGAATTGTTAATAAATATTTCGTTTTTCAAAGAATAATACATTTAAATACCAGAAAAACGTATTTTATTTTATGACTACCAGGCAGTGATACCAGACCACGCAGTGTTCATTCTGTGCAGTGCTGCCACTCTCACGCACTTGTCAATTCCCTTTTGAGTGTTTACTTTACGCAGCCTCCCTTTTAATCCCATTTTCATCTGCTGGTCGTGTGTGTCTTCGCGTGCGTGTGCAAGCTCTCATTTTTAATGTTTTGATTTGTTTCGTTTTTGTTCTACCAACTTTTGGTTTTACCTCTGACAAGTTTTTCCGTTATCCGGAAAAATGCTACAACCATTCCCAATTCTGTTCCTGCCACTTCTGTTGGCGGTACTGGTACTGCCACTTAATCAGGCAGTATTGGCCGATTCTGATACCCAGGCGGCAGCTGCCTGCAGCAACCTGCAGCGAGCCGACATAGAACGTCGTCTGTCCACCAAGACGCCCTATAGAGCTATAGCTAATTATGACGAAACGCCGCCAAAGTACGCGGGTGGGTATTGAGCCAAGCCGAGCCACTCCAACAGCTGATTTTACGTATTTCATCTGTTCTCTTCTCTCCTCCGATTCGGTTTCGCTAAGCAAGGCTGCCACCCTACTCGAATCTGGTCGGTGATTCGCCATGGCAGTCGGAATCCCAGCAAGAAGGTCATATTGCGCGCCCAGCAACGTCTCGTGGAGTTGCAGCAGCGCTTGCTCAGCCAGCCACATCCAAATCTCTGCCCGGCCGAAATAGAGCAGCTCCGAGAATGGAGCTGGGGGCATCTGAACGCCACCGAAGATGAGAAGCTACTGGTGGCCGAGGGCGAGGATGAATTGATCGAGCTGGCCGAACGTATGCAGTTGCGCTTCCCCTCGCTATTGCCGGACATATACGATCCCACCTGGTACTACATAAAATACACGGCCACCCAGAGGACGCTCAAGAGCGCCGAGAGCTTTGCAACGGGTCTGTTTGGGCGTCATCGAATTCACGCGGTGCGTTATCCCCGACCGGTGTACCGGGATCCCGTGCTTAGGGTGAGTGCAATATACTTTCAAAATTACATTTAAATTTAAATTGAGCGCGCTCTAAGCGATATTTTTCTTGAGTCTGTCTGGCAACACTGCACGGCAAGAAAATAAATTCAAAGAGGAAAAGTGTGACACGAAATGCGCCTGTGTGCGTGTTTTTTCTGTTTCAATTTGTGTGGTATTATGTTTTGTGTGGCATTATGTCTGCGACCCCAATGAACCCGTCGCTATCCAGCAGAGAATTTGGATTTGGTTTGATTTGAGTATTTTCGTGTGCGCATTTGTGACTGGAAAAGCAATTAAGTGAATCATTTGGAGGTCACCGTGCGGTATCGGCACCAAAAGATTTTGTTAGAACCACACATCCGGGAATAGTAAAACGTAAAACGCGAACCCCATCTTGGTGGTCGGCCGTCAGAAGGCCGTCGCTGTCGCCGTCGACTGCATGCATGCGTGTGTGAGTGTACAATTATATGTGTGCATGTGTGTGTGCGTGTGTGTTTGCGTATGCGAGCGAACGAGAGTGGAGTGCGAAAAGTGTTTGGTTATGTGCAGCAGTAGTTGTTGAGAAAAACGGATTCTGCCGTTGAAACTGCAATTGAAAACGTAATCGCCCTCGTCACGGGAATGTCCCGTGCCTAGACCAAGGCCTCCCCAGCACAGCCCGACAGTCCCCTGCACTCCACAACGACAGCAACAACAACAAAAACAACAACACACCACACACATTGTATGTGATTCGGATTAGCGTTTGTGTGCGTGCGTGTGATTTCGAATCGAAATTGAAGCATGCTCGAATCGCGTTACAGCGCCATGCCCAATGCAGCCTCCAACGCAGATGCCGTCGGCAGCGCCACCGTCGTGGGCGTCGATGAAAGCAGCAACAACAGCGGCGGAGGCGGTGCTGAACCGCTTTTCGCCAACAACCACACAAGTACCAACAATAGCAACGACAGCAGCAGCAATGGGAGCGCTGTCGACATTGGCAGCCTAATGATTGGCCAGGATGGCCCATCCAATCCCAACAACAAGACAATCAGCTCCTCCTCGAACAGGCCGCCGCACGAGCGCGAATGGGAACGGGAGTGGGAGCGGGAACGGGAGCGGGAATGGGAAAGGGATCGTGGCGATCGCGATAGCGAACGTGACCGCAGCCAGTACGCCGGTGGCCCATCGCTGCTCGTCCAGCTCTTTCACTTTGACGAGGTGCCCATCAGTTTCCATTTTGGGCATAGCGAGCACGAGGACTCGTGCATCTCGTTCTCGTTCAGTGCCAAGCGCCATCTGGAGGTCATCGAGGGACTGAAGTACGAGCGCCAGGCATGGCGCATCCGGGAGCGCATGAAGACGGCCAGCGTGGCCTTGGTGCTCTGCCTGAACATCGGTGTGGATCCGCCGGATGTGGTGAAGATACAGCCCTGCTCCCGCCTCGAATGCTGGATCGATCCCAGCTCTGTGTCGCCGCCAAAGGCCATGGAGCTGATCGGTAGCAATCTCCAGATGCAGTACGAGCGCTGGCAGCCCCGAGCCCGCTACAAGAAATGCCACGATCCCACCGTCGATGATGTGAAGAAACTCTGCACATCGCTGCGTCGCAATGCCAAGGGTGAGCGCATCCTCTTCCACTACAATGGGCATGGTGTGCCCAAGCCGACGGCCAATGGAGAGATTTGGGTGTTCAACAAGACCTTCACGCAGTACATACCCCTGAGCATCTTTGAGCTGATCACATGGATGTCGGCGCCCTCGATCTATGTGTACGATTGCTCCAACGCGGGCATCATCATCAACTCGTTCCAACCGTACGCCGAACAGCATGAGCACGAGCTGGAGAAGGCCCTGGCCATTGCCCAGCAGCGGGGCTTGGCCCATCTCCAGCCTGGCTCTATTCCGGGCTCTGGATCCGCCGCCTCCTCTGTACAGCTGCCGACGCAGCTGGTCAGCTATAAGAACTGCATACATTTGGCCGCGTGCGCGGCCAACGAGATACTGCCGATGAATGCCCAACTGCCGGCAGATCTCTTCACCAGTTGCCTGACCACGCCCATAAACATTGCCCTCAAGTGGTATGCGATGCAGGAGAAGCTGGGGATGGTGCCGCGCATCCAAAGCGAACTGATTGACAAGATTCCAGGTAAGAACTAGCACCATTCCGCCTACCCACTGATGGCTGAACCCACTCTGACCCTGTGTGCTCCCTGTGCTTCCAGGCAAAGTCAACGATAGACGGACCATGATGGGCGAACTCAACTGGATATTTACGGCCATCACGGATACGATAGCCTGGAATACGCTCCCACGGGAGCTGTTCCAGCGGCTGTTCCGCCAGGATCTGCTGGTGGCCAGCCTCTTTCGGAATTTTCTGCTTGCGGAGCGCATCCTGAGGAGTCACGACTGTACGCCCGTATCGCTGCCGGCACTGCCGCCCTGCTACCGACATCCGATGTGGAAGGCCTGGGATCTGGTGGTGGATCTGGCCCTGCAGCAGCTCCCAGAAATACTGGACCATAGCGCCCCGTATCGGCAGCTTCCGTTCTTCGAGCATCAATTGACGGCCTTTCAAGTGTGGCTGGACAGCGAGTCCGAGTCGCGTACACCGCCCGAACAGCTGCCGATTGTGCTGCAGGTGTTGCTGTCGCAGGTACATCGCTTGCGGGCCTTAGAGCTGCTGGCCCGCTTCCTGGACCTCGGACCCTGGGCCGTCAATCTGGCCCTGGGCGTCGGCATCTTTCCGTATGTCCTCAAGCTGCTGCAGAGTTCAACGCGCGAACTGCGCCCGGTGCTGGTGTTTATTTGGGCCAAGATATTGGCCGTGGATCCCAGCTGCCAGGTGGATCTTGTCAAGGAGTACAAGTACTTCCTGTCCGTGCTGCAGGACAGCACCGTCTCCAAGGAGCACCGCAGCCTCTCCGCCTTTGTGCTGGCCTCCATCGTACACAATTTCCTGCTCGGACAGACGAGCGCCCTGCAGGGACCCCTGCTCTCCATATGCCTGGAGCAGCTGAACGACCAGAGCTGGCTCCTGCGCCAGTGGCTAGCCATCTGCTTGGGCATGCTGTGGCAGAACTTTGAGAAGGCCCGCTGGTCGGGGGCCCGCGATCTGGCCCACGAGAAGCTCTATGTCCTGCTCCGGGACTCGATCCCAGAAGTGCGAGCGGCCGCCGTCTTCGCCTTGGGCACCTTCATCAGCTCCGTGACGGACCGCAGCGAGCAGCAGGCGAACAACATTGATCGGATCATAGCCATCACTCTCCTGGAGACTGTCGGGGAGGATATGTCGCCGCTGGTGCGCATGGAACTGGCCGCCGCCCTCCAGTGGATGGTGCTGCTCTTCGAGTCGCAGTTTGTGGCCGTCTATCTGACCGAGAATATGCGCAGCAGCCATGCCAACTCCACCTTTGTGATGCTCCAAGGCGGCAATGCCCTGCCAACGGGTGCCCATGCCCTCGCCTCGTCCACCCACAGCCTGGAGAGGCATGTGACGATGCGTCGTGGTGTTAGCTCCAGTTCCATATCCAATATGGGCACGGGCTCCGGCTCCGGTTCGGTCAGTCTGGGTCTCACAGCTTCAGGAGCAGGAGGAACAGCAGGAGCAGGAGGACCCAGTCGAACCGGCAAAAGCAGCGGCGAACGCTCTGGTTCCGTGGGAGGAGTGGCAGCAGGGGCAGGCGTGGCCGGAGGCACCAACAGCATACCTTTTCAATCGATCTTCACCAAACTGTGGCTGGGCATCTGTCAGCTTGCCCAGGATCCGTTCCCTCAGGTGGCCGTCACCGCACAAAAGATTGTCCATCACGTGCGTGACACCGCCCACTGTCCGATCATGGCCGCGAAGGAGGCCACGATGGCCACGGCCTCTGAGAAGTGCAACAGCTTGAGCGTCAGTCTGCCTCCCAGTCCCAACACGCGTGGCACCTATCTCGGGGTTGCCGGGGGAAGCGCCCAATCGCCGCCCGTGGGCTGCACCACCGGCGGGCATGCGGGCACAGGCGGCGGCACCACCAATGTGGGTGCCAGCCATTGGGCCCAGAAATTGCGTCTGTCGGGTAGTGCCACGGGAGGAGGAGCCGCCGGTGCATCGGGGGATCCACAGATGATATTGCAGCGCAAGCTGCGGACCAGCTCGATCAACGATGAGACTGACAGCGGGCCGACCTATGTCCGCGGCGGCAGCGGCGTCGGACCAGGAGTTGGAGGAGTGGCCGGCGGACTGGGACCCGCACTTGGAGGAGAGACAGCTGGCGGTGGCAGCCATTCGGCGCGTAGCAGCGGCAGCGAGAGCAATCACTACCACGAGTCGGGCAAAGGCCACGGCAGCCATGGACAGGCGCTGCAACCCATAATCCAGACAGAGTTCATACCGTGGGCCATCTCCTACTTTACGCGTCCGGGCAAGCATCGCTACAGCTCGGCGGAGGGTAAAGCGGAGGGAGAGCAGCGCTATCCCGTGGATCGCAATTCCCAGGAGTTGCGCACGCGACGGTATCGCTACCAGCGCAACGAACTGATACGCCGACAGGCGCGACGCCCACAGAGTCACCAAAGCGAACAGAAGGGCCAAGGGCAGTCACGGAGGCTGCAGCATGGCCAGAGTTCTGATCAGTTTGGGTACGATGTGTGCAGCTGGAGCCGGAAAACCCAATTCACGCCATCGATTGTGAAGTTGCTGCCGTACGAGTCCCAGATAGCCGTAGCCTATCGCGAGAAGGTCCTGGTCTACGATTTTGTGTGGAATTTGGTGCGCACCTATGCCGCGGAGGCGTTGGTAGGCCACGGCACCAAGGGTACGGGCACTGGAACGGGGGCTAGTGCGGGCGGCAGTGGCTCTGGCTCAACCTCTGGCTCATCTTCTTCCCTAAACGGCAGCACGCCCCGCAAGCACTCGTCGGGTCTGTCCGGACTGATGGCCGTGCCCACGTTCGCGCGGGTCAGCAGCATCGAGTTCTTGAATGCCCAGGACCAGGCCCTCACATTGGTGGCCCACGATGATGGCATCGTAAGGGTGTGGCAGCCACCAATGGGTGAGGACTCAGTTGGATCGATGCAGCAGCAGGCCAAGTCTCAACTCATCACCGCCTGGACAGCCCTCGCGCCGGCCAACAGCGCCAGCCAGCAGGTGGGGACAGGAACAGGAACCAGCACAGGCACAGGAACTGGCACACGACAGCGCACCAGCATTGCGGGAAGCGGAGGAACCATCAAGAGCAGCGTGGATCAGTCAGTCGGCGGCGGATTGCCCAGTAGTATGGGCAGTTCCAACATCATCACGGCCTGGCAGCAGTACAGCCAACGACTGGTGGTGGGCGGCGGCGGTTGCCGATTCCTGCGCATCTGGGACGTGGAGCGGGAGCTCCGACTGAGCGACATTCAACTGCGCCGCAACGAGACGACCGTACGCGTTCTCAGCCCCTATTTGCCAAACCAGAATTGTGAACTGATACTCGCGGGCTGCGAGGACGGCAGCGTGCAACTGATCGACATGCGCTGTGCCACACGCTATGCCCCCGTCTGTGTGTACAAGCCGCGACGCCACGATGCACCCATACTGCACGCGTACATGCGACCAAATGAGCCGCTCCTAGTGGCAGGCTGTGAAAACGGAACGATCAGTGTGGTGGATGTGAGGAACGGCGGTGCAAAGTTCCCCATCGGCACTGGGGATCGGGTGCTGTACCAGTGGGATGCTGGAGCGGATATCACAGCCATTTCTAGCCATCAAATCGAGGGCACTGTGGCATGTGGTAATGCCACGAAGATCTGCATCTACTCACTGAAGGGGGACCTGCAAAAGGTGCTGCGGACCAACGAGGGATTCATTGGGCCCAAAATTGGGCATCCCACCTGTCTATCCTTCCACGCGTACAAGGCGCAGTTGGCAGTGGGATTTGTGGACAACATGGTCGCGATCTACAGTCCCACGCCAGGTATACACAAATCCTCCATTCATTTCATTCCATCACTTATCGTATGTAAATACTTACACTTATTCTCCGTAGGTCGGGACAATCTTTATCCTTATCGTTTCTTCCAAAACGAGGGGGAGGGGGCACACATGTTTTTATGTTTTCTAACCCGTGTTCCTGCTTTTCGTACCTTTTCTAGTTCTATAAACTCTGCGATAGATGGAGAACTGACGTCGATAAGAATCCCGAAACTTTTGTTAATGCACGACGGTTCACCGAAGAGCCGGAGATGCAGTCAGCGGTGGAGCATGTGCGGAGCAGCACTCAGCTGCCGGACTTGAGTCCCGAGGATGTGGAGCTTATGTATATGGTGTGCGCCTTCGAGACAGCCTGGCAGCGGAGACGGCAGCACGAATCGGTCTGGTGCAGCTTCTTCGATGTGGATTCCTTGAGGGCCTTAGAGTTCGCCAAGGATCTGGAGTACTATTGGAACGATGGCTATGGCTATGAGCTAACCCATCGCATTGCCTGTCCGGCGATAGCTGATATGTTTGCGGCCATCGAGTGAGTGCGAATGTTCGCGCAATACTTTAAGTCATTCTTCATAGACATTTTCTTGTGTGTTCCCTCACAGCCCAGTGTCACAGGCCATGCCCCGAGTCAATGCCACGTTCTACTTCACCCATTCGGGCACACTGCTGAAGCTGCTGGCCCATCTCGGTCTGGCCAAGGACAAGGAGGCACTCACCCACAAGCATTTCGGCAGAGACCGTCTCTGGCGAACCAGCGAAATCGATGCCTTTGCGACCAACTTGGCTTTTCTGCGCTACGAGTGAGTTATTCCATTGGCCTCCGTTTATTTGTAGACTTTAATTCTTGTCTTTTTGCGTAACAGTTGTGAGCAGAAGCCGCCTCATGTCCTGGTGCTGCACCAGGAGCGTGTAGTCCGCCTGTCTGGCTGCCCACAAGACAAGGACCTGTGCCCACTAGCGACGATACGCCGCCTATATGAGGATAGTGTGGAGCGCTGCGACTTCGAGGCCCTCTGCCAGGTCGAAGACGCCAAATGAGATGTCCGCCTGCCCGCCAGCTACTGCTGCTGCTGCTGCTCCGATGCTCTGTTGCCACAGTGCAGAACTTTGTGAAGGGATTCATCGGAATGTTTACAATACAAAACGGAAATTGATTGGATTACAGATGGAATAGATGCGAATAGAAGATTCAAAATGGAACCCTAATTGTAGGGTTAGCTTGTAAGCGAGAACACAGAGTGGAGTTGGTTAGAGATCTGTGTGTTTTGTATGCCTTATGGATGGATGATCTAATCCAGCCCATAATGAACGAACATTGGAACTGAGCGAGTGTGATAGAGATTGTGAGAGGCAAAGAGAGAGAGAGAGAGGGAAACTCACAGCAGGAGTTAGAGCAGGATGGAGAATGAGAGCAAGGGATTCAGAATATTTACACTATCCAAAGTACTTTACCATCTATCTATCTCTCTTTATATATAAATATATATCCATATATATATATATCTATAAATAACTACTGACTGTCCCAACCCGCCCCCACCCCCCGCAGGCTGCTCTAAAAATTATTCGTTTCTTTTTTTCAATAATTTAGTTATTTTTTGTTGTTATTCACATACTTAACCTATACCCTACCAGCCCCTTTTGTACATATATAAATACTGATGTCTTAGATTTAATTCAATCTAGAAACCATAAACACACACAAACGGAAACATAGATACATATAGCTCTAGTATATAACATTATTTAAGCAGAAGTTCTACCTTTCCTTGGCCCCGCAGAAAAATCAACTCAAAAAAAACAAAAACAATTACTGTTGTTGTGCGCTAAACCTGTGTTATATGTAAGGAACAAATAGGCATAGGGGCATTTAAGGGTTCCCAATGTGAAAGGATAAATTGTTGTTATCGATTCTTAAGCAAATCGGGGAGAAAATGTCACCGCCTCTCACCCCTCGAGAATTACACAAAGAGTCGTAAAGAGAGTGACGTGACTGAGTGAACAGGAGTTTCCGAGGACAGTGGCCACAGGGCCAGAGTACCGGAGCTTGAGAGCGGAGCTAGAGAATATATACAGAGAATATATATATGCATATAGTGCCCAGAACACCACTCTGTACATAGCACTTAAAACTTTAATCACTTTTGTCGTAATTATGTTTGTCCTAAAACCCACACAAAACAGTACAACTAAAATACAACGTAACACAAATTCTAGTTTAAAGTTAAACACGCTTGGACGTTCTTCTTTTTGTTTTGTTTTTTTTTTTCTCAATTTGTTTAAGCTAAAAATAAAGAAAAACACACAAGAGAACAAAAATCCACAACACGAGAAGAGCAAAAATCAATGGGGCAATGACGGACTAAGTTTGAGTGGATTTTATTTATTGCCTTTTGTATTTTGTTCTGTTTTTGCGCTTAGAATACTCGTATTCTCGTAACCCGCGGTACTCCCGCACCGCACCCTAGGACTAGGGTGTCTTCTAATCGGGGAAATCGTATGTAACAGGAGGTTCATACAAATTGAATTGTAATCGTTTGAAAGAATCAAAGATTTAAAATAGAATAGAAACCATAAATGGCTTAAAAACTAAAGTGTGAATTCCCCAAAAACAGATAAGGGACTCCTTCGATTTCGGCATTATTAACATGGATCAATCCCTCTGAAACGGAGCTTCCCACACATGAGAAATGGTTATTTTACATGTACATATTATATCCAAATAGCGTAGGTATCTTTGTAGTCGAAATACTATAGTCGACTATAGACCCATAGCATTCTTACGAACTTGTTTTTTTTATTTTTGATATTTGTCAACTTCCCGTATTTGCTTAGCGTGTGCTCTGACTAGTGTTTGCCGATAGCTAATTTGTGTTCTTACTCGACAAAATGCAAAATTCCATTCCACATTGCCAGCCGACCAAAGGCTAGCCCTTAAGTTTGGCATGGAAATTCGATTCGAATTACTTTACTGTCTATGCAAACAATTTTTCGAATATTTTCGAACTGCCCGAAGATTTCTGCAGTATACGAGGGGGGTTCTATTCAAAGACTTTCGTTTGGATCTGGATCTTTACAGAGTGTTTTGGGATCCTCCAATCCCATCGGAGGGAACTGTTCCCCTGTTTATCTAGCTAAGTTTATTTGCAATGAAAGCGGAAACCGAAACACCTCGAGGGTCATTTCTGAAGATGCTCCACATGCGTCCATCCAGCGGCTCAAAGCACAACCAAGGAACTTTGTTCGAGATTTTTCCCGTGTGTTCTGAAACTGTAGCGCCTGCACTCTCAGTAAGCGGGCAGAGATGAAAGCTTCCGGTCCATGGCAACAGGTTGGCTTCATCCCTTACCAGCCAAGAAAGAGCAGAGCTTTTTGCTAGCTGAAAGCTGCAGCTGTGAGGACGTCACCTGAGAGCATTGGCTCGGCCCTCGTCGGAATGAACGACCGAACGGACGGGTCGAACTTCGCTCAGCGCGCAGGCGTCGTAGAGGCACCTCGCGACTGAGACCGACACCGAGGCCGAGACGGAGACGGAGACTCTGACTGAGCAGCGATGCACCAGCACCAGCAGCAGCACCAGCAGCAGCAGCAGGCAGGCAGGCAAAAGCACCCGCAGCATTTTGGGCAAAAAAAAAAAAAAATTAAAAAAAAATACGCTTGTAAGTTTCAGTGCGCTTGTTGTCGCTGTGGTAGGCGCGTCGTTTTGGCTTTATAAAAATTGTTGTATCTTCCTCCTGGTGTCGCTTAAATAATATATATTGGCTTTTTTTTATGTTTGGTTCGTTTTTGTTTCTTGTGTGTTTCGTTTGTTTGTTGGTGAGTTTCGGGCAGCGGTTTTTCCTGTTGTGGCCAAAAACAAAAAAAGGCGAAAACAGAAAGGAAAATATCGTTATTCCAGCAGCTGTCCTCAAGCAAATTGCGGGGGTTGTCGGTGGTCCTGTATACAGGTCCGTGCGCCCGTTTGCCCATTCGCCCGTGTGTCCGTGCAATCCAATCAATCCTTTCCCTGAATCACCTGATGAGGGTCCCGGGTTCCGGGAGATGTGTACGGCGGTAGATATGACCTAATTTTTGTGTGGCTGCCCTGTAGCCAGGACACAAACCATCAACAACCCACTCATCCCAAGCATGAAGACCCACCCCCACCCACCGCTCGCCACCAGAACACAGGCACTTGACTGGTTTCCTCCTACTTCCGCCTCCTCTAATTAGATTCCAATTTTGATTGGCATTCGTTCTCTCTCCACCGCATTCCTTTTTCAGTTACCGGAAATGTTCTAGCACCAAGGCCCTAGGCCCCCACGCATCCAGCCCACCGCCCAACGCACCACCCAACGCGCCCAACGCATACGTCAGAGCTGCTGCAGCTGCAGCTATAGATACAACTACAACTACAGGCGACCGCAACAGTCAGAGAGAGAGAGAGAGAGAGAGAGAGACGCCTCCATCCATCCATCCAGCAGCATCTGCTCGAGCCATGGAGCAGCTGTGCTACCTGGCGCTGAGCTGCCTCCTGGTCATCGTGGTCCTCTATGGGCTGCTCGAGCTGCACTACTTCCTGCGCATGTGCCTGTGTGTGGTGCTGGCGCGTTTTGTGAAGCGACGCTGCCACATACTGGACGCCACCACGGTGAACGGTGAGTGGGAGTCCCAGACTTACCCGTTGTGGGTGCACTAATTGGTTAGTCTCGGACCCTCACCAGGTCTATGCCTCACCAACGATGTGGACACGCTGCTGTACCACATGAACAATGCCCGCTACTTCCGGGAGCTTGACTTCGCCCGCGTGGACTTCTACGAGCGGAGCAGTCTGTATCGCACCATCACGGGCATGGGGGGATCCGTGTTCCAGGGCGCGGCCACCATACGCTATCGTCGGTTCATACGGCCCTTTCATCGCTTCAAGATTGTATCCAGGGTGAGTGTTACGGTGTTAACCCCACCGCCCCTACCTGTGGCATTCTCTGAGCCCTGCCCTTTCGCTGGATTTCGATCTCTCCTGCAGATCGTGTACTGGGATGACCAGTCGCTGTTCATGGAGCACCGCTTCTTGCGGCCCTCGGACAAGTTTGTGCACTGCATAGCCATTTGTCGGCAGCGCGTCATCGATGTGTCCATGGAGGCGGTAATGGCAGAGCTACTGCCGCGGACGGCCTCGGACCACTTCCGGCCAACGGAACGGCACGTGGCACCCACTTCTGGAGCTAGCCTGCCGCCCATGGCGGTAGCCGGGGGTATCAGCAATCCCGCGATGGACCAATCCTCTCTGGCGGAGAACGGACATGCAGCAGTGACAGCAGCGACACCCACAGCAACAGTGACGGCGCTGGGGCACTGCGCAAAGCTAAAGCCATCGCTGCCGCCGGATCTGTCCAAGTGGATCGAGTACAATGACATGTCCAGCAAGAATCTGCGCAGCGGCTGCTGACGGGAAACTGGAACTCGTCGCCTCACCCGGAAACTTTTCTCAGCTCTCAGCTGTTTGCTGAGAAAAACAAACTGTGCTACTCGTACTATGTATACATGTTTAAGTGGTCCAAGTGACCCTAGGCGTAAGTGTCCGCCCCTAAACCCTAGCTTTATCTAATGTATGATGATCATCATTCATGTCTGAACCAAACCCCCACACCCAAATCCCCCCTCCCCCCATTGGTAGTCCCAAGTGTGTGTAAGATTATGATGTACAATGATTGTCTTTAGTAAAACAAATGAAAAACTTTTCGCTAACGGGTTCTCTCTCTTCCTCTCCTCCCCTATCCACTCCTTTCCTATTCTCACTGGTTGAATCGCCCGAAAGTATGCTCCTGGAACAGGCATTCGTCGGTTCTCGTCGTCTGCAGAGAAGAGTCTGTCGATGACTGATTGATTGAAATCCGCCCCTTGACTTGATACTTTTACCGTTTTGGGTAATTTACAGTTAAACAACCTGGCTAGCGTCCATAGTTCACTCCCACGTATTTGCCCATCGCCAGTAAACTTTGTAATTCCACATTTACCCGCCAATGTGCTAATTGAACACGTGATTCTTCCACTCCCGCTTAGTCATCGGAATCGCAATCGGAAATCAATCGATCGGCAACAAGAAAGAGTAACCATTTGTTTACGTTGCATATAGTACTCTGCATCTGCGTTTATCATAAACACACCAAGAAGCACTCTCTGAGAAGTGGCACTCTTTCTCTTTCTGGGCCTTTGCACTTATCGCTCCGCTGCTGTTGCTGCTGCCGCTGCTGCTGCTGCTGCTGCTTCGAGTGGTCTTCTCTCTCTTCCACTTTGGCCAGCTTGGCAGCTTTCTTCGCTGTAGTGACGGTGACGCCGCTGTTCAGTCTTCTCTGGCCTTGCCCAGTCAACGGTTGTTGTGTCTCCGGAATCGTATCCACGCCAGCTGAGCGTCACTCTGTGTGTGTGTGCCTGTGTGAGTGTGTGTGAGCGAGAGGGATCGATTATTGCAAGTGTAAGTAGATTTCCAGAGCTGGAATTGTCGCACTGCTTGCCAGCGGGTTCAGTGCATACGATTGACACCCGCCCCGCGCGACGGACTTTGGTTGTAGGCAAGACGCCGCACGGGGCGGGACGAGGCCAAAGTCTGTTGCAAAACTTTCGCTGAAGCACCTAACGGGTTTTCTCATCTATCTTCCCATCCCACAGCAAAATACAACGAGAGTGTGTGAGAGGAACCAGAGACCAAGCGAACCATGTCGTGGTTAGTGCTTCTACTGATCCTGTACGTGATCTGGGATGTGAACTACTTCATCCGCTGCGTGTTCACCGTCTTCGCCGGCCGGCTGTTCCAGCGCAAGCGCAAGGTGACAGAGAGCACCTCCATCTACGGGCTGTGCACCTCCCAGGATGTGGACATCTTCATTCGACACATGAACAATGCCCGCTACCTGCGCGAACTCGACTTTGCCCGCTTCCATTTCTACGCCCTCACCGGCCTGTATGAGCGCATCCGGGAGCGGCGCGGCGGTGCCGTGCAGGGTGCCAGCAGCGTGCGGTACCGCCGCACCATACCCATCTTCCATCCGTACAAGATCCAGACGAAGCTCGTCTGGTGGGACGACAAAGCCATCTACCTGGAGCAGCAGTTCGTTACGCTGTCCGACGGTTTTGTGCGGGCCGTCGCCCTCTCCAAGCAGTGCATCACGAACTGCGACGTCCAGGAGCTGCTCAAGACCTACCCGGAGGCGGCCAAGCGACCGGAGATGCCAGCCGATCTCAAGCTCTGGCTGGACGCCATCGAGCTATCCAGCCAGAAGCTGCGCAAAGACAAGTGAGCCAGAGAGTAGCACTCGACTCGGAGCACCGGGATGACGATGATGGCGGCACCATTTACATAATGACCTCTGCGCCTCGACGCATCTCCAGCTCATTAAGTTTCTTCTACCTCTACTGCTTTCTGCTGCTTCTGTCGATCTTTCTTTTTCCTCTTAGTTTTAATAAATACATTTTGTAGAGATTTTTGTATGGAAAGGTAAACGAGATCTCCCAACTTTCCTTTATGCTAAGTTCGCCTGCCACTGGATCATAGTCGATGGCTCGTGGGGGGTTTTTTCGCTGGTTCCGTTGTGGCTCGGCTCCGCTGTTGCGCTGTTGCGTCAGAGATTTGGTTTTGGGAGTTGCGCCAACATTATTCAAACTTCGATTTCACATAAAAGCAATCATGGCTAATCACTGGAGTGTAGGGTGTTGTTTGAGGTACTCCTGAAATATGTATTCTCGGGTATCCATAGATAAAACCAGACTTGCTTAGATGATCTTATCCCAGATATTAGTCTCAAAACTCGTCGAATCGTCTTGTAATTGACGTATGTAAATATTAAGTATTCTCTGTAAGAGTTTTGTCTTAATGTATAGTATGCAGTTAATATGCAGGACATGCATATATGTAAAATAAGGATCCATTACTAAAACTTTCGGATTAGGTTATTCCATAGAAAACTGATCATTCCTATCTTTATTGGGATAGGTGCTATAATAATCGTAGATCATTTGCCAAATATGTATGTAGTTCTGAGCCTCAATTTATTAATTGATGGACGATGACGATGGAAAACTGTTTTAAATTGATATAATACTGCAACCTATAGCTCTCGTATAAAAATTCGACCTGCACGGGTAAGGGTATTCAAAACTGCGGTGCCAAGGCCCACCTTTTCTTTCATGTTTATGTTTTGAGTTCGTTAACCTTCCGAGGCGTTACGTTGTGGTGTTATGTTCGTTATTTTTCCGTGGCATCTATGATTACTGTTTCTTGTATTATGTGAGCGAGCGGAGCATCTTCTTTGGGTCTTTCTTTACGTCGTTTTCAATCATATGATCGTTACAGCTAACGGTTCAATAGCGTAGCCGCTTACGTCACTGGGTGCCACTTTCCATTTCCCTTTCTGTCAGAGACACATATTTCCATACATTAGCTCTTCCGCTCTCCCGCTCCCCCCGTCCTCTTTTCTCCTCTCTTTGTGCGCTTAGACGCTGGCTATTCTGCTGATTCGTTGATTTGATTCGTTTATTTAGAAATGTGGATCAAAACGTGACACTGAAATCTAAACATAAATCTCATTCATAACGTATGCAGACGGCGTTCGCGCTCTCAATTCGCCTCTCTCTCTTTTTGGCTCTATTCGGAGAGAATGCAACTATCACACTCTCTGCCATTGTTGCATGGACAAGGTGTATTTACACAAGGTGAGGCACTCCCACCAAGTGTGCTCTAAACTATAAAACTATTGAAAAATTCGAACAATATAGATGTGGAAAAAATAATTATACGATAAACTGAACATCGATTTGTTTTAATTAGCTATACAAAATGAATTTTTGATTTTTTAAATAATCTGCAACAGCAAACATATCCCCAAATTAGAAAAGGTTAAGATTTTTAGATGTTTTGTAATACCCCAGGTTTGGCGGTACAAAGCTGCCAGTAGCTGGTCCACAACATCGTATGTTTAATATGCATATACATAGATATATGCTACGACACAAAGAGGAACATTTTCATTGTCCCACCCTATACTAATATGCCATGGCCATGCTTGCATATGAAAAAGCTTCGTGCCTGCGCTCGATTCGTGCTCGATGCTCGGCTCTGCTGCGACGCCGCTTCTTTGCTTTGCTATTTTTAACTGCGACTGCGAAGAAAACCGTCGGTTTATTTTGTCGTCAAGTTTATTTCAGCAGCCGCCGCGAGCGCATCATAGAACCCGTGGACCGAGCCGAGCAGCAGTGCCGTGCAGAACAGCAGCAAAAGCGCAAAATAGAAAACTCTCAAAAATTGAAATTGTTGTAAAAATAAATTGGACAAAAAACGTGTGTCGTCGTCGAAGACAAAAAACAGATCAAACAAATTCTAAAAAAAAGCCAAAAAAGTAAATTGCAACACAATTTTTTTTTGCAGTTTAATTTTGTGTTAAATAGTGCGCGACATCGAAACACACCGATCGATACCGAATTCCGAAATCGAAACCGATTCCCCTTGGAGTGTTTGGAGTACAACAAATGTATGTGCGACTGTGGGAGGATCCAAGTCCTCCCTCATACATATCTCTATAAAGGGCCCTATTGTATACATAGATGCAACAACAAACCTTTGCAGTTTATTGACAGCCAGCCACAAAAGAGGCAAAAACCCGATTGAAACTGAAAAGAAATGCGCCAATGGGGCACAAACAAAGTAAACACAGAGATTGGCCGATCGACGGGCAAACCCCTGGCCCTGTTTTTCCAGTCCCCTCCTCAGAGACCAAAACAGCAAGAAAAACAGAAAGGAAAGGCTAGGCTTGGGTAGCCGCAGATTAAAATACTCTTAAAGTTCGATTGTTACATGGAATGATATGTTATCGATCGTATTCCCATCAAACTTCGCCAAATTACATAAAAGAGAACTATGAGTAAACTAATTCAAGTCAAGTTTCGGCTGGTTTGTCTGTAAAAACGAAAGTTTTGCCCCTAAGACTTGATTTACGAGCTGTCTCTTGTTATGACAGCTCTGTTTCTGCGACAAAGCTGGTTTTAGTTAAATTAAAGAGGATTATATAGAGATATCATTAGTATTCTTACGTTTGAATCACAAACTGCTCATCTTTAGTGGAGTTGTGACTCATTAGATGTGTCTCATAATATTGGCATGGGGATCTGGTACCATCTGCAAAACTGAACTATTTCAGAATCAGAATCGAAGAGTTTTATGTTCCGGTCATATTGTAAAACTGTAATACTCTCTTTTGCATAGTGTATCAAAAGAGAAAACTTTTCGTAAACGACGACACTTTGAAAAGACCAACAGCAGTAAGAGCTCTCGGAGGTAGATTGGCTAGTCAATGGTCAAGAGAGACATCGGCAGACGGTGAAAATCTTTTCATTGCTCTGCCTGCTGCTGCTGTTCCTGCTGTTGTTGTTGTTGTTGTCGCAAATGTCGTCGACTTGGCGGATCTGTGCGGATTCCACTGCTTACTGCTCACTGCTTACTGTTTACTGCTTGCTGCTCGCTCTCTTTCCCTCCTCCCTGCTCTTGCGGGGAGAATGGTGACAATGGAAACAGATTTTTCACTACCCATTTTCAGTGCTTTGCCATCCACTGCACTGCTCTTCTTTGTGATCTTTTTCTTCTGATGTTTTTATCATGATCTTTGCCTCCGCACCGATTATGAAATATGTAATAATGTATATATGTATGTATGTATGTATTTTGAGAAACAGAGAATAATTTCCAGATTTGTTAACCAACAATTTCCATGGCATAAATCACTCGGGCAACATCCGCAGACCAGAGGTTCAGAGTCAGCCACAAAGCCACATTCGTAGTACTATGTATGCAGTGCTCATAGTCCAGCCCCAGCTTCGGTTTGTCCACTCTCGAATTATGATAAATGTGCAGCTGTGTGTGTGGTGGGGGAGGGGGATGAATGGAGGAGTGGGGCCGGGGCTGGGGTAAATCGCAAATTTTCAGCGTCAAATGCCATTAAGCCAGTCCAGTCCGCGTTATTGAGTTAAATTGGAAAATAAGCGAGCGACAGTTACTCTCGTTGCTGGGCCTTTGCAATTGTTCGCACTTGGAAACGATGGACTGGAACTGGCACTGAGACGGGGACTGGGACTGGCACAGGCACAGCCCTGGCCCAAGTCGCATTCTCCATGCCCCAGTAAGTCATCCCGCCTCCTCCCGCCCATTCTCGCTTATTTGCACTACTATTTCATCATTATTATGTTGGATGTGGTGGACGCTGATGATGATGATGATGATAATGATAGTTATTCCAATTACAGAGTAGCTCTTTTCCCTCTAGTTGGCATTCCACAGTAGTTCCCCGAGAATGGGTTGGGATCGTAGGAGGACTCTGGAAACAAAACTGCACGCATGCGTCTGTCGCGTGCTCTGGCCGCAACAGCAACAACCGCCCCAAGATTTCAAGTTCACATCCATTAACGAGGGTGTGGTGGGTCCATCCTCAGGGATGGACTTTGAATGATTAGATGAACGAGTCCGAACCCGCTAACCCGTCTGTTAATCCCTAATGGTGAGCAGGGCAAGCCCTCCAAGACGGAAAACGTAAACGAGTTCCTAATGCCAGAACTGCTTTCTTTTCGGACAAGGGTCCAACTACTTTCCCGCTGCGCTGCAGTGCAAGCAGTGCAGTTCCTTTCAACATATTATAATATGTACATATCTGTAGTACATTGTAAGCAGTCTTCCTCCTACTTCTCCACCTCCCTGTCTAACTGCTGACTCACATGCAAGCATCTAATCTGTGCTCTCTTGTGGCGCGAGCATTGAACATGCATTTTCCCAGATCCGAAGCTTGATTGCCACACAACATGTAATAATTTGCATAAAACCAATTGAATTTGTTTTTTTCTTTCCCATGAAAGTCGTGTAGAATGGAAATTTCGGAAGTTCGGTAGTTTGGTTCTCTTCACTTGTACACACATACTCGTATATATCTATGTATGTATGTATCTATGTACATATGTGGTTATCTTTTAAACAGTTTACAAATTTGAATGGCCCTCGATTGTATTTGTATACAAACATGCTTATTGAAATCAAAACAATGCTCTGAAGTTCTTCAGCTTCAGTTTTTCTTCTGGATTTGCATATTCATCAGAATGGTATGATGTTTATTTAGGATGATCACTTTAGAGGAGATCGTTCTCTCCCTTTTTAATCATTTTTTTTCGGCTGACATCTACTGCGTTCTTACTATTCTAGAATCTAGATCCAACGGATTCTAATGAAAGCTTTCTGTTTATTTACTCAATGAATAAAGCTTCCCAAGTCTTCCCTTGAGTGTCCGCCAGGGCAAAAGCAACAGCAAAAGAGCAAAAGCTTTCCTTGCACTTCTTTTGCCTGCGCATGGTTTCTTTTCTGGATAAATGGCTGCAGATCTGGTTGCTGTTCAATTTGTTTGTTTTCATTGGATCATATCATATTTACACACAAATACATATGTACATATGTATTTGCATAAACGAATGACTGAGTGGATGTGCATGTGTGTGTCCGTGGGGGGTGTGGGGGAATGGAAATGTGCAACAGCTGCTCTGGCCCCCACTGGCAGACACACGGACACACGCACACACACAAATTCAGTGATACTCCCATTAAATGGCCATAGACAAAAGGAAATGCCAATGGAAGCCATCAAAAAAAGAAAAAAAAAATGGAAAAAATAGCAACAATAAATTCTTTTTGTTTAAATTTATGAATTTCAGTTTTATTTATACACAAACACACACCCAGAGACACACACACTCTCACACAATGGGGTCGCCGAAAAAAAAGCTGAAAAAACAAAATCGCTTATTTAATAGATGGAAAAGAACATTTCTAATGAAATGCAGCGCGGCAATCGCAATCGCGTTGCCCATGATTTATGCCCCCACCGTGTGAGTGTGGGCGTGTGTGTGTGTAGGAGTGTGTGTGTGCCAGTGTCTATGAGTGCGGGAAAAGGGGGCATCCCCCAGCCGCCTCAAAATTAAAGCTCGCTGCATCTCTGTCATTTCTTTGCAGCTCCCGCGATGGGTAACGCCGGCTACGCGTGCATTCGCCGCACCTTTTGCTGGCTGAACATCATTCTATGGGTAAGTCACCAACACCCATCTTAAGTCCAAAAGGTATCCCTGTGGAATCACATACTATCACATACATACATATGTATGTATCGGAGAGGATCCAGAAGCCTGTATCAGGCCGAGGATAACTTAGTCATTGAAACGAATACCAATAAGTAGGTATAATGTGATCCTTAACTGATGGTTCTGAATCTGATCTGTATACCAGACTAAGATGTAGACGGTTATATAGGGTAGCCTACGGTCGATACAGCTCCTGTGCACCTACGGTATTCGTTCGTTCTTACCTGTTGATGGTGTTTCTATGCTCTCGCACGAATCGATAACAAAGACTTTGGCCGCCGGTGTTGGGGGTGGCGGTGGCGGATATGCAGCAACAGTTACAGACAGAGCAGACAGCAGACGGACAGACGGACGGACAGGCAGAGCAGCAGGCAACAAATCAAAGGCAGAACTTTGTCGACGTCACGCGTCTGCAGCGGAAGCGAGCGGTGTCGTCTCTGCCCGTCGCATTGTCTGTCTGTCATTGTCTTCTCTGGCTTTGGCGGAGCTTCAGTCTCCGGCTTCGTCTCCATCCGCTTCTCAGTTTCAGTCTCTCTTCCATTTGCTCTTTGAACTGTCAATCGATGTCAGATAAGAAGCTTTGTCCTGAATGTCGCAGATATCTGTGATAGCAGCCAGCATAAGAGTTAATCGATTGTACAAGAGTTTTCCAATCGATTGCCAGAGCACCTGTCACTCTCTCCTTCTCTAGCTGACACTCGTTCTCTTGTTTTTTGACAGCTCTGCAGCTGCGCTTTCCTGGGCGCCGGCCTCTGGCTGCGCCTGAGCTACGAGGGATACGCGACACTGCTGCCGCAACATGCCGCTCTCAGTGCGGATACGATTTTCATGGCCATTGGGGGCACTGGGTTCGTGGTGAGCTTCCTTGGCTGCTGCGGCGCCTGGGTACAGTCCCGCTGTCTGCTGGTGCTGGTAAGTAGCAGGTGAATGGATAAAGCTAGTGTTGCCACATTCTCTCGTTCTCTTTCTCGTTCTCTTTCTCCTTCTACAAAAGTACTTTATGCTGATCGTGATGCTGTTCATGAGCGAGTTCCTGGTGGGCTCCATAGCGTTCCTCTTCCGCGGCGGACTGGGACGGACGCTGGCCAACGAGCTGCGCTTCGGGATCGAGCGCCACTACAACAGCAGCGACCGAGGCTCCCTGGTGGCCCCCTCGGTGGCCGCCATCTGGGACAGTGTGCAGCAGTCGGTGAGTGCCGCCATATGCCAGTCTCCTCTATGACATTCTTCAATTCAATTGATTTCCTTTCGTTTCCGTTTCAGTTTGAGTGCTGCGGCGTATCCTCCTACGAGGACTGGTACGATATCCAATCGTGGACGGGCAAGCGCTGGGTGCCGGAGTCCTGTTGCCGCACTCTGTACGACCAACGCCAGCTGCTGACCGAAGGATCCGGCGACGGCCTCCTGCGCGTAGACTGCGGCAGGTGAGCATACCGCACATGGAACTTGAAACCCTGCTCTCCGATTGATCTCCGATTGCCCTTCCACTTCTCGTTCACAGATCCGAGAACCCTTCGCTTTGGTGGGACAAGGGGTGCGCCCACTCGCTCCAGAGCTGGTTCACCGGCCAGCTGAATGTGGTGGGTGCCATTGGACTGGGCATCGCCTTCGTCCAGCTCTTCGGACTGATCACCTCGATGCTGCTCTTCTGCACCGTCAAGCACAAGCGAGCCTCCGACACATACAAATCCTACTCGCCCTCGATCGACCCCCAGACCCGCACTAGCAGTTGGGAGGATTGAACCCGTCTGTAGTCTGTAGTCTGTAGCAGAGGGACAACATCTAACCACCAGTTGAATGGAGAATGGATGTCTCTCCCAAGGCATTTCTCTAGCTTTCCCGCTATCCCGCACTTTTGTGTTTTTTTTTTTTTTGTGTTTGTTGAATCTCTTTAGTGTTTAAACCATTCTGCGAATTGTGCCAAAAATTAATTTTATGAGAAATGTGTAGTGTTCTTTTGTTATAATTTGTAGGATAGGGCTTAGATCCTCGACAGAAACACAAACACTCACACACATATCGAAACCGGTTTAGTTAGTGGTGTATCCATATTGTGATGTGCTCTCTAGTAGTGTAAGGCCCACAAACCGAGTAGAGCGCAGGACCTAGACAACACAGTGTGTTCCATAAGTCGGCTGCGGGCCCAGTATATACTCTCGTGCTTGGTTGGGTAGGGGGGCCTACTCCTGGCCGCCTCTAATAACTAAAGCAATATACATACATATCTACTATACACAACAATACAATATCTACTATATCTACGTTATTTTAATGGAATTTTGTAGTATTCGAATAGCAACAACAAAAGAAAAAAAAACAACCAAAACCACAACAAAAACTGCCCACAAAGCAAAACAAAAGGAAGAAGTGGACTAGGAGGATGATCATAAAGAAGAAGGAGAAAAGCAGCAGCAGAAGAATTAGTTAAATAATAACATTATTATGATTATGATTATTTTATTTATATATTTATATTTATATATCGAACAGTACATTCCTAAACAGAATCAATTACACAATATTATCGCGATAAGTTACAAATAAATTAAAGTATTTATTTAAATTACATACAAAACAAAACAAAACAAAAAAACAATTAACAAGAAGGAAAGGCCTACGGACCCTTGCAGATCTATCAGATCACTCTCCATCGATAATCCCCCGAAAGCTACATGTATGATATGGCCATCCGATATATGGCAGTTCCGAATTGTAGTACGACTGACGGACATGGCTATATGGAATCGGTTGCGTATTCTGATTAGACGTCTGCAAGGGCCATTGGTGTGATCAATTATGTAACTGCCTTTCTCTTCAGAGCCCCACCAGCTTGCCCCCGATGATGTCTAGCTGAGCGGTGATGCCCCTGGAGACGCTGCGAGCCAGCTCTTTGGGTTTCTGTACAAAGAGAGAGAGAGAGAGAAAAGAGTGAGTGAGAGTGAGCGTGGAGATGACCTTGAAGACATCGGCATTTGCCGGCATCGCACGACTGTTTGCATAAGCAGTGGCCAAGGCAGACAATAAAAAGGGTAAATGCAGTGGCCAAATTAGGAACCAAAGCATAAGGAAAAAGCTGTGGAAAAAGCTAAGACCAAAGCAGTGACCAAAGCTCAGATTAAAGCAGTGGTCAAAGCAGTATCCAAAGCAGTATCCAGCTGTCGCTGTTGTCATATTGTGCAATGTAATGTGCGAACCAGCGAATGTACGAACGAACAAACAAACAATCAAACAAACTGTAAATTTCAGCACAGCACTCACCTGTATCAAGGTGTTGAGCAGATTGGAAAAGGCCTCGTAACCATTGACAATGGTCCGTGAGATGCCGTCGAACATGTCGCCATTGTTGCCATACTTCTCGTGCTCGCTAATGGTATCCAAAATGGGAACGGGCTATCCAAAAATACACACGTTAATTCGACTCTACAGTACTAGAGGGAAGCATGGCCCATCATAAACTTTAACCCACCTGGGAGAGCTCGGCCACCTTCTTTTGGCTGTTGTCGTAGGCGCTGAGGATCTTGGATTGTATGGCCTCCTGTTCGAGGTTCACCGACTCCGCTGTCTGGGACGGCTTGGGCAGCAGCGAGATCTGCAAGGATCCGGTTAGCAGTTGCAACTCCATCTCAGCAGGAGTTCAGTTTTGAATACTCCCGATACTCACTTTGAAACCGGCCGTCGCCTCACTGGCCGCTGACTGTGTGGACTCCGCCTCGGCAAATGCATCGAGGGCCCCAAACTCTTCCGCCGATACCCTGGCATCGATGGGCGTCGCTCCGTCTTGGGTCGTGGGCGCTATAGGTGTGCCGCTAGTGCAGTGCAGGAGCAGCAGTAGCATCATCAGCAGGTGCAGCGGAAGCCCCATCATCATCGTCGTTGTCGTCATCATTGCAAAACCTGTGTGGACTCTTACGAAACCGAAACTCTGAAGTAAACTGTAGTGAAGAAAACGTCGCTAACTTTCGGTCTGTCTCCGCTTTTGGCCAGTCGCTGTCTGTGCGCGGCCAAGTCCAAATTTCAACTGAATCGCCGCGTCTGCGCAACGATTTTATTGGTTTAACCCGTCCACGAGTCGGGGCTTGGACTCTGAGCGAGCGTGTTTGCTGGGTGATAATGTGTAGTTTTCAGTGTAAGCGACAGCGGGAGCCGCTACAGTAATAATGCAGTAATAACCAGTCTAAGTAAAGCGCAGGTAAAGGCTTTGCCCAACGAGATGTTTGTCGAACAAGAATGGCTGGCTCCTTTCCCATATAATCTGTCCTATATCAACCGATGTTCAGCTTCAACTCATTCAGAACTTTGGTATACTTTTCCTTATTCCAATTGATCTACCTGACCTACCCTAATCTCACGTAACCCAAAACCAATTGAAAACGAGCCCCAGTTGACTCATCCAGTGACAAGCACCTCTCTGTAGAGTATCGGGTATAAAATTAACGACCACAGCAGCCCCAGAGAGGGAATCGACGCTTAAGACACCCTCGAAAAAGCCCACTGATCTGCTGATCTGGATGAGATCGACATCTCTGCTTGGCAGTTGTCGTAAGTCACTTTAAGGGGGTATTGCCAACAGCAGTAAAAAGGTAACAGCAGCAGCGAATCCGGCAACTTGTTGCCGTCCACAGCATACAGCTGCCAGCATCGCGTGCCCCTCTCTGGCGCAACAATGAGGAAGGAAACCGATCGGTGTGTTACCCGTTTACTCAGTTAGTTGGTCAATCGGCCGACCGGGTTTTGTGCAACTGGCTCCACTCACAGTCCATTACATGCCGCCACAGTCCACCCGCCGACACCCCGACCCTCCCCGACACCGCCAACGCCAACGCCCACCTTTCCTTTCGTCAATTAAAAGCGCAAACATTTTAAGGTATCGTCGTTTATGGAGGGAGCACTGTTGTTGTTTCTGTTGCTGTTTGTGCCGCTGTTGCGCTGTCATGTCATAATTATGTATCAATCAGCAGCGAATCCCTCAGCTGATGTGCCCTTCCATTTCTTTCCAGATGGTATCGTCCAAGTGGTAATTGTGTATGGGCCATTGTGGTGATGTCCTTTTGGTGGACGTCCTTTGAGCTTGGAAGAAGAAAATGCTGGAGAGGACTTGACTTGACAGCGTCATCTATTCCTCTTTCATGGAACATAAACTGTCGTAGAATACATCTTCCTGTTCTTCCTGATCTGCGCAGGCGATGACCTCCCCGGCGATATAGAAGCAATTATTCATCATTTTGTTCCATTTTTGAAAATACTGCTCAGAATTTCTTTTTTTGAGTATGGCTTCGGCTTTGATCAATTCTGTCAGCTCCTGGCCCGACCACTTGGCGTACACTCCGTTCGGACCAAAGTCTTCGAACAGATCGGACACATCGTAGATGACGTTATGCAATGCAACCAGATATCTGCGATCCTTATTGTTGCAATCATATTCCGCAAGCTGCTCCTTAGTCAGATGGAGTCCACTTTTCGGCTCCATAAGCATGGTGTAGTCGTACTCCTTATAGATGACGGTATCCAGGGGGAATTGCGTGTGTCGATAGATGAAATACACCAACACGAAAGTAACGGCGATGGCGATGGTGTACACCGCGGTAGGTGCCACAAGGTGCAGCTCGCTCCAACACATATCCAACAGAGACATTTCTTTCTTTTTTCTTATTTGGGAATTATTTGTTTCCGAAAAACTACTTGCACTTTGCTAATTTATGTTTTGACTGAAGGTTTCCCAGCTCAAACTTTTGTTGAGATCGAGAGATTCGTAGTGGCCTACTGGGCATTAGTTTTTCTTATTTAACTAAACTCTGTTTTCTCTCAGATCGTTAAGATGGACGTAGAACATGATTTGCTATAATGTCATACGCTACAACGTCTGCCCCGTCGCTACATCGTGGGCTAGACGGAGGAAATGCTGACAGCCTCCATGCATTCAGGCTGTTAGGATTCAAGAGTTATCTCACTTATAAATAGATAAATAGTTAAATTCCTTCACGTAGATCGGTAGATCTGCCTGCGGAAATGGTTCCATAGTGGATATACTTTCAAGTTCCATATACATAGGCTGCCAATGAAGGTAAACCAAACACTTAAAGTTGGCTAAAATGTCACCACTATATCATATAGTGACCATAGAAACGATGAATGCAAAGAGGATAATAATCTGTCAAGTGAATACCTTGGAATACTTGGATCCGTTAAGCCGCAATTCGCATGCTTTTCCCATGGAAATGGTTGTATGCCTTGGCCCTTTTCCCACGCCAAGACCTACCAGACATTTTGAGTGTGTGTTAGTGTGTGTGTGTCAGTCAGTCAGTCAGTCAGTCTTGGCCTGTCTAATTAAGGTGTCGCGATGCAGAGGCCAAGATTTATGTCCCATAAATCGATATATCAAGCAACCAATTGACGGGGCACCTACCAATTGACAGCACAGTAGACACTACACGGAGCGATATCTTTATGGCTCAAAATGTAATTGGGATTTGCGGGTGTGTCTGACGCAAGCGAAGAGGCATTTTTCAGTGCCCTTATCAGTTGTGGGATGTGTGCTGCCATTGTCTATATGTATACATATGAACACATTTATTTATACGACTGTGTCGATGTGTACGCTATATAGAGTATAGGTATCTATTGTATCGATGTATGCGTTCAGTTTTATTGGAAGCATGCGTTTCGCACACACGCGTCGTATGCGCAATATTTATTTACAGAGTAAATTAAATAATAAAAACTAATCGTACGTCTTTTCACTTTCAACAAATCGCAAAAAAAAACCCTATTGTGTAAAAAAAATACATGTAATATGGGTATATGTATGTATGTATGTATGTGCATATGGGAATGCAGTGCTCTGCATGTCCATTTTTGTACTCTCCTCGCCTCTAATCCCCCCCTCGGCCAAAACCACGTCGAGCGTATTGCACAAAAGTATTGATGGATGCCACGCGTATCCGCGTGCCGCGTATCAGTTGCCAAACTTGATGGTCTTCTCCCCGTGCTGACTGAAGCTGGCGCTGCTCCGGTTCGAGCCGTTCTTCAGTATCCCATTGGAGGTGAGCGTGGCCGTGTCACCGCCGTTCACCTTCCTCAGTGTCTCTCGCTTGGTTCGCTGCTCGCCGTACTCTCCGATGGTCACTGTGCCCAGACGCAGGGTTCGTCTCTGCTGCTGCTGCTGCTGCATTGATGCTGCTGCTGCTGTTGGGGATGTTGCTGATGACGGAGATGACAAGGTTCCACGGGTGCTGCGCAGCTGGACGGCATCGTAGTCGGGCTGTGGTGTAGCCGGGGGCCGGAAGCCGCCCACATTGATGCTGGCACTGCGCATCGGCGACATGGGCTGTTTTATTTTGGATACCATTCCATTTCCATTTCCGTTGCCATTTTCATTGCTTAGCTTCAGCATTTGTGGCCTGGGCTGCGGATTGGCAAACTGCGGCGGCTGCAAGCGACAGAGACTGGATTATTAGCATCGGATTATTGGGCCGGAGACCTGGGTCAATATGGGTTACCGGTGGCGGAAGTTCCGGCGTCCCATTGCTGGCCGCTCCACCATTTGTGTTCGTGGGACTGATACCACTCTGACTGGAATTCTGTGGCGGCGTGCGGCTGTTGACGTTGCTTTTGCTGTTGCTATTGCTATTGATATTGCTGGTGGTGCTGTTCCGATAGCAGCTATCATCTGGCATTATCGAGGTGCGCTTCAGTGTCTCTCCGCGTTCCTGCAAAGAGAGAGAAAGCGAGAGAGTAAAAGCATTAGTAATTTCCATTGGATGGTGGGTGAAAGGAACACTCTCCCTCGGCCTTTGCCTTGGATCATCATCATCATCATGATCAGCTGCAGGAGGATAAAAGGTACCTGATAGGTGGACATGGTTACCAGAGGTCGTCCAATGGTCACGGGTCGCATAGTTGGCATATTGCTGCCCTCCGCCTGCCCCGTTCCATTCTTCGCACGCAGTAGACTACTCATTTCTTTTTCCATTGGGCCACAATCAATCTGTTCGGCTGCTAGCTGGCAGCAAGACTGGGCGCCCGCTGTCCGATGCCTCCCGACCTGGCTCTAACTCTGGCCGCTCTGGCAGCGCAGTTCGCTCATCGCGTCGGCGCCACCCGATTAGATAAAACCATTGAGGAGGAGTACTCACAATCAGAATCACAATCATGGCCCCCCCCCCACTGGCACTCTCCACCCGTCGTCTCTCTACTCTGCTCTGCTCTGCTCTGCACGCTCTCTCTTTGTACCTGCCTCTATTTGCTTTTGGCCATTTGTTTGCCTGCCTTTTGTTTTGGTTCCTTCTATCAACATTCTGCGCTGTGCCTATCCCCGCGTGAGTCATCCCCATGCCCGTCTGCTTCGGGTGACCGCTGAGATTGATATTTTCCCTTTTTTGGGTGTGAAGGCGTGAAACATCGGTAACAATTCAACTGTCATCGGGGGAGTATCTATTGCTCATTATTTATTTTTGTGAATCGATCGACCACTGCAAAATCCTGTGCCCCCTACACTGCAACACTTGAAAGCATAATTAATCGGCACTTGATCGAGCAATCAGTCCCACAGGTATCCCCCACAGAGTTGTGGATGCCCCCCCTTCCCTGCTTCCCGTGCTACCTGCTCTCCACTTGGCCATGATAAGATTGGGGGGTGGGGAATGGGGAACGCCACTCCACACAATCGAAGCGTTTATAGCCCTTCGAGGCATGCTTCCTCTCACGTCGCGCGTCTCTCCAGACAGCAATTGGCCAACAGTTTGATTAGGTAACATCTACCAACAATACTACATACAATGGCTGGCCGAAAGACAGCGAGGGGGCCAACTGGCCAACAACAAGTGCAGTGCAGCCCAAGAGGCTCGCTTGACCTTTACAAGTAGCTGATGATGATGATGATGATGCTGCTGGCTGCTGGCTGCTCGCTGTTTGCTGCTGAGAGCTGCTGAGAGCTGCTGGCTGGCTCACCTTGTGCTCGCTCTCATGGAACCCGTTCCTGAACATGCGCTGGTGCGCTCGCTTGAATTCATCCATCAACGCCGTGTGCTGATCGCCTCCATTCGCTGTTCCACCTGCAGCTGCTGCCGATGCAGTTCCACCGGCTCCTCCTCCTCCTCCTCCTGCATTGCCCCGCTGCCTATGCGACACTTGGGCAACCACATGGCTGCTGTTGCTGTTGCGGTGGCTGCTGCTGCTGCTATTGTGAGCGATCTGATGCCGATCTGCATTTCCATTTGCCTCTCGATTGTTGCGTTGCTGCTTCTGGAATAGTTTCTGGAATTAGTGGGCTGGCAGTCCCCTTCCATGCTGGGCACATCTCTCACCTCCTTGCGCTTCTTGAGCTCCTCGGTTATGGCACTGGAGAGGCTGCTACCCCCAGCACCCCCCTCGCTGGCGCCTGATCCGTTACCCTCGCTCATTCCTGCTTTCGGCGGGGGTGGAATAGGTGCACTTCCTCCACCAGCTACAACCACAGCGCCAGCTCCAGCTCCAGTTCCAGCTGCTGCTGCTAGTGTCTTCAGGTGACTACTACGTTTCATGGTGGTGCTGCTGCTGCTGCTGTGTGGTGGTACCGTGTGGCGGGACTGTACCTTGTCCGTCGCGGAACTGGAACTAGAACTGGAGTGGCTGGCAATGAACGTGTTGTTGATGGAGGTGCCGTTCTCGGACAGCTTGATGATTGTCTTGTTCAGCTGCTTGCTGGACTGGACTTGAGCCTGTGACCAGGCACCTGAACCACCGCCTCCACCAGGAACCGCCTCCTCACGCACCGCCGTTAGCCGCTTGGACTTGGCATCGGCCCAGCAGGGACTCTGGTCTCCGGTCACAGAACTGGCCGAACTGTTATATCCGCTCGATTCGCCCGGAAAGAGGTCACAGCCGGCGGCTGTGCGCACTACCATATCCAGCTTGCTGGAGCTCTTCATCACGGCCACCGCCTCGCTGAAGAGCACGTCGGAGAAGTCGATGCTGTTCACGCTGAGGATCTGGTCGCCGGGCCTCAAGCCGGCCTCTCGCGCCACACTCCGCTCCTTGGTGAACTGCACAAAGATGCCCGGCTTCCACTCCGGCCCCTTGCAGATGCCCAGGCCCAGTTTGGTGCGCGGCGCCACATGCAGCACCACGCTTATGTCGCGGCTGGCGCTCCTTCGGTCCGTCTTGAAGGAGCTCTCCGAGGGCGTGCCACTGACGCTGGGCAGCTTCACCACGCTCCACGACAGACGCTCCTCGGGCTGGCTATTTGGAGATATGTAGGTTAGATCAGTCGTTAGGGATATTTCTGGGATATGACTTACTCCCTGACTGGCAGCATTCCAACGCCCCGCACTTTCAGCGTGACCCGATCCTGGCTGCCCACCAGCTGGATGAACTCCTTGTGCACGGCATCGTCCAGCCGAAAGCCATTGATCCTCAAGATCTGATCCCCAATCTGTCGGGAGAACCATGAAGCATAAAAGAGCAGCCGAACGAACACAAGTCAATCCTCACTTACCCGCAATCCTTTCAGCTGCGCCTCGCCGCCGTGCTCCACATGGGAGACAAAGAACCCGGTGCCGTGCTCCCGGCCGCCACGCACCGCAAAACCGTACGTGCTTGCGCGCTCCGGGCCACCAGCCAGGAGGCGGCGCTGATGCGGACGCACCAGCCGCAGCACCCGCAGCCTAGAGCTCGTCGGGATGGCGCACCACGAGGAGGCGGCCGTCGTGGTCAGGGTCATCACATCGCTGGACGCCGAACTGGTTGTGGAGCCCTGCATGCTGCTGCTGCAGTCTGTCGAGGCCGATGTCGATATCGAGGCCGAAGTTGCTGTCATCGTCATCATTGTCGACAGTTCAGGGCAGAGTTCAGGGCAGTCTGCTGCAGGGAAGAGAAGAAAGAGAAGACCCAGGAGGCATTAGGTTAGTCCGAGCGATTCAAAGGTCAGCCAGGTACCATAAACCATCCGACCATTTCATTTACGAGTGGTGGCTGGTGGATTTTAGAGAGGAATCATATTATTTTCTGATCTCAAGCTCTCATCTTGATCTGGTCTTGCATTAGGTTGCAACCTGATTCGTAAGATCCCAAGATCCCCCCACTTTGGAGAAGAATTTATAGAATATGCATAGATCTACAGAAAATACTCTTACATTTTGCTATGTAGAGCATACATCTACACTTAATCTACATGTACATCTACATCTACATGGATGCAATACCATATTAATGAATTATTTCCAGCCATACGAGTGTCTTTCTATTCCGAATCGGAGATTTCATCATTGGACCTGTGTGTGCCGGCAATTACAAGCGTTTTGATTCGAGTAATTGGCGGGGGGGGGGTTCCGAGAGCGGAGTTACGTCAGTGAGTGAGTGAGTGAGCAAGCGAGGGTAACTGCGGCATGTGGCAACATCGGGCCAAACACCTTTCCCCCCCCACCTCACCGTTCGTCCATATAGTTAGTGGGTTGAACTTTAGCTGTGGAATGGCCCTTGGATTACTCCGTAAATAAGTGATTTGTATCGCCAGCAAAAATATGCTCCAAGTAGATCGGAGCGGTAGATCCATCTCGGGTGTGCATGGGGCAAGGATGGGCAGGGGGCAAGGGGCAAGGGGCAAGGGAAGTGCAATTTCAATAATAAATTTCTATAATTTTCTCGTTTCGTTTCCTTTCGTTTGGCCCGTTGCCGGCGTCGCTGCAAGTGAAGCGTAGAATTACGTGAAAAAGTGAAATTATGCGACGACACGATACGACACGACGCTGGTGAATGTGATCTCGGATCTCGGAGCTCGAAGCTCGGAGCTGTGGAAGTGGCAGCAAGAGCTGAACGGAGAAAGAGCCCCCCAGTGCTGGAATGGAGTGGCAGTGGCGCGTGAAAGCAGCCAAAACCACCACACCAGCAGCCGCACCACCACTGCCACCAGCAGCAGCAGCACCACCACCACCACCACCACCATCACTGCCACTGCCACTGCCACCAACACCATCATCGTTGTCGATGCGTGTGACCCAATTTACGGGGGGAATTTCGATTGCAAGTTCAAGTTTTGCTTTTGCTCACTTTGCATTCGGCTCTGCTACATTCTGCGGCTCTCCTCACTCCCCTTTCCCCTCGATTCTCTTGTGGCATCACTTGTCAGGCGTTGCACGTCGCCAATCGACGGGGCAGGGAAGGGGTAAAGAAGGAGGGGACAGCCACAGCCACTCCCCTTGCCACTCACTTTCTTTAGCTTTCGCATGGAACACGCGAAAAAGTTTCAATCGGAAATGGAAGTGCTTTTCCAGTGCGTCATCGAGTTGTAACCCGTTATCGATTGATAATCCGATAAGTGCAGACCGGATATTGAGCAATATAATATGAATCTATCAAAAATATATTAATAATTGATAAGAAATATATACTAAAACCCATAAACAATACATACTGAAACTATTCTCTGTGATTGATCTGTTATGACAATTTCCCATGATCACGGTTCTTAAGATCACAGATAAGTAATACTTTGAAACAGCAGAACTTTCTGTTCTTCATGTGGGAAACCCATGCCATGCCACTATATACATATATGAACACTCTGCATAGAAGAATGTTAGATCAGGGATACAGATATCCATTCACATTCCATTCAATAGAACTAATTGTATTAATCACCCATAGGATACCTTGTATGGGGGTCTAATCGAATCAGGATCCAATCTGATGCACTGAGCTTGGCTCTCGGGCTCTCTGCTAATGCTGATGCTGCCCACAAGTCGGGTACGATCGTAGTGGCACCCCTAGCCGACTGATCGTGAGCGGCGACAGTTGCAATCTATTGTCAGACCTGGCAGATTGAAAAATAGTTCGAGCTGTCTTTAGTGATTGCCTTAGTTAATCAGTTCAGTTGATTGATAAGTGAACGAATATAATTGGAGTATGTTATAATCATTCGATCGGTAATAGATCGGTAAAGCAATGGAGTAAGAGTTTTCAGAGAAGGAAATTGTATTCCAGCGACACAATTTCATCAATTCATACCATTCAAAATTGAACAAACGAATCGGTTGCGCTCATGGATCCCAGTGAACAGATTTTGGAATGATTCAAAGACACAGACAGAACTCTTTGGCTTTCCCCCTTGTCAACCGCCGGAGAGAGGGACAGTAGACCCACACACGGTCGACGGACGGAAAGACAGAGACCCAGTTCTTCGTAGGTGAAACTCTTTGCAATCAAAAGAAATGAAAATGAAACAAAACCCGTACAGAATGTTCGGTGGAGGAGCGTGATTATCAATTTAAAGGGAATCCGTTGCTAATGCGAGTCCAACGAATGTCGGATCTGAATGGGGCAATGGGAAAACACTTAACGCTCTTGTCACGCAGTGCTCGTAATGCCCAAAGAAGGCGTGGCAGAGAGAAAGAGAACAAGCAACGACAACAACAACAACAACAACAACCAAGAAAACATTGTAATGCTACGTGAGCTTCCAGCAAAAGAAAACACTGATATGAACTGGAACTGGGACTGGAACTGCGATGCTGGACCGAGACCAGAGACCAAGACCGAGACCGACACTGAGACAACATCTCAAATTATCAAAAACTTACCCAGAGAAAGTGCATGTCCAGCAGCGGCAGCTGACAAGACAAGAAAAAACAAGACAGAAGCAACACTCCTCAAATAATTACCACATTTCTGCTGCTTAAGCAGATGAAACGCAAAATACACAATGTTGAAACGAACCAAACACGAAATCAAACAAGAAGCAATGTTTTGCATACCCTTGATTTAATTTCATTTAATTTAATCAAGGGTATTATGCATTGAAGTATGGGTTTGCACAATGACAACCCCCCACCATTCTCTAAAGGGAATCCACATCCCATTCGATTGCAATGGAAGGCATTCACCCTGTATGCCCTTACTGGAGTCACGCAAACGATATGTATTTTGTTTTTGAAATCGCTCGTTTGAAATGTGGCTCGTCCTGTACACGAAATGTATTTTGTTTTGGTTTTTGCACGTTTCGTAGAAGTAAAGTAAAGAAAATCAATTGCCATTCTCTGTCTTTAATCATCTTTAAATATCGTGCAGAATTTTCTTCTTTCACCAACGAAAAAAAGAGTATTTAAAGCTGCGTCCACAAATCCGTCTTTCGTCATTTGTTTTTTTCTTGTTTTTTTTTTGTTTTTGTTGATGTTTTCCCTTGCGAGACATTTCTTGAGGGCTCTGCTCTTCTGGAGAAATGTGGAGCACTAAAATTGTGTATGGAAATAAAAGTAGTAATAATCAGCAGCCAATGGTCAGAGCAATGGTTGGGGTTTTTTTCTGCTGCCTGCCTCAGCACTTTTTCAATTAAATTTCAACCCGAAAGCTGAAAGCCGAAAGCTGAGCAATTGCCAAACGGAAACCGTGTACAGAAAGTGTCAACATGCCGCAGAGGCGTGACAGGAAGTGTATGTAGATGCCACAGCAAACAGCAGGCAACTCATTAGAACTAATTGTAACAGAGTGAGTGGGGAGGGGGGGAAGAGAGGGGTCAAGCAGTGGCCGGGTGGAGCAGTTGGACGATGCCGCGCTCAGGTGAAAGGCCGTCAAAGAGTCGGACTTTCGTTTGGGGGCAGCAAATGCTGCTGCTGCTGTTGCAGTTGTTTGTTGAAACTTAATTGTAACTGCCAAATAATTTGTTGCGGCCACAGAAACTGATTATCATTATTATTATTATGTCTGTGGCTGCCCCACTGTTGTTGCTCTTATTTCTATTGTTATTAAGTGTTGAAACGACTGCAGAAACAGAAACCGAAAAAGAGTGGCCGGGCATTCATTCCGTCTGGCTGATCGATAAACGGATACCTTCAGGTAGCTGCTCAGGTCTTTCAGCAATGCCTTGCCTCGAGTGGGGGCAGCATGGGGCCATGGCAGCATGCAGGCTCCTCTCCTCTGTTCGGACTTGCTCCGATAATTGCCATCAATCTCACGCTGATAAATTGCAGACGGATGTGGGATAAGTGGGCCCACAGTGTCATTGAATTACAGGTATTTACCTGTTGCGATTGGGCTTCTAGCAAACCGAATACCGACTACCGACTACCGAACAGGATCGACTCGACTCGAGGTAACCGCCCAATAGCTCGCAGCTTTCTTTTTGAGTGCAGGAAAGGATTTGGCAAAGATTAAAGCTGGATCAGGCGCGTGTGTATATCGATTCTCCTCTTATATCGATGAATGATCACATAGTTGCGAGGAAACATCTGCAAATTGAGCGAAATCGCATCCACTCCAGTCGACATGGAATGGGAGCAAAAGCCAAGCCTCACGTGGGGTTCAGAGATGTCAAGGAGGGCGGCGGCATTCCCCTCCCCCCTGTGGAGTGGCATTCCATAATCATCGCGTTTGTTGCCCAAGTCTTTTGTTGATTTGCCTTGACGATTGCTGCTGGGGCAGGCAGCGCACATGAGTGCCTCTCTATCTGGATTTCGTCTCCATTATTAGTAGCAGGGTTTATCATTAATCACGTTTTAATTGCTCACGTGTTTCGAGCAGAGCTGAGCAGAGCAGAGCAAATGGCGATGGCGAATATTTGCACGTATTTGTATACATAGTACATATTTTCCCTTGTGATGATTTTCAAACACAAATAATTTCCATATTTGCAGAGGGGACGGACTCTGTACTCTGCTGGCGTACGGGGAGCGGGTTACGGGAATGCGGTGGTTCGGTTCGGCTTGGCTGACTGCCAAATGAAATTACAATAAATAAAAGAGAAATTTCTGTTGAATTTTCTGTCCAGACAGCAGACAGCAGACGGCAGACACGTGAATGCCCATCTATCGGATTGGAGATCCTCAGAGTCTCGGTCTCAGTCTTTGGCTCTGTCTTTGGCTCTGACTCTGATGTGTGCACCTGTGTGCCTGTTTCAATGCTTTTACTTCCGCCGATGCTGCTGCTGATGCTGCCTGCCTGCAATCAGGCAAACGCACGACTGACAACGTGACAAATTGTCGATAATCTAAGTGGCCATTCATTCCCATACCCATCCTCCATCCTCCAGCCTCCAGTGTGTCCCCAGGAAGGCATTTTTCTGGTGAAACTCCTCTCTCGTGTGTGTTGCTTATCGCCAAATTTGCAGGCAATGTCAAACGTGGGTTATGCCACCAAACAGCAGACAACAGGCAACAGACATCGGACAGCATACAGAAGACAGGAGGAGGATGCGCCAGAGCCAGAGCCAAAGCCAAAGCCAGAGCCAGAGCCCAACCATGGCCATAATCGTGATGCCAGCAGCCAGTCGACTCCATAAATACCAAAGCGCTTGCCTCTTGTTGTTGCTGCTGATGCTGCTGCTGTTGCTGTTGCTGTTGTCGTGTGCAAGGAAGCGTCCCATCTGTGTGGCAGCTGCAACAACGGGGCTCCTTCGTCTGGGAGAAAGCTGGGACCACAAACTTTTACTCTGCCTCATTTTAATTGCAGAACATTAACAACGCGCCAAGGATTGGCTCTACCTCTGGGTCTGGGATTGGGTCTGGCTCCTTGGCTTTCACCTTCAGCCAATTAGGAGAGGATAGCGGCAAAGGCCGAGGCCTTATGCAATGCCTGGCCCTTAGATAGCAGATCTCCATTTACCAATCGAATGACAACATCTGCTATTAAATGCCTCATATGGGGGGAGTGTTTGTGTGTGTGGCATGCGGCATGTGGCAACAGCCTTCAGTGGGTAATCATCATCATCCACTGAAAACAATTTACATTTTGCGCCTCGAATCATTCAGAGCTTTTTTCTGTGATTTTCTTTGATTGCGTGCAAGATGAGCCCAAAAAGACACTCTTTGCCTCTGCCTCTGCCTCTGTCTCTGCCTCTGCTGTATTGCGTCAGGTGGAAATTGGCTGTGCCACCTTGTGGCAGCAACAGCAACAATCGCCTCCTCAATCAACAGTTAGTTGGCTGACTGTGTGGCTGTTGTGTGGCTGCTATTGAACTTTTGCTATTTTGGCCAAGATTCCCACACACCTGCTGTAGCTCCGCGTGCTCTCTGCGCGGCAGACGATGTTGCAGCTGCTGCCACCCACTCTTGCAGCGTGTGAAACAACGTTGCAACAACACGGTTGTCGCTTTGGCTCTGGCTTTTGCTTTTGCTTTCGAGGCGTGACACGAAACACTGTGTGGAGTGTGTTTCAAGTACGTTTCGGTTGGCCCTAATGCACAGGTAAATGACCGCTGAATGGCGGCTCGGCGCAAAAATTGAATTGTTTTGCATAAATTGATGTTTCGTTTGTTGCTGTTGCTTTTGATGTTGCTGTTTCTGTTTCAGTTTCATTTTCAGCTTTGTGGCAGTGTCTGTTCGGTTGTTGTTTTAATTGAAGTAGTGCCTGCCTCTTCTGTTGGGCCCACGCGCAGCATAGCAGCAGCAGCAGCAGCCGCAGCAGCAGCTGCCAGATGAAGGAGGCCCAGCTGCCAAGAGACTTGCAGCAGGCGGGGGAGTGGGAGTGGATGTGGGAGTTGAAGCTGCAGCAGAAACTGGATTGGCAGGGCGCGGCTGCTGGCTGCTGGCTGCAGACCATCTGCAGATCATCATTTCGAGAGAGGAGAGCCTCAGATGCCGCCTTCTGCTGCAGCGAAAGTTGTCCAGGCCATTTTTCTCTCCTGCAAAGACATCTTCCTCATTTTTGTTTTATTGCCATGAAAGTTAGTAGATCGCTAGACAACGCAACACAACACAACACATAATACCAAAATGTAAGAGCCACAGCTGTGTAGTAGCACTGTGGAAAACTGGTAACTGGATCTGCCTGGGGATCTAGGGGGTTCTTCTGGACCCTACAACCTGGTCTACAAATACCGATTATAAAAATTAACATCAGCAACAGCAGCAGCCGCCGCCGCCGCCGCTTAGCCAGCAGTCGTTTGCTTATTGGGCGCGCAGGGAGGGAGAGAGGGAGGAAGGCAGGCAGGCTGACTGGAAAGGCGGCTTGGCTTATCCTACAAATGCCAGACAAGCAGCCAAGAAAATCCAACCAGTCCAAGAGTCGCCGCCGCCTGCCTGTTCGTCTGTCTGTCTGTCTGTCTGTCCGTCCGTCCGTCTGTCCGTCGGCCTGGCAGAAATGCCATTTGAGGCTAACTGGGCGGCGAGGCGAACTGGTTGCCCAGGCCAAGAGCTGCAGCCCGTCCTCGACGTCTTGGGTTACAAAAGAAGCCTGGCTCTGGCTCCGTCTCCGGCTCTGTGGCAGTGGCACTGCTTGTTTGTGTGTGTGTGTGCTTTGGGCAGCCGCAGGCGGCAGGCAGCCTCAGTTTTCTGCAATATAATTTCAATTTTGTGTATATATGAGATACGCGCAACTTGAATTGGCATTTTCCATTTTGCATTTTGCAACTAAAACTGCAACTGCAACTGCGGCTGCGGCTGGCACTGCGGCTGCGGCTGCAATAGCGCCGTTTTGGCCATTCCGCAGGCAACTGTCCGGGTAATTAAACCACAATTAACGCCTCATCATGATGGGAACCACAACGATGATGACGATGATGATGATGGGGATGACGAGGTTTGTGCTCTGGCCAGGAAATGCAATTAACCGATTGGCCCACAACTCAGGCTTCGGTCATTTGAAAGTCTCCGCTGCCGTTGCCGCTGCCGCTGCCGCTGGCTGCCTCATGCCTCACCACAGGCCTTTTTGGCCGGCCAGGTGCTCTCACTCCCCCTCTGCTTCTCCCCCTCTCTCCTGCTCGCGGACGCCCAATTGCTGGCGGGGATTGCATAAGAGATTGGTGTCGCTGCAATGATCAATCAGTCATTCAGATGTTCAATCATAATGGAGGAGGCAGTGGGGGAGACAGGGACGCGGAGAGGGAATGGCTGAAAGACAGTACGGTATAACTTTCTTCCGGCAACGGCAATAGGGAAATTTCTTCCTCATTTTTCCGAAATGAGAGCTCAAGCCCAGTGCTTCCTTTTCAAAGAGAAACAGGACCACATGGATATCCTGAGTGCAAGAAGGAGAGAGAGAGAATGGAACAAATCGAGTTGTACTGCTCTTTTCTGCAGAAGGTCCTTCTACAGAAACGGCAACTCTTCCGCCATTCTTCCTCAGAGAGAGAGGAAGAGAGAGCGAGAGAAGCAACGAAAAGGTTCGGTTTTTTTGCAGTATTAAACTTTTGCTTACCGTCCCTTACTCGGAGATAAGAGTGACAAGCAGTGCACTGCTTCCGAATCAGTACATTCATCCGCATCCTTACCTAAGAGCGACAGGAACAGAGATACAGACAGAACTTTCTTCCTTCTCTTTCTTTTCTTCTTCGTCTCTTCGTTTGAACTAAACTTACAAAATATTTAGAGCAAATCAAGACACAACAAAAGCAGAAATAAGAGTCACAACAATTGAAGGCCGCCGCGGCACAATTAACGCATTATTTATTAATAATATCTCTCTTGCCTCTCTCACAAATTGTGTCGCCCGTTAAGCAGCTTAAACACAGACACACACACACACATACCAATACGACTTTTAGCGGTTTCATGCAAGGAGGATAGCTGCCAAGCAACGGAAAAATAAAAGAGTCGCATTACACTTTCACACACACAAACACACACGCGCCAGAACATACAGGCATTGCACATCCCCATGGCTGCGCATGCATACATACAATACAATACACATAATACATACATACAATACATATGTATTTACCTCATTTGCAGTGCGGTGGGGCATCCAAAAGCAGCACAAGTATTAAATTTAAGGAGAGCCAAACGAAAACAAAACAAAAAGCAAAGAGCAACACACGCGAAACGCTTGCAATTAGAGCGCGGCAACAATCACAAAGAAGCGCGCAAATTCTTGCTTCGGAGAATCTGTTGGCGGCTGCGCGGCGGCGACGATGGCGCGCAGATTCAGCGACGCGAATAACTACAAAAAGATCGCAGAGTTGAGGCTACTGCTGCCGCATGCACTTTACACTTTTGTGGCTTGAAGTGCGAGAGCGCTCAGGTGAGACGGCAGGACAGGTGCAGTGAAAAATTGAAACACTTACAACACTTTCCATGTGCCTTTCCTTTCAGCAAAATTTAAACAACAGTTGCACAGTACAGAAAAAAAATTTTAGTCAGGAAAGTACATGTTGCACGTAATGCTGTTATTGTTTCACTCAAAAACACTAGACACCGGTGCAATATTTCTTATTTTTACGAACTAGCATTTGTAGAGTTCGGCCCACGAAGAACAGCGAAACGAACCGCGCAGCTAAAGCCGAGTTTTTGAAGTGGCGCTTTTTCGTATTCGATCAGCAGCGGTTTCTTAGTATTCGATTATCAGGAAAGCGAATAGTTCGATAAAATATACCGTCTGACTGTAAGAAATATACCGAAATATATCGCCACATTTTCAAAATATACCGTAGGTATACCGAGCAAAATCATATTCCTTGCTTTTGATATTCGGTTGAATATTACTATCTAAATAGAACTTTCAACACTGAACTCATAATTTTAACCGATCGTCGAATCATTTTTCTTCAAGATTGGCTGAGTTTAAGGTATCCTGTTTATTGGAATATGTCTCAAATAAAGTTTAAACAAAGAAGTCAACCAAAAATGTTCCTGTTTTTACATGGCAACTACACAGTAACTACATATGTATGTAATAGCCCACACAAATTAAAGAATAACACACACATTTAAAGAATTATGGTTTTATTTATAGGTTTAGTTTTTTTTTAAAGAATTTTTTAAAAATGTATTTTTCTTCAGAGGTAATGATTCCATTTATCACATAACTTAAGTTTCTTATAACTGGATGTATTGAACATTGCAGTTCTGAATAGCTGACAAATGCAGCTATAAATCCGACCCAAACACTTAGTAGGTACAGCTTAACGTCTGGAAGATATTAAGATTTCACATTACCATTTCATAATTTTTTGCGGTATTTTTTCTCTAAATTTTGTCCTAGAAAACTCAGGAAAAGTCGAAAAAAAATATTTCACCCTGTATGCCCAACATATTATGAAGACAAAATGAGTGTTGTTGGCTAGACTTGTTCAGGCCTCTTCTTAACGGTTTTTACATATTATGAAACCCAAATATATCTAGTGTCAATTCCTTAAGTTAAAGTCTGGTGTAGATAAATATCATTAGCAACCGGAACCTATGGATTTACTTATGTTCAGCTATCGCTGAAGCTATAGCTAAATTGAAAATGAAACACATTTAAATTGTTTAGTAAAGTTGCGAAAGCGTTGTTAAATCATTTTATTTTCAATCCACATTACATATGCATACTCTTGGAGAGTTTTAGTACTAACTTAGCATATAATGTATGCTCCTCTCATGCTACAATCCGGTCCTTTGATCGTTTCAATGGCAGAGCTTTGCGCACCTGCACTTTCACTCTCTTCTCGCACTTACAGTTTTAAGATATATACGAGTACAGTTAGAGATTCTCATAATAAGAGACAAGGGATGGAGAGAGAGAGAGAGAGCGACAAAGACGAGTAGTACTTAGAGTGAGGCGACAAGATGGGGGCAAGTAAATAACACAAGTACATAGTTTTTTATATATGTATATGTATATAGTATATGCATGTATGTATAGTTGTGTATATACCACGAAGCGAAAATAAATAAATATTTATGTATAGTATATATATATATATATATATGTATAAGGTATATGGTATATGTATAGATTTGTAGCGCTGTTGCTAATAGTTTCACATATGTATGTATGTATAAAAATGTTTTTCCGTTTAGACATTTACAACATCGAGTACAACTATAATACATATGTATAAGTACATTTATTTATATGTATAATAGTAATGTACATAGTATATATATATATATATAGACATATAACTCTTTAGATCTTTATATAGGGCACATAGCATCATATATATGTATTTGCATTTGTATATTTAGTATGTATGTATGTATGTAGCGCGGGTGTGGGAGTGCGTTTACTTTTTAAAGGTAGCAGTAGGACTGATCTGATCCACCAGAAGATCGAGAGTAGAGTTCCAGTTCTTTTATATCGGCTATCGGTCACGGATCAGCTCCACTTAGATTAGTTGGGCTAATAGAGAGGCTAATAAGCTTCGGATAGTGCAGGAGGTTATAGGTTATCCTTCATTTTTGTTGTTTGTTTCATTTGGTACCCATTTGGTACGTAGGTATGCAAGTTTTTAAAGGCAGCACAGGACTACTCGGACACACATATTGTATGTACTACGTACATATATCTGTAGTACAATATGTATATCGTATGTCTCTATATATTTTAGGCTGGTGTTTTAGTGTGTCTGTGTGTGTGTGGTGTGTCTAATCGTTAATGGTGGTAATCGTGGATTAATGGGCGGCACTGATTTTGTGTTAGTTAACATTCGCTATAAGTTTTACATACGTTTACAGTTTGCTATAATCTTAATGCATATTATATTATATTATAGTTATTTGGGATGCTATTGGGAGGGGGGTACGGGGTTGGGAACGGATCTGTTTGGGAGAGAGTGCTAGCTAACAGTTCTTTACAATAAACATATATTGGGGAAAAGTGCTTTCAGGAGGGGGACGGCTTTCAGGTTGAGAGAAAATTTTCGACTAAATATAATTTACAGGATTACACACGTTCTTGACTAACGCTGCTGCTGCCGCTGCTGCTGCTGCTTATGCTAGTTCTTCTAGTCATCTACTACTTCATCTTCATCTACACATCTTCTTGATCTTAGTGATCTTCCTTTTTTTCCTTTTCCTTAATTTCCTTTCCTTTGGTTTCGTTTATACCGTTGTACTTTTGCTTAGTTTTGCTTTGTGCTGGCTGACATGTTGAGCTTTTACTTTGAAATGGTTTTGCCTGCTGTGCTGGGGAACTGCGGGCGAATAATAGATACGGACAGAGAGACACAGAGATACAGAGATAGACATAGAGAGAGTTCGAGTTAGAGAGGTGACCTTTGGCAAGGGCGTGAGCGTTCAATATGCAGACCTAGCTGTAAATTAGCCATTGGCGGGAGGACTAGGAATTCGGATTAGGATGAGGAGAACCGATTAGGAACTGGTAGCAGGATACAGGATACTGGGTACTGGATTCTGGAGTAGGGGCCGGTTGTAGCTGCGCCTACAGATCAAAATAAAACTCAACAAGCATTGCCTAAAATTGGTTGACCTTCAGCTCGTTGCCCTGCAGCTGGACGAGCCGGAAGGCCTCCCGTATGGTGGGCGTCATCAGCAGCTTGAGATTCTCCTCGGCTTCGGCGGGCAGCGAGCGCAGCAGCTCCATGGAGGCCACCACTAGTTGGGCGAGCGCCGCCCGCTTATAGTTCGAGTCCTTTAGAATGCTGCTGGCCCGCTGCTGCTCAATCTCCGGTGATATGGACTCGGCCTCGGACTTGGCCTGCCGATTCGTATCGAACGGATTGTTCCGGCACTTTGGCTGGAATTCGCTGATCAGCGTGGTCATCGTCACGTTCTCCTCCTCCTGCAGTTGAACGCATTTGCTGGGTGATCCACCCGATCCTGAGGCCTCGGTCATCTCTGCATCAGTTGTCCCATTGCCGTTCCCGTTTAATGAGATACACATGGGTTTGCCCACCATCTGGTGTGCGTGGGGATGGATGTGTGGGTGTGGATGGTGTGGCGGAGCCGCCATTGGCGGCTTCTTGGCAGCCACCGCAGCCTGCTGCTCCGTCCCCCGTAGCTTGCTGCCGCCCGAGCCCGTCTCGAGGTCGTGCAGGGCTGAATTGCTCAAGTAGAGCTCGCACACCAGATTCCAGGCATCCTGCAGGCAGAACAGATACCGCACAAAGTTCTCCTTCTTCTTCACGGTGGTGGTGTTCAGCCGCGAGCAGGACTCCAGAATGAAGTTGAGATCCTCCGGCCCCAGGTTGTACACCACAATGTCGTTGAGGTGCGAGTCGACGAGGGCTATGTAGTAGATCATCCAGGAGGAGGTCATCTGCTTGTAGAGATTGGCCGCGTACTCGATGTTGGACACCTTCTGCATGAGGAACTTGAGGCCCGGCCGCGAGTCGAACTCCAGGGCGGACATCAGGTACTGCTTGACGCAGCGCAGCAGTATCTCCTTGGATCGAAAGTCCAGGTCATAGTCGTGGCTGGGCGTGGCCGCCGCACCCGCATAGTTGTCAAAGATGCAGGTGGACACCGCCTGCGGTACACACTTGAGCCGCGACAGCAGCAGCTTAGCCACCAGCTGCAGCAGCATTTGGTTGGCCAGCAGCCCCACCACCAGGTTCTTGAACGGTATCCGTATAACAAAGTTGTCCAGGTTCGAATTGAATCCATTGTTGAGGGGGTACAGCAGGAAGGAGTAGCTCCGGTCGTCGGACAGCTTGCATTGGCTTCCCGAACCCGCACCGGGTCCAGAGCCATTGGGTCCCTGTCCCTGGCCGGGCTCACGCTGATTGTCTGACAGGAAGACCTGCTGGGCCAGCGAGTAGATGCGGGCCAGCTCCTCCAGGCTGCTGTCACGTCGGGCGGCCACCTTCACGTTGGCACAGTCGCCGTAGAAGCTGTTGGACTTCTCGTGGAAGGCGAACGAGAGCTGCCGCAGCGGTGCAATGGTCACAGTGCAGGCGCGATGAATGGCCGAGCAGGCGATCATCCACTGGGACTCGTTGAAGAGCATGCCCGTCGACAGGATGACGTGTTTCAGGCAGGACACCGAAATCCGTGCAATCGCCTCCTGCGACTGTGCAGCGCACTCGATCAGTACGAGCAGCAGCTGCTTGAGGGCCAGCGTCGCCGAGCTGGATATCTTGGTGGGGGACTCGATGAGGTTGCTGCTGCCGCTGGAGCTGGTGGCGGTGGCCCCAGCTGGACCTGGTGGCCCTCCCGAACAGCCCTTGCTCTGCTCCTCGCTGGCCGAACTGGAGCTGCTGTCATACCGACTGTTGTCGGGACCCGCCTGTGCTGTGGGATTAAGATTCAGATTCGGCAGCTCCTGCTGTTCGATCCGCTCCGTCACGAACTTGAGCTTCGAGTAGATGAGATTATCGGCGGGATGGACGATCTGGGCGAGACGCGTTTTGGTCCCAGCGCCCAATCGACGCTGCTCGGGCACGGATTTCTCAATAAACTCCACCACCAGATCGGTGGTCATGCAGCAGCAGTGCTTGAAGTTCTTCTCGATCAGCTGCCAGGAGGCGCCCGTCTTGTTGATGTACCGCAGCCAGTCCTGGATCATCGGCACCAGCAGATGATTGATGCAATAGAATCCAAAATCGATGCCCGGCGTGGCCAGCAGGTTCTTGAAGAGCTTGAAGATCGTCTGCAATATGGGCGCCTGGTGCGAGTAGGGACAGACGATCAGGGAGTTGGTGAGACCATCCAGCAGGAGGAACCACACCTTGAGCACGCCCGAGGGCTTGTCCATCTCATCGATCTTCACAATGGTGTCCTTGTCGATGTGCAGGGAGCGATACGAGATCATGTACTGCTCGTTCCGTGTCTGCAGATAGTCGTTGCCGAAGTACGTAAAATTCTCCATCGAACTGGGTATGTTCGCATCGATAATGTGCGTGTACGAGATGCCCTTGATCTTGTACGTGGAGTGGAAGTTCGGGCACTTGGGCATGCTGTACATGAAGCCCAGAATGCTGGAGCAACGCTCCAAGAAACGTAGCGTTTCGTGCAGAAAGTCTGTGGGCCTAAAGGCGTTCTCTTCCTCTCCTCCTCCTCCTCCAGTTGCTCCTCCTCCTCCGCCTGCGCCATTACTGGAGCCCGTGCAAGTATTGTTGTTGTTGTTGGATCCACCGCCTGATATCTCCAGATAGGAGAGCAGACACAGAATGCAGTCGAGTCCGGCATTGGCAAACACCAGCGTGTTGTCGGAGTCGAGAAACACCCGAAAGATGTCGATGATATTGCTCATGTTGAGCATCCGACTGCGGGCATTGCGCAGCGTACCGAAGAGCGGCCTCCAGCCGGAGCGTATCTCGGTGCGATGTGCCTCAACCACTTCGTACAGACAGGCCACAATCTGATCCTGCACATCCACATCCGTGTCCATGCTGAGGAGATTCTCAAAGGGCTTCAGCAGAGCCTCGTTAAAGTGGAAATACGGCAGCTCCGATTGCTCCACCAGCAGGGCCGTTATGATGTCGTGTATGTACTCGATAGCCCTCTTCGAGATCATGCGATCCCTGTGGCAGGCGGCATCCATCAGATGCGGCCCCGTAATGGCCCACACCTTGAGCACGTGCAGCAGCGGCCTCGAGCTGCGAAATACCTTCAGCGTTACGTCCCCGATGCGATGCAAGAGCAGCGACATGGGCAGCGAATCGAGTTTCTTCCAGCCCTTGCTTGGCCACCAAATGCGCGTACCCTTGCGGGCCACCTGGCTCTTGTACAGCTGGTCGCGGGACGCACGACACAGATGCTTCAGGAACTGGCACAGCGACGGCAGGCTAAGCCGTTCGGCGGCATCGCTGAACAGATTCTCCGCCTGATGGGACAACGCGCACAACACCTTGGAGGTGTCGCACTGGCTCAGCAGCACCGTCTCATTGGTGCCCGAGTAGACCTTCAGTATGCACGTGATGTTCGTGTTCGGGCTCTGCATCGGCGCCTGCAGGAAACTATAGACATCCACGCTGCCCCAAGGACACCAGAGAGAGATTCGTAAAGTATTTTGAAGAGAGATTTAGGGGGCCAGGGCCAAGGCTTACCAGGTCTCATCATCATCGATGGGTATCGAAGAGAGATTCAGCTTATCCTGGGCATTGCCATTGCTCAGCTTCTCGCCTGTCTCCAGATCCCTGCGACTGCTGCCAGGCGATGCGGATATGGATGGATTCTGCATGCTGAAGATCTCATGCTCCAGTTGGCTTACGTGCCGGCAGACAGCAAAGATGCTCGGCCAGCAGTCGGCACTGTAGCTGCCCAGATTGAGGCCACCCGTGAGCACCACATCCATGGACATGGCCTGGCTGGCGGAGATACGCGGTCCCGTGGTCTGGCACACATTTGATGCCAACAGATTGAGGATCTTCCCGGCCAAATGCTGCAGATTGAGACTGTTACTGAGCGTGGCCGCCTGTACCAGGAATCAACGGATTATTGTGTGTTTCTTTTTGGGATTATTAGGAGTAGACAGATCTTACCGAATGCAGTCCATCCAGACACATGGCGTACAAGGCCTCACCGTTCGACTTGTTCGCCTTGGCCTTAACCCTCAGCGTGCGCTTAGACAGAGCCACCAGTTTGTTGGAGGCAGACGCTGTCTGCAGATCCCCCAGCCCCGAGCTGAGCACAATCACCATGGAGTCCCAGCAGCAGGTGAGTAAGCGACGGCACAGCTTTTTGGCCGCCTCCCGCCGCTTGTCGTGCTGCTCGTCGTCGCTGTGCTTCACCTGGGTGGCCGTCTGCAGGCGCTGCCACTCGGAGAGCATCTGTGTGGCCCCCAGGCCGCCCGCATCGCACAGCATATCGACGAGGGCGCACCGCGGCCCGATGCCCTCCAGCTGTTGGCGGGACATGGCATCGAGGATGTTGCACATGGTCACCGATTGATAGAGCTCGCAGAGCCACGGCGATGATAGGTAGACCAGAACGCCCGTATTCTGCACGGAGGTCACGAACTGTTGCTCGGACATGGGCACCAGGATGTCTCGATTGGGGGGCGCCGGCAGGGCCTGATCATAGTAGCCGGCACGCATCAGCTGGAGGCTGAGCAGCAGCGAGGAGTAGATGGCCAGGTAAATGCCATCCGCATTGATGGCCGTCAAATTGTAGTCAAAGTCGGAAAAGTTCATGCTGTTCTCCTGGCACACAGCTGAGGCGAACTCCTGCATGGCCTCGTCCAGCTCCACGCAGCTGCGCAGGCGCAGAAGCTTCGGCACCAGATCCTGCCGCAGGGCACGAGCAAAGTCCCGAGCATGCTGTCGATCATTGTCGCTGTCCGTACGGATGGGCATAACAGGGGCCTCCAGATGGGAGTAGGGCCAGCGATTCTCCACGCGCGATGTCTCATCACTGGAGCTGCTGTGCTCATCGTCCTCGGGCCCCTCGGTGTCGCCCGAACCATTGGAGGCCCCGTCCTGTTCGTTCGGCGGCTCGCCATCGCTCTCCGACCCCGAGGAGGTCTCGAACACATTCTGGCGGAACTCCACAATGGCATCCCGATAGGGCGCCGGCAGCCGGGCCATGCTCTGGTAGGTCAAGGGACCCGAGTAGTCGGCATCCTTCAGCAGATCGTGGCGGGAGTTCACGACCTGGACAATCTGATCGCTGATCATCGATTCGGTCAGCTCGCCGCTGCACAGCACCTGGAGGCTGTCCAGCAGGGCCACCATGCACTCGACGCTGGCCTGGAGGCTGGCCTCCGTGCAGGCGCTGCCTCCGGAACCGCTGGCCCCGTAGGCGCATTCCTCCATGGCATCTACCAAGCTATATGGAAATTATTTGTAGATTTCTACCTAGTTTGCTTTCGCGTTTGGTTACTTACAGTCTGAACAGGGCCATTTCATCGCTACAGCCCTGGGCCGTGTTCTTGTCGACGTACAGGATGACAGCCAGATCGATCAGGCGCTCAGGGCTCTTGAATATCTCCCGGACACAACGCAGCGGCTCTGTGCGGTTTTGGGGCGACGGCAGCAACAGCATACGATGGAACAGAGCCTCCAGCATAGGACGCAGCGACCCGTGGGCCCCGGCAATACGCAACAGCTGAATGGCCGTCAGGTAAACGCATCGTGCCTGGGGTCCGTCCAAGCCAGGGCCCGTAAAGAAGCCGCGTGCCTCATTCTCAATCATGTGGAGAGCATCTCTGAAACAAAAATGGATATAAGAATGTTATCCACTCCATTCCACTCCACTCCACTCTACTTACTTGTAGGTGAACTTTTTGTCCAAATTGATGCGTCCTGGGGAGCCTAGGGCGGCAGCCAATGTAGGGCAGAACTTTTGCCACAGGAAGGAGGTAAAGTGCGGATTGGCATGGACATTTCGGGGCAGGGCCGAGCTGAGGGTCAGTATGCATTCGGTCAGGTAGAGGGAGCTGTGATTCTCGCACTTCTTGTTCGGCGATGTGTTGACATTGGGCTCCACCAGACGACTGCAGAGCCACTGCATCACTGGTATCACCTCGTTGTAGACGGCTGAGGCCTGCGTCTGGGTCATCAGACCCGCCGGCGCAGTCTTCTTCACCTCCTCGGCCTCCTCGATGAGAAAGGCGCAGAAGGTGCGCAGGCATTGAGAGGCAGCAGCCAGGGAGGCGGCTTTGGTGGCCCTGGATCCCATCTCCCAGCACTCGCCGCAGCGTGAGAGTATCTCGATGAGCAGGCGCCCATTCAAGGTGCAGGCCGGGGAGCAGGCCATGGCCAGGAAGAGCCGGAGCACATTCACTACGGTGTCCTCGCTGCTGGTCGATGGCAAGATGCCATTGGTGGCACGCAGCAGCTGCGATGGCAGCCATACGGAATCGTCCTCGGGTTCAAGGCCAATATAGAAGCGTTCGTCCTTGATAACGCGCTGTAGAAAGGAGTCAAAATCAAGCAGGATAAATAACAGGGGAGATACTGAAGAATATGGATAAGCAGAAGGGAAAGCAAAGGGGAAGAGTAGGAAGAACCCCCCTCTCAACAAGGGAGGCTGCCAGGTCCCCAGGGCACAAGAGATTTTCGAGCAATTAGCCAATCCCCGGGGGAGGGGCACACAAGAAGTACAAAATGTTTACATATTGTATTGAATGATAAATGCGCTTTGTGTGTGGACGGTAATTTCCGGCCGGAATATCTCCTCCTCCATCCCTTCCCTTTGCTTCCTTCCGGATCGGATTGTCCTGCCACTTACATGCAGCCCGTTGAGGCCCATCGTGATGAACTTTGGCCGCTTGGTGTCCAGTGCCATCTGTAGTGCGGTGAAGCACACCGAGCGCAGCTCGTGTGAGGGATCGCGGTGAATGCCATGCTGACGATACAATTTATCTGCAAGAACAGAAAGCACAAACCACCATCGGCATTATAACGTCAAAGCCAACCAATCCATGGCCACTCATAAAAACCAGACAGTAAAAACACTAAAAATTTCCCCGCGATAAGCGAAAGGTGATTAAAAGCTAATGGGGACAGTCACTGAGCCAGAGAGCGACAGGACAGGGTGTTTCCCAAACAGAGCCCCAGCACTTGACCAATTCATTGCCTACATTCTAGCACCAACAAAAAAAAAGGAAATCCCGAAGAGTGCGTATAGAAGTGGGAAATACCCTTAATACTGGCTATACATATTTTACTTTTGATCAATTTATTATTATCTACTGATGATAAAAACCAAACTAATCGAGGCAAACGTTCCGCGACATCAAAATACATACTGCACTCTTCTGAGAGAGGTGCCGGATATCTTCAGAGTACTCGAAAAAGAGTAAAATTTTTGCTGAAAAACGAACTGACCTCGCAAGGACTCGAATATGATCGGAAGTTTCATAAAAGCTATCTGGGTAATATATTTGCAAATGAAACGTTTTTATGGCAGAAGATCTATGATGTATAGACAGGTTTTGATATAATTTTGTTGTGTACAACCTTCAGCACCTAACATTGCAATTGATAGGTATATATGGTAATATTCGTATACATTTTACAGTTTACTGATTGTATTGCAATATATGCAGATATGTATGTATATTAATGGTTATCTGAACCATCAGGAGATTGCGATTTATTTGAACTTTGGGTCCGGTAACCGGAGATATGGATATACCCGCTTCTATAATACTTTATAGAGTCGCAGATTAGAACGATAGTAAAATGAATATGCTCCTGTACTATAAAGAGTCACAAAGGGATTGGAGTAACCAACGGTGAACATTGGCATTGGCAACAACAAGCGAAAAAAAGAAAGAAAAGAGGGAGGGAGGGAGGTAGGGAAGGAAGGAAGGATGAATGAAAGGAAATTGCGTTCTCGCATGTTTTCAATATCGCTAGCTCGCTCTTAACCATATTTCCGTTCTCTCTATCTCCCTCTTTTTTCTCACTCTCAGTGCCAGGAATACACGCACACACACATACACACACACATATATGTACATGCATTTAGCAGACATACCGTAAGCAATTTGGGCCGTTTGTCGCAACGCGTTATGCTTCGTGCCCGTCGACTCCTTGATAATTAGCAGAAAAAGGTCCTCCATATTGCACTGGGAGAGTTGGGCCACAGCCACCTCTCCGTTCTTTGTCCTCCGGCACGCACTCTCGCTCGCTCTTACACACTCTCTAGCTGCTGTTTGGGTTCTGTTACTGTTGCTCACGGAGTGTCGTGTGTCCCGTTATGGGGTATCGTAGATCTTGCTGCTGCTGCTGCTTTTTGTTGCCTTTTGGGGGGTGGACGGGAAGGAGCCTTAGTTTGCGAATGCCTTCTTTGCTGCGCTGTTGGCCTTGCACGCCATCAATAACAACTCTATTATTGCCGATGTTGGCGTTGCTGTTTCTGCTGCTGCTGCTGCTACTGCTGTCGCCTGTCAAAATTGGAGTAAAATCAATAAAATAATTATGAAGGGATTGCATATTGTTTATGTTAGATGCCGCCATATGTACCCCCTTTGAAAGTACGCTTGTAGCTGTATAACTGTATATCTGTATCTCTGTATCTGTATCTGAAACCGTATCTGTGTGGGTGACTCAACATGTCCTCCCACAGTCGCAAACGTTTGCACTGCATTGCATCTCGGGTGCACCTTCAAAAAGTTCAAACAGTGTGTATCCGTTTTCCTTGAAAACTTTTCGTACACCCACACCCCCCCATACACACACATACACACACTGCACTGGCTGCAACGGTGATTTTTCAATGCTCTCGTCCATTCCATATGCCACAGACACTGCCACAGGCACAGGCACAAACTTCTAACAAAATATGTACTTTTATATGGTTTATTGAAAGTTTTTTGCACTTTTTCAGAGTCTTGCGCCATTTACCATATTGAAATATTGCAATGAAACTTCAATGCGTGTTCGGTGGAATTGTAAAACTTTTCACTTGCTGGCTGCCACTTGTGGTTTGATGTGTGAGTCGAGCGGATGGATGGATCCGCTTTTCTTCGATTCGTGTTTGCGTGGTGCCTCAAGCTGCTGCAGTTGCCGTGTGACGCCACAAATGTTGTTCGGGGCTGGCAACAAAAAGCGGTCCATTACGCAGGAACAAAACAGAGAAGCACATAGCTAACAGCTACAACCGTTAATTTTTGGCGGTGCGCATGCCCGGCAGCGAACAGCTGTTGCCAGCATTGATATCAATAACTGCGACAGAAATATCGATGTTAAATCGATAGTTTCAAATCGATTAAATCAAAACAAAAAAAAATCATTTTATTTTTGTTATATCCATTTGCTTTATTGCTTAAGATTCACTGGTTCTTGGTGTCATTTAATAAATATGAATGCAAAAGACCAGCAGCAGCAGCAACTAAAGAGCCTTTGGCTTCGTCTGAATTGTTCATGTGTCGTGTAGCATTCACTGACCTCTTCTGATTGGGAGGTCAGATAAAGGAAGCTCCGCCATGGTGCAACAAGACATCAGCGGCACGAGGGATTCAAAGAAATTATAACGACTCACATTATTTTCATTATCACTTGCATTGTAGCTGGTATTTCCTTTCCGATGTTATGTTTGATGATTGTTCAATCACAAATTAATGATAGCGGCATCTCCGGCTTTGTTTGTTTCATGAAAACTTAACGATCCCCAAAAGAAAATTCAACGAATATGTAGTCTCTGAAAAGGGTCCACAGCGATCTCTATTCGATCTACGGGCCTAAAGTCCATAAATCTATGTATATTCTGTATCATTTCCCCCCAGGTGGTTCCCAAGGGCATTCTATTTTAAATGCCATTAATTATATTTCGCATCGGTTTAAATAGTTTGACTGACAGTTTAAAATTAAGACAAAAAAAAGGTATGATCAGGATTTAATTGCATATAAAAAAAACCATTCTTTGCTCTCAGGCTAAAAGCGACGACCACATGGCGTGTGTGCGTGTGCAGGGGTATGGATCCTGATCTACTCCTTATTTGACTGGTTTCGACTTCCAAAGGCCGTCGTTGAGGAAATGGTACGTCTCAATGCCGATGCCCTTATTCTTGGCCAAACTGCGGGAAGAAATCGGAGAAGGGAAAGAGTTTTTTTAATTTAGAACGGCCTAGTGTCACTTGAACTTGGCACTTACATTTCCTCTGTGGATAGTGTGAGCAGACCGATGGCTAGCGCGTGCTCTTTGCCCTCAGCCATGATGGCCACCACCGTGTTCTTCTCAGCCGGCGTCATGCAGGCACCCGGCGACGTCAGGCCGGGACACATGACATTCGCGCCACTCAAAACAAAACGAATGGCACCCTTGTCCACCTGCTCCATTGTCACAAAATAGGGAAACTTGTGGAGAAGCCGCAGAGTTGGCATCCAAGGGCCATCGCGGTGCCGGAAGAATACTTGCTCGCCAGCGCCGTTTAACAACAGCTCGATGTGGTCATGGCTGTCGGGTGGGAAGCAGTTGGATGAATGTTGCGCTCCCTGTACGAACAGGGCAGGCAGGGCACACTGTACTTACCATTTGGCAATGCGATACGAGTCCTTCTTGGGCAATATCAGATCAATGTGTGTCTCTAGCTTCGGATATGCCTCCAATAGCTTGGCACGTATGCCTTTCTGTACGGACGATTTGAGCTGTTGTATGGACGAGATACTGTCCTTCTCCTCGAATCTAGATATCCATAAGAATTAGTGGCAGCTCAACTGCGTCGCCACCCCTTACATTTTATACATACTTTTTGAACATTTTACTAAAAATTTTGTACCGCACCGGGACTGCTGCAGCTGATGCTAAATTAGAGCTGGGTTAACATCGATATAATCGATGTTAGGGTCCTAACTGCAGACATCGATAGTTTTTTTAAAACATCGATTTTTTTTTGCCAGACTCCCCTAAATTTCAAATTTTTTCCAATTTGATATTCCGTTTAATATTCCTAGCTAGCAATAAACGGAGTTTTTAAAAATGATCAATATTAAAGAAAATTATTTCATCTATCAGTTAAAATTATTTGTTTACGACTCAATATCCTATTCAGCTAGTAATATTAAACGGAATATCAAATGGGAAAAAAATGTTTCCACCAGAGCCGATTAAAATCATATCGATTAAATTTAGGGGTGTCTGGCAAAAAAATCGATGCTTGAAAAAACTATCGATGTTTGCAATTGGGACCCTAACATCGACTATATCGATGTTAGCATCGATGTTTCTCCAGCTCTAAGCTGGCTTTGTTTTGTATATTCAATGGATAGTATAATATATTTCAGTTTCTCATATATTTTGTAAGAAGCAACTTGGTGAAAATAATATTTATTTTTCGAATCTGTATTACGGCAAAATGAACCCAAACGGCAGCAACCAGACAGCGGGTAAGGCATTCTTTTGGTTGGGGGTTCGTTCTTTCGGCTGGCTGTAACCAATAACCAAATTTTCCGCTACTCTTTATCCAGACGAGCCAACTCCAAGCGAGATTGTGCAGAACTTCATCGAGGGCGTGGACACTGGGAGTGTGCGTGCAGATCTGGCCGAAGACTGCATTCTCAGCCTTTTCGGGGTACACATTAGGGGCGCCGTGGCTGTGACGGGCTACATCCGCACCCAGATATCTAACCGCTTTAAGCACATCGGCTTTGAAGCGGCCCGCCCCTGCACTGCAGCGAAGCAGGTTATCATTAAGGAGCGGTTCGGTCGAAGCTTCGATCGAGTGCGCCGACGGATCCAAGAGCAGAAGGAACGAGACCGGGCCATCTCGGATGGTGGACGGCGGCCTGTGGTGGACGATGCGGAGGTGGGGGAGGAAGTGCTGCCACCCAGTTCCCCTCATCTGCTTACACCTGCACGTCGGGCCGTCGGTCACGCCATTGACATGCTGCAGTACGTCGAGGCGAGAGGTGTGATGGAGGGCGTCGAGGGCAACAGAGATGATGGCGGCATTATGCTGGACGATCCGCAGCACGTTCTGTTGACGCTGGGATATCGCGAAGTTGTGGTGGCCAGCCTTAATCTGCGGGCAACCGAAATCTGCCTTGCCGTATACGAGGACTACCGCACATTGCCACGGCAACGACCACGCAGCTCTGTTGCCATCACAAGCAATCCCCTTACAGATGACGAGGCCGATGAATCAGTCGGCACCCATCTGCGTGGCCTTCTGCGCAGTGTGCGGCGTACTCTCTTCGCTAGGGCTGAGAGCGAGGAGCCGGAGCAAAATCCATTGGAGGATTCAGTCGAGCCCGTTCCGGTGGAACCCTCTCCCTCCAGCTCGCATTCCCAGTGCGAGTCTCAGGGCCTAGTGCCACCAATCCCGTCGCCGCCACCACCGCCCGCTGTGGATGGCGCAGGAGAAATACCCGCCAGCCCCAGTTCTGGATACACAACACGCAAGCGCCAGCAGCAGCGTCAGAACGAGGTGTCGCCCAAACGCCCGGTACGCTACGGCATGCGCTTCTAGGACAAATGTCCAGGTCCAGTAATCAGTTTTTTAGTTACGTTTTCTATTATTTAGTTCTGGTTTTTAATTCCGATAGCACAATTTTCAAACATTAGTCTACAAAATTAACCCTTATATATCGGCCTATTTGTATGCTATGCATACGAAATCCCATCCCACATCCCAACTACATTCCCCCAACCCACCTGTGCCCACCGTTTTGGCAAGAGTAGAGTATTCGTATCTAGGTGCTAAAGACTGATTCCATTTATTTGGGCAACACACTCCCCAATCCCCCCACCCCCTTTTCTCGATCCAAAAGTATGTACTGTTTGTACATAAATTGTATTTTATAAAGTTTTATTTATTGAACTTCGATGTTATAAATTAATTATACCCAAAAATAAAATATGTTTATATGATATATTGCTTCAGAGAAATAAGCCGGGGCCACAACCGTTCGAGTGGTGGATGGATAAGCTGTTCGCACAAAACTGTTCTCACCAATACAAACACTTATCCGGTGCAACAGCCGTTTTCATGGTTAATGTATTGACTATACGCATCAAACCGCTCTCACCAATAAGAACGCTTAGCCGAGGCCACAACCGTGTTATAGCTGTATTTATTTATACTAAATTTATATTTGAAGTCTAGTATTCAGATCAAAAAAATATGTTTGCCCGCAAAACGTGCAGTATAAAAATACTGGTGACCGAGTGTGACCAGGTGTGCATGCCCTGCGGTAATACTGTATAGAAATGAGTCCGTTAAATATTCAAAATTTGTGTCAAAGCAAGCAGGAATGTATGGAACAGCGGCCATAAATACTTATAATGGCCGTAGCAGCCTGAAATTTGTATAAAAAATATAGACAGATTTTCTAAATATATAACAAAATAAATTGGACAAACTGAACTGTGCATTGCTGAAAAGAAATGCAATAAAACATTTTGTATTCCTTATTTATCCCCTAAATTGCACAACAATTCCCTCTTCTCGAAAGCCTTTATTAATTTAGTTATGTCGTCTTAGCGAAATTCTCCTTATAGCTTGTGTGGTTTTTGTTTTTTGCATTGTGTTGTTATCGTACTCACACACATTAACGCACACAGCCTCAGTTTTAGTTTTTTTTATATCTCTCTTGTTTGAAGATCAATTTCTTTTGCCACTCCACGAAAGCCGATCCGTAGAATCATGAATAATGGCTGGCCGTAGGCCAGCTAATACCCGGGATAGAAGAGATGGGTACACCTAATAAATTGTTGCTCCTGTTGTCAGCTCTTAAGTGGGTGGAGTGGGACTTGGGCTGCGATGGCAGCGGCGACGGCGGCGGTGGCGAGGGGGGGACTGTCTATTTCCGTACCGTACAGGGAGAAAATTAGATAGAAAATAGAAAGAAAATCCATTTGATTAAAATTGTACGAGTGGAGGCAACCTGCAGAGGGTGGGTTGGGATAATACGAGCCTTCTCCCCCCACCAACTGGTGCTACTGATGCGGCGGGTGCTGTGTGGTGCTGTGTGGTGTTGGGTGGTACTGGGGGTGGTTCCCATTAAGACATCAAATAGACAACAAAGTTGGTGTATGGGGGGTGGAGGGGGACCTGGCAAAAAACCCTAACAGCAGTTCGAATCGTTAAGCTAGCCAAGTGGAAAAGGCGCACAGAAATTCACCACGAACTCGAGGACTGCTTCTGGTCCTCCTGCTCCTGCTCCTGCTCCTGGGTCTCGCTGCTCTTTGGTGCTTGAAATTAGATTTCTGCCACTGCCCAGCCCCAGCCCCAGCCCCAAGCCTGCATTCGTTACGAGGCTTATGCGAACCGAAGGCGACACACGCTTCCCATTCGAGTTGGTCCATATCTGTATACCCTGTACTCGGGAAGGGTTCATGGATACCTTGTACTCGTTGGGATTCATGCAACCGTCAGAAGGAAGAATCAAAGGAACCTACTTTATGGGGTGGCCTCTGTACATCTGTGATCTCAATGAAGCTCTCATTCCTCCCCGTTCCTAGCTGTAGTTCAGGAATTTTGGCAGCCAGAGGAAAGAAAACCATGGTTCCTGGAAGGAGATCGTATCTATGGTGGAGCTTCTCTATCCTAGCAGTAGCGGGTATTCCATAGTCGTAATTATATTCGCTGTCTTCATTCGGCTGCCATCTCGCTCGGCTCTGAGTCGAGTTGAGCCTGGCAAATCCTTGGGTTAGCTACAACTGATTTATGACTGGAGCAGTGCAACGGCAGCGCGGCCTGGCGGGGTATGGGGCTCATGGGGTGTGTGGGCAGTGGCGTGTGGGGGGCGGCGCCGACGCCAAAAGGTGGGGAGTGGAGATGTTTACGAGCGGATTAAGTTCTGCTTTCGATACAAATTCCATTTGAATTTAATGAGCCCAAAGATTACAGATCAGAGACAGAGAAAGTCAGAGAAAAGGATGGAGAGAGAGAGAGAGAGAGAGAGAGAGTTGGAATAGATGGATTGAGATGAGTGATTGTGGGTGGGTGGATTGTAAGCGAGGGCGTGGGGCAAGGAGAGATGCATTTTTAATTGAAAGATGTCGCCAGTCTCTGCCTTGACAATCCATCAGAGGGCCAGCCTCAGGCCCGACGCCGACGCCTCCGTCCCTCCCCGGACGAATCCATTTAGAGTGGAAGTTGCATCTAATTTATGCTGCCTGCTCTGCCCGTTGCCGCCTTGTTCTCAATTAGTTGCAACTGCAACATCGCCTGCAACAGCGGCTGTTTACCCCGGGGAGCATCTCGCATCGCATCTCCACTTACAGTTGCCGGGACACACTCTCCACACCCAGAAAAGAAACTATTCGTCTAGCATTACACGATACTTAACCGCCGTTTATTTATGTCCCTGTCAACGCCTCTCAGCTGCCACCGTTGTCTCCTCCACTCCACTGCACTCCCCTACTCCAGTGGCGCCCCTTCCCTCTCTCTATATTTCTGTCCCCAAAAACATGCAAAATTCAAAGACGTTTTGGAGGGGGGTGGTGACTCTAGGGGGGGATACTTTTGGTTAATTGAAACCTGTTGTAAATCACAAATCATATTGACTGCTGCTCCCCACCACAGAAGTCAAAGAAGAAGCTCCACAGCAGCAGCAGCAGAAACATCGGCAGATGTTGTCGGTTTTTCATAATATATTTCCATTTTTTTTTTTGGGGTGAGGTCATCTTCAGCTCGAAAGCTTTTTCCAAGCAGCTGCAGGGCGGAGAAGGGAAGGGAAATAGATATGCCTTAAGCAGATCGTTGAGACATTTCAGAATGATATCTTCAGGGTTTTCCAATAGTTTGTTTATTCCAGGAAAACCCCAGGAAACCCAATGACATTCATTGAAGAAGACTATGCAATGCCGTCTTAGATCATCTTTAATTGAAAGAGATTAGCTTGAGAGACAGGATTTAGTAAGTAATAAGGACTTTATAGCATAAAACAGGTCTCTATTTGTTCAACCCCATCAGTAATCCCCATCAGCCATGACAACCCTCCTCCAAAAGAGACCAGGCCGCGGGCCAGGGTAAAGCACTTCCAGTCCATAAATTTAGCCCTCAAAGTGAATTTTAAGTTGATTCCCGCTTGATTACTTCATCAGGACAAGGACAAACAACTAATGGTGAAAATATTGCCATTGATTTTGCGACAAGTGGATTCGCATCCCACATCCCATCCATAAACCATCCCATCCCCATCCCCATCCCCGTTCCATTCCCATTCCCATCAATTCTTCTATTTTGCGCATTTGTTGTCACTGGCCCGTGCCGAGTGTCCTGTGCCCTGTGCCCTGTGTGTCCTGTGTGTCGCAGTGTCCCAGTGTCCTTGCACACCCGTTACAATGGCCATTTCCGATTGTCGAGGGTGTCATTTGGTAATTGTTACAAGCTGCCGCATATTTGGACAGGCAGCGCACTCGAAAACAAACAAATGACTCGAACAACCCTCGTTGTGCTCGGTTTCTGGTTGATGGCTCCTGGCTCCTGGCTGCTGGTGGTGGCAGAGCCGGGACCTTGGCTACCCCATCCTCTCATTTGTAAGTGGATACGCATTGAGACCACAGTAGTAACAGCATCCAGAATCCAGCAGGAGCATCAGCAGTGCCAGTGGCAGTGGCAGGGGGAATGAATGGATTCGGCAAATGTCATTAGTTTACAGTTGTCTGATTTCCATCCTCAGGCCTCGCTGGGCCCTCCAGACATTTCAGAGAGAGATGTTGTGATCGATGATGACATCTCCATCTCAATTTTGGTTGCCGAGGGCGATGATTATGCTGCTGATGTACTTCCAAAGAAATTCACCAAAAATTTCACTGCATTATGGATAAAATATTTATGGGGATTCCAGCGAATGATCCTCACATTTAGCTTCAATCAAATCAAGTTCTATTCGTAGAGAGGATCCCTCAGAATATTTCAGCAATTTTTTATGATCCTATGATTATCTTAGAGCCAATATCCCAAGATAATAGATAGTTCTAAATGTATAAACCAAGTCTTACCGAAAAAGATTCCATTCCCCTGATCCTTTCGATCTTCCTGGAACTTCTCCCATAATAGCATTGTCGAATGCCTCAAATACCAATAGCAAATGCCAAGGCCAAGTGGGGATGCCAATTCCCAGACAACTAATTAATGTCAATTGCCTGGGGAACAGGCAGACGGAATCCCCAGCCATGGCATAACCCCAAGGTCCTGGGACACAAAACAGAGACAGGAACAGAAAATAGAAAACGAAGACAAACGGGAACAGGAACAGCAACAGACCCAAGACCCAAGAGCCAAGACTATTCGATTTCGGTCTACTCGTAACTCAAAAAGCACTTAACCCATAAAAGTGAAATAATTCGGTGGAATAACAAACGCACTTAACAAATTACAGATGTGAAAATTTCATTTTCAGTGTCCTGCCCCCTCCCTCAGAAGGGGGATGTTTGTGTTTATTCCCCCAAGTGTGCGCGTCCGCCCGCACTCTGCATTCCACAAATTAGAAAATGATTAATGGACTCAACCGGTTGCACAACACATTCTCCTGCTCCTGCTTCTGTTTCTGCTCCCCCCTTCGAAACTCCATGGTGGCGCCGTCGTGGTCGCATCCTTGGGAAGGGACACCAGGCATCAGCCAGCCAGCAGACACCAGTCACCAGTCACCAGCTACCGGGGACTACTGGTTCAGTGCGTCTGGCACACTTCAGCATAAAATAGCACTCAGGAGAATCGAGAGGGCAGGCCACGGACACCCTCGTGGCTGTGTGTGTGTGTTGCTCGTCCTCTTGCCGCAGGAGTCACGTTAAAATCACTCTTCCGTTTCGGGTTAGTCCATGAGCCACCCCAGACTCTCCCAGTCCCACTCCAGGATGCAGGATTGGAAGCTGATGGGATGTTAAGGATGTTGCTGGTGGGCGGTGGACGGTGGAGGGGTGTGTTTGTTGTCATTTATTGGTGTTGTCCGGGGGCTTCCCTCCTCTTCCTCATCCTCATCCTCTACCACTTCCTCCTCCGGCGTTGTGTGATTTTTTTTGCTGGGGTCACGCTTTTGCTCTTTTTGATCGCAATCGCAGCCCCTGCCACTGCCTCTTCAGCCCCTGAATCAAATTACACTTTAAATCCTTGATTTTAATCTGAAAGGGGCTGACAAATGGATTTTTATGTCAATTTTTGTTTCCCAAATTACTGATACTCACCTTCCTGCTCTGCTCTGCTCTGCTCTTCTCTGCCATCCACTTGAACGGCAACTGGGAACTGGCAACGGCCAACCCCTCTCTAGCCAAAAAGGAAGGGCTAAAAACAATTGAATTTTGCATTTTGACACAACAGAAACCCCGGGGGCGACAGGGAATTGAGGATGAGGCAGCGGATAGGCAGGAACACAAGGATGAAGGCAAGGAAGGAAGCAAACAGGAATCAGTGGGCGTTGTCTCTGCGGGGCGGCTTTTTAATCTCTGATTGGATTGCCGAGCTGTTGAGTTGATGTTTATGAGGTTGCTCATTTTCCGACACTTTGCAGCCAGTCATGTCACGTCACCCACTCCATTCTATTCCATCGCATCCCATTCCATTCATTGCATAATCCTTTTGGATTCTTCTCCAATTAGTGCACACGAAATGCAGCGAGATTGGAGGAAAGTAGAGGAAGCTAAAGAAAGTCCCTTAGGAACATGCAAACACCTAGACAAATTTCGAACTGGAGGGAAGGAATCTTACCACATGGAATACATGTTTGCCTATCTATAATAAACATACTTATGTATCGACAGACTCTCAGAACAAACACTATCGTAAATAGTGTTGTTAAATGCACAGTTAAGCTACCATTTGTTAGCCCCGCCTGAAGTCCAGTAACTGAAGAAGGGAACCAGATCAAATCCGCTGGAAAGATGAAACCACTAACCATACAATATATAGATAAGACACTTCATACACCGAAATTGACCGCACCAAACGGTCATTATTAACCCCCGACAGAGACGTGACGTCATGGCCCGACTGAGACGTGACGTCATGCGTTCTCATGTACTTAGCGTGTTTGCATATGTATGTGTATGAGCGCACAACTGAAATTCGTGCTCTCTCAACTTTGTTTTGAGTCGACGCTTGCCAGAATAATTGTTATTTTTGTAGATGTTTAGATGCTAACTTTGTTTAATATAGAATATACTAATATAATGAGCTGATATAAGTATATATATTCACAGAAATATATTTAATTGTGTAGTTTATTATACAATGATATATTTGATCACATATAAAAAAGTAATATGCGCTAAAAAAAATATATATATATCATCCTTGAATATGGATATTAATGACATATAAATGGGTAATGGGTCCATACAGATTTTAGTGCCATATTTGGACGTCAAATTTGAAATCATCCCCATTTTTCAGAACCTGAAAGTACATACATATGTGTGTGTACGTGTGCAGAGCTGTGCCAGAAAAATATTTTTTAGAAGATTTCTTGAACCACAAATTTATTTGCTGAGTGTTGCTTATTGAAGCGACGCACTAATACCCTATCGACAATTAATATAATTTGATGTCATGTCTGATATACATTTTGCATTTGTACATATTTACATTCGTTCATTATATTCGTTAATGGTACATTAAGCAAAATTAGAATATAGAGGATATACAAAATATACAATTTTGTGTATTTTGGGCAAGCTTCATCATAAAATCTTAATCTCCAATAAATTCTAAAGTAATGGGTGATTTCTTAGGTAGCGGCAGCGTAACAAACCAATACAAACAAGCAGACCTACAATATGTGCACATATACAGCTAAAGCTCAGCCTCACATACATAGCGTTTGTTCTTTGCTGAGCTGAAATTTTGTTATGTGTTTTCTTCTTCAGCTTGTTGACGAACTGACCTACCGCCACAAAAGAAATTAAGCATTGGCAGGATGGGTTGGGGTGGGTGTGGGTTGGTGGGTGGGACACTTGGACGTGGGAAAAGGGAAATATGTTTTTTTATTTTTAGTTTTATTATATTATATATATTATTATACATATTTCCTTCTTCCCACGTCCAAGTGTCCCACCCACCAACGCACACCCACCCCAACCCATCCTGCCAATGCTTAATTTCTTTTGTGGCGGTAGGTCAGTTCGTCAACAAGCTGAAGAAGAAAACACATAACAAAATTTCAGCTCAGCAAAGAACAAACGCTATGTATGTGAGGCTGAGCTTTAGCTGTATATGTGCACATATTGTAGGTCTGCTTGTTTGTATTGGTTTGTTACGCTGCCGCTACCTAAGAAATCACCCATTACTTTAGAATTTATTGGAGATTAAGATTTTATGATGAAGCTTGCCCAAAATACACAAAATTGTATATTTTGTATATCCTCTATATTCTAATTTTGCTTAATGTACCATTAACGAATATAATGAACGAATGTAAATATGTACAAATGCAAAATGTATATCAGACATGACATCAAATTATATTAATTGTCGATAGGGTATTAGTGCGTCGCTTCAATAAGCAACACTCAGCAAATAAATTTGTGGTTCAAGAAATCTTCTAAAAAATATTTTTCTGGCACAGCTCTGCACACGTACACACACATATGTATGTACTTTCAGGTTCTGAAAAATGGGGATGATTTCAAATTTGACGTCCAAATATGGCACTAAAATCTGTATGGACCCATTACCCATTTATATGTCATTAATATCCATATTCAAGGATGATATATATATATTTTTTTTAGCGCATATTACTTTTTTATATGTGATCAAATATATCATTGTATAATAAACTACACAATTAAATATATTTCTGTGAATATATATACTTATATCAGCTCATTATATTAGTATATTCTATATTAAACAAAGTTAGCATCTAAACATCTACAAAAATAACAATTATTCTGGCAAGCGTCGACTCAAAACAAAGTTGAGAGAGCACGAATTTCAGTTGTGCGCTCATACACATACATATGCAAACACGCTAAGTACATGAGAACGCATGACGTCACGTCTCAGTCGGGCCATGACGTCACGTCTCTGTCGGGGGTTAATAATGACCGTTTGGTGCGGTCAATTTCGGTGTATGAAGTGTCTTATCTATATATTGTATGGTTAGTGATGAAACTCTCCATTACAAAAACCCTTTCCACCATTAGGTAGGAGCAACAGTGTTGGGCAGAGCTCTTCCAGCAGCTTTTTTCAGTGTTGGTTACTTTCTCTAGACACCCAAGACTTTTTCAAGCAAAATGCAAACTGAAACTAATTCGGGAATAGAGGTTGGGTCTGATCTTGTGGGCGCTTGACAATGCTTAGCGATGCTTGTCACACAGATACACAGATACAGATATATCGCATATATGTATGTATATTTCAACCATTTTGACACACGTGCGATAGTCTTACGTGTCTGTATGAGTCCACTCCACTATCCCAAATGGACAGTGTCATAAAAATGTATAACAACAATATTTCAGTGTCACAGCAGGACATCATTGTTGCCATGTTAACGCTTATTTTTTGTTTACATTTTTATAATTTTCAACGCTGGCAATGTCGTTGTCGTTGTGTCGTCGTTTGGGGCTTAAGAAGCCAAAGCTTAGAAGTGAAAGAAGGCACAAAAGAAGAAGCCGAAGCAGAATAGCCAGCAAACAGAGAAGAGTCTGTGGAGGATGAGGAGGTGGGGAGTAACAGCAGAGGAATGGGACAGACAAAAGGAATTTCGCGGTATTTTCACGCTTGATGCAACATCCAAACAAACCCGAGAGCTGCAGGAGTCGGACTTGGGATCGGAATCGAGAATCGAGAATCGGGATCAGGGCATGCCGTTCTCGGTTTTGGGTTTCATTCAAAGGAAACGCAACTTCGCATCGATAGTCTCCATCCATCCATCCATCTCCATCCCTCCTGCCCTCCCTCTGTCCTGCTTCTGGGGATTAAAATGATAACAAGACTTCATCAGCATTCGAACTGGCAGCTTTGCTTTCATAGGAAAGGGTTCGTTTGCTCTCTTCTTTGTTCTCCTCCCCGTCAGGCCTACCCTACCAGTCTTTCCTCTCCAGTGTACGGCACTGGCACCTGCCCGGACCAGGACCAGGACCCGGAGCGGTTCTTCCCCTTGTCCTCCTGTCATCCTACTTTAATGTTCTTTAACCCCTCTTTGCTTTATCCTGACTTCAGATCTGTTTTTACGCTCGAGTTTCTTTGGACTGTTTCAATTTTTGGACCTGGGGCAAGAAGGATTCTTAGCTCTTTGGAGGAGCTTGTGTTGTAATCGCGTTAAGTACGACAAAGGCAATGGTCTATATAAAGAGGGAGAGTTGCCACTTATTGATTAGTAAGAGCTCTCTTTCGGGGGGAACAGTGGAAAACTTTTGCTGAATTCTACATTTAATCATTCGATTCGTTCTGCGACCACCCATCCTCATCTTTATCCTCATCCTCATCGTCAGGCTTAACATTCTCCATTGTAATTTTAACGATCCACCACAACGATCATCGTCAGTGGGATCACATCACAGCAGAATGTTGGCCAACAACTCAATTTTGTTTTGGATTTTATGGCTTCATCTGTGCTTGTGCCTGGGACGCCCTGACGTCGGGACAGTCGATTTTATGGGGCATAATTAAAAGTTTATGGTTAACACCGTCCATTCGGCCATAGATCAGGGGCGCCTCCGTGCCCACCCCCCCATACCCATACCCATAACCATAACATAGATGGAATTGGATGGAATGGGATGGGCATTAAATCTGCAAAACATTTGCCTAAAACAAAAGTCGCTGATTGTCGCCGTGAGTGAAACTGTGACTAAGGATTGACATAAAGATTATCTTAATGGATCGCATGGCCGTTTAGTTTAATTCTGCCTTAGTTTCGATCCCTTGGATCGATGCGCGCCGGGGGGTTCCTCCATTCGGTGCGACTTCGAGAATTTCGTTTTCGGTTCGGTTAGGTTCTGTTCTGTTGTGTGTAATAAAATCTGCATAAATCATCAACGGATTGGACTCGTTCTGTTCTCTTCTGCTCTGCTCTGCTCTGGCCGTTTCGATTCGATTCGATGGGGATTCCGGATGCCGGTCCGTGACCTCTTGGGTCTGTGTCTGTGTCTGGGTCTGTGTCTGCGACTGTGGCTAATGAGGGCGTTGCCAATATGTCAATTTTGGGGCGCCCCTTAATAAGCGGAGAAGAAACCCCTTCAGTCTGTCCGCTGATGTTTCTGGCGAGTTTTGCTTATGATAAATGAGTCGCGCGTGCCCCCGAAACTTCGGAGTAGAGCCCATTCTTGACCCACAAGCCGCAGTGCAGTGGCTACCTGTATTTCTGATCGGGCAGGTGCTATTTTGATAGATGAGGCATCCATCCATTAAGGGCCGCAATTGATTTTCTCCGTTTGATGGACACACACACACACACACATACAGACATCTGCTGTTGTGGCAGAGATCGCTTGATAGATGGCGGGGGGGTGGAGCGCATTTGGACTGTCCTTGACATAATGGCCCACGGGGCTGTATGAAACGCCCCAGGGCAGTGCTCGTGCGGCTTCTCCTGAATCTCCAGATCTCCCCGCGATTCATCAGAGCATTTCCGCTTTTAATTATTGCCACGTCGCCGTCTCCGTCGCCTTTGGAATGACATGCAGCCAAATTGCAGGCGATAAATTTTGTGCACATTTCTGCGAGGAAAAAGGAAACCAAGGGAAAAGGAAAGGGTAAGGGTAAGAAAACAGCCCCCATCCCATACTCTCTTGTACGTGTATCTACCAACAGTGAGGTCGGCAAGTCTTCCTCCCTTTGGGTTTGCAACAACAGCGCATGGTCTGTGGGCGAACAGTTTCCAGGCACACTGTCTACTCTCTCTCTGCCGCAGTCCACAGTGCACAGATCACAGCCAGAGGAGAGCGAATGCAAGGATTGCCAATTACATGCAACTTAACATAATTATTTGTCAACAGCGCGAGAAAGAGAAAGGCACAGACTGGTACTGTACGGCAGAGAGCAGCAGAGCGCGGAGAGGGAGAGCGGCCTTGGAATGCAGGCAGCAATTGGCACAGCAACAAATTGCTGGAATAATTACGCACACATTTACAGATTGATTCGTACACGACGAAGCGACGACATCAGCGAGCAGCAGCCGAGCAGCCAGCAGCAATGACGAGGAGCAATGTACATACATAAGTGAGAGATCTGCGGACGACAGCCGGCTGCACCAGCAGCATCCCCATTCATTGATGAACGTGAGGTGTCAAGCAAATTGACTGCCAGAGCTTATCGCCTCGATCAGGGGCGTCGATCGGAGGGGTTGACAACAACAACAAGCTCATGTGGGGATGGGCTTACCCCTTCGGTCGAGGCCTCTGGCTTTCCGGCGAGACTGCAGTGGAATGTGTCGTTTACGTGAATTACGCTCAAATTACAAGGGGCGGAGAGGGAGGTGCACACTGCACACAAAAAGTGGACATGTCCAGAAAGAGAGAGAGAGAAAGATACGGACTAAAAAAAGAGGAAATATCCAATGAGACGGACTGAAAATAGCTGCGACGCAATGAAAATGCAACGCAAATTAAAATTGCTCACAAATCGGTCGATCGTTCGGGAACGGGACGAGACCTGCTGCTGGTTTACAGGGTGCTTCAGAGAGCCCCTTGGCTCCACGTCTCACCTCCCTTCTTTGGCTTGCCTGTTGTATTCCACTCGTTCTCTTTCTCTGTTGCCCATTGAGCTCGTTAGGCGATAACTTTATGCGGCATTAAATTTTATGCGGCCATAAAACAAACAAATACGACTCGTACACATCCAGAAAACGGCACTAACACAAACATTACGGCAACTGAACACGACAAAACAACAGCAAATACAACAGGGCCCAGAGCCAAGCCGAACCAAACCGAACGGAGAGAAAGGAAGGGTTGTATTTGGCCGAAGCCTTAGATACCCTTGCAGATCTATCATTTCGTTCCTCGGGGGAACAACACTTTATGGCTATACGACTTCAACTCTTGCCATTTCGCATTTTTCAGTGTGAAGCAATAAGTCGATTTCTCCCGCTGGCATGTTCGGGGTTTTTGCTACACACAGCAGCGCACTTGAGTGTTTGCGTGCCGAGCACATAAAGCTTTCAGAATCTAAAGCCCTTCTCCCAAAAAATTGGTTTTGGAACTATCTAGAGTTACATAGAAAGCTGACGTCTACATATATTATCTATGGTGTCGGAAAATCTGCCTTCTGTGTGTTACAAGCACATGGGAAAATCATACTACCCTCTCCAGGGATATTAACAAAAACAAAACACAGCAATGACAATAGAATAACTGCAGCAGAATGCCATGGAATTCAATGGGACAAAGAACAACAAGGGCAGAGCAGAGGGGGAGTGGGAGTGGGAGCAGGAGCGGGAGAGAGCGCTAACAGGAGCAGTAGCAGTAACAGTAACAAGGAACCGAACTGAGAAGGAACGGAACAAGGAGTGCGCGTGTGCGGTATGCGAAGCGTATCGTATCACAATGTGGAGGAACATGGAACAAGTTGCTTTACGCCCCGATACAACTCAACTTGGCCCATTGTGGCGACCATATACATAGTACCATATATGGGCACTCCCGACTACCGACCACGCCACTGACTCCCGACTCACGGGTATGGTATTGTCCAAGGACCGTTGGACAGAATGTCTTTCATCGATCTGGCACTGGCGCAAACAGATGTTTCCATGTTTCCGATATCGTGATGGCAGGCCGTAATATAATCACCAATAAATATTTATGGAAATGCGTTAGAAGAACCCACCAAAGCGGTGGCTCTGAATCCAGACCGAAGATGGCGGAGTAAGCTCCCTCTCTCTCTCTCGATATCTACATATGCATGTATGTATGTAAGAGTATGTATCTCCAATCACGTGTCAAATCGCCAGAGGCATATCTCACTTTTTGACATCGCTTTGATGGTAATATGAAACCACAGCTGAGGCTGAGCGCATTGCGATAAGAAGCAGCCGGAATAAGGAACAAGGAACAGAAGCAGGAACTCGAACTGGAACTGGAACGGGAGTAGGAGCGGCAGTAAGTCAGGGAGGGCAGGGCAGGGCAGGGCTGTTAACTGATTAACAAGCCCGATAAGCAAACAATTACGAGAGCACAAGCACCAGCCTGCCAGAATTTGCCATTTTGTCGAGCCTTTTGTCAGCTGACGTTCGGCCGTCTATTGTTATGCCGTTATTCCCTTGCCTTCCCTCTCGCACCAAGGGGCGTGTCTGTTGTTATTGCCTCAGCTGTTGTAATAACTGAAATGTTGATGGATGCATCACCGAGATCAACAGTGGAACAATGAGAGAGAGTATTTGGTTACCTTTTCAATGGATAAGCTGCCAAGAATCCCCTGGGCCATATGCATAGGCAATATTTATCCTCTAAGGTTCCGCTTATTGCTAGGCAATGTCAATTAGCGATGATACGAGCTGTAGTTTACGTTAGCACGCTAATCGGAATCGCTATGGTTATCGTTATCGAGATACCATTCTGAACATTTGCAATTAGTCAACACACACAACACTCTTTATGCTAATCCTGGCCAGTTCAAGGAGTCCCCGTCTCAACCATTTCCACCTGCTCCACCAGCACCAGCGGTGGCACAACAGGAGCGGAGCGGAGCCCATAAAATGTACTGAAGTGGAAGACAGGCAGAGAGGGCTACAAATGATGTGGCAAGTTAATTTTCCAATGGTCATAATCCAATAGATTAATAGCATTAATTTCATGATCGCTCGCCGGGATCCCACCCCAACCCCAACCCTCTCCTCTCCACTCCACTCCTTGAAAACCGTCTCCTCCTCCTGAAGCGTGAAATGAGACCTAACGCCATCAACTGGGCGTGGCAGCGGCAGCCCTCTGGTCGTGGTTGTGGTTGTGGCTGTGTCTCTGTGGTCGTGTGTCCATTTAATGAGCGCGACAAACATTCGACATTTGTGGGTTCTTCGAACGATGATTTATGCGGCCGTTCATTAGGTTCATTAAAAAGTGAAAGGATCTGCGATCGGAGCGATCCGAACGCTCCGTGGAACCCAAAAGCCGTGCTCCCCGAAGATCCACGACGGCGGCAGGTGCCCAGGATATGTCTCTGCCTCTGTCTGTGTCTGAGTCTGGGCGTTTATTTGTTTGTTTGTTTATTCGCCCCGAAATGAGCCGTAACTAATAAATGTTTACGATCCCTTCCCCAGACATGGTAGGAATACCAACAAGATCTCAGAGGCCGTGGCAGAGAGGAGGCCACAAGAGTGTAACCCAACAGCCCAAATGAGCACAATAAAAATCATTTGGACCAGCATTAAAATGACACATTGTCTGGCCTGGAATCGACCATCGAAACGTTCTCGATTAGGCCTCGGGTCAGCAGCCACTCCACTCCACTCATAGCTCCACATTGTGGCGCCACTCTCTCAATGGGATAACGGGTAGGGCAGGTAGGTCATCGGGCGAGCGGACAACCCGCAGGGCCAGCTCGAGGGGAGCCACAATGGGACAACAGCAGCCATAATGAACTGACAAAAATACCCCAGAGTGGAGCTAGAGTGTGGGGAGTATCGATAATAGCCATTGTTTAGGCACAATTGAGGCAGTCACAACAGTCGAAAGAAATAATTTTGAGAAATACACAAGCATGTAATGGCTCATCAAAACATTGATTTAGATAATTACTGACTTAAGAACAGATTTAGATTCCATTTGGAACTATTTATATTAGTATTCGAATCTTTTTGCAGAATTTCAAATGATCAAAGCTATGCTGAACAATCGATTGCTCGATATACCAAACGCTGTCATCTGCAACCCATCTCTGTTTCGATACTCATTCGCTGAGAGCACGAGAGCCGAAGAAATTTATCAATTTGAAAAAAATTACGTTGACAACAGGAATGGAACATTTGGATATTGGGTAAGCGGCTTGAAGAGGGACACGGGACAGATCCAGGCGGGAATGCAGTCGGTTGCCGTTCCCGTTCCCTAGCCAAAGACTGATGGTAGTTTTATCTAATGTCCAAGAAGCGATAAGAGGATGATGTCGATGAAGGTGGAACCAAGAGGCCAGGACGGTGAGACAGTTGGTTGGCCTTGGGTTGGGCCCGGGGCCCTGGGCCCAGCCTGTTCTGTCCTGCGGCCTGTCAACGACATGCCCGATCTATAAATCATATGTTCATTGAGCCAACGCGCCCCCCTTCCACCCACGCCCCGCATCTGGTGACATTTTCTGTTCTTGGCTCTGTCCTGGTTATGTTCTACGTTCCTCCTGCACCGTTCTTATCGGTGTGATCAAGCGATCAATCCAACTGCAGAGACAGACAGAGTCTGGGGCCCAACCGCAGGTACACCAAGAGTCAGTCCACGGGCCAGCAGGTCCACGGTCACGGGACAGGGACAGAGACACGGACAGAGAAAGAGACAGGTATGAGCCATTGCCACAGGCTACAGCAGGCAGCAGCCGATGCTGATGCCGGAGCCCCTCGTCTAGTGCGTCAGGTGCATTGATGGCATTTTAATTATTGCGGCCGACGTTTAGCAGAGCAAACAGAACACAGAGCAGCACCAGAGTCCGCAATCAGAGTCCAATTCTCGAGACGGAGATGGATCCCAAAAAGCTGGAGTTGCAAATAGCTGCAAGGCGTGAAATTTCCCCAATGTGGTCCCAGCCTCAGTCCCAGCCCTAAGTTCCAGTCCCATTCCCATTCCCCATCCGAAATGCGGTGGGTCTTGCCTGGCCACAGTGGGCCGTGGGTCCGTGGATCCATGGATCCGTCGATCCATCCGTGGCAGGTGAATAAACTGCGCTGCAAGTGTCCGCCCCTTCATAAAAGAACACTTTGTTCGGACTATAATTATGCAGGGTTTGCTATTTGTTTTTTGGCCCGTTGCCCCTGTCCACTGTCCCGGCCCGGACCATCAGAGTCACCAGGTCTTTGGTTAACAGTGGTTTCACATCTATTCCTCAGTTCCTGCCGCCTCTCGGATGGGATCTCTGAGCGACGTTGCACCACTGTGCCGCCTGGATTGGATTGGATTGGAGGGGATCGCACGCACGCACATTTCACTTTATTTATGAGGCGTGCGCTGTGGGCGTGGCCCGCTTGTTGATCGGCGCTACATACCAGGCCGACCCCCCCTGTCATGGTCCCGCTGTCCCTCGACCATCAACCCGTCCGAACGTTTTCAATCAACGTTCTTGGCTTGGGCTTGGGCTTGGGCCTGGGCCTGCCAAGGCGAAGACAAGCCTGGACCACCCTTTTAATGAAGCCCTAATTACAGTCTTTATAACAAAAGGTGATTACCAAAGCAAACCAACAACACCAGACCTGGTTCCAGCCACATCAACAGCTCTTTAGGACAGCCACAGCTACAGTTGCCCCCTGTGCCCTGTGTGCCCCAACCTCTGGGTGTAGTAGAGTCCGATCGAATCGGGTCTTCCGCCTTCGGGGCCCAGGGACCAGATCGAGGTACGAAACAGTCTCGAGAACTGGAACTGGGGCTGGCACTGAGGCTGGGGCTGAGGCTGGAGCTGCAGCCTTGTCTTCTGTGGGTTTTTGTTTGGTGCTTGCCCCATACCATTGCAGCCCCATCATCGTCGCATTATTTATAACATTTCATGTTTAAATTTGTAATTTTGGCGCACTGCAAAGAAATCCCCATTCTCTACCCCACAAGCCCCACCCGTGGTGTCAGAGCCTCGTGACCGAAGCTCATCTTTCTCCTCGCACACCTCTTCTTCATGTTTCGGTTTTCGTTGTTTTTGCTTTTTGTTTTTTATCTCGAACCTTGTAAATATTGATTTTAATCGAAATTGCCCTAAATTGCTTGTTTTTCATGTGCTTTGGGTATGCAATTTAAGACACTTTTGCTGTGAACTGAACTGCGTGTGTGGCTAACAAGAAAGGAGGAGAAAGAGCGACAGAAGAGTGGCGAGAAGACGCACAAAGAGTGGAAAAGAGGTGGCAGCAATTTTCTTATCGATAACCTGGACCCATAGGCGGTGCTATCAGTGCCATCAGGGTCGATCAATATCTTAAAAATATGCATGAATCGATAAAGGCAGAGATAAGATATTGCCGTCTCTTTGAAGAAGATCTCCACTACAAACATTTGTAGAGTTTCCAAAAACTACAATTATAATCATTCTCTGTTACAGCTATCGATAAGCTCCGACCCGACTATTGTAATCGAAGGCTGATCAATCGGCAGAACATTGCTTTTGCATTTGTCGATTTGCAAGTAAAACATCAATATGCCCAACCTGCAATGCTTCCCCTGGAAAACGATCCACAACTAAAAGCCCGAAACATTAAAGACTGCCGCCCTGCCCTGCCGACAGAGAGCAACTTATCATTTCCAAATTAAGTTCGATCCTGAATAAACAAGCACTGCGAACAGTCCAACAATGCTTGGTGGAGGAAGAGATCTATAGAAGAGAACAAACCATAACCAGAGGACAAGGCTAGTTCTGTGGGTCGAAATGTGTCGTACCCTTGAAGATCATACCTAAGAGTTTTTTTTAGAAAGAGTGTAATTTCGTGGGATTCCTATGGCATCATATGTATAAGTAATATGTTATAAGTGGTATAGTAATCCAATTTTAGGTGTAGTTTCATGGATTCCGAAATAGAATAGACGGTAGTGCTTTCTTCTTTGTTTTTGCAAGTTAATTTTCGAAATCGGCATACCCCTCTCTCTGTAAGGGTATCTCTACGCTGCGCTGTTCTTTTGCGGCAGATCAGGCCGAGCCGCCATTGGGCCTGAGTGGGAGGGGATGTGGCTGAGCGAATTTCAATTCCCTCTTTATTTTAACTCTATTTGCATTGGCCCGATCCACGCAGCGGAGACGGAGAAGACGGCGGTACGGGGCAGATCATGTGGGAAGCGGGAGAGAGAGAGAGAGAGAGGGACGACGACAGCAATCGGTTCCGCGCGTTGGCCTTTGTTTGAATTAATCGAAGTGATATTTTGCTTGTCCCAAAATAATTTATCCCAGAGCCCCCAGCCCCAGTCCAGGCAGGCACACAGTTCCAGCTCCTACTCCAGCTCCAGTTGCAGTCTGGACACCAGGCTGCAGTCCACGTTCACGTGATGCCCCGAGCCTCGACTCCAGTTGTGGAGGAGCCTTTTATTGGTTTTGTGTGGCTGTTTGGCTGTGGCTCCTTTCCATTCCTTTCGGCTTGGGGTTTCGGGACGAGCGTCGACAGGCTGCTGCGGCTGCAGCGAAATATAAATATTCCCCATACGGTGCCCCTTGATGCATTTTGACATGAGTTGTGGCCTAAGCGCGCGTTATTAACCGCAATTTATGCGATTTTGAAGAGCTGCGACTGCGACTGAAACCGCGATAGCGACCGAAGCAGCGCCTCGGACTTGGACTTCGTTGGCGGCGCCAGCGGTTCTGCGGCGGCTCTGCTGTTGTTTTATAAATTGATTTCCCGCATCCATTACTCTGTATATACTTCTCATATAAAGGGGGTGGGAGGGGGGGATTGGTGATTGAGGGTGGGGGGAATCTCTGGAAGAGATCGTGCAGCCACAAAGCGAGAGAGCTCGCATGAGCGTCCAGTGTATTTTCCTCACTTTTTTTAAGCATTTTCAACGTCTTTTCATCACTCTGCCAAAAGCATTCAGTTGAGTTTCAATCACTTTACAATCACTTCCAGTGCATTTCTTGGGTTTTCTGCTCCTTTTTCGACTGCTTCCTGTGTCCGTGTGAATTTCCAGTGATTTTCGAATGCCAGACAAAGTGTGGATTTCCTTGCAGAGGATTGAAAGCTTCCACTTCGTGCGACCTCATTTATATTTGCAATTTCTCATTAGCATGCCTCCCCTTACCCCTCCTGCTGCCAGCAGACTTCCTTCCAGCTGCGCAGCTGCCGCTTGCGTGTGCGCATGCGTGTGGATAGAGACAGAGAGAGAGAGAGCGAGCGAGAGAGGGAGAGCCTATAGTCTACAGGTTTATGCGCAATTAACAAGATTCGCATAAAATTACAAAACTGACATAATTCAAGATAGCAGCGTGATCACCTCTCACAGAAATTATCACAATCAACTTTCCAGCACAGCCCCCGCCCCCCCGCCTTTCCAAGGAGTGAAATGCGGACCCACAGACAGGGGCTACTAAATGGCCTGCTAATGGCCTAAAGTGTACTTGCTGATAATATTAAGCACATGGGCATCACTTAGGGGCCCGGGACTGGAACTGGAACTGCAACTGGAACTCGGTTGGAAATCCTCAAGCAAGCCAAGGGAGGGAGAGAGAGCCGAGTTGAGCCATACCTGTGGTTGGGATTGGGGTTGGGGATTGGGGGTTGGGTTGCATCCAATAAAATGCACGAAATTATGACTTTTGGTAGATGAAATCAATTTACATGCATTCAATTACAAATTGTGAACCATCAGGAGACAACAGCCAGACACCAGCTTCAGCTTCAGCTTCAGGTTCGATCTTCAGCTTTCCACGGCCATCAGTTAGCCAAGTTTATGGGGGATTTGGTCCAGCGTCAATGGCCCCAACTGCCTTGTAACTGCCTCATTTTTACGATCCTGTATGGCCAACCAGCCAGCCAGCCAGCCAGCGACTGATCGTGGATTCGTGATCGGGCTCATAATGATCGTAAGTATTCGTCCCACATCGTCCCATGGGCATTGGGGCATGGGGCATGGGGCATGGTGCATGAAGCATGGTGTATGGTGTATGGTGCATGAAGCATGCAGCACGGGGTTTGTTGCGACAAGTTTTGTAGCGCTGTTAAACGTTTGCATGATTCTGATTTTAACGATAGCACAGATACGGTAGAGAGGAGGGGGCAGGGGGACAGAGACCAGGGACAGGACATCCTAATTAGCGACTGACTGTGATGGCCATCAAAATAAACACTTCTACAATACGAGCCAAGCGGAGCGAAGCTGGGATTTGGAGCTGACTGGAACTTGCGACGTGTTTGCCCCATAAATTGGTCAATTTTACAATGGGAAATGCAACAGAAGGAATCGCAGTCGAATGAGTGTGTGGAGTGGGGTCAGGTGATCGATGTACTGCCCATTCCCCTCTCCATGCCCTCATCGATAACGCAAAGTGCAAGACCTCTGGCCAGGCCCTTGGTAGCAGGATTTGGGTGCATACTACTTATAATAGCAATCTCATGTTTATGGGCGCCACACTCAATCTTTAAGCTCTCTCTCTTCTTATCTGGGCGAATGGCCCCTAAAGCCCCATCACCACCACCACCACCATCCCGTTTAGACCCCCTCGCATTGGTGGCTCTTTTACGGACTACTAATGGCCTAATGGCTCATCAGGGCATGTAGACCGATCGCAGGAATTGCATTAAAAGCCAACGGACAAGGAGGAGGAGGGTTCTGGCGAAGGGTTCAGGCTCGGATCGGGAGTTGAAATTCTTTGCCATAATTTAAATGAAGGCAGGCGATAAGACAGAGCAGGGCAGAACAGCAGAGAACAGCCTCTCGCACACCAGTTTTGCATACCAAATCGCAACCAGTTCCTACTCCTTTCACAGAGACCTGGACCTGGACTTGGACGTGGATTTGGACCAGCTCCAACTTCTGCAGTTCTCCACCTCCACCTCTGACGGCGAGCGCTGCATGTGTTTTTGGTTATAATTTAAATGAGAACGATCGCTAAATGATCTCATTCCCGTCTCTCGTCTACCTCTACCTCTACGTCTCGGACCGAACCCGCAGCGATCTCACCTGGATTCAGTCTGATGCTGTGGGAAGATCGTGGCTTCGTGTGATCCTAAATGATCATTCCGTGGGACGTAAAGTCGAATGGTTATACATTTATTTACATACATATATTCCAGATATATCTGAATTATACTCAAAGATCTAGAGAAGATTTATGCCTAGAACAAGACGGAATATCTATGAAAATCACTCTGTATTACTTACTTGTTGGATTCTTATGGATATTTTGAAACAGTTGTGATCAGTTTTCGATGGATGAAACATTTTCAATCACACAATCCATCTCAAGACTTCCCCCCAGGATGCAAGAGTTAACTTCCTTTAGATCTGAAAGATGGAGGAATGGAAGAGGTGGGACGGGGCATACAATTATGTCTGTTACCCCACAATTACCAATGCGACTCCTTCTACCTCCTGCACTTTACGTACGTGTCAGTGGCAGAAGATTACGGCCCGTTGACATGGCCCAAGAGTCGAGATTAATCAATTGCTCTTTCCCTCTTTCTCTCTGCAATTATTGGTAGCCAGATTCCCGGATCCAGGTGGAACCCGGAGGAGAGAGAGAGAGAGCGGGAGAGGCAGAGGAGGGCACAAGCACATCAGCTTTATACAAAGCCTAATGGCCATAATGAATGGATTAAGCCAGCATTTACGCAAACGCGTTGATACTTCCTCTGACCAAACAAAATATAAATCGAGCCAACTACACGAGACTCTCGACCACGGGGACCTGTCTGACAGTGGGGAGCTGGAACAGGAATTGGACTGGGGATTGGGGAGGAAGGAGCCATGAAGCTAACAATTTGCCAGGTCTTAGGCTCTCTCTCTCTGTCTCTGTCTCCGTGTTCCTTCTCTGACTCTGGCATCTACTTAATTTCAAGTTGTCCGCGGAAAAACTTAAGCATATTTAACCGCATGTCGCTGATTATACCCGGTACTCTGAGGGCTTCCAAGGGGTATACTGTAATCTTGCAACTGCATGAGACAGCCTGAGGGAATAGTGTACCTACCCATAGAAGGCTCTAGCAAAGGTGCCACCCCCACTCTCTTGGGGGGTAGAATCGTGGGAGGAGTGCTCATGATGTTCCTCATTTCTGGTTAGAGGGTATATTTCAGTCTAAATCATCGACTAAAGCCATTCTTACTGGTTCTTTAGTGCCGTCTCTGGGTGTGTGTGTGTGTGGATGGAGGGCAGTGTCCACAGAGGGCAGTGGACAAACCGGTGGGGGGTGCCTGGGGAGAGGTAGAGAGATTTGAATGCGAGTCGAGTGGAGTGGAGTGGAGCTTGTTCGCCAGTCTCATTTCGTGTGGCATGCCCCCGCCAGGGCGACGCTCACGCATATTCCGCATATGCAGACGACGCACGACGGGATGCAGGCGCCACTTGGCCAGAGTCGGATCGGATCGGTTCGTATTCGTATTCGGACAGGGGCAGTGGCAGGGGCAGGGGCAGGGGCTGGGGCAGTGCAACATGGCAGGTAAATGTTAAAATGCTGCCGAATGCCATTGCCCTCTGCAGCCAGCTGACCTTTGCACATGCCACACACACAAGTGCCAGCCAGTGGCCAGCAGCAGCAGCGAATAAGGGCCCAGGCTTGACCCCTTGCCCAAGCGCCATCAGTTGTCTTCATCAGCTTAGCCCTCGGCCCTGTCAACGTAGCCATCATATCGAATGACAAACCCGACTGCACAATGGAGCCGCTCGTCGATGCCGCTAAAGAGCCGCCGCTCTCTCGGCCGATCAGGGACAAGTACTGGACTGGGGGATTATCAGAGCCAGGTCTCAGGCCAGCTCAATCGGAAAATGAACAATGATCGATGATCCATGATCGTGCTCCGACTTCGACTTGGACTTCGACTCCTGCAAGGTGCATCATTGTTTGGCCTAATTAAGCGTTCTACTAGCAATACCCTTTTTGGTATTTTCTCGACGGATCATTCATTATGTATCTCTGCCTGACGACAGTCCGCACAGGAAACCCAATCTAGACACGAACCTAATCCGCTGATCGTGTGTGGGTTTGCCGCTCAGAGTGGAGTGGATATTGTCTAAGATTTCCTCAGACCTTTCTTTACCTTACTGTAAGTATTCCTGTGTCTCATAGACAGATATCATTTTCAATAAACGCCCCTTTTGGGTTCCGTATCTCTGCATCTGTCGTGACGGATTCTATTGAGTGTCCTGAAGCGTTTACGGAGGAGTCCATTGATAGTTAAGAGAATTACTTATAGTACACCTGAGTTAGCATTGATGAAGATAATATTCATCGGAAAGTTCTTCGCCAAATGCAGGTTCTATTTCCCCCAAAGTCATGGGTTATATGCACTCCTTTTCACTAGTTGGACTCCTTTTGGCATACAGCGAGGCCTGGGACTCCTTTCTGGGACTCAGTTAAGGCGAAATGAACTTGTCCCCGTCAAAGTGTCGCCCTGCGAAAGCGCCACAAAAGGGTAAAACAGGGACAGGGGCAGCGTGTCGTGTTGGAAGCAGCAGCGGCAGCAGCAGCTGCTGGACATCGCTGCTTCCTCGAAGGGACAACAAGGGAATGTCAGGAAGGGGAAAAAAGGGAAGGGAAGGGAATGGAATGGGTTTGGGGATGGGGATGGGGATGTTGTGGCAGCGATTGCAATCTCTGTGCTGCAGTTGTCGCTTCTGTTGCGGGCTGCTTAATTTTCCGCCATTTGCCCATTTCGGAGTCCACATTGAAGGCGAACCACAAAGCGTATGTGACCAGAGGGAGAAGGCGATGGAGATGGAGATGGAGGAGGAGTATCCATGGAGATCTCGTGCAGCTGATAAATGGAATCGAGTCCACAGATGAAGTCGTCTCCGAGGCCCGAACATACACAATTTAATTAAAGATGCGACTACCGGGCTACAGCCGCAGTCGCAGTCGCAATCGATTGCAACTTATCGAGGATCGATCGCCGATAAGTCCATGAACATGACTGATAAAGGAAGAAGGAGGAAAAACAATGAACTCTTCGCCTCCTAAGTTCAGCCTCCTCCTCCCCCTCTTGCTCTTCCCGCGTATTCGTCTTCGAAGCCTGACCTTGAGCCTACACTAATGAAGATCTCCGTCTAGAGGTGCCGTCGCCGCTGCCCCCAGACCATGCCCAGGCCGTTGCATAATTCATTTTCAATTTATATGCCATAAAAGCGATAATGGCCGCAATTAAGTTCGTGTTCCTTTGATAATTTTCCACATTTACGCGGCCATTAAAATGATTCCAGCCGCATTTTTCTACCACTCCTCCTCCTTCTCCATTATCAGCGCGGCGCTCTTCTCATTTCCATTTCTGGACAGGCTGCGGTCACCCTTCCCCACCATTCCCCTCTCGCTTATCGCAGCCCAAAAGAGAGAGAGAGAGAGGGAGAGTGGAAGATATGGAAAAGCATCTTTGAGGGGAATATATGCATATAGAGTCGTAATCGTAGTCGTAGTCGCAGTCATAGTCCTACCTTTTGGGGCAGTGCTAGTGGCCCTCTGAGGTGTTAATTAGCATTATCTTAATGCACGTTCCGGCACACAGTTCAAATTGAATTATACATAATAATTTGTCCGCCGCTCTTTAAAGTGCAACTTAATGTTCTTCGAGTGGACAGGCAGGCAGGCGGGCACACAGGCAGGCCCTTGAGCATGGAGTCCGCAATGGCTGCCGTCTCGGACGGTGAGTGGTGACCCCAGATATACATAGCTATCCCCACCCATTTCGTACCATCCACAAATGGAATGGAATGGAGTGTGGTGGAGTGAACGCCCAGCACAGTCTTCCAAGCTCGTGTTAAACGCTCATTAATCACATTAGATATGCATTAACTCAGGACGGTATCCAACGGAATAACCAAGGCGGGAGGACGACAGAGATAGATATGTTTAATACGCAGTTCTATCTCGGCTTTGAGTGGGTCTCATTGAAAAGTATTTGGATAAAAGTCAGTACAGTTCTTCCAGGTGGATGAACTTTCAGTTGCGAGATTGGGGATACCTTTCTCACAAATATATTTTGAAATAGGACTCCGAATATAGCTAGGAAAACTTTGAAATCGAAATGTGTACGGATAATTTCCACCAAAACAAGATTCCCTAGAGTTATATAATACATATATTCAATTATAACAATAAATACAAATTAAACTGCTTTTCATTGCCCTCAATTTATTCCAAACATCCTTTCCACCTTTCCATGATAAGTTTAGGGTCACCTTTTCGGTTGAAAAAATAACATAATAACCTAGCTCTGAAATTTAACGAGTAATCTTAAAGTTAACAATTTCATTCTATTCCAAAGTAAGCTTTACGAAATATACATACATTACCAAATCGGGGTCACCCTTCCAGTTACTAAATTTCCCATATATAGCCCTAAAATCAATATTCCTAACCACTATTTTTTTTTTGCTTATCCCGAACCGGAGAGAGCCTTATGAATATTCAGCATTTCGGCATTTTTCTGTGGCCTAAGGAATCCCTTCACATACCCCAATAACCATCATCCGAACCGATTCGACCATTTATCCAGCCAACCGTTTCCACCCACATCCACCCACCCCCAAGAGCAGGCATAAACACCCGCGCACAGGCCGAGCACCGACGGGCACGCGTGCGAGGGAGAGGGCGATATACAGTGCGTTGCTGTATTGGTGCTTATCTATGTGAAAGGCGCTCTATGTTTCGCGGCAGAGTGTGTGAAAGGGGCGGAGCCAAGAGGCAGCATAATGAAAACATTACTGTTGTTGCTGGGCCCACTCTGCCGGGGTTGATATTTCCGGGGTAGCAAGGGGAGCTCCGGGAAGCCTGGACAAAAGGATGTACCCAAAACATAACCATAATTCCCACCATTCAAACGCAGAATACAAAACCAACAAAGAGAAGAGAACAAAGTCGGAGGAGCAGAAGAAACTCCAGCCATCCAGCCATGATGCCCGAGCAGAGCGTGAAAGAGAGCAAAGCAGAAAGCTGCAGCTATCTCGCTCTCCAGAGTGCGCGTGAGAGGAGCTCGCTCAATGGGAGCACGATGCTCAATTTGGCGTCGCATTTGAGCGAACTTTCAGTTAAGTTCCTAAAACATTTTAATAACTTTTCTAAACTAGAATAATTTCTTTAATAATTCTTTAATAATTCATACCACAAATATACATACATATATTAATGTATTAATGAATATTAATGTACAATATTTAACTCTCAATTTTATGTTTCAGTAGCTGCACGTAGAACAAAGGGTATAAAAACTTCCATACTCGATACCCAGCAACCGGCAACCGTTCCACAGAGGGGAGGAGTTAACATTTTGCCTCTCTCTCTCGCTCGCTCTCTAGCTGCTGGCTCTCTCGCCAACTCACAGTGGAACGCAAACCTGAGCACTCTCCGCACAAATGGCAGCAAAGCAACGCAGCGGCAGCGACAGCGACGCCAGCAGCGATCTCGACGGGTTGTGGAAATGTATAAAAATTGTATCTTGTATCTCACAAATTTTTCGGCCGCGGACAAGGAAGCACAGAAATATGTCGAATATTTTTGTAAATTCTGAAAAGTAGTTCCAATAAAAACAATCCAATCCACCAACAAACGAATAAAAATAGGAACAAAAGTTAATTGAGTTTTGGCGCTATTTTGTAGAATTTGTAGAATCGCTCGCTCGCTCGTCCGCGGCCCCACAACCCACGACCCAAGACCCACGACTGTCTGTTCTTTTTTGTGTGTGACTACTGTGTGCCAGTGCCGTGCCGTGCCTATAAAACATAGTGTATACTGCCGATACCGATATTCCAGTGATTATCCCAGATAATGCCAACCCAATTATTGCACAGAGAATAACCACACTCCAAGGAGATACATAGATACATAGATACGTTGATAAATTGATAGGCAGACAGCGGCGGATAGGAGGACGACGGACCTGCGCTACGGCTATATTCTATAGCCACGACCACGACGACGTCTGGACCGGGGGCCGCCGCCATTATGCTGGTGCCGTCGGACATGATCGCGGCACAATCCAAGATGGTCTACCAGATGAACAAATACTGCGCGGATCGGGTGCAGGTGCGGAAGGCGCAGATCCACAAACAGATCCAGGAGGTGTGCCGCATCGTCCAGGACGTGCTCAAGGAGGTGGAGGTGCAGGAGCCGCGCTTCATATCCTCCCTGAACGACTACAACGGCCGCTTCGAGGGCCTCGAGGTCATCTCGCCCACGGAATTCGAGATCATCATCTACCTCAACCAGATGGGGGTCCTCAACTTCGTGGACGACGGCACCCTGCCCGGCTGTGCGGTGCTGAAGCTGAGCGACGGCCGCAAGCGCTCCATGTCGCTGTGGGTGGAGTTCATCACGGCCTCCGGCTATCTGTCGGCCAGAAAGATCCGCTCCCGCTTCCAGACGCTGGTGGCGCAGGCCTGCGACAAGTGTGCCTACCGCGACATTGTCAAAATGATCGCCGACACCACGGAGGTGAAGCTGAGGATCAGGGAGCGCATCATTGTCCAGATAACGCCCGCCTTCAAGTGCGCCGGCCTCTGGCCGCGCTCCGCCTCCCACTGGCCGCTGCCGGGCATACCCTGGCCGCATCCCAACATCGTTGCAGAGGTTAAGACTGAGGGCTTCGACATGCTCTCCAAGGAGTGCATCGCCCTCCAGGGCAAGAACTCTGCCATGGAGGGCGACGCCTGGGTGCTGAGCTTCACCGACGCCGAGAATCGTCTCCTGCAAGGTGAGTTAAAGGAAAGCCATTATCCGGCAGTAAATTATCCGCCAGAAATCAGTAGAGAGTCAGTCCCCGCGAGGTGGGCTCTGCCTCCCAGTCCCCCAATCTTGCATCGCTAATCAGTGACACACTTAAACGGAATTGATTTATTCCCAACAAATCAGCGACTCCTCCAGCTTGATATGCCCGTAATTGATTGTAAATTAACCACGAAACTGTCCGGCTGGCTGGCTGGCTGGCTGGCTGGTGGAGATTGAGGAATAGCGTTTTGGAGATCGTTTCGTTAGATCAGAAATGCTTTCCAAAGCAGAATGAGACATTGTTTGTGGGGCAGGGGAATACATATACATATCTATTCAGGGTAAACGTTTAAATCTTGTTGGATCCATGGAAACAATCATCATATTCCAAAGTTCTTGAAGAGCGCTTTGCAGATCTGAAGATCTACTGAAAGTCACTAAGTTTATCCATCTGTAAACTGAAACAATTTCACTACGGAATGTGTTGGATCTACTGCAGATCAGTTAGGATCACATTTTGGGAGCCAGCCACTGGAATAACGATCGTTTAGACGGGGTCCAGTCATTGACTGGCGATGAGTGGCGACTGGTGACCAACGAGACATCTGATTATCGGGGGCCCCCAGATATGATATGAGATACGATTCAGCGACGCCTGGGTTTGGGTGCGATCATAAATCTGTTTTTCGATCCGATCGGAGAGACCGGAGAAAAAGAGTTCGTTCGAGGAGTTTGGACAGCTCCATGCGACCGCCTCCGCCTCTGCCTCGATCTCCACCTCCACCTCCAGCTCCGTGTGTCTGCCAGGTTCCGCTCCGAACGCAGCGCGACAACGACACACAAATCTGCTGATCCCCGAGAGATAAGCGCAGTCTCAGAGTCTCCCCGGACCCCACTGCTTTTGGGGGAAAACGGGTTTCCATTCCATATGAACAATGCCAGTGGATGGGCCATAAATAAATTTCTAAACGATTTTATAAATATTTTAAATCTCGGCGATTAGATAAAGTCAACAAATAAATAAAACAACAGTGCGCGTTGGCCACAAAGAAGACGAAGATGACGAAGAAAACGCGAGAAGAGAGAAGAGAGAGGCAAGAAGCAAGAAGCATGAAGCGAGAGGACAGTGGGACAGAGAAGAGATGGACAGCAAAGCAAGGCAAAAGCTAAGACAAAGAAAAATGGAAAAAAAAACAACCAAAACAAAAACGAAAATTAAACCAAAAACCGAAACAGAAACCAATATCGAAATCAATTCTGGAACTGGGACTGGGGCTAGGGATGGGGCTGGGGGGCCCCTCTGACAACGATCTCCAATCTCCAATCTGTGTCTCTTCATCTTCATCATCCTCTGCCTCTGCTTCTGCCTCTACCCATCCCTGATCTTCGATCTCTGATCGATATTGATCCGGCTTGTTCCCCCGCGTGTTTGTCATTTCATTTAGGGCCGCCCCTCCCCTGCCGTAGGTCTTCCATTTGGTTTTGGACTAACTTTCCTTGGAAGAAAGGGCCTCGATATCGAGATATCAAGTATCAATTGATGGGGGATCCGATCCGATCCGATCCGATCCGTGACTATAATTAGCTACCACTTGACATCGACTTCTCGGTTGTCCAGTGCCTTTGAACTGTTTGTTTGTCGAGTGCCAATACTCGTATTGTGCCAATATCGTTCAATATTGATTAGGCTAACGTTTTAAACGGAACCCGGAGCACTCCACTCTACTAGTCACTACCCCACTCTACTCTACTCTACTATATTCCATCGGAACCGAACCCAAGAGAGAGGCAGACGTGATTATCGTGCAAGAGCCGAGATTAGCCCCGGTTGACATGGTGCCAACGTAGTTATGATTTATGTGTTTCCAACCTACTTGGCCATAATAAATTAAGAATCGTACACACATTATATACATATGTACATACATATATACAAATGTCATATATTCGTAGCAGCTACTCCAAGAAGTACACGAAATTGAAAACAAAGTACGAATAAAATTGTTGAAGGGTTGATCAATCAAAGTCGAGCATCGGATCGGATCCAATGCGGGGAATATTCTTTAACTATGGCTATGACAACCTTCAAAGTGCAAAGCCAGAATAATTTCTGCCTAAGAAAAGTCTATCAGGATGGGAAATAGATCTCAATAGACCGAACCGAACCGATCTAAGCTAAAACTTGTTGTTCCTTAGATGGTTCGAGATCAAGTGTCAAGTGGAAACGGTCTAAAGAAGATCACTCTCTAACCTGTGACATGAATAAGTGGACAGATCCCAACCGAAAGATATCCAACGATCCATCATGTCTGCCATACGCCATATCTGACAGCACATTAACGAATTATTGTATTTCATTCCATATTAATGTTAGAATACGACACCCATCGATCCTGCCATAGATACTGCTAATAGATAATGCTAATCGATTGGTTTTCCCAATATTTTTTCACCCAATTCCAGGGGCCAGTCGGCGTCGCTGCTTGAGTATATTGAAGACGCTGCGAGACCGCCATCTGGACTTGCCCGGTAATCCGGTGACATCGTATCATCTGAAGACGCTGCTGCTGTACGAGTGCGAGAAGCATCCGCGGGAGATGGAGTGGGAGGAGAACTGCATCGCCGATCGCATCAATGGCATCTTCCTGCAGCTGATCTCGTGCCTGCAGTGCCGTCGCTGTCCGCACTACTTCCTGCCCAATATGGATCTGTTCAAGGGCAAGTCGCCCGGTGCCCTCGAGAACGCCGCCAAGCAGGTCTGGCGTCTTACGCGCATCATGCTGACCAATGTCCGATGCCTGGAGGAGCTGTAGGGGATCTACACACACACACACACACACACACGCACACACAGTCGCATCAGCATCATCCGCAGTCCTCCAGCCTCCGCAGGGAATTCTTTTTTGTTTTTTTTTGGACTCAAATATTTTCAGTTTTTTATTTTGTTTTTGGTTTTGCTTTGAGAGGAGCTTAAAACAAAGGATTCCGAAGGAGGCAGGAGCTATGGATGCGGAGCAGTCCAGAGCATTCGTAAGGAGGGAAGGGAGAGTGGAGAGTGAAGAGTGGAGAGCAGTGAAGCAGTGAAATTGTAACCCAAATACTATTTGATATTTCGCTAGATCGTAAATAAGTTTAGGTGCTTTCGAAAAGTATACGCCGCTTACAGAGTTTCCTACAATTAGAGCCTATGACTAGGGTTACCGCATACAAACACAAACACACACACAAACGCACGAAACAACGAGTATCATCTCTAGGGCGGCAGCCAGAGTTGCCAGCATACCATACATACATATACTATATATACATATATTTTTTTTTGGAAATCCATTGCTAGCAAAGCGCAGGGCAAAATTAGCTAAAATTAAACATTAAGTCGGATGATACGAAAGAATGAAAGAAGGAAAGAAAGAACAACTATGGAGGAGTATTTTTTTGATTGGTCATAAATTATTTATTCTATGTTTTCTGCCTTTTTCTTGTGAGTTTAGTCAATAAAATTTAAGTTTTTCATTGAATATTGTCCTCTTTTAATGGCGGGAAGGTACAAATATATGTATGTATTCTGTACAAATCTGAGAAAAGGTACGGTAAGTGTTTCAATGATTCCATGGCCAGTTCCATATGCGATAAGTAGTGCTTGGTTTTGTCTTTATCCATTTCTCAACTTTGTTATACTTAAGTGTCAGTATTAAATGCAATTAGTCTAGTTATCGAGTACAAAATGTCATTCCACTGAACTATTTATAGAATTCTCTCTGCCATTTCCACTACATATTATTCTATTGATGGACATCAGCTATTGATCCATAAATGGCTTTCATTAGAAGAATTTCGGTATGCTCCTTAAACGTTTTCTGCTCCCCACGAATTGTTTAGGTTTGTTTGATGTTTTGTCGGTATCGATAGGCGCGCACACACGATTCCGATTGCCGCCGATTGCCGCCGATGTCTATGAAAAATGTCAACGTTTGACATTTGGTTCGACGTTGACATGTTGCGCATTTTAATTACGAATTAACAGCAATTCTGCGGACAGCTAACAAACCCAATAAACTTAACATAATTTGTGGCAGAAAATCCCTCTGAGCCAGACTCGGACTCAGACTCAGACTTGGATGGACGATCGATGGACGAATGGACGGCTGGTCGGATTGGGGCACATACAACATTTTGATCACGTGTCAGGTTCGCTTTTCGAGCGACAGACATAACATTCAAATTAAATTTTATGTCATTCATAAATTAAATAATTTCATTATTTGCCCATGCATTGTTTTTGATGTTTTTTCAGTTTCAGTTTTGGTGTTTTTATTTTTTTGGTGTTCGGTTGGCTGTCTGTTGTCTTCTGCCTTTGCGGTTTTCCATTATTTTTAGCCTTAATTTATACTTTATTGTGGCCCTCGTTGATTTATGCATGTGCGGCTTTTGTATTTCATTGCTGTAAATTACCCTGCAAATGACAATTGCAAAGTAACGAGTGAAAGATGGTTAGGCGCACCTGGCAATACCCTATCAAAGTCATTTCAATGATCATACGCTATGTGGGTGGATTCACAATTCACAAACTAAACGAAGTAAGATCCAGGGTAAACTCAACAGTAGATCTCTATAGATATATGTCTGTATATATCCAGGAATAATATTTCCAACTTCAGCCAAGGATCATCCCGTTGAGAAACTATTGAAACGATTTCTCGATTCGTGGATTCGTGTGGGCGATGCCGGCGCGCCGTCGGTTTCGAATATCAAATCGATTTGATTTTGATTTGGATTTTAATTTGGTGTATTTTGTGTTTGTATTTGGGTTTGGGTTTGTTGGCCGCCTAGTTGCGCTTTTAATGAGTTGTGTTTTATTGGATTTGATTTGCATTTTGATTTGCCCGAATCAGTATTTATTATTTGTTGTTCTCTGGCGATGTGCCGTCTGCGTGTGCGTGTGCGTGCCTCTTCGTATTTTATGATATTTTTTGGACACTTTTGTGACCACTTGTTTCATTGAGAGACGATATTGTTTGATGCGCCGCTTCCCACACAAATTAAACAATAATTAATAAATGATAATTTGGCAAGCGCTTCAAGTGGTTCCGCTTGCTCCACACATAACCTCACAGTGACGGCATTGCCAACACCAAATGTCATTACTCTCTCTCTCTCTCTCTCTTTGAATTTGTTCCCCCATCTTTTGGTGATTCTCTTGCTTAATGAATTCCATTTCCATGCAATTTATATTCATTTTAATGGCCGCAAAAGCAAATTTTATGAACATCGTATAATCACATTTTAAACACACAATTTGTTATGCCATCCCCCATTCCCACTCCCCCCTCTGGACGCCCCATCACCCACTCATATCTGCATATGGCACATGGCAGAGTAATTAAAGATATTCATATTTATTTCCACACCACATTATGGCAGTACCTAATGAGAGATAAGAGCTGGGGCTATACCTACTACCTACTAGATATATGAATATTCAAATCATGATTTTAGCTTAACTTTAAGCAGGCACAGGCTCGTGTCTTTTCAAGCGTAAAGAGACCTATGGACATATCATATATTTATACCACAGCTCGGCACGGCCCTGACAGCAAGCCTTCGTGTGGCTTTGGCAATGCGACTTCGGCTTCTGCTATCTCGCTTTTTCCAGTAAACCGATTGCTCCCGCAGGCATGTTCGTGCTTTTGCTACATACACCATTGCACTTGAGTGTATGCGTGCAGAGTACCCATCCCTTCAGCATCTGTATCCTAGAACTATGTGGAGAGCCTTGGCCCATCCTCACCAATCATCCCACTTGGCCAGCCTTTTTTCAGGGTGTGTGCTCTATCGATGGACTAATCGATCTATGTACATATGCTGAGCCTTACTCTCAATCCCTTGACAAATTTGGAGTGTATATAGAGTGTATAGATTGAACCACATATGGATAGCCTTGCATTTGGATTTGCATTCCATTCCACTCCTTCAGAGACTGGACTGCTATTCTGCACGCCTGTCAGCCGGCATGTTTCTCTGCCTCCTTGTCTGCTGCCTCACAATTTGAGGGCAAAATCAAAACAAATGTTTTATTTAAATGGTTAATTTGATCAGTTCCAGTCAGTCTGGAGTCCGGACGCTGCTCTGGTCTGGTCTCCCATCTGTGGCCCGCTTGTTGCAAAACGGCCAAATGAGCAGCTTACAAGGAGATGATGAGGCCCGAGGTACACAAATGGGGAACAAATGGCGCTGGAGCAGGCACGGCACTCCACTGCTCCACTGCTGCCAAATCGTGAGAATTGCATTTGGAATCCCACTAACCGAACCGAAGCGGATCGGATCGGATCGAGGATCGAGGCTGGCTGTGTGGGGATTTTAATTTGCTGACTTCAATCAAACTGCAACAAGGTGGAGACGTCTCGTGGAGGCAGCACAAGGAGTGCTGATGTTGTGCATTAAACCCGCTGCAGCCAGCCAGCCGGCCTGGGCCTGCTTCTGCCTCAGAGAGGACCAAGCGAACAGCAACAAGAGAGAGAGAGAGAGAGAGGGAGATGGGAGGACGGAGACGGCGCTTGCCACTTAGCATAAACGGAAGACGCTATCCGGGGCGGGGTTCCTCAGTATCAGTACCCCCCCAGTGCACAGTACCCAGTACCAGTCCCAATCCGAGTCCCAGTCCCACTCCCGGTCCAAGAGTCCCAAGCCGAAGTTGAAGCTGTAGCTGTAGCTGTAGCTGAAGTGAGCCACGACCTGTGTGGCCGCTGCATCAGGGTAACAAGCTGTAATTAGAGCCTCTTAGCCTGTCATCGCCAGCGTGCTTGATTATAGCCTTTTGACAAAAAGTAAATATTAATTTAATACGTTTCGTAGCAGGCAGGAGAGGACCAGGAGAGCGCCGCAAGGCAACTCCAACTCCGACTCCGTTGCTCCTTCTTGGCTGCTGTTAAATTTCACCTGAACAAAGGCTCTGCATTTACATTTACAGGTGATTGTGTGTGAAGCAAACCACCGAAAGCCCTAAGTGATGGCCAGACAGCGGACAGGACAGAGGATTGGCTGAAGGGCAGAACAATTGCTAACCGCAGCGTGGATCTCTATCTCATAAATAACAAATAGAACTTTCAATTTCAGGCAGAGAAACCTCGGAGAGGGAACCCACTCATAGGTGAGGAGGCTTTTTAAAGAAGATTCACCCAGTGAAAATGAATTGAAATGCCTCCAATATCATCGTCCCAAAGTTCAGTTCGTTCCCATTTCTTTATTTCTCATAATTGAAATGAGCAAGCAGCAGCTAGAAATTTCCAGGAAATCATATCACAAGCATTGCATTGATCGATCCAGCTAATCCAAAGCGCTATCAATTAACATGGGAGACCCCAAAAGACAGACATCGGGGCCCAATTCCAATTCCAATTCCAAATTCAATTTCAATTCAAGCTCCAGCTCCAAGTCCAAGAAACGGGCTGCAGCTCACGTCTCTGGTTTGCTGGCTTGCTGGTTCGCTGGTTCGCTGGGTTGCTGCTGGGTTGTCGACGACGTTGCCTGACATCGTCATACGCCCTTTTTTGGGTTAAAAACAATGGGTTCAAACGGCTGCGCTTCAGCGGAAAACAAAAAGCGGCCAACGAGCCCTAAATCAATCACGGCCAGGCGACATGTCAACAGCGAGGCAGAGGCAGTGGCAGGGGCAGTGGCGGAGGCTAAGACTGAGAGGGGACACCCTCGCCCAAGCCCTCGTTCAAGCCCATGCCCAAGTCGTCGCAGTCCCCTCGCATCCCGAGTCAAACGGCAGGCAAAATGTCAACGTGATCGTGGCATCTTGAAAAGGGCCGCCGACTCCGAGTTGGCCCATCGCTTGGCATCGCATTGGATGGCAGTGGATCGCATCGCATATATTGGCCATATAGTAGAGAGCGAGAGGAAGAACCTGGAACGTGGCGGCCAGCCGGGTCGATGTCGATCTTTGGGGTTTTCGGCCTCTGTGTGTGCGCGTGATATCTGAACTACGAAATTGAGATCGATTCCAGAGTACGTGTCTGAAATGCGAATCAACCGAATGGGGTATCCATCCCATCCCATCCCATGCCATCCCTTTTGTTGTAACGATAAATTATGATATTATTTGAAATTAATGTTAAGTAAAATGACATCAGTGGGTCCTCTCAGACGCAGACTTGATTAGCGTGCACTTGTCGACAAGATCGTACGAGGAGGAGGAGGAGGAGGGAGGAAGGAGGAGCTGGAGCAGATAGCGGCAGCAAGGTAACAGAGATCTCTCATCGCAGTGATGGGATCGTCGGGTGCATTCGTCACAATTAATATTCCAATCAGATGATGGCAAACACATGTCCGCAATGCCATGTCCCTGCTGTGGAACTGCAGTAGTAGATCATCATTGGTACTGCGACTCGACATTGTATTGGACTTGGACTTGGACTCGGCGTCGCATGCGTAATGAGGTACGAGGGCCAGTAAAAACCGTCTCGAATGGGATCAGGGAAAGGAAAGGGGAGCGAGGATCGAGGATCGTTTCGCTGATTTGTTCGCTGTCATAATTCAATAAAGTAGTCAAATGTCAGATGGACTTACGCAAAAAGCGCACAGCTCAAGCGATCCATCGATGTGGATGTGGATATCCCTGCCCGTGCCCCTGCCCCTGCCCCTGTCCCTGGCCGGCGGCTCACTCCGATGCACCACACACGCATCAGCGCCAGGGTTAATGGCCAGAAACGCAAATCCGCTTAGTGGCTGCGACTGCACCAGGATCGATCGAGGCAGGCGAGGAGGGTAGCAGGTTTCTCTCTACTTATTAATTCATCACATGCCGCCGTGTCGCTTGGACATGCAATGGCCCCAGGAGTGACTCTACTCTCTCCCTCTCTCTCTAGGGAATTATACAACTTATCATATTGAAAGGCACCTGAAAAGCACCCATCTGCTATACCTAGTATGGGTTCTGTTTATGGTTATTATAATATTGGAATCAGGACAGCCGAAAGTATTCATCGTTCTTTCTATGGTACATAGGTGATATCATAGAATGATCCAATCTTGGCCTTGGGTTTTCCAGAGAGAATACCTACAAATTTCACTTATTTCAATGTTGATCTGCGTATAAGATTGTAAGCTTTCATTTTGCTAGTATCTAGAATAGATCTAGGCATTATCTTTTTCCTTTTTCTAACATGATTTTAGCTTGCATGTTTTTCCAGCGAATGGTTAGTTCTTCTTATAAAAACGACTGCTATGTGATGATGATGATGATGATGATGATGATGATGAAGTACGGGGTACAGGAACCAAAAGACAAAAGATACGCTGAAGCGACGACGACTCCGACGACGACGACGAAGGAGCAGAGCTGGCGGAGAAGCAAGAAGACAAACGTTTCGGCGACAACGCCAGCAAGTGACAAACGTTTAGATGGATGGATCGTTCTTCATTTTGGGGGTACGGTACGGTACCAGCCGATACCAGCCGACCGCACTGGGAACGGACAGCAGTCAGTGGACAGTGGACAGCGGACAGTGGACAACGGACTACGAGCATCGAGCAAATAAACCAACCGAAAAAAAGCGACGATTGGACATAAATTATATTCAAATTTCTTTGAGATCTAAAAGATATATAAATACGGGAAAACACACACAAACACACACACACGCACACACAGGCAAAAAAACACAAACGACGATCCCGATCAACGATCCTCACCCTCCTCCTGTGTCCTCCTGTTCGGAACAGAACCCAACCAAAAACAACAAAAAAATGTTGGTTCTCTCTCGACCCGACCTTTGTCTTCAATTTATGCAGATAGCATGCCCACATCTGTGTGAAGATAGGAGTCCCCACTGTCCCTAGCCACAGAGAGAGAGAGCGTGGTGGGGCCCGATGGCCACTTTTCTCTGTTGCGCCAAAAATCAGCCAAATCGAAACACCTGGACTACTGATCCATCTCCAACTTCAATGCCATTCCATTCCATTCAGTCCATGTGGGGTTGGGGTTCCATTAGCCTGGAGTCTCGTTCAACGTTACCAACAAGTTAGAATGGAGAAGGGTTCTGAATACCATTTAGATATGGCTAGAATCTATTCGAAACACAGCCACTGATTGATTGGCCAATATGGGCAGAACAAAAGACCTGACAGACAGTCAAGCAGGAAATCCAGAAGGAAGATGGCTTATAGTGCTTGAAGCCAGCTATGAGCTATGAGAATCGATATCTAATCATGGAAATGTTCTCTAAGAGCTACATGTGTTTCTTAAGATGATCAAATACTTCTACTACAAATTCGAACCGACTTTCGTGTAGTTCGAAAAGATTCGAAAACAATGCCAAAAAGTGTGTGTCCGTGGGCCGCAGGTTCTGTTCTATTCTTCTGTTCCCAAATTGGTGGCAGCAGCGCCAGAGATTTGTCTAATTGGCGGAGGCAGCAGACTGACTGCAGAGCGCTTTGATGTTGTTTGTTGTTTTGGTTGCTGCCACATGTCCGTCAGCCATGAGTCAGGCGGCCAGCGTGTGGCAGGACGGATGACAACGGATGTTGGCGGCGAGTCCAAAAAGAAGGCTCTCTCTCTCTCTCTCCCTGTAAGTCCATCCCATATCCCTCCATATGCAATATACATACTACTACACATATGTACATGCAGTATGTATCTTCTATGTATATGGGAACCTGAAAATGGCGCTGGTCGAAGGAATGGAATAGAGTGGATTGGGGGGGAGGGGCAGTTGGGGAGTACGCGGTACGTGCCACGGTGCGGGGTACGGTGCGAGTGGAGTGGAAGTTGCTTGCTTGGAACGCTGTCAAAAATTGCCAACTGGCACATTAATCCACGCGACATATTTATGAGTGTAAATGTATCTGTGGCGGCGGCCCTGGCTCTCAGCTCTGCCGCCTGTTTGCCTGTGCCTGTGTATCCGTGAGATATAAAGATATCGCTGCTGCTGGTGCCGCTGCTGCCGCTGCTGCTGCTGCTGCTGCTGCTGCTGCTGCTGCTGTGGTTGTCGGGGAACATGGACGAGGGTTGCTCTTTGCTAAATGAGTGCACATTTCAGATAAATTATTGCACACAGCTCTCGTATGCGACGGCAACAGCCAAACCAAAATGTATTTAACAAATTAAATTTACACACAAACCCACAGACACAGATACACCGCGCAACACCAACAGCTCTCACAGATACAACAGCCCCAAAGCTACACAGAGCGAGAGAGACAAAGAGAGAGAGAGAGAGAGAGAGAAAGAGAGCGAGCGGAAGCAGCAAAACATCAAAGAGCTTGCCGCAGCGTGGCAGGCAGGGCAGGCAGTGTGCCGTCGGGGCCCGCACTGTGGGCGGAGCTTGAGCCGCCGCGTCCAGGGCCAATTGCACGAGTAGCGCTCTCGCAGATACTCGCACAGACACACAGATACACAGGCACAAGCGCACACGCGCACCGCCACAGCGTGACAGAGAGAGAGAGAGATACAAATACACAGATACCCAGATACAGTGCCTGGAGGCGGCGGGCGGCATGTGATTTGTATTATTTTTTGCTTGTTGAAGTTTGTTTTTAGTGCTTCAGATACAGATACGCCGTCTGCAGATACTGAGACAAATACAGATACAGATACAATAGCTGGCATCGATTTTCGGGGCTCTGAGCGCTGGAATGCATGGCACGAGACAGAGAAACACTGACACGACGCCTGTCACGTGACAGCCTGACATGTATCTGTTGCTGTTGGTGTAGCATGTATCTGTGAGAGGTGCTGCTGCATCTGTGTCTGTGTCCTGTGTCGGTGCCTGTGCCTGTGTTTGTGGCCCATTCATGCGAATGAGATGGCGGCCGCATTCGTTAGATACAATGCAACGCCACACTCACGCACACAGCAATGCAGGCGCTGCACTTTCAGCGCTTTATCTGCCCCGAAGCTGTAAATATCCGCGAGATTTACAACGCCAGCCCCGGCAGCCAGCCAGCCAGCCAGCGAGCCAGCAGCCAGCGAAGTCGACGTAAACAGCGTCGCGTATCTTTTCGTGCGAATCGGTATCAGAATCGGAATCGGGAATGGCAGCGGCACCGACTAAGACTACGGGCACTCGCACCGCTCTGTGGAATCGTCGCTAGAGAGGCATTCGATACGAAAACGACTCGCTTAACGCATCCGTATGCGGCTAATTCGCTGGCAAACACACAGATATCCACCGCATACCATCGCACAATATCCGATAGGGCAACAGAAACTCTCATAAGCGGAGCCCTAGCTACTGCCCATATGCAGATACCGATACAAGTGCAGGTACAGGTACAGATACAGATACAAGTCCAGTCCGGGCACAGACACAGACACCACCAAAGCTGGCGATTGTCGTGCTCCACTTGTGCCCATTGTTGCCGCTCTCCGGCTGTCACCGTAACTCACAATTGAATTGTTCCTTTGTTCTGTCCGCATCCGCAATAGCATCCGCACCAGCACCAGCAGCAGCAACAGCACCGCCGCCACACTATCCTGATCAGAGATCCAGCAGATCCAGCCATAGCCACAGCTGAAAGATCAACTCTAACTTCAGTTCCCGCTCCGGGTTGAGCCCCGCACCGCACCGCATCGAGAACTGGCCACATCGAGACCGGCCTGCTCCCGAATTTCGCATAATTGGCTAAAAGTCACTTGCCGGCGTTCGTTGCTTTGCTTTGTAGTTAGCCGCCAGACGGAGCGTCACCAGAGCCAGGTCAGAGATACGACTCCGCCGCTCCAAGGGAGAGGGAGAACAGCAAGGCAGCTACTCCTTCGTCTTCATCATGCTGGTGCCGCCGGATATGTTGGTCGCACAGACGCGCATGATCTACCAGATGAATCGCTACTGTGCCGAGCGTGTCCAAGCCCGGATGTTCAAGACCTCCACAGCCATACGGGAGATCTGCAAGATTATCCAGGATATACTCAAGGAGGTGGAGCTACAGGAGCCGCGCTTCATCTCGAGTCTTGTCGAGTGTAATGGCAGGTAAGAGTATCTACTGAAACTGGTGACCCCGAATATTAAGCACAGTTAATGCATCAAAATAGCCCGACAATTGCGTTAGATAAATAACAAATTAAAAAGATGAGACAGTCTAAAACGACTGAAGGATCTCAATTTTAAGTTTAATTGGTGACCCCAAATAAAATAGCGTCAAATGGCCCAAATCTCTTCAGTGGTGACACCCATCAATCGCTTAATTGCCATAAAAGGTTGTGCGACTAAGGAATTCTGAATTTGATAGGCTCAATCATAAAAAAACAAGAAATTAACCAATAAATCCCTAAAATGGTGACCCCGATCAATCGATTGATCTCCAACTGAAGCATCCCAGCATCAAAAGAGTACGAAGTGAGTAAGAGGAGCTTGCACAGCGACTGACAGACACTGCACGAGCATGACTTGACAGTTAACTGACAATGACGCTGCACGATGCATGTAATGATGCGACTCTACTGTGCAGTGGCCCCGGGGGCAGTGGACCGAGCAGCAGCAGCAGGAGGACAGTGCGATGACAGTCAATCCGGTCACCGGAATTACGCAGATGCAGTGTCGATTCAATGGGTCTGCGGTTGTGGCTCTTCCCGCCCATCTTGCATAGATTGGACACTAACCAATTCTCTCTCTTTCTCTCTGGCTGTCTAGGTTCGAAGGCGTTGAGGTCATCTCGCCGAATGAGTTCGAGATTGTGCTGTACCTCAACCAGATGGGCGTCTTCAATTTTGTGGACGATGGCACTCTGCCCGGCTGTGCGGTGCTGAAGCTAAGCGACGGCCGCAAGCGCTCCATGTCGCTGTGGGTGGAGTTCATCACGGCCTCCGGGTATCTATCGTCGCGGAAGATTCGCTCCCGATTCCAGACGCTGGTGGCGCAGGCCTGCGACAAGAGCATGTACCGCGACATGGTCAAGATCATTGGCGACACCACAGAGGTGAAGCTCAGGATCCGGGAGCGCTACGTGGTGCAAATCACGCCGGCATTCAAGTGCTCCGGTATCTGGCCACGGTCGGCGGCCCACTGGCCCATGCCGCACATCCCCTGGCCGCATCCAAATATCGTGGCCGAGGTGAAGACGGAGGGGTTCGATCTGCTCTCCAAGGACAGTGCCGCCATGCAGAACAAGAACAACAATGCGGCCAGCATGGAGGGGGATGCCTGGGTGCTGAGCTTCTACGAGGCCGAGAACCGTCTGCTGCAGGGTGAGAGTGAGCTTCTTCAGATCCATTCCGAATGATATACCGATACGTACCGTTCTGTCTCTCCCCACTATCTCCCGCTGTCTCTCTCTCTCTCTACCATAAAGGTGGGTGCCGCCGTCGCTGCCTGAGCATACTGAAGACGCTGCGTGACCGGCATTTGGAGCTACCCGGCAACCCGATCAGCGCGTATCACCTAAAGAATCTGCTCCTCTACGAGTGCGAGAAGCATCCGCGTGACTACGAGTGGGACGAGAGCTGCATTGCCGACCGCATCAATGGCATCTTCCTGCAGCTGATCTCCTGCCTGCAATACCGTCGATGTCCCCACTACTTTCTGCCCAGCCTGGACATGTTCAAGGGCAAGTCGCCCAGTGCCCTGGAGCAGGCGGCCAAGCAGGTCTGGCGCTTGACCAGAGAGATGCTGACCAATGCCAATGCCTTTGAGAAGTTGTAAATGGGTGTTCGAGAAGGCCAAAAGGCAGGCAGCCAGGCAGGCAGCCTCTCCGAGTCTGGTGTGGTATGGTGTGAGTGTTCGAATGAGTGTTCCAGTGAGTGTGCGAGTGAGTGTCGTCGAGTGGGTACTCGGTAAAGGTGCTAAATTTTCATTGTCGCTGCGATTGCAATGCCCAGATGATCTGAGATAAGGCCAGCAAAGAGACTACAGTTTGTCCCTGCTTCTCTGCCTCCCTGCATCCCGATTCCATCCCATTCGCGGCTGCCATTTTGTATCTGTGCCATGAGTGTATCTGTATCTGAATCTGAATCTGTATCTGTATGTGTGTGTGTGCGTCGAAGGCGAAGTGTTAATGCAGAGATGCGAGATAAGTCCACTCCCCATTCGACTCCTTGGCATTGCCATTGCCATTGCCAGTGCCCATCCAGGCATGCCCGGCTTAGCCTGCGAATATTGTTTTTAATAACTCGAACATCCTTTGTTCCCCCCCGTCTGGCTTTCCGTCTGTCTGTCCGTCTGTTCGCCTGTCCCCCTGTCTGCCTGTCCACCCGGTAAAGCAAACAATGAGGCTGGCAAAAGGAACATTTGGCCAGGCGGCGGCTCCTTTTACAGTGCATCAGCATTCAGCATCGTGCCGAGAGGAGTGCGCTGTGTGTGTGTGTGTGCGTGTATGGGTGTGTGTTTGTGTGCAGAGGTGTGTGAGGAGTACTCAATGTAGTATACGATTGTTCTTCTATAGTATGCCGATCCTAGATCAAAGCAATCCAGCATAAATATCAAACAACACGAAAAATAACAGAAGAAACTGAAGATGAGGATAGCCGAAGAGAGGATTCCACATCCCATTGATCGTTCCAAGTAGAACTCAACATTGTTCTCTTTCCTATTCCTACCATGTCTATATCTATACGGATTCGTCCTTAATCATAATACTTATAAAGATTATCCACAGTTTAAAATACATATGGTAATACATAGATTGCTTAAGTGTGAGAAATATGCTTGAATAAATTCAAGAACAGCCAAAGGCAAATTACAGATCCAAACCATATGTTTCTTCGATGGGGGGGAATCTATTCCATATAGGGATAGCTATAGGATTGCTGCCACTACCTAATACAGATCTGGATGATGGCATCCTGTTGGGATACGTAAAGTTAGTAGTGGAGTTGGGGGAAGCTGCACTGAGGGCAAGGTCAGACATTGATTGGTTCAACACACCCGAGAACCCATTCGATCGCTGACAAATCCCAGGAGGGTTCACTTCCTTTCGGCTCTCATTAGGGCACTAGTCAGGGGCACTGTTTCTGTTCGGGCCTGGTTGGTGAGTTAATGTTATGATTATTGGCATTGGCGGATATTTATTTGCAGCTCTTAGCCGGCGTATCGCGTATCCCGTATCTGTATCTCCGCACTCACCAATGTGTGTAGCTGTCTCCAAGAAAATGCAGCTGCATCAGCCTCCACATCGACATCCACATCGACATCCACATCGAGATCTCAGCTCTCCAGCGACAACTGAGCATCATTTTTATTACCCTTATTTATGGTTATGTGATTCGCCGGAGAAGAGGCCCGAAAAGAGTAGTTTGTCTGCTTTGTTCTGCGGTTCCTTTTGTCCCCCTGTGTGTAGCGGGTAGCGGTAAGTGGGAGGGCGAAAACTTTCAGCGAATGTAATCGATATTTTCCCCGAGAATCGGACAAAAGGTGCTCCACTCCGCATCGTTTTCTGTCCGTAATGGAAAGTACGAGAAAATAATCAACGTCAGCACAAAAGACAGAGCCAGAGCCAGGGCCATGGCCAGGCAGCCAGCCACACAGCATAATGCGATAGTCAAAATAACAAATTATGCCGAAGCACGCAGGGATCATGTTACCCGGTCGCAGTCTCAGTCGCAGTCCCAGTCCCAGTCTCAGTCTCCATCCAGCCAGTACCAGTACCCCATCTCCTTAGCTCGCATCATTCCACCCCGAGTGGGTGGGTGGCAGTTTCTAGGCTTTTTCCTTTGCCTGGGAAAAGCATCATCAGGTGACCGAATCGGTTCGTTGCGCACTTTGCCGCCAGCGCCGCGGCACGTGACTGGCTCTGGCACGCGGGTAGGGGGGGAATGGAAGAAACCAGATGGAGTTGGAGATGGACCATGTGCACGCAGTCGGAGCTCGATAAGGCACGATTCCCATTGGCACCAGAGCCCAGGACCCACCGGGGATCCCAGGGAGAGCAGTTTGTTTTGACAAATTATATTTGGAATGCAATTAAAATGGAGGAGGGGGCGGAGGAGTTACCAGTATCAGGATCAGGAAGCAGCACCTGCCCATCCTCAATCCGCAATCCGGAATCCTCGATGCCAAGCCTTTTCCTCATTTGGATGGGCTGTCACAACTTTGGCCAAAGCCACACAAAAAAATGTTGTCGCCTGTCGCCCTTTTCTTGTTCATTGTTCGCCCCCTTTGATTTGATACCCTCTGTCAATGATGGGTATATCCACACAGGATACGAGATGCCGACCAAATGGCAAATGGGTTAAAGCCACCAGCAATGGTTTAGGCAATATGGGATCCACGCAGTTGCTGTTTTCAAACAGTTTTCAGACAGGCTAATGCTGGATATCCAAGGGTCTATAGGCAACTCTACCGCTCCCAGGTAATGTGGAACTTTTTGGTTTTTCGGTTTTTCATGTTGACATTTATGTGCGCACCCTTCCTCCCCTGCAGCTCCCACCAGATCCCAGTCCATGGCCGTGGGCGGTGACGGTGACAGGAGACAGAGAGAGAGAGAGGCTTACGATTGCGTCTCGTTGTCGTCGACGGCAGGGTCGTTCGTCCTTTCTGACTCCTTTTGTTGGGCCCTGGTTATGGATGTAGTCCAGATCTGGATGTGGCTTTTCTTTGTTTTAATTGTTTACTAATGATATTTAAATTAGTGCTCTAAATGACCCCCGGGCTCGTTTCCATTCACCTTTGTTCCTGCTCCTGTTCCTGTGGCTGTTTCTGTGTTGTGTTGTTCGCATTTTGACATTTCATTTGTTTAGATCTACCATCTCCCAGCGGGGGTTGGACAAGCTACCGAGATAGAGAGAGAAAGACGGAGTCAACTGAAAATAGGAAATGGAGTAGAGAGTATCTGAATGGGACAACAAAGAGGCCCCCCCCTCCCCTGTTTGATCAATGGTGACGAAGAAAATGTCAGAAATTATTTCGGATTATAATGAATACTGTGAATTAGAGTGCTGTATGCATTCAAAATATTATCCTTGTGATCGGAAGGAATACATAAACATATGAGCATACATATATGAATCTATGATAAAGTAGATGCTTACGTTTTTATAGACAGTAGTCCTTCAGCTGGACAGTTCTTTGAAACCAATTGAAAGCAATTGAAAGCAAAGTTTTAGCAAAAATTTAGTTTTTAAAGTATGATATCTTTTATGGTATAGTAATCATAAGGAGTTCTATTAGTACAATACAAAATGTAGACATTTTTAAGTCTTTTCTCAGGCTAGTCGCATCTGAACATCTTTATCGTCATCTTTATATGATGAAAGCACCCACTTATCATTGGAAAGTACGATGAGTGATATCGCTGTTTATTCACTCAATCAAACAATCAGCAGTGGGTGGGATTAATTTAACGGATGGACTGGCATATTGTTTTATAATTTATTTTAAGTGGCGTTCAGTTGTTCAATTCATGACAGCCAGCCATTCATGCATACCACCTGTACACGCACTCGCACTCGTATGAAATACTCACTTCATGGCTAGTACAAGTATTCATCGAATTAGTCAGTCAATTACACCCACAAACAATCATGATGCCCTGGATTATCGACTTAAATGTTCATTCATAATTTGGCTGAACTTTTAATCCTTGAAAATGGTCTAAAATACATATGGAACACGCCTAAAGGATCATTTGAAGGGCACTTTTGTTTAGAAATGTTCAAAATATTAGACAAATCTTCAAAGATCTGTGTACTATATGGCTATTGGGAGTAATATCTAGAAGACTTCCGATTAACCCACTCTTGTGGTTCTTTTCTGCTATTCTGCTGCCTACTGCTCCCCACTTCTGGGCACTTTTCCTGGGCATAATTATGTCGTCATTATCAAAAACACGTGGTGCAATTTAACAACACGACAAAAGGGGCAGGCATCGGCATCCTGCGGCAGGGGAGTGTTGCGGAGTGGAGAATGGATGGGCATGGATGGATGGAGAGCGCACACGCCACAAATTATGAATATCAGAAAAATGCACAAGATGAATGGCACAGGAAAATGCTTTCCCTTTTCCATAAGGAATGGAGGGGGGAGGGAGGCGGTATCTAGGGGAGTGGGAAATTAGTTTTCCACGCATCGCCAGCAAACACAATGGAGCATCGCAGTGGTGGAGCCACGGGTGTAACAGGGGGGAACGGCACCTACATGTGATAATTTAGAGCAGATTGTCGCCTCCTCACAGCGAGAACAGAGAGGATGAGAGAGAGAGAGAGAGAGAGCCGAAGAGAACACTAGAGTGGAGTCGTCGTCGTCGTCGTATTTTTGGATGGACATTTGCATTCAATTACGGCAGCTGTGAGCCGGCCCTGATTTATATTTATGCACGCGTCTCTCTGACGTCCCATAAAGGAAACCAAACCCCAAAATGATGCCACAGCAGCAGCAGCAACAGGAGATGGAGGTGAAAGATCGGTGAAAGAGCAGTGAAGGGCGGGGGGAGGGGTGGGATGAATCCCCTCCCCGGTAAAGAGTTGGTGCCTGGCTGCGCTCAATCATAATTATGTGATTTGTTTGCGACATTGGCGCGGGCGACTAATTAAACGTCGGAGTGGCGGAGCGGATGAGTGGGCGGAAAATAGATGACGGGGGGAGGGAAGGGAAGGGTTAGAAGCGGAGTCTGCCACAGGAGAGAAGATCCGAGGGGTGGAGAGAGCGCCATGTTGACGTATTGTCGCTGATGTTGGCCCGTCTGGAATTATGACATTTTGATTTGAGTTCCATTTGATGTCCCTCAGCCGCCGCCCGCTCTGGCGTCTGATTTATGCGGAGCTGATGGATGGCAGAGGGGAAGGAGTGGTAACGGGATAATGGAGAAGGAAGCGGAGTGAAGGCGAAGGTGAACTAATTAAGAGGCGGACTGGTACGGCGACTGGCACTGGGGAACGGAACGGGTTGCAGCTGGAAGCAATTTGCTTAGAGAATTCGGGGAGGCACTTGGGCCATTACCAAATGACAAACAATTTGTATTGTGGCTTCTGTAACAGTCCCCCCCCCTTCCCAATATCCCATCACCATGCCCATCATCCTCATTCGTGCAGCATGCAACAAGTGACAGAGAATGACATTCGGTGGCAACTGTGTGTGAGGGAGGGGAGGAGCTACTGCCACAGAACGAGATCTCTGGGAACACTGAGACTGTTGGACCGAGAGTTATCCCAAATCGATTAACATTATTAATGAATGCATATCATGGGAATACATTTGGGAGTGGGAAAGGGAGAGAAGGCGAAAGAGGGAGCAGGTGGGGCAGCGGAAAGTTCAGAACATGAAAACGTTTTCAAACAATTTCAATTTCCAAGAAACGAAATGAACTCCCAGCGAAACATTGTCAACATGATCATCAACTGTCTCTGAATCTCTCTCAGAGTCAGAGTCCGATTCCGACTCCAATCCCAGCTCCGAGTCTCTGTCTCTCTCTGTCTCTGTCAACATATTTATGGGCCAACATTGGAGGCAGCGACTGGCCACGGGGGCTGGGGCTTGCGACTGGGGCTGTGGCTGTGTCATTGGAATGTCCAAATGTTCCATAATAAAACAAAGACCCCAACAACACCAACAACAACCAGAAACCAAAGCAGAAACCGAAACCGAAACAGAAACAGAACGAAAAGGTAAAGGCAAAGGCAAACCCCGGCCTGGGCCCTGGCCCGGGCTTGGGTTGAAAACGAGTCAAATCAATGCAGATAATATCAATTATATGTAAAAGATACACATGCATGCGATAGATACATTCGCTGCGATAAGCATTTAAAATATTAACATCCACAAACAACAAACACAACGAAACGATGCGATGCGAAGCGAAGGATCCCTGACATGGAATTTATGCCTGCCCCTCTGCTTAATTCATTAGAAACTCTGTGGCCACAGTCATAGTCACAGTTTATTTGAGTTATAGCTCCATGGATACCTGGTCTGGTCTGAAACTGCCACTGGCCCCGCCGGAATGGGGGGCCTCGGTGATCGTATCTATTTATTTTGCGGGTAAATAGCTCTAGCTTGAACCATCCCATCATTTGCCATTTTTCTTTGGCTGCCCAATCCCAGTTGAAGCTTTGGATATAGCTTTAGATCCACGTTAATAAATATAGCTAGATCAGCAAATGTCAAAAGAAGCTCAAAGAAAACCCATGATACCAATGATACTTAGATATATGTAAGTTTATATTCAGGAATATATCCGTATATTTACTATAGCAAAGTGCCCAGTTTAGTGGAGGAGGCGTCATCTATGGGTTAGAACGATGGCCAGAACCGCGCGATTCAAAAATTTGAAAACATTTGAGCTGATGTCAAATGGCAGTGTGACCGCGTTGTTATCAAAAATATACTGCAAATACGTCACAAAATACAAAATATACTGTAATAAAATAATATACCGACTATAAATATACTGACAAATTTTGTGTGCTTATATTCCTCGATTTTGATATTCGGCTTAATATTACTAGCTTGCTAGGACACTCAGTCATGATTACATGGTTTTATTACATGGACAAACCACTTTACTACAAGACTGACTCATTTTAAATTCTTAGCTTTCTCGGATTGTCTATAAAATCAGGTTTAAACAAAAAGCCCGCAGCTCCCTGTTTAGATCACACACCTTGCATATTTTGATAATTCTTTTTAGTATTTTGCCGGTTTGTGCATAGGATAATATCTACATGATCTTACTACTTATTACATAAATGTATAAATACATATGGTGTAGCAATGTCACTCTGACAAAAGCTCGTCGACACATGTACAATTATCGTGATTTCACTCGACAAGATAGATCCTCAAAACCCATCCACATTATCTCGATCCACTCTTTCTCCATCACTCTTTTTCATTTCAATTATCTCTCATTTATCCTCTCTCTTAAATAATTTAATTGCATATTCGAAATTCCCCTTGAAGTAAGCCTGATGTGATAGTTTAAAGATGGTTTTTATTTTTACCGTATTTCCAGTAAATTTTTCTCGATTCCGTTGATATTTTCTTTACTTTCTTTATAATTTCTTGTATTGCTAAAAATATCCTGGAGCTATAATAGCTGGTATACCACTACCAATAATTTCTTTAAAATTTAAATATTTTATTTTAATTAAGACCTAACTACAATTACACATTTAAATATACAAAAAAAAAGAAAATATATATGTTATATTACAAATAAATAATGGGTTTCTCTCCAGCGACTTCTTTTGTCTTTTTGTTTGTTTTTTTGCATGTTTGTTAATTTTGGGAAAAATTAAAAAATACTTTAATAAAATACCAACTGGTGTTCCCAGTTTTCAACAGTGTTCCCACTGACGCCGGTTAGGTGCATGTCCTCGCTAAGCAAAGACCCACCCTAATCTCTGCAATAGCTGGTGCGGAGCACATTCTCAGCGCCGGACAGGATGGCACCCTCGTGCTGGGGACAGAGCTTCAGGTAGAGATCGCTAGACTCCATCGACTCGATGAGTATGTACTCCAGGTAGATGCGCGGCGAGGAGAGAATGCGCCAGGTGAGCGGATTGAGGATGCTCGTTGGGTACTCCCAGTAGACGGTGGCGTGGTCCGGATCCTGCAAGTCTTTGCCGGACACTAGCGCCTTGTACTCGTAGCCCGGCTCAAAGTACATGGCCTTGGGTGAGAATTTCATGAGCTCCGTGGTGGCCTTCTTCTTCCGGTCTTGCCCGGCTGCGGCTGCTGCTTCATGCAGGCGAATAGAGAGAATGCCCACCTCGCCGCCGTGCAGAGTGCTCTCGTCGTGGCTGGACACCCGCACCGTGATGCGATAGTGGAGGCGGCAGAAGGGCTTGCTGTCGCCGGTCGTCAGGTAGAAGACGCCCGCGGAGTCGCCCTGCTGCAGCTCACCGCGCTCCACCTGCTCCAGGTAGTCCTCCTGGCTGTGGAAGCCCATGCGCATGCACGTGTGGCCGGGGTCCTCGCAACTGGTGCACTTGAACTCCTTGAAGCTCTGGGGAAGAAAAGAGTGGGAAGAGTAAAGTAAGTGTCTGATGAGCAATGCTTTCTGCAATGCCACTTACATCGAAGGAGTCGCAGGTGATTCCCATGAAGGGACACTGGCTTCCGATGCTCTCCGTGAAGAACTGCTGGCTCCGGATGTGATTGCAGCCGAGGAACTGCTGCATGGTGGTGAAAAGGGTCGCCTTGCGATTGCTCTTCATAACGTCCTGCAGCTTCTTGTCGCAGCCGGGATTGTCGAAGCCGCCGTTCGGGAAGAAATCGACATGACCTAGACGCTGATTGATGCCCAGGCCACCCTTCATCAGCGGATTGGCATCGGTGTGGACGATATCTACGAAATGGGCATCCGTACGATCCAGCCGGACAATGGGATCGGTGTCCGTGAAGAGTGGTGCCGCTGGATCCAAGCCCGTAATGCGTGCCAGCTTCAGGCCAAAGTCTCGCTGCAGGTGATAGCCCGCATAGCCGGAGAGATGGGCTCCCAGCGAGTGGCCGATGATGTGCACGTTGTCCAGATTGGGTAGGCCCAGCTCCTCGTACAGCATGTGCACCACATGCGCCGTGATGGCACCCACCAGCCGAATGTTGGCCACCGCCTGTACATAAGGCGGGCTGGCGCCGCCGCCCCAATCGATCGTTACGACAGCGGCCTCGCCCTCTGGCTCGTGCTTCAGCAGCGCCTTGGCCATGTCCAGCATCCACGGAATCTCGCCCGACTCCAGGTACCCGTGCACAAGCAGATAGATCCTGCCCTTTCTATTAATACCCATATTCTGTACACTGTCCGGATCGTTGAGGTCCAGATATTTGGGCTGATCGAGGGCGCGACGTGTGTAGAGCGTGAAGTGGGGCTCGATCTCCGAGGGCTTCTGGGGATGGACATTGATCGAACGCGTCACCGTGTTCCACGGCCCGTTAATGGGAAAGCAGCCGTAGACCCCAAAGCACTTCACCTCGTTGATATCTGCAATACAAAATCGGATTGAGAATTATTGTACTAAGTAGACTGGGTATTGATTTCTACGAGTACGAGTACGATTTCGAGTGCGAGTGTGGTTCCAGGTGGGCAGGTGTTCCGATAAGCTCTTTAATCTACACTATAAATCCGTAACTATAAAGAAAACCTGCTGATCAGGCTGATGGTTCTTCGAAATAGATCAACAAATAAGAATCTGTGATCCATGATCCATGATTTCTGATTTCGAATTTTGAAATTCCTATTCTTTGTATGCATATCTTAACCTTCCCTCGATGGGGCCTACTGATGCATGCAACAACAGTCGCCTCAGCCAGTCTTCCGCTCGGCTGATCATTGTCGTCATTGTTTATCGCTGGGTTCGCTTCTGCGAATATCTGTACTATATGTATATCCATGCTGCTGCTTTCCGCTTTGAATCGGAAGTTTTCGATTAGATAGGCGTATCCACTCCGCCCAGCCCCTCTGCCACTGCCTCTGCCTTTGCCTCTGCCTTTGCCACTGCCTATGCCTATGTGGCAATTATTATCAAAAATCCCTCATCGAAGCATCGCCCTTCCATTTGTTGCTAAGGCCCCAGATCGATAGAGATCTTTTTGCTTTGGCCGAAGCCGAAGAGCTTTCCCTGAAGATCTGTGTTTTTGTTGAGCCAACAACCAGCCCAGAAACGAGCAAACGCGAAGACACCAAGAGACCAAGAGATCACTTAGAGACCACTCCACCTCCTTTGCTGAGAAGTCGTTTATACATAAGTGGGGAGGGTGGCGAGGTTGCTGTTTGGTTAGTGGTTTTCTAAACCACTAAAAGTGTAATCAAGAGCTACTATTCTGGCAATGTTTCAGGCTTCATGTTTGGGATGGGGAATGGGGTGAATGGGATGGTGCAATCGCTGGTTCTTACCGCTTTTGGGGGCCGGTGGCAGGTCGATCAATGTGTTGACTGCCGCTCGACTGGTGTGATTGGCCAGATAGAGCATGGTCTGCAGCATCAGGCCGCCAGTGGTATTGGCCACATACATCTTGTGGTCCACTTAGATGCACCTTCTGTAGTTATTATTTACGGCCGAATACGGCTGATTACGACTGATTGTGTTGCTGGTTTAAGTTCTGTTTTTAATTGTCACTCTTCTTCATGCATAATTCCTGTAGGGGCTTTGGGGGCACACACACACACACACGCACACAGATACAGATACAGACACACTCACAAATCACTTGAACGAGCGTCCGACACTTGCACTGACTCTGGCACTCTGACTGTTCTATAATGCTCGGATCCACTCGATATGGGCTTTGGATCGGTCCGATGGTTGCGAACTGTCTTTAATTTTGTTTTTTTAATTAAGTTAACGTTAATCTTATCGACGGCTGTCCCTGTTCCTCTCTGTGTGTCTGTCTTGCCTGGCCACTCGAGGGAATGGTGTGGAATGGCAGTTGCCGTTAGTTTTCTGCTTGGCTTGTGCTTTCTTGAGCTTTCAAAAACGGTCAACAAGCCGTTACTCGAATGCGATTGAATTGATCGTTTCGTTGTGGATCCAGCAATGAGCCGATCAGCCGCCACTCACTCAATTTTTATTCACCAAGCGAGCTCAAGACGAAGCCGAAGACGAAGACGAACAGAAAACTGCAGCCGAACGGTTGTCTGAGAGCTTCGGAATGTAACTTTTGGGCAAACAGAGAGAGATAGAGAGAGCGAAAGAGTGGGAAAGGGAAAGGCATTGAGCGGCATTGAGTTTGCTGATAAGGAGGACAGGGGGCCGGCGCAACCAACGCATTTCTTGCAGTGCACTATGGTCGAAAATATGGATTTATTTACTAAAAATTTGTAATTAAATTAAATGAAAATGTTTATTTTTGCTCGAAAACCAGAAGAAGATTTTTACAATATGCCGGTTTTAGTCGAAGAAAGTTGTACTCTACGAAAAAAGGATTGCATTTGTTTAATTTTAAATGTAAAAATACACTGAAAACAATTCGATTTACATATGTTAGAAAACATTCAAAATCATAAGAAACCACTAATCAACATTTATTTTGCATATTTGTGCGAATACTTTAAATATTTGCAATTTTATTCATGAATGATTTTTGATTACATTTCCATAATTCTTAAAAATTCGAAATATGTTGCTTTTTGTCCAAGTTTTGGGCTTTTTGACCCATAGTTCAGTGTAAACCGAGTTCAGATGCAAAGTACAAAACATCTCTCCCCCCCTCTCAGCCTCAAGCCTCGTTCTCCCTCTCTCTGTCACTGCGTGTGCGCTTTGTTGAATGGGGGTATGGGATGCACCTTACATGATAAGAAACAACAAAGCGACCGCAAAGTGTGCAAGACAGAGATAAAGATAGAGAAGGGTTCCTCCATATAGGAAGAGAGAGTGAGAGAGAGGCTGGGGCTCGTAGTCTATCTCTGTCAATGCCAAATTCCAAATATTTCCAGAAACTGTGTCAAGCAGCTCGATAGGCCTTCTCCCTCTGCCACTATGCCATTCAGGTGGTGTTGGTGGTGTCAATGTCTGGACACCATCCCCATGCCGACTCTTATCAGCTCTAATCGGCATCTCCAGCGCTCAGAGATTCGCTTTCGACCGACAACGGCGGGCCGCCCCGGGTCCAGAGTCCATGTGAAAAGGTGTTTACGGGTTCTTTGATCGTTTGACATTTCAGCAGGATTTCGATGCGACGATTGACGTCAATCGACCGATGGGGGCTCTCTGGAATGGAGACGCCTCTTCTAGGAGCAGACGAATGACAGGCCAGACAGAGAAGACCGAAGGCCTCAGGCCTCAGGCCTCTGTGCCGTTATCAATATTCGCTTTATGTCTTCTTTGATTGTGCCTTACTATTGTTTTTGTTTACGACTCATTCCACCCCATAGGCTACCCCATCACGGAATGATGAATGATGATCCATCACCCCCACTCTGCACAAAGAATGGAATATCATCACAGAATCAATATACATATATACATATATGGTACTTTTTCCATAGTATTGCTCCCTTGAGCATCAAAACTAATTTCAATTCGACCTGGCAGAACTCCCACTCCACACTCCACTGATATATTTTCATTATCGGGAATGTAACACTTAACACACCCCATATCCATGAACTATGATGGATAGACTAGATTTATGGTTTTGATTCATGGTTCTCGCCAAAAGGAAAAACTTAAACATTTAAATATATGGTGTATAGCCCTGAAATATAAAGTCCACCCAACACTTCTGTTTCTTGGCAGGAGTTCTTCGTCAACTGAGCCTGAGAGTCACTGGCATAGAGCTATTCAAACGCTGCGATTTCGGTTCAAGGAGATTTCTTCTTTGTATAACTTTGACCCTTCCTCAAACGAGTTCTCGTACGGACATTTTACGAATATGAGCGAATGGTCGACCTCCCAGGTTCAGCGCTAGGTCCCAAAGCTGTTGTCATGGTAGTTTGGAGTTACCATCAGAAAGGTTAGCTATAGACCGGAGTAGAGATCTCTCTAAGGACTTGGGCATTGCAGGAAGCTCCTTGTCCTGCGCGATAGCTAGAATATAACCTTACGATCCGACATCTATATTATTTTATATTAAAATAGCCTGGAATGAAAAGCATCACCTAAATCTTTGCACATATCAGATCACCAGGTAACCAGATCACTGGGTACATGGATCAATATAACAGAATTCGGTGACTCCCTTGCACAGCCTTGTCTACAGCCTGGTTTCCGGGTTTCAGACAGAAGCTAAGAAGAGAATTTCACTTTTGGCCTCCATGCGATAAGCATCGAACTTTGAGTTCGCCGCAAATGAAATTGATTCCGAAAATCGATTCCGGTTCCAAAATCCACTTGCATTACAAATCTACAGCAGCAACAGCAGCAGCATCAGGGGAATGTGTTTTTCCAATTGTTTGAGAGAGTCCCCTAACGTCATCGGATCTCCTCCCTCCTCCTCTGGTATTTGGAGCTCCCTTTTTGGAGGGACTTTGTGCATCATTTGCACAAACAATTTGTTATTGTTGACAGTGCACTGAGTGCTCTGCATCCACTATAAATATGAGAGCACTGAAAATAGAATGTACCTACTATATGCTTACAATCTGGAGTATTGAATAACAATCTCTTTTAACAGTAGCATTAAGACTCAGTGGGGTAATTGTTTACAAGATCAGTGACGGACGCAAACGCGAGTGCAACACAGCCGTGCCAAGGGGTTCAGAGTACAAGCGCAGCAAACGATCTCGCCAGATGTTGCACTTCTGACAGGGATATATACTATATATGCATGCTCGTGTATACTCTGTTTAGTATTGATTAGAACTTTGTTGACTTTGTTGCTGGGGGTTCAAGAGAAGAGCGTAAAAAATGAATGAAAATAGGCACAAATCTAACGATAATTCCAAGTTTAAGAAACTGTATTTTGCTAACAATTCCTGAAATATTGTATTCCTATGGAATCCTTTAAGAGTTCCTTTCAAAGTGTTAAATTCCTCTAAAACCTGAAAACATTGCACTTCATTGAATCCTTTATATTTTTGAGACAGATCTGAGTTATATTATAGAGAACATATGTAATATCGGGATATAATAATATGGATATATGTTTTAATTGACTTTTATTTCGCCATTGTGAAAATTGTGGCGAAAATGTCAAACAGCAAGATTATATTCAGTGTACAATATAGCTCTGTATATAAAGTATGGCTGTTATCAGTGAAGGATCCTCTGCTGGTTGCGTCTCTTCTTTTTCCTGGCGCCTCGTTTCTTTTGATAGGCTGTCCGTTATTCTTGTCCTTTTTTGCCTATTTTATTGGTGAGAGCGTGCTTTGGCCTTGAATCGCTTAGATAGAAGGCTTTCCAACTTTATGAATGAGAATTGTGGTGGATACCCGACATATGCATTTACTTTCGAAGTATCTGTTTAGTTTCGAACAAACTTTCAGTAAGATTATTTATTTACGCTAGAAAACAAGTTTAGAGATAGAATTTAAGTATAATTATGGCAGAACTACCTTAAGAGGGCATTATTTGGTTATGGCAGAGACTAAAGATCTAGATATACGATACGATACGATACGATATATGCGGAAAGGCAAGCGATATAGCGGTATACGATATTCATGAATCATGGATTTTTGTTGTGCTCATTATTGTCGTTAAAGGTGTTGTTCTCAAGGCAGCTGTTTTGGTTCGTTCTCCTTCTCCGTTCTCGTTGGGATAAGCTTCTCGAATAAGCTCTCGTTTGGTTTGGTTCGGTTTTGTGGTGTTATGGGAAGATGGCACTTAGGTTTAGCTTAGCATACAACTAGTTTAACAGGGGCCGATGCGATGCGATAAGATGCGTGTCCAGGGATTACTCTGTGCGCTGCATAATCATCTCGATTTTGTCACCGGCGGCGGCTATCAGCGGCACCGTCAGGCAGCAGTCAAAGTCCTGCGTCTTCATCTCGTTCACCTGGTCGTTGGGGTTAAACAGGATAATTATTAGTTATCCTGGGAGACTGCAAATGAGATCTCTCACCTGCATGATGCGGTCAAAGGGCTTCAGCAGGCCGCACATGTCCGCGGGGCCGCCGCTGCGTATGCGATTGATAAAGACACCTCGCTCGTACAACCCATCGGATACGGAGAAGCCATAGTCATCGTACACCTTGTCCTTGTACAGCGTCACATGGAAAATGCGCTGCTTCCCACTGCCATTCGCACTGCCATTCGTACTGCCATTCGCACTGCCGGTGGCACTGCCATTCCCATTGCAGGTTGACTCCTTGCTGGGACTGCGGGGCCGTCGCTGCACTTTCGCGTAGATGGCCTGCGTCTGCTGGGGCAGATGGTGGCCGCCGTTGGCCAGATCTGCATGGCTGCGCAGTATCTTAAGGTCGACAATATCGCCCAAATTCTGCAGCAGACTGGTGGCATGCGACAGTGGCATGCCCTGCACCGAGTGCTCGTCGATGGCCAGCAGCTGATCTCCCACATTTATCTGTCCGTTCTTATGGCCAATGCCACCTGGAAGATGTACGAAATCCACAATTAAAGAATGCTGTCCTCCTTGCTCTCGTCTCCCAGCTTACCCTCGACGAGGCCGCTGATGGTGATCGGTTTGGTGATGTCCTCGCTGCCGGCCAGGGTGATGCCCAGCAGGCCGCCCTTCGGCTCCAGGCGAACGGTGAATATAATCTGATGCAGACTGCTGCCGCTGCTCTTGCTGCTCGAACTAGCCGCCGAGCCGTACACCTTGCTCTCCATGGGCGGCGGCAAGGCCGTGCAATCCACACTGTAAAATGAGGAGGAGCCATACATTACATTTCATATAATACTGTTTTAGTAGGAGATACGTACCTGGCATAGCGATTCAGTTCGTAGCCCGTGTAGAGCTGCTCCTGGTCCTCATCCTGTTCGTCCTCCTCTTCGGGCAGCTCCGTGGTCAAACTCTGCGTATTAACTCCAGCAGCCCCCATAAACGAGCGGCTGAACGAGCCACCGCCAACCCCCACATGTCTCATCTGCACCGCCTGCTCCTCCTGCTGCTGCTGCTGCTGTTGCATGGGCATGCTGCTGGGCAGGCGAAAGTACTCCGGCTGCGGTGTGCGAGACTTCAGGGAGATGCAGTCCGCATACTTGCCGCCCGTCACATAGGCACTGCTGTACAGATCGTGCTCCGCCATGCCGCCCGCTCCCGCTGGACAGTTGCTGTAGATGGGACTGCTGGCCATCGGCAGGAAGTCGGGCAGCACCACACGCTTGATGGTCAGCGTGGTGAAATCAGCTCCCGTTGTGGGAGTCAGGGGTGGACTGCTGCTCGCCTGCTGCGTTGGCTGTGAGTCCTTGAGCAGGGAGTCCACATTAAAGTGCTGCACTGGATGCTGATCCACGGCCAGCAGGATGTCGCCCGCCCTCAGCGAGCCACTGCGATGGGCGGGACTGCCCATCTTCACGTCGGAGATGACCAGACCGCCATGGCTGGAGCCGCTCACGCTCAGGCCAAGGCCACACTTGCCCGCCCGCAGCAGCTTCACATTGAACACACCGCTGGAGGGCACCACGGCATCGGGCATATCGAATTCAATCTCCAGCTCCAGCCAATTGGCCGGGGCGTTCATGTTGCTGATGTTCCCATTGGAGCCATGGCCATTGGCATTCCCATTGGAGGTGTGGCGCAAGGAGCCTCCTTCCAGGAGCTGCCGCATGGCCATCGCATCCAGGCTGTACATCTTGTTGATGGCCACAATGCGGTCACCCACCTGGATGCAGCCACTTCGATCGGCCACCGAATCGGGCAGAATCTGGCCAATGGTCATGGCTCCTCCACATCCTGCCTGGCCGGCATCCCCAGCAAGGACTATGCCAGCACCCTGGCTGCAATCCAGAAGCACGGGAAAGCTCTCGGCCCGGCACAGGCCCAGGCTGCTGCTGGCATGGCCTGTTGCTCCTCCTCCTGCGGCTGCTGCGGCAGCCATTGGCAGTCCCTCCAGTGGCAGAGAGCTCTTTCTGGCGAAGCGCTGACGCTGCCTGCCCGTCGACGCGGATGCAGACGTGGACTTGCGAGACTCCAGAGTGCTGAAGCTGTACTTTGGACTCCCCAGCGCCGTGTGACCTGCAAAATACGGCAATGAGAAATGGAAATAGAATGGAATACGAATACTCCTGCTCCCTCTGCTCCCTCTAAATCCCAAAAAGCTTTTAAATAACCCTGGACTGATCCACAGCTTAGTGTCGCCCCACAGATGCTGTGTCCTCCATCTCTTAGAGAATTTATGGCCGCCCCCCTATCATCGATCGCTTCCACTTTGATTCCATTTCCATTATTTTCATACGATTCCATTTCGATCGATTGGGCATTGGGGGAGCGAAGCAGAACATTTCCCATCTACATACACGTCTCTCTGTTTTCTGTCTGTCTGTCTCGTCTTTCGTGTGTTTGCTTAACAAATTAACGAAAGAAACATAGAGAAGCCAATTGATTGGGCTCCAACGAGGGTGGATCGAACACCATCCGAAAGTGTACAAGAATTCGAATAGAAACTGCAACGGGACGTTCTGAGAGAAAGCTTCTTGAGGCTCAAGAAACTGATGGACATTGTTGATCTTTGAAACGATTTTGGCCGTTTGCTTAGGTGCAATTTATGCAACGTACAACATATTCCAACTTTCTGCATAGTCCCACGAATATTAGGTTCCTTTTTCTCTCAGCAACTCCTCAAGAAACCCCACACTTTGGCCTCTGTCTCTCTCCGTCTCTCTGTCTGTCTGTCTGTCTGTCTATTGTTTCAACTGTTCAACAATCGAGAATCGAACGACTCTGTTCATTAGCCGTGACGCCCACGCCAGACCTTCGTCGCCTCGCATCGCATCGCGTCGCGTCGCTTGGGAGCCTGCCGCCTCTGGCTGGCTGAGATCGCTGAGAGTCCGATAGCCAAATGAAGAAAGTGGATCGCTGTGGATCGCAGTGGATTGTTGTGGAAAAACTCACCGCGTCGGGCCAGAGCGTGAGCGGGCATGATCTGCATTTGCGTGTAGCCCCGTCCTGTGCTGGTGTCCAATATGGTCATTACCTCGTCGGGACTGTAGGCCGAATGCTCGATCATCGTGTCGTCGATGGAGAGCACCTGATCGCCAACGGATAAGGCGCCGCATCTGTAACAGAGACCGAAATCGAAACAGTCTAAGATATTCAAAGAGACCGAAACACACAGATGACATCATTCATTCGATGACTATGTCGATGTCGATGTCGATCCCATTCCCATGGACGACAGTCGACTGTCCACTCACCGATCGGCAATGCTGGCGGGCAGTATGCTAGCTATATAGACCCCCGGCTGGGTGACCACCATCACCATATCCTCCATCTTCTCGCCCCCGCCACTGGAGGGTGTACTCGAGCCAGAGACAGAGGAGGATCCCGTCGCTGCCATCGCTGCGGTATAGTTGCAGAGCACGAGGCCCAGCTTGTCGTTCATGGGACGCTCGATCTCGATGAGCAGGGGGCCCATCGAGAACTCGACGCTCTGGACAATGGACACATCGTATTCGATGGTCAGATTGGTGTAGCCGCCGGACACATGAACACCGCCGCACTTGATGATCTGCTGTGCCTCCGCCAGGGTTTTGCCAATCAGCGAGATCTGAAAATGGGGTGGGAATAGGGATCATCAGGGGCTTAGAGGCTCTGGGGAGTACTCACATTATCCACTCGCAGCAGACGATCGCCGGGCTTGATTCGTCCTGTTTTGTAGACGGGTCCATGGGGACGGACATGGGTCACAATCAGCGGATAGTCGGCACCGCCGCGCAGCGTCAGACCCAGGCAGCCGCTCTCCCGCTCCACAGTGATCTGTGCCAATTTCGAGGATACGCAGAGACTATTCTGGGAAACTGCTGAGAGATCGGAAGAGATACAGAAATACAGCATTTGATCTGAAGAAACATCGATCTGATCCAACCACTTACTGTATTCCGGCAGCGAGTACTCAATCTCAACGATGGCAGGTCCTCCTCCGCCGCCTCCGCCAGCATCTGTGCAGAGCATATTCATCACCTTCTGATTGCTCAGGCCGATGGTGGAGATGCCATCGATCTGGTGCAGGCGGTCTCCAGGCGCCAGAAAGTCCGCCGCATGCCCCACCGGATTGAGGGCACCCACAACGGGGGGATACGAAAGATCTTGACGTTCTGTTTGGGAAAGTAGAAGGGGGAAGGGAGATGAGTGCTTAAGTAAGTATCTATTGCAAAATCAAATTCGATGTTCTCATAAGCGAAAGGACATACAGGAAAACCAGCGAATTCTCGCTGTGAATGGCACTCGTTGATATGTGAGTGTCCTCGAATGCTAAAGCCGTTACTCTGACCGTTTTAGTCACATATAGGATGCATATCCGTGGGATAATGGATGCCTAGACTTTCCAGATTACATTGATTTATAGGAGCTGTCGATTGCCGGGGATCGGTTTCGATTGGGGCCGTTCTGGGGGATGTTTCCGCCGATCGCCCAGACAGAATGGGTACCGCCGAATCATTCGATTTGAATGCGGAACGCGTCGCTATAGCCGACGGCTCTCTGCCGTCGATAATGTGCTCTGTCTGTATGTTTGTCTGTCTGTCTGTATGCCTGGTGGGTCTGTGTCTGCGTCTCTGATGCTGCCATTGTCGCTGCCAAAATAAATCATCGTTCCAATCTACATAGAAAAAGCCCCAGTCTCAGCACCACCCCTCTCTCTCTCTCTCTCTCTGATGGGATGAGACCCCAGTCACTGGCCAGACACATATGTACATGTATAAGCGTATGTATGTATGTACTATATATACATACATATATTTACGTATCTTGTACGATTTTTGTCGATGCTGAATCACAGAATATAAAGTCCAACCAATTCAGATTTCTGTCTCGTCTCGTCTCTAATCTTCTGGCATATTGTGCCAGGGGGGGTGGCGGAGGAGTGGGGTATTGGGAGTGGGATTGGGGCAAGGGTCGTTGCTGCGGTCTGCGGGGCTTAACCTTAGTATCGCGGGGGAGTCGACGCGAGTCGTCTCTGACGTAAGCGGCATCTTCTGTTGCTGCCTCTGCAACACGTTTGTCATAAAGCGTCGCCTCCGACGGCAAGTTTTTCCCCCTCATTTTCATTAGTTTTCCTTCTCTCTGTCTGTTTTTTTTGTTGCTGTTGTTTTGGCAATCTGCCACTTGGTGCTCTCATTGCGGCTGCCCCCAAACCCAGTGTCCGGCGTTGTTGTTGCTGTTTTTTTTTTTTTATTATTATTATTTTTTACTCGATTTCTTTATTTACGAGTCTGTTATTTCGATTCACTCGCATTGCGTCTAGCTTTCTGCCACTTTTTTCTCTCTCTCTCTCTGTCTGTCTGTCTGTCTGTCTGTTCGTCGACTGACGAGTCGTTGACAGAGCCACAGAGGCGGAAATCCAGCGTACAAGACGGATTCTACACAGATACGAGATATGGATACTATCGGTGAAATCGACTATACAAAAATAGTACTACAGACGTTCACGCGTGACTGTCAAACTTGCCATTCACGCAGGACACACAGAAAGGACAAATCAATGGGGATCTGTCTGGGAGATCATCCCTCAATATGGGAAATGGATCCCTCAATGAAAAATGTTCCCCATCCTTGGACAGTTCCTACGAATCAATGCCAAAATCTCACATTTTTTGGGGTGGACCTTATGGAGGACCATTAGGAGGAGACCTTTAGGCGAGACCTTTAAGGGAGACCTTTAGGCGAGAACTATAAGGGAGACCTTTAGGGGGGACCTTTAGGGGGGACCTTTAGGGGAGTCCATTAGAGGTGATCATTTACATATGTACATATATTCAAGTAAAAGTCAGAGCAATGACTTTGAAGTTCCAGTTCCATTGGGTATACACCTTCGAGGACATTCACATGTTCACGTGTGACTGCCAATTTGAAATTCACTTTGGAAGTCTACGGCTGACTATTCCGATTCGGTGAATGGTCTCTTTTTCTCTCTCTGTCTATTCGCTTATGGGAACATTTGTATTACAAAAGGTATATGTATCCACAGAGAGTCTCGTGTTTAACAATCGAAGCCCCGCCGTTGGTCCAATTAGTGTCTCTCTTCATTAAAACTGAATTGAGAATCTTGCATCTCGATAGAGAAAATAATGTTGTCAATTGTGAGATCCAACCACCGCTCTGCTCTGCTCTGCTTTGCTCTGCTCTATCTGTCATAATCTGTCTAAAGACCCGCATAATTTAGGCTTTGAGTCAATCAATTGATTCGATTGAGAGACGGAGAGAGAGAGAGAGGGGGGGGGGAGAGATATTTTGCAGTAAATTATGGGTTTATTGGATTACTGGATGGACAGATTGACGCTGATTCCCTTCAGACCCCCTATAGACTATCAAATTCCACAAAAAAAGGGGCATGGAGGGAGCGGGTTAGTAGGGTTGAAGGGGAACGATTGCTTACCTGCGAATGTGATGGCCAGATGGAGGGCATTGCGTGGCAGTGTGATGGTGGCATAGGTGGTGCCACGTTCCGGTGCCAGCCCCGAGTCCTCCGATTGTGCTGGGCTCATGGCTCGATCAACTGCAAAAACACACAGAGAGGGAGAGAACATTAGGAGAGTGAGACAGGGAGACGCGAGATAGACGCGTGCTTGCCACAAAACATCAAAGGTGGCAAGCTGGTCATTCGGTTTCCTTTTTTGCAAAAACCGAAAAGCATTGCATCTGCATTTCTTAATTTATTCTGCCACACCAAAAAGAAGGGAACGGCCCGCAGATCAGATCAAAAGAAAACACAACCCCACAGAGTATCCCTGCCCCAGGCATCTGTGGCACCATCGCCCGTGGCGATGGGTGGGGGATGGGGGGTGGAGGTGGCATAGAAAATACATACATTTAACAGATTTCGAAGAATCCAACAAATTTCCAATACGACTAACGACCTTCAGCGTCGCCAAAAGTCTCAATTAAAATTCCATCCATAAGAAGCCATTTCGAATGAATCCCACAACCCATACCACTACCCCGTACACCCACCCCTTCCACAGTCTCTCTCGCTCTCTCTCTGATCAACAACAGATACAGATACAAAACAGAAGTCAATTAATCTTATATGATTCCTCCTCCCATAAAAATGCCAGATGATGGCTTCACAGAAGCAACGAAACACCCAGACAGAGGATCACTTGGGAAACGTTGGGAAATCACATCGATATAATGGCAAAACTTTTGCAATGCCAAATGCCAATGATCCATACTTGAGGCACTTTGGGGTGTCCACTCGAAAGGCTGAAAAGCAGGCATAAAAAACAAAATCTAACGAACAGAATGAAATTGTTGGGGTCTATCTGAAGAAGCAGAAGCAGCGGAAGATTATGGAAGGTTATGGAAAACTCACAACTCTCTCTATTGCCACATTTAGTGTTATTTAGTATTAATTCCGCATCATATCGAAGGATTTTCTTATAAGCCCATTCTTTAAGATGAACCCAACCATTGTTGCCGTCTAGCAATTCTTCGTCGTCATCTTTATACTCCTCATCATTGAGCCAATACCAATATTCATGATCAACATAGGCACAAATATACCTACAAATATACTAAAAATATACTACAAATATACCAAAAATATACCTACAAATATACTTTAAATATATACTATAAATATACTACAAATATGTACATATGTAGGTACATTTTTTTCAGAGCAGACAGTACGACTCTCCTCCTAGACGAGGACTCTATTGATCCTTTTTTGCTATATGTATAATTGCACTTCATTCTGAGATTTTATTTCGATTTCTGTTCTGGTATCTTTTTTTTTTAATATTTTGTATATTTTAATTTGAATTTCTGGGTATTTATTCGTCTTTTTAGGGGTATTTGCTCGACCTTTATGGGGTCCTATGGATACTTATGTTCATATATTACTTAATTATATTTATTCTTTACTTAATTCTGTCCTTATGTGTTTTCTTATCGCTCTTCTTTGGCCTTTATCAGTATTTTATAGGATTACTAATGTTTATGAACCAAATTAGGAATTTATTTCTTAGTCAATTCTTCTTTTATGTTGTTGTTTGCCAATTTCAATATTTTCGAAATGTATTTCGGCCATCAAAAGCGAATGTTCTCCAAAAACCCCAATTACAATGAATGCATGGCACCCATCGCCACTGTCTTCCGTTTCCCTCCCTCTCTCCATTCGCCCCTGTATCTTTTCATGTTGCAACATTTGGACCATGCGGCGTATACGCGATCTGCTACAATTACGGCGTACATCATCCACCATCATCCGCCCTGCCTCCTGCCTGCCTGCTGGCTGCCGCCCCCCCTCTGGTATCCATCGTGTGTGCGTAACGGATACACACGGACACACGTTGCCACAAGTTTGACGCAAGCGGCAAGCGGCGACCGCTATGGACGCGGACGCGAACGCGACTTTTATTTTCGAACGCTTCAATGGCGCATAAAGTTTTTCTTAATGCGACCGCCGCCGCCGCTGCCGCCACCGCTGCCGCCACCGCCGCCCGACTATGAACCAGAAGAAGCAGCAACAATAATTAGGGAAAAAGCCAAAAAAAAAAAACAAAAAACAACAAAAAACGGAAAACAAAACGAAAATGAAAATGAGAAGAAACAACAAAATTGGAAAAACGAACGTCGGCGCCGCCGGTAGAGAAATACGAAATATATACATACATATACATATATACATATGTATATATATCTGCCTAAAAAAGTGCATATAAGACCCACAAAAGCAAAGCCGAAACTTGGATGCTCTTCCCGACCACTGTTAGAAGGGGGGGTATATCAAACACAGAGAATAAGAGACCTGAGAACGTGTAAAGAATACAAAAATTAAACCAAAAACAAACCCAATATTTTTAAAGTTTTTAATTATCTCTATATTTTTAAACTTTTTTCATTGGATTGCAATCTAATACTGTTCAAATGTTACCAATCTAATCCTCATCTGGCTGATGATATTCGGATAATATCTTACATTTTTGTAGCGAAATTTAATGGAGGATAATGATATATGAATAATTGTAATTTTTAATTTGTAAATTTAACAACAAACATATAAAATATACTGACATGTTCCTAGCTTAAAGGTTTCTCAATCAGTTTCCAAATGTTTCAAATGATTTTCGAATATTATCTGTTTCGAAATTACACTAAACACTAACATGTGTCACGCCATACAAAATTTTCAGCTCGATTTTTTCTACCAGGAATTCCACGTAATTCTCTCTATAAAAAAACGTCGCTTCCTACAAAACAGAACTGTATGAGCGGTAAACATCTTGGTGTTTATATTGTCTTTGGATATACCCTCTCTGTATGTTAGGGTATGCAGCGTTTCGCTTCATTTGCCAGACACACACACACACATACACACCATCGCCGTGTCTCTCCCCAGCGCGTTGGCTCTTCCCTGCCATCCACTCTATAATTTATTTTCATTTAATTTGTTTTCTTCGGCTTCGGAATCGCTTTTTTCCACCAAAAAGGTGTGCCAATTTGGGGTTCAGTTGCACCTTTGGCTATATCTTCATATACACACACACACATCTGTATATATATACTATACATCCACCGATTCTTCTTGCAACAGTTTTTTTTTTTTGCATTCGCCTTTGAAGTGGTATTCACATATCACATTTTTGTTGCTGTTATTTCTTTTGGATGCGCTTTTTCTGCTATTTTTATAATGTACGCTTTTCATTTTGGCCGGCCAGTAGTTTTTTTTTCTGGTTTTGAGGCTTTTTTTTCTAGCCGGCGAACGGAAATTATATGTACGTTTCAGTTTTTTTTCTTTTTATCAAAAATTAAGCCAAAAAATGGGGAACGAAAAAAACAAAACCCCCTTCCCGTCTGAAAGATGCCCTGGACAGCGTTTTCCTGCCTCAAAAGAGAGAGAGAGGGAGAGTGTGTGTGTGTGTGTCTGTGTGTGAGACGTCGGAAACGAAGGGGGGAACAAATCAAAACGAGCCAAGCGCTAAATGAAATTGAAAAGAGAGCCCATAAAATAGCCAACTAATGTGATGGAGTGCGTATGGATTTATGAAATATATACATATACATATATATCTATGCATATTTACATATACATATATATAGACTTGATTCCAAACTGATTTACGCGTGTTACCACAACACCCCGTCCCTTACCAATCGAAAAAATAAAGGAAAAACAAAGCGAAAACCTAATGGGAACATCGCTACTTATGCATGGATATGGTTTCTACAAGTGTGTGTCTGTGGGGGCTACAAATCGGAACTAGTTCCGGTCTCATGGGGAACAAGCTTCAATCGGAGAGACCAATTTATCATCTGAAAACTATTGCCGAGCTGGTTCCGTATTGAGAACGAACCAATTAACATTCGAAAACTAGTCCGTGGAACTAGTTCCAGATTCAATTTTCGATGTCTACTATTGATGGGGAGGCTATGCACCATATTTTTGTTTTCTTTCTTGTAATTCGTTGTCGGATTCTGCGGACCGAAAAGTAAGTCTTATCTGAGCCCCACCAAAGACACTGTGGAAACATTTGTTGTTGGATTCTGGGAAGGACTCAGGCATTGATTGGCCAGACGAAGTAGGCAATAGGTAGGACGAAGGATAGCTCAAGAAAGTTTAATTAAAAATCCATTAAAACGTAAACGAAACTAAATAAAGAAAGTTCTAAAGGTGAAATATGATTCTGAAGAAAACACACACACTCCATGAATGCTTCAATTTCTTTTTAATTATAGTTCAAAAAGAAAAAGAAAGGAAAAGCTAATATCCTTCTCCCCTTGTCACAGGGAACTCCCAGAACACAGGGAGAACTCTCCCCCAAAACAGAGAACTTATTCGTCTAATGGATAGACATTAGCAGTTCCCAGCTAATTCGCAGTGCCATTCGGAGTTCCGTTTAGCTGGGGAGACCGAGACCGAGCATCGAGTGGAAGTGGAAGTGAAAGATCCATTTCCACATCCCATAGCCATATATCGCATATCCGTGGGGCAGTTAAGACTATTTTTGCCCATTTCCATTCGGTTTTATGGCCCGCTCCGGCGACGCCTGATGACGATGTCGCCGGAGAAGTTGCTGGCAAAATTTATCGGCGACAGTTGTTTTGGCCTGCAGCGGAAATTGCGCTCAGCCGCAACGGAGGAAAGGAGGAGCCAAGAGTGGCCGCCAGGAGACACAAGTGGCATGTGGCAAGAGGCTAAAGACTAGAGGCTAGATGGGTGTGGGAGTTGCAACTACTTCCTCAAAAGTCATCCTTACAATTAGACGGATCAAAGATCTGCCTGTGGCACGGCACCAACATCATTTTCATTTTTATTTCCATTTCCCATCTGGGGATCAAGGGCCGATCTTTTGCCTTTTGCCGAGACATCGCTGGGGGTCGCATTCCTCACTTTGTTCTCTCTCTGTCTCTCTATTAATGTGTTTCTTTTGGTTCATTTGATGCAAGAAATTCCATGACGATTTGCCACATTTACGAACAAAATAGACATCATTCAACAGAACAGAAGTGGAATCTGCTCAGCGCGATCTCTTAATTATAAAGGAGATTGGACGATCAGCACATCAACGATGAGGGATGAACGATGAGGGTGCCAAACGCATTCCTAAAGTCTGATTCAGAGCCTTTTCTCTTCAGTTGTTTGTTTTTCTGGATTGGGCCATTCACTTGGGGTAAATTTGCACACCAAATCGAAGTGAGGCCCAGAGGCATTCGATCTTCATCGCAGTTGTTGTATCCATGACAAGAGATCGCTTCTTCAATTGTGATATAGGCCATAGATCCATGGATCCGATCCGATCTCATCCGAATTGACAGGTGCTAGAAGATCCAATCCACTTGGCTTTACATATGCCAGCCAATTGATGGACTGGTCGTTCGATGGTGTGTGTGTGTGTGTGTGTGATTGATTGATTGATTGACATGCCGCAATCTATTGGCAACTTGAGGCTTTGTTATTGCTTCCATTTAGCCTCGTCGCTCTCTGTGTTCCAGTTCCAGTACCAGCCTTAAGAGTGGAGTGGAGCTGCCTGCCACTTGGGGCCACGTCATCCATAGTGCCCCATGTATCCATTAACCTCAACGCAATGGACGTTGAACGGACAGACGGACAGAGAGACGGACGGATGGCGTTGACTTATTAATGGACACACGTTTGGGCGTGAAAAATATGTCAAAAATTTCCCAACAGAATCTATTTAGCACAAGGCGTACACACACACTTACACACTCCTCTCCCTTTCGTTACGGTGCGGGCGGCACTGTACTCCATTCCACTCCGCTCCACTCTTGTCGTGTGTTAAGGGAGAGACAAGGAAAACCAATTATTGCAAATGAACTCGAGTGTGGTTCCGCGCAGAAAAATGTCAACATCTGATAAAGCCGCAACAAAGCGGGGCCTCTGGCAGTTGCAGTGGCAGTGGCAGTGGCAAGCCAAAGTGCAACAGCCGCAAGTCGCGCCAAAGGGCGAGCCCAGAGGATGCCCAGCCAGACACGCACAAGCAGCGACGACTGTCAGCGATGGCATGGGAGCATGGAAGACCATGGAAGGATGGGAGGATCGTGATCGTCGTCGTCATCGTCATCGCGTGGCCCTCCCAGTTGACATTCATTCAACAGAAAAACCGAATGAGTAATCGCCCACAGGGCTGCAAAGCGAACAATCAAATCGATAATTATCGAAAAACAATCAAAAACCAAAACCTTTAACTGCGGAAGAAAAGATCGTATACCTACATTTTGGATATCAAAAACGAAACTCGTTTTAATCAGCTTGCTATCGAGTATACGATAAACGATAGACGATTACCATCTCCTGGAACAATGAAAAATATTCAAATACGAAACATTTTTGATACGTAAATATGCATGGTTGCAATATGCATTGACGTTTATTCCGATTAACTATCGGTTTTGCCCCAATCGGTGGCTTTTATTCGTTGTTGTTTTTATCGATAAGATACGAATGTTTCTCTTTTATTCTGAGCTTGAATTAAGGAAGTGTTCCCAGTGTACAGCTACTGCAGCCCTGACATCACAAGGCGGGGCTTATGACACCCTCTCTCTCTCACACATCGTAAAAAATGTAGCTGTTCCCTGTCTCCCCTCCTGACGTCTCTCCGTTCCCTTTCTTCATAGTGTTTAACACCACCCTTTTGGCGAAAATATTTCACTTCGCAAATTACAGACAGCTGGATGGGTTAATGGGGGAGGGGAAGGGCGCGGGTGAGGGGCCAAGAGAAGAGTGAAACTTTGCCAAATTCCAAAATTGATTTACGACCATTGCGGGTTACAGTGAGTTACCCTTTTTTTGAAGAGAGTATTATTGCCCTTTGCCCAAGAGACTGGCACTGCTGTGAGATATGGAGATATATCATATACCTACATACATATGTATGTCTAACCATATAACCTTTTTGTTTTCTTCTCTAAATTTGAATCAAAATCATCCATTAGTAGTACATTCGATGTCATCGTTATATTCCGTTCACTTATGGCACATTTCTGCGGGGAATCAAGGCATCATTCGAATCGATCGGCAAGAGTATCTATAGCATCGGCCCCTTTATTTTTTTTCTGTATTTTCTGCTGGAGCGAGTCATAATTTTGTGCAGAACATTTTTCTGCCGCCTCTGGCTACCCCGATGGAAAAGATATTTGACAATTTCACAGCCATATGCGATACGCCCCATTCCCATTCGGGTTCTCCCTTCTCTCTTTCCTCTTTCGACTGCGATCAGTAAGGGGGCAGAGATTTATGCTCCAAAATGTTAATTGCCCATAACCAATCCAGGGCCGCAGCAGCGGGGCACGAACGGGAACGGGAAGTGGCAGTGTAGTGGTGCCTCTGATAAAAAGGTTTTCTTTGGTTCAGCTCGGTTCGGTTCGGATATATCTACATATTTTGTGGATATCTTTATTGAATTTTACCGTCGACTAAATGAAAGGCGTTCTCGCGCTCTCAGCTGCTGATAACTGTTATTGAGGGGAAGGGGAGAGGGACGGATGGGCAGCTACAGTTTGTCAAGAGCCTGGGATCTCATTAAATGTTGTCGGTGAGGGATGGGGGATGGGATGCATACAAAATTTGTACAACTCATGGACACTTGAAGTCTCATTTAGAGTGGGAACGGAGGACACATTGAGAGTGCAATCAAGTGTGTGGCTGTGTGGGGCGCATAATGAGATTGTGATAGATCTCAGAGTTGGCCGATGGCTGAGGGCCGATGGCTGATGTCTGATGGATGGTATTTATGTAACTTCCAAAGCTCTCTCTAAGCAACCCTTGATTGGAATGAATTTCCAATTAAATGAGCAGCAATCATAATCAGTGAGAGGAGAGAGGAGTGAGAGGGAGAGCCCCAGGCAAAATACACATCATACTCTCCAGAGACACCGGGGTATATCGGATTAAACAGACGGAAGAAGGCGGTTTGTTTTTTGGGTGTTCTGTATGAGAATACAGAAGATAAGAATCAATAGGCGGAGTTTTATTTCTCCACCGATGCATAATTACAGTTTAACTCTATTCCAGAGAGACTGAGCAGATAAAAGTATGGCGATCCGCACTCAAGTGCGCTGGTCTGTGTAGCAAAAACCCGAACATGACTGCGGGGGAAATCGGTAGGAAAGCTTGCGGCTTTTTCATACTGTCCATGAGCGGCAGCGCAGCAGCAGAGACTATATAGGTCCGTGCCGAGCACTGCTGTAATCCGTAATCATTATCGAGGCCCACGATTGTACCATTTTTCCAATTACAGCTATTGCTGCTTATTCTTGATGGCTATACATAAGGAAGAGAATATGCTCCGAATACATATAGTATGATAAGTACATAAGCAAATACATACAAAGATGGGATATTCAACGCTGCAACTGCAACCAAAAAATTCTCTGCATTCATAATTAACACGTGCACTGCAGAAAGTGAAAGAACAAGAGGGGGGGAGAGAACGAATCGCGACAGTGCTGCTGCTGCTGTTGCTGCTGCTGCCATGTCGAGTGGTGTTGTTGTTTTTGTGGGATATGAGAAAGGGGTGCAGACAGACAACAAATAATTATTGCGACTTATGCAGGCCAGAGAGTGGGAGAGAACCAGAGAGTGGGAAAGGGGAAAGGGGTAGGGGTGTGCAGCGCGGCTGGCTGGCGTGCGCATGAAGAGAGTCAAGGGGCGGGGAATCCTGTCTCTTCTACAAATTAATCCAAACGGTAGACGACGACAAAAGCGTCGCCGCGACAGCAGCAGCAACAACTAAAACAACACCAACGGCAACACAAATAAAACGAATGTGATGGGCCTTTTGATACCCTTGAAAATCGCTGATTACCATGGGGAGTTACCACAGCGTAGCAGTGCACTTTCCTTTGCACTTGCATACGCATGTAAATATGTATGTACATATGTATGTAACGGCTTTGCCGAACACTGTTCTACAATTTGCTTATTGTAGTCTTATTGTAAAGTCTAATAATTCGAAGAGGCTAAGCCTATAAAAGACTCTGACCAGTTGGTGCTCATTACACTAGTCTTTTGCGATATTTTGTTCCAAAATATGTACATAAGTATGTATGCATGTACATATGTATGAACGAATGTGTGCTACAAACATCTAACCAAAATCAGTATACTCTCTTTACAGGGTATTAACACAGCAACAAATTACATTAAACGTGTGCTCAGGGCTCCATGAATATTCTTTTTTTTCTGTTGTTGTTTTTGTTGCTATTTTTAGACAGCGCTGCCGCCACAGCAGCAGAACCGTTAAAATTGTGACATTTTCTCCACCATCTTCTCCTACTTCTGGTCTTTCTTCTTTGTAAATACACATGTATGTATGTATGTATGTACATATGTATGTGTATGGGTGCAGGAGGATGAGTGGATTGTGGATTGTGGAAATTGTGGCTGGCAATATTACAAAGGACGGCGTCTGTTGTACGACTGCACCGGCGACTGCGACTGCGACTGCAATATGAATGTATTTTCAATTCTAAATAGATTGCACACACTCTCTCACTCTCTCCATCACCATCTATCCCCCACCTCATTCCCTTTTCACATAGTGTGTGCGTGTGTGTGTGCATGTTTGTTCGTGTTTATGTTTGCTGCTGAGTGACGTCGCCGACGCTAATGTTGTTGTTGTTGTTCTTGTTGTTGTGGCAGATTTCGCGCAGCATCGAAAAGTAAAGAGTAAACAGTAAACAGAGCCACAAACTCTGGCAACTCCTGACAGCGGCAAAGTAAAATGACAGCAGCGCCAGGCCAGAGCAGGGCAGGGTGGGACGGGACGGGAGGAGACAGCCGGCAATCCAAGTGGCACCAAAATGTTTGCAACACGCCATTCAAGCAGCGAAAACAACGAAAAAATGTACAACCCAACAACCATGGGACCAAATGGCCATAAAACCGAAATTGTTTCTGGTCCTACAAAGGCAACAAAAAAAACAACAACAACAGAAAACTAAAGAACTTCAAAAGGACCCTAAGAATAAAACTGGAAGAAAGAAAAGACAAAATATATTTGACAAAATTACTTGAAACTAATAAAGTTTCTCTTGAAAAGGAAAACATCCACTAAAAGTTTATTTTACTGGTCAATAATTGTAGAATATTTTCAAAATTCAGTGGAACTCTCCAGATTCCAGGAACACGAAGAAAAGTAATGCTTTCTTTTAAGTCTCCCAATGTGGAGTGGGGGATAATCTTTCTCCATATTGATGTCTCTCATTTATTTATACTTTGATTCCTCCACTTCCAATCCCCTATCCTACTGTCTCTCTCTCTTTCTGTGTCTCTCTCTAAAATCAGAGCCAGAGAAAGTTCAACGGAAGTGCAGTGAACTTTTTGTCCCTGCTTTTGTAGCGGAACTTTATTTGCGTTATCAGCCGGCAACAGCTGCCACTGCTCCCAATCCCCCAACCCCCCGCCACGGTGTTCCACCCTAACGATTGTTGTGATCTATTGTGTGTGTCCCTATGTGGCCCACTGTGCCGCACAAATGGCATTTGCCTGCTGCTGCTGCTGCTCTGCTCGCTGCTCTGCCCGCTGCACAGCGCTTTGTTTGTGCTTTCTTCTTGTTCTTCTTGCCTATGCTTTTCCCGTTTCTGGGAGTTGCTCTGCCTGCCTGCCTGCCGTCTGTCTGTCTGTCCTCTGCCGCTACTGCGCTTTGCGTTTGTTCATTCCCTTTTGCCCTCTGCTGCCGCTGCCGCTCTGCGCTGCTGCCGTTGCATTTGTCGCACATTTGCGTTTCCGTTTGATTTGGCAGCTTTATGACCGAGGAAGGAGGAGGGTAGGCAAAAGGATTTTCACGCCCCAAAAACAAAAGAAATGCTGGAGAGTGGTACTTCCATAGCCCCAGCCACAGCCACAACCACAGCCACAGCCCATCCCTCATAAACAACACCAACTGTTGGACGTCCGGACTGGAGGCAGAGGAATCACGTCTGACCCCCCACCACCCGCCACTTTTGGTTTTAATTGCGTCAAATTTTCGAGTTCTCTCATTATTCTCTCTTTGCTTAGAGTCTTCTTTTCTCTCGGCGCCCCCCTCTCTCTCTCTCTCTTTCACAATGCATTGCTTTGTTTACACTCAATGGCCGAAATGTGGCGAAAAATATGTAAACACGCAAACGCACACAGACGCTGCCACATGCTCTGTCTCACACACACACAACGAAAAGGTTCGATCGCCCAAAAATGAGTGGAATGGATTAGAAGTGCTGCTGGAGGAGGAGGTGGGATGGGGTGGGGTGGGAGGGGTGTCGCGACAATGGCATCTCAGCAATTTCTTTCTATGTGTGTCTACATATTTCTCTCTCTTTTTGGGCTGGGAAAACAAATTTGAATGTTTATTGCTCTCTCTCTCTCTCTCTTCCCCCTAAGTGCCCCTTGGTAATCGTAATTCCCTTCACACTTGCCCACATATGTGTACCCAATTCCTGGATGTGGAAGTACATACATCCCATACATATTATGGAAATCCCTGGATGAGCGGTTTTTATTGCTGCTGCTCGCTGAGAGAGTAGGGGATAAAAGCAGCAACAAGCAGCACTCCAAATCTCCAGAGAGCGAAATAAAGCCATCAACAGTGATGGAAAGTGTCACCAAATGATTTCCAGACTCTTGGAACGCGCGTCCATTGGGAACTGGAAGCAGAAGCCACGAAAAGGAGGAGGCAAAAGAAGAAAGAGAAGCAGAAAAGCATAACTCAGAAGGGGAAGATGCAAAAGCGAAAGAAGTGCAAGGCCACCGAAAATGCAGAAGGAAAGCAAATCAAAAGGAATGAGGAAAAGAAAGGAAAGCAAATCAGAAAGAATGGAAGGAGAGCAATCGAAACTCCACTCAGGCAAGCTGTAAATTGTAGGGAGCAGATACAGGGGGGGTATCCCCTCAAGAGCAGACAGATAGATCTTACTCCAGAACTATTTCCGATGTGTGGTTGTCTTTTAGTGCCGTTTAGTCCCATCAATCGAATGTTCGAAAAAGCAACGCTCGTAAAAATTACTTATGAAAAGCAGAAACGGAACAGGAACCAAGCGGAAAATATCAGATAAACGGGCCAACGAATTTCCCATTTCCCATTTTTCAGTTCCTTTTTATTTTCTAATTCTGTCGCTGTCATTGGCTAATGACCATCAAAATTCCATAGATTTTATCGCATCATTTTATGAGATTGGAATTTATTGTATATTCGTACAACTTCCAGTCAATGAGCGAAAGACCCTGGAAGGAAAAGCGTATTTGGAACCCAATACTAGGAGGAATAACACATATAGAATGGAACGAAACAGAACTTCATGCCATCGTAGATGGATTTCTTTTCACTCCTGCGGGGGAATGGATGGGATGGGATGGGATGTTCGTTCCCCTTATCATTTCTCCTATCAATCGCTCAACCATCCCTCCCCCTCATACCCTTTATTATCGGTGTTGTCTTTACTCATTTTTTATGATGTACGAGAAGCATGTATCTCAAATGTTTTGTCGTTGATTTTATGAGCGTTTAATGTGAGCCAGCAACAAGAACAAGTCATAAAAAAAGAGAGTGGAGTGTGTGTGTGTGTGGAGTGCAGAGTGGACTGTGGGGGGGCAGGGTATATGGGGGGGCGTATGCAATCGGGGGGAGGTGGAGTGGCTGTGTCGGTGGTGGCTTTTTCACAGTGTCATCTGTTGGCCCTCTTTTCCATTTGATTTTGGGCTCCAGCTGCGGCTTCTCTTTGGCTGCATTTTCCATTTCCACATTGCACACACACACACCTTTCTCTGAGGTTCAGGCTCTGGTCTGGCTTGGCCTGGCCCATGGTGTGTGTGTTTGCTCTTTGATTTCGGAATGGAATCAATCGCTTCGAGTGATTGTTCTTTCTGTATTTGTTGCTGGTGCTGTTGTTTGTGTAAACAAGTGACATCTGGTCGTTGGCGTGCCCCTGTTCCCTGTTCACTGTCCCTATCCCTGCCCCCCACCTACCCTGGCGTTGGCGCTGGAGTTGGACGGATGATGAGTGCGCCACCACCTATGTTATGACTTTGGATTTGTATCTGGCAATGTCACGAATAACAATCTACATACACATATGTAGGCATACATATATAGATAAAGTATCTGATAGAAAGAGATTCAACTCTTAACCTTTTCTTACTAGCCAGAGTTGCAAATGCATCTCTTTGTATACTGATTTGTAACTAACTCCATCTTTCACTGTATCTGCATATTTAGCTTTGTATCTTTAGCTTTCCTTTGGCTTTGTATCTATGTATATGTATGCATATGTGTTTCTAGCTTTTCTTTGGCTTTGTGTCGTCTATGCAACTTTTTGTTGTCTGTTTTCGTGCCACACAATCAATCGCCAGTGTCTGGCGCCTTATCAACAATCTGCAGCGGCAACAGCAGCATTCCGCACAAGAAAATGAAGCCCAAAGCGCTGTTTGGTGATGGCAGGAGGAGGAGGCCTATGGCCTGAGGCAGGAGTCAGGGGCAGCAACAACAATGCGGCGCGCATCAGAAATATTTAATTAAATGCTTAATTGCGCCTGCCATGCCATAAATTCATCAAATGCAATTTAAGACCGCGCACACGACGCAGCCACACAGATACCCCCTCCCCCCTGAAAGATACACTCTCGCTACGATACACAGATACTTTTGTAGCTTCTCTCTTTTCTACAATTGAAACTTGAAGAGTTGAGATGCTTAAGCTGTTTTCTTGTGGGCCATAACTCTCCACATCTCCCCAACGACTCCTTTGAATGGCGGCTTTCTGTTGGATCTTTAATCCCTGGGAGACGCAAAGATGCATAGATCAGAGATCAGAGATAATAAGCCATTCTCCTATACATATACATATCACCAATATCTAAAGAGGGCGAATCAGCAAAGTCCAAAGAGATATCACCTGAGAATATTGGAATATTTTCGATCTATAAATTCGATTAAAATCGCTACCAATCGATCCGCAAACTATGTTTCATTATTCATTATAGAAAACTGGCGTTCAATTGAGTTAAGATCAAACGACAAATAAATCTTTTTGTGGGGGTCTTCAGATCAGAAAGATCACCATTTCACAAAACAGTTGGAAAATGAGAATGAAAATGGAATCGGAAAGCTAGCAATTACTTTTAATTGAAACTGTCAAACAAGAAGCTTCTACACAGCTACAGATACAGATACTCGTACAAAGATACAACTTAGATACAAAAAAAAAAATTGAAGAAAAGAAAAGGAAAAGCTAAAGACGAGCACTTTTGAGGGCCGCCGCTCGCGACCGTTCGTGCCCACCTTGAGCGGAAATGCGATAACCCTGAATGGGTGTGGGAAGGGGGAGAGGGGTGCGGGGCCCTGAAGGAAATCGGAAAATGGGAACGCACATGCTTAGAGGGAAATGTATAGAGATGTTTGTTCCATTCAACGGGAAATTGGGGGGGGTAGGTGGGAATGGGGAAATATAGAATAGAAATAGGAAATACTTACCGGATAACATGGGCGCCAATGCAATTCCGTTGCTCTCGGTTTGTGGATGTGGATTGTACTGTGGATGATGATGATGGTGGAGCTCCTGCTCCTGCTTGAGGGCCGACGATTTGCCGGGCACACAACCCCCGATGGGCTTCTTCGATTTCCACAATTTCATTATTTTCTGATCAGTTCTGATCGGGATCAGTAATTAGGGTATTCAAATCTCTGTGTGGGGTTTTTATTAGATGGATGTTGCCTAGGATGTCAGAATACCATCCAAGAACCGTCTGGCCGGGCAGAACCGAATCTGCACAAGATATAAAAACATTTTCACACAAAAACCCGTAGAAAAACAGCAAAAAAATTCAATGAAAAATTCAGAGCACACTCGAAACGGGAGAGATGGTGGTGGGCCAGATGTGGGGAAAAGCGCGCGGTTCGATTTTTAATTCAATTTCAATTCAAATTTCGAATTTCGAAATTCCATTCAAAGCGAACGACAGAACACGACGACACACGATGCGCGCCACTCGGGCTGAATTTTTGAATGGCCGAGGAACGAATAGAAGAGGCAGCAACAAAGCGGCGAACTACGTAAGTGAGAGTGGGCATGACGTAAGGGGCAACGTAAGTGAGAGTACGTCGAATTCACAACCAAATTCGCCGTGAAACCGCGCTCTCTGCCGCGGCGCCGGCTCTCTCTCTGCCGCGGCGTCGGCTCTCTCTCTCTCTCTCTCTGAAGGCCTGTCTAAACGGTATGACGTATGATGGAAGTGCATGATGGGCTGAAATTTTGAATGGCCGAGGAACGAATAGAAGAGGCAGCAACAAAGCAAAAATGCGATCTTGCGCCAGCTCTCGCTCCCTCTCTCAATCTATTCGCAGCGCATGCGCCTGCCCTCTCTCTCTCTCTGAAGGCCTGTCTAAACGGGACAACCCATAGTGATGAGGTATTCTGATGTGTCAATTCGTATATGGGCATTTCTCTGATGTCGCACGGGACGGTAAAAATGTAAAAAAAAACCGATTTTCAAAATTATTTTACCGTTATGGTTCGCCACTTGACTAGCTCTATAGCTGGTGCTAAGGGCGATTTTGGGCTACTGTTCGTTTTCGAGATATTTGCAAAAAAGCATGGTATTCGCACGGGACAAATATAGAAGTGGTTTTCGCGGCGACCAATTCAAACTCAGATTTCAGCGAAAGTTGAAGCGATATTTTTATGAGAATTTCTGATTAGTGTTCTGCATTGATGACTCTTTGAAAAGGTTATAATTTTGGGCATGTATGCTTTGTAGTTTTTTTTAAATTCAATTTAAGCCTCTGTCGCACGGGACATGTCGCACGGGACAAAAATTTCTTGGCTTTATAAATGTTACAAAAATTCCGTTAACCAATATTGAAAAAATGTTTGTGGGATTTTTTTAGATAGTTCAATATGTAAGGGAGACTTTGAGGAAAATCTTTTATCAAGAATTATCTTTCTTATAGGCGAAAAAAATAATGGAAAACATGACAAAAAAATACCGAAAAAATACCAAAAAAGTGAACTTTTGCTAATTTTAATAGGTTTTCAGATGAAAGTTAATGAAATTGTATGTCAATTAATTAAATTGGCGGATTTTCAATATATTTTAAAACTAAAATCCCGAGAAAACTATTTTCAAATGCGTTTTTATTGAATTTTAATTTTATGGCTTCGGTGGACCTCGTCAGAGAAATGCCAATATGTTTATTCCATTGGGCTATTCAATTTTCTCAGTTATCATCATGCCGTTTTTTCCTTGGTATATTATTTTTATTATTTTAATATGAATGCTCTCAGCAGCCACATATCCCGTTTAGACAGGCCTTAAGAATTTTTTTGCGCTCTCTTATGCGAGAGAGAACACATATGTTTGTGCGTTGTTGTTGCTGCTGTTGTTCTTGGTGCTTCTGTTTTTGGTGGAGTTGCAGGAGCAGAGCAGCAGCGTTTGCATGAGAGCGGGCCATTGGGGAAAAGCACTCAAATCAGTGCCCGGCCACTCCAACCCCTTCAGCCATTCGCTTGTTGTTATGATGGAAGTGCATGACAATCAGCTGATGATGATGGCGATGATGATGGGTGATGAAAATGGGCCTGGGTTTGGCCCCTACTGTCTACGAATGACCTCTCCTCTATGTGTGTGTGCGTGCTGCCCCAGTCAGAACCGATGTCGCAAAATTTGCTAATTAGTCACGAAACGGCGTAAATGGTCAGAGGGAGACAGAAACAGGCCCAAAATTGGACAGCACGCGAGCGGATTAGGAAAAGGCAAAAGAAGCAAACAGAAAGGAGAACATCTGCTCTGCTCTGCTGCTGTTACGTTACATTAAGTTACGTTGGAAGCAACAGTTGCTGTTGCAGTTACAGTTACATTTATTGGTTGCGCTGTTCGCGTGAGTGCAGTGACCAGCACTGTTTACACTCGCTTCCAAAATGTATGTCGCCGATCAATCAGTAAATATTAAGAGGGAATTCCACAGCAGATGGCACGCACAAAAAGCTTTCTTCGAGGTTATTGACATGGAGATGGTTTTTCAATACATTTCCTTGGCCCCCGTAAATCTCTTTCAACAGCAAGTACAAATGTTGCCACCTTTAAGGTTAAGGCTGCAGATTTATGGGATTATTTCCGTAAATCCCACCAGGAATACTATGTGTCCATATTGGGTAAAGCCTACCCCATGTTAAACTCCCCTCCCCACCACATGCCCATGGCCAATAGGAAATGTATTTTTATGCCTCCCTTATTCCCTCTTCCATGTTAAATGCTTTTCTCATCTCTTTCTAGCAATGGCACCAGTGGTAGAAGTGGTGCTCGCTCCCTATTTAATGTCTTTAATGACCTCGACTAATGATCGAAGCTGATTGATTCAGCAGTCCCCCCGTCCAAGGCATTCACCAAGTTTGTCTGTGTTATTTTTGGCCCCAAGTCCTCAGCCAAAGGTGTCACTGCAGGCAGACATTAGGCATAATATATATTTCAAGAGAGAGGGAGAGACAGAGAGAGAGAGAGGAAGAGCAAATAAAGAGACAGATTGAGTGACGAGTGCTATGGGAATATCGGCTGAAAATCAAAATTCTATATACCAATCCTTGTAATTATTTCCCATAGCATATGTTTAGGCTGTACATTATTATTAGTCAGATAATTCAAATGGTAAATTTACCTAATTTCACTTTTTCCATTAAGACACCCACTGTGGACAGTTAACTGTCTCGCACTGTTTCGCACTGTTTTGCACTGTTTCGCACTGTTTCGGCACACTAGTTGTCGCCTTCTCTCCCGTAAGAAGCTGCGACAAGTCAGATTAACAGTTAAACGAAGCGAAAGACAAGACACGACGAGACGAGAAGTAAAAGAATTTGATTTTTTGTAGTCCATTTCGTGTGTGTTTTGGGGTGCTATGAGATTTTGATACTGATCAGATCTCATTACATATCTTTTGTGAGAAATGTTCGAACCTGGCCTGTGTATACTTTTTGTGAGTGTTTTCCTAATTTGTCTGGTGAATGGCGCCGCACCGCCGCCGCTCTCAGTGAATGTTCATGGAGCCACCGGGGCCTCCTCGTTGCTTCCCAGTGCGTGTCGCGGTACTGTGAATGGCAGCGTGGAGATCCGTCTGCCGTTTATGGACATGGAGCTGAGACACGAGCATCCGCTGTATCTGCTGCGCGAACCATTTGAGGATGTGCTCCTGGTGCTGCACGGCTACGAGCTATTTCAACTGCATGTGGCCAGCGGAGGGGACAAGCGTCTGGTACGTCTGGGCGACCTGGCGGGACGGGTGCGGGCGCTGCCCGGCGACTCTCTAGGCGCCGAGTTGGTGACTTGGCGCCAGTTCCTGCTGCTGGCCATCGTTCTTCCGGAGACGCTGGAGGTTTACCAGCTGCCAAAGGAGAAGCTCATGGCCGAGGACACACAACTGAGCTTCGAGCCCATTCAGGAATTCGCGCTGGTTCAAGGCTTCCAGCAGATGCACTTGCTCAGGCATCCTGCTCCTGAGAAGGTGCTGCTGCTATTGGCCTCCAATTACACGAAATCCCAAGGGCGGATCCAGTGAGTATTCCATACATGTTGCCCTTCAGAAATACATTCCAACCCTCCAATATTGTTGCAGAACTTTCGAGTGGCTGGACACGTACTTCAATCCTGTGGAAGATTTAGTCCTGCCCGCCATACGCACGCTCCAGGTGGTGGGCTTTAATCCCCTGTACATCCTCACTGGTCGTTCTCTGCGCAGTTCCCGTTCCAAGGTGAGTGTCGATCGATACCCGGAGACACCCAAGCTACAAAAAACTCCATTTACAGTTGGTGCTCACTGTTTTCGAGCTGGATGTCGCGACGATGCGCCTGCGTAATCGTCAGACCCTGACCACTCAGGCCCGGCATGTGCTGACATTCCGGTTTCGTGAACGCAACTCCTTGATTGCCTGTTCCTCCTCCAATGTGACCACTAGTCGTCCTTCTCCAGCCTCCTGCCTTTACTTTCGCATGGTCGAGGGGCAGTTTGTGATGTATCGCAAGCACGTTTACCGGGATCTGCAGTTCTCCCGCCTGGCGGTGGCCCAGCAGGGGCGTCTCCTGATAGGCGCACGCCCCAATGGCGAAGTGCTCGTCTTCAATAGCCAGCGGCTGGACTGCTACAACGGATTTGTTGTGTGGGGGGATGTGGAACCAAGCGGTTTGCTCAGCCATCGCAATGGCAAGAATGAGAGCTACCTGCTGCTCGTCTACCGCCGAAGCTCTGGTGATTTGGTTCGCATGGTGCAGCTAGGCAGCGATCAGCAGTCTGATGAAAAGAAGGAGCAGGAGAAGACCAGCAACCAATTGGGCAGAGAAGATCTAAGCATGGTGCAGATGCATCGCCACGAGTTCGAGGATGCTTTATCGACTCTGAGGAGCATGCTGCTGCGTCGCAAACCTATCATTGAAGATCTAAAACGGCAGAAGCTCCAACGTAACTCATCGATCCACTTGCAGAAACCCCTCCATTTAGCTGCGAAAGGACGCATCCAAAGTTTGCATCTGCAGGGAAGCAACTTGCGCACTCCCACACAGCTTATGCAGCGTCTGCAGGAGCTGCGTGAACGATTCGTTGTCACACCCATACGCCGTGGCCGTGTCCCGAGATCCTTTGGGGCGGGAAATGCCTCCAGCGATGCCGTAGAGCGGCTGAAGTTGAAGCGATTGCATGTCAAGAATCTCATCTACAAGGGCCAGCTGCTGCCAGGTAAGTTCCGGGGATTCCTTTATCTCCAGACACTGTAGACTGGCTATCTGTCCATCCACAGGTCACAGACTAGACTCCTCCTCCTTGTTGACCGTCAGGGAACCCTTGCTGACCAAGGAGCTGCACACAAAGCAGCTGCTCACGCCGCAGGACTATCAGAAGAGCAACAAGACTGTTGCCCCTTCGATTGGATCGCCCAAGAAGGAGTTATGGGTGCGTCACTTGCATGTGAATCGGATCAATGGTGTGTCCTGGTTTGAGTTCTACGACTCGCTATTCCTACGCTCCCGCGATTCCCACTTGGAGGGTCGCCTCATCTTTCAGTCACGTTCGCGAGTCGTAAACCTTCAGACGGAACTGCTGAATGGCCTGGTGGTGTCACAACTGTTCAACCTCAGGCGTCACCAGGTGATCAGCTCCAATCTCTACATGTTCGCCTTTTATGCGTCCCGCCTGGAAGCGGGACGAGTGAATGGTCTGGACTTTGCCCGTGACATAGTATTTCGCGGCGGCAACAGCACGTGGATAAAAAGTGAGTAGGTGGACGGGGGATAACCAGAGTCCTTCTAATTATCCTTCGATCTCTTTCTCCCCTGCAGCGCCTGTTCGAATCAACCAGATGAGCGTCTCGGGGGTTATCCTGGTGGGCAATCAGACAGCCAGCAGACAGTGGATGCAGCCAAGACAGATGCAAATGCAGATGGACAACCATCGCCTCCAGCAGTACTACACGGGCAGGGTGACCATCAAAGGCTCCCTAACGCTGAACAGTGTGCAAAGGGATACCCAGAAGTCGCGCCTCCTGCTGTCCACGGGCCAATCGCTGGCTAAAGAGGACCTTCACTCCATCTACCTGCTAGCCCACACACCGCAGAACATAACCCAACTGATATTTGGAAATGCCAAGGTCACGACACCCTCACTGGCCACCAACCATATACAGGGCCATCCCGTGGGGGAGCATCTGCTGACCAGAGGCAACCAGGTGGGGAGAGGTAACCGCACGTTGCACATCATCTTCATGAATGTCAGTGTCGAGGGCGACATCCTCTGTCGCGACTACACCTCCCGCCTGGCCCTCATCTCGCAAGATGCAGTGCGTCACGGCCAGCTGGCGAACATTACAGGGTACAAGCATTTCACCGAACCCCTGACCGTGCAGACGCTGCTCAGCCAGCAGCTGAACGGTGTCCCAGTGGATGAACTGGTACTAAAGTCTCATTCCGCCCTAAATTTCACCGGAGGCAAGAAATTCCAGCGTTTGGTCATCGGAACGGATATGGAGATCGGGAAAAATCTGAATGTGAGTCGCCTGAATGGACTGTCACTTAATCAGCTGCTGGGCCATGCCCTCAGCCTGCAGCGCCTCGAGCTGATGGACGAGAGGCCAGCGCACCTGCAGAGCCTCCACTTTCGACGCCTCAACGGTCTGGCCTTTGACGAGTTGCTGGGAAAGCTTTCGGCCGGCTCAGATGATTGGGATACGCCGCAGTTGTTTCTTCGCAAGCAGCTGCTCATCGAGGGTAATGTCCGCTTCCAGCGGGGACTCCACCTGCAGGATGTCAATGGGATCCAGTGGGAGGATTATCTTTCGCGCCTGGTACGTCCCGATGCCAATGCCGTGTTGGAGGGCCGCAAGACCTTCCTGGCCCCCGTTCAACTGAGCGACGCCCTGCAGTCGCCGCACATCAATGGCTTGGATCTGAGCAGCCTGCTGGACAACACCCTGCTTCGGACCACGCCGCAGGCCATAACTGGAGCCTATACCTTCCACCGAATGAGAGCCAGCAACGTGGACGTCCCCCGGCTGAACGGAGTGCCTGCTGAGCTCTTTGTGGACACCCGTCGTGAAGACCTGGTGCTGCAGGGAGATCTTACTGTGCAGCACCTGAGTGTCAATGGGAGCCTCAAGTGTCCCAAGGATCTGGGACTGCAAGACCTGGACAATCGACTGGTGGCCCTTTGGAAGCATCCGTGGCGCCGTTTGGTGGTGACTGGCGATGCCCTCTGGCAGGAGGAAAAGGAGGAGGGACACGAGAGCCACCTCAAGTATCTTCGGGAGCATGTAGTGCGGCGGGAGGGAAACCAGACGATTACCGGACACGTTCTGTTGCGGCAGCCCCGCCTGGAGAGGCTGCACACTTGGCAGCAGCAGCCGCTGCAAGCGGACCTCAACTTCACAGAATTGGCGGCAGACGCCCTACTCCGATGGACGGCCAGCAATGAGAGCCAGGTGGTGGAGGCCCCCCAGCATCTGCTCGGACCAGTCTGGGCCAGATGCTTGGACTTGACAAACGATGGGCACTTTGGGCAGCTGAACGGCATTGATTTGAATCGACTAAATGCCTCCCTGTACCGCCTGTCCCATGGAGGACCTATCCATGCCGAGCTGCGCTTTGAAAAGGCACCCCGTCTGGGCAGACTGGTGTTGGGGCAGGACCGCCTGGTGAACGGTGCCAGTGTCGAGGGAATCTTTGTGCAGGGCGGTGGCAGGCCCTGGCCAAGGGCCAGCTTCAGGCAGATGCGAGTAGAGCAGGACCTGCGCCTGGGCAGCGTCAACGAGATGAGCCTGGACTACTTTTTCGAGCACCGCGTGCCCCTGCAAGGCCCCAGCATGGAGGTGTTTGGTGGCTTGAGCTTCGAGCGACTGATCCTCGAGGGAAGACCTCTGCTGCGATCCATTAACGGCATTGGGCTGGATAATGCGGTATATAGGCACAGTCGTCGGCTGCAGGTGTTTGGCGGCATCAAGACCTTTGCGGGTGGCGTGGAGTTCGCAGGACCGGGCCATGTGATGCACCTGAATGGCAAGGATCTTAGCGAGAGCTACCGACAGAGCATCTTCAAGGATCGCGACTATAACATCGATAGCCTGTGGCTGGATGAAGCCCGTTTTTCGGCCGGCCTGCTCTATGGGGATCCGGCGGACAACCTGCTGCGTGAAGCCTCCAGCGAGCGGAACCCCGAAGACTTGGAGGATCTGCTGCTGCAGAAGGCTATGAAGGGAAAGAAAGCCAGAAGGCGTCGACTTCTGTACCTGGACTACGACCAGCAGCCGCTAAAGACGATCTGGAGCATGAGCAACGAATCCTATGATCTCCAGGGCAAGCTCAGCCTTGAGTTGCAGTCCTCCGCCATGTGCCAGGGCCGTCAGCTAAGGGCCCAGCTTCAGTTGCAGCCATCGAGGGTCCACCTGACCAACATTAGCCTGTCCAGCGAGATATTGCGTGTGGAATCTGGGAACATACGCGTTAAAGTGCAGAATCACTGCCAGCGTCCGGTGAAGCGAATCCACAGCACCATCCGGATCGGGTGCAGAAATGAGTCCATCACATTGGGTATGCGCCAGCCAGTGGAGCAGCTGGAGATGCTGAATGAAACATTGATCTTGCTTGGCAGTGGAATAGAAGTGCGCATCCTGCGGCTGAACACGAACAACTGCAGCCTCAGCGACTGGCAGTCCCTGGAATCGGTTGATGGCCGCCTGATGAAGGTCATGCGCATAAAGAAGCCCAAGAAAGAGGAGTACATCGATCTCCTGCTGGTCAGTGGAGTGCACGAGCATCGTGCGGCACTTTCCATCCATTTGAGGGACACATTTAGTGAGCGCTTCCAACTCTCCCAGATCATTGGCGGCGACTACGACCAGGCCGAGTTTCAGGAGGATCAGCTAATGCTCAGCTGCCGAGGGTGTCGCCACATAGCCATCTTTATGCTCAACTACAATCACACCCACGGAAACGGTCCGCGTTTTGAGCCGCTGCAGCTGTTGCGCCTCCAAGAGCCCATTCAGCAGATGATCCCTCTGTCCGTGGGTGGAGAGCGGTACCTTTTGGTGCTCACACAGCCAGAGGCGAAGCCCTTCTACTTGTTTACCTACGGCCAGGTGGGCGGATGGCTACAGCACTCCTACGGCCACAAAGGAGACGGCCTGCAGTGGGCCTTTCCGCTGGTGCACTCCGGCGAGGAGTTGCAACAGAACGAGGCACCTGTGATGCTGCTATGCGGTGGAGGAGGAGAAGTTGCAGAACGCGCAGAAGGCGCCGAAGGAGAGTGCACCCTGGTCAGAGCTTTGCTGGATTAGGACAGTTGTTCTAACTTGCTTATAAAATTTATATTTATTTTGTTACTATATTATTACTCGAGATTATCACATTCAATGTTCGTTTGTCTAAATTCTAGGCAGAAAGATCTGTATAGTATGTTGTATATATGTATGTACCTATAAATGTGTAAGGAATAAAACCTAATCCTATGCGAACAGGGACTTTCGGCTCACTGTGAGCACATACACTGTGAAGGCGAGGAATAAGAGGACGCCCCAGAACGAGCTGTTCTGATTGGAGCCATCGCCTATTTGCGCGAGGATCCACTCCACATGGCTGGCCACGTCCACGAAGCCACCACCGTCCGCACTGCACAGTCCCAGCAGCTGATTTTGCTCCGTTAACGTGGCTCCCGCATCCAAGAAGAACTGCCCTCCGAGCGATGCCTCAGCTTGGACGCAGATTTTCTGAGGCTGAGGTTGAGACTGTGTCTGCGACTGCGACTGCTTGCAGGACATCTGTGTGGCATTCAGTGTGAGCAGATCGTGCAGCTCGCGGCTGTGGCCATCGTAGCCCCAAGTGCTGATCTGCAGGGAGGTCTTTGACAGCGAGCTGGACGACTTCTCTGGATGGGGCAGCAGAACTGGCTGGATCTGGGGATGATCCACTGGTACATCCCGCTCCAGCATGAGTATGGCCAGGGCCAGGTCCTTCGGTGGCTGGTGGACATGCGTTACCCCCATGTTGAGACCCTGATCGTTGGGTGCGAAGCGCTGAGGGTTGCCGAGCATGACGCGTAGCTCCGCCGGATGATAGTGGCTCCTACGAACATGGCTAAAATATCAAAGAGATCAGTCGATATACCCACTGGAGAGGAGAGGACTCCTGGCACTCCACTCACCTGTAGAGGCAGCTGCTCACCGTGAGCACAACCGAAGGCGCCACCAGGGCCCCCGAGCAGATGTGTCCCTTGCCAAAGTAGTCTCGCTCGTAGGCCAAAAGACGGATGGAGGCCTGGTATGAGGCCATCTGGGACCAGGCGGCGGCACTTCTTCCCTCTGTCAGGGCTCTGCCGGATGGGGCCATGCCAATGCTGCGCTTCTTGGCCAGATCGCGATGCGTGAACGCTAGAAAGTTAGTGGATGAAAGTCGGGGTGAAGGTCAACGAGGAGAATGTGATAAGAATGCGAACGATTCGATCGAATCCGGATTCCCCCTTGGAAACAGTCAGTCATTCAGTCACTTACTGCCAAATGCAGTTGGCAACGGAGTAGCAAAGCAAGGCAGAGGAGAGCGGAATGGAACGGAACGGATCCCCCTGCTTATCATCGTTATCAGTGGGCAGCGTCGTCGAATGGTCATTGGTCTGATCGGAAAGTGATATCAGTGCTGAGCGACTGGCGGACGGTCGAGTGCACACGCGCCCGGCCGTACTACGGAGCGGCACGATCAGGCCACTCACTTCGCCAACGCACCCCCTCCGCATTTGAGCACGCCATGGATCATTCAGCAATTGATCAATTTGGATAATCGTTGGGGAAATCGTTGAGTTCAAACCGCAAAAACAAAACAAAAAATTTTTGTTCCATACTAAATAGTATTTAGTAAATACATATCGACATACATATACATATGTATGTATGTATGTATGTGTATCTGTAGCTACGAGTATAATGTTTTCCATGAGATCAAGGTTTTGGCTGTGGAATCCTAATGATTCGAGAGCTTATTTAGTTGAGATCCAATCAATAATTATAGCTATTTAAGGTCTGAACTCAAGCGATATATTATCCATGCCATACCATCCATATTCTATACAATACACTCAGAGCTCTCTATGCTAATATGTTTTGCATTCAAAGATTAATATTGTATCATAACAAGAAAGTGTTTTCACTTGAACTTTACCATTAATCAAAATATATTTCATATTTCAAATAGCAGAAAATTTTAGATTTAAACTAAATATATTAAGCTACAATTTGATTTATTTGTAGATTAAGTATGTGCCGTATTTAAATCAAATCTAGATGAATGCCTTGGGGGTCTGAGTCGGTGCCCTAGATCCAATAACAAAATACACAGTCACTGGTATTTAATAGTCTTTGATTCTGTTTAATTGCACGATTTTTGAAGAAGAACTAAAGAACTAAAGAACTAAAGCTTTAGATACCTTATCCATGTCCTTTAATAAATTACGTTTTCTATAAAAATTTCATCCTGAAACTCACGGACACTTTTCGATAGTGATCCCACAAACTGTGAATTTTGATTAGATTAGTATCTCCTGCTAATCCTATCCTAATCAAACAGATTTTATAACTGATTTCCTTCGAACATTGAAACTATTTGATATCAGGTGTCGATTGTCGATTGGAATACTCTCTCAGTACTGAGTACCGAATACCGATCGAATCGGATCGTAGAAGATGATGGATTGTCGCACTTACTCGTCTGCATCTCAGTGCACAGGAATGCAAAGATCAGTATCTTCATGATCTTTCGATAATGCTCGTTCAGCTGCATGTCGATCGATGTTCAATTCGCACAAAACAAACAAAAAAATATAACAAAACACGGAGAGTGGAGAGAGAACTGAGCCTCTTCCTTCTATGGTATGAAGTTAGTGGATCGGATCGGATCGGATATTTATATATTTTAATGTCGCGAGCTATTTTCGCGCCCACCTGTCGGGAGCTTCGAACGATGAATGTGCGGAGCTCAGAGCCGAGCATTTCTTTTTTCTAAATTCGCAAAAAGCGTTCTTAGATAATTCCATAATTTTGTTTTGGTTTCGTGAGATTTGATTCCGATTCGCGTCCCAACTTTGCTGTTGTTGTTGTTGTTGTGCTGTCGTAGCGATAAAGGGGCCCTGCAATAGCAACATACGACCCAATCGGACTGGGCCGACTGCCCGCCCGACCGATCATCAGCCCCACTGGCAATCGAATAACAAACAAGCACACGCCACTCCACACCGCCGCACCGCACCGCCACACCACCAAACGCCACCGTTCGCCATCGGGAATCATCGATAAGAGAGCCTAAGTCGTCAGCAGTCACCGCATTTGTTTATACATATGTAGATCCATTTCTGTTTGTTTCTTTTGCAAATTATGTTCATGATATGGGATATTCGTGGGATCGTATTGTGATCTTAATGGAAATGGCGATCATAAGAGAGCGAAAGATATGACTTCTGTTCCTCAAAGGATCTTAAAGCGTTGCAGACTGTGAGACTGTTCGGAATCCCTAGAATTCTCGGAAGTTCTTTGGGAAAGATCAATCCATCTATCACTTTCACAAGCGGAAACTTTCAACATTTTTCAACGTTGAAGAGTATTACATCGTCTTTGCTAAGGAACAAAACAAGTTGTCCCACTAATCAGGAACGGACGTAAGATTACATGGATGAAGTGCACTCGATCGGTATCGATGGGGTTTTCAGATTGCGATTTGATTTTACCTCAACGAGCAGACGTCAATGGTGTTGTAAGAGCCCTAGACCTCTGTAATACCTGTAATACGGAAATTATCAGAAAGACAGACACAAAATTTATTGCATCGATGAAGTGGCTCCTATCCGATTACCTCATATGCAAGCCTCATGCTCCTTGGCCCTTGTGCCTCCTTGGCCAAGTGCCTCCAGAGTGTGAAAGAGAGGAAGAGCGACCGAATCGCCAGACCGTACGGTACGGTGCGTTTTTCAGTTTCAGTTCAGACCGACCGATCCCCAATAAAGATTAGTTAGTCATATCTGAGAGGCTAGTGGCTGGAACTGGAACGTGGGCTGGGGCTGGGCTTTCATTCATTGCGCCATTTATTTTAGTTTTCGTGTAGTTTTTTGCGTCTCGTTTCGCACTATTTTTAGTTACCGAACAATCAGTACAGATAACCAAACGATTTCCTGCAGAGTATTTTTTGGGATTTTCGAAACTATACATCTCCTTAACCCTTGGGCATAGCCCCTCTCCCAAGCGGCGTATATTTCTGAAAAGATTTATATTACATACTAATCCCAATCAATCAAGGAGAGTCTTGTAATCGAAAAAAGCCATGCCACGCTCAGATAGGGTATTTCCGGACAAATTTCCAGAAGGCCACCAAGTCAATAAAACATACATTTCCATACAAATCTTTTTTTTTTGTTATTTCTATAGCCATTATTACCTTTATAATTAGCTCCTATAAGAATATATAGATTATATTGCACTATTAAAAAAAATCACCGAATAATTGGACCAATATCGGCTAACTGTATACATATATTTAACATATAACTTTTATTAATGCGGAATATACATATGTATGTATGTCTCTTTTAGATACATGTCTCTGTGGCGACACCTGGCGGACGTGTTCCGTACTCAAAACCTGTGCTTCTGCCGATCTCCAATGGATGGAGCCACTCCAATAGCCACAATTACTTCAGGGCCAAATTCGAGATTGAAAAACAAAAATTAATTATAAATAAAACACAAGCTAAATTGTTCTGGTAATGGTCTCCATTAAATGTTAATGCATTAATAAATAATTTATATTTTTCTATTGCAATCAAGATTCGTTTTATTTGTATAAAATGCCGTTCTGTTAAACAGTAGATATTGTACGATTTTTGAGCAAAACATTGCACTCCTGCCGATGTCATATGTCATGACCTGCATAAAATATTGATGGATTGAACAAAAAAACGAATGGAACGACTGAAGGGTCTCATTCCCGGGTCCGCCGCACTGGCCTTTGGTTTAGCTATCTCCGCGAAGTAGTCGTCCTGTTTGGTGGGGTCAGCCAGACTCTCATTTATCCATTGGGCATAGTACAGTACATCGGTGTAGATGCCGGGATGGAAAGGGTTCGAGCACTTTATGCCCCATGATATGATGCCGGCCAGTTGACCCTGGCACACCAGCGAACCGCCCACGTCCCCGGAGCAGTAGCTGCGTTTTAGCTTGTTCAAGTGTTTGCCACATATCATACCTGGCCGCACGATGAATTCCTGCGTAATTTGCTTCATTTCGCATATGCGGGTGCCTATGATAGTGACAGTAACAGACACGACCTTCTTAGTCCTATAGCCGGACGGATTACGGCCCCACCCAGACATCTGGCACTCGGTGGTACGCTGAAAGGTTTGATCGGCGATCGGGATGGGTTTAGCCACAGCATGCTGTTTGGGCACGGATGATGTGAGGATAAGTAGAGCCACGTCCGTTTCGTAAGATGTCAGATCGAACCAATCCTGCATTATGACGCGATATTTCAGCAGGAAGATCATGGTGTTGGGGTTCGGCTCGAAGCGATTGGGTGTGCCAACCACCACCAAATAGTTGGAAATGGGCAGGAAGGTGCCCTCAGGGCTGGAAAACAACACTGTTATAGAGAGGTTCTCCAGCTATCAGTACAACTTACTTCATAAAGCACTGGGCTGCGGTCAGCACAGCATTGTCGCGGATCAGAGATCCAGCACAGATATGACCTATACCAAATTTGATGCGCTCCATCTTCAGCATTCGCACCGAGACCAGATGCCCGATCGACGCTGCTCCGTTCGGTTCTTCCTCCTCAAATCTCATTTGGTTCCACCCTATACGGACCAGCGCTAGCCAAAGCAGTAATGATATCTTCATGGGGGGCGGGGAGCTAGGGAATGTGTACATGTGTATATGTACATATTGACATGTGAAGGCTCTATGGAATTGACTGAAATTCCTAAGCGAAGGACAGATGAGAATTGGCCAGCTCAGACCAAAGACAATACAAACACTGAGATGAGTAACATCCATATAATTCTGTGTTGAATGCAGCGATGTTTTTCTTAACAATTTTTTAAATTTCCACCCGGAAAAAATGGAGCTGAACATTTTTTATGAAGTCACTCTTAGTGTTTATATTATCTTTGCTCAAACTATCCCAAGAAGCCAGAGGGAATATTTGTTCTCTATATACGAGCATCGAAGCATTTTCCTTAAGTAATACAATTTTATTTGCTAGAAGGAGAGAGAATACTAGAGGTGGCTTAAGAGCAACCTGAGACAGAGGATGCCTGGCAGAAGTATACTGAGGAGCCCTGCAAAGGCTGCCATCGCACCACCGCCACCGCCATCGCCATCGCCATCACCACTTCCTTCACCACTTCCTTCCCCACTTCCTTCACCACTTCCTTCACCACTTCCTTCCCCACTTCCTTCCCCACTGCCCTCCCCATCGATCTGCTCCAGGATCCAGTCGTAGTAGTAGGAGACATCCGTGTAGACGCCAGGCAGATTAGGCTGGGCACAGCCAATGCCCCAGGATACGATGCCGGCCAGCTGGCTGCTGCAGACCAGAGGACCCCCAGAATCGCCACTGCAGGCATCACGCTCCCCCTCCGCCAGGTAGCCGGCACACACCATGCCAGGCTTGATCAATGCGCCGAGATCGCTGTCGTTGATGCACACCTCCTGACTGATCATAGGCACATCGACGGTCATGAGGTAGTCGGAATTGTAGCCCTCCTCCGTGAGGCCCCAGCCCGTCACCTGACAGACGGTATCGGCGGGCACTGCCATCGATGTGAGATCGATGGGCCGGATGGTGGGATGATTGCTCGGCACGGATGCGTTCAGTCGGAGCAGGGCAATGTCCTTGTCGTAGGTGCTGAGATCGAACTTTTCCAGCTGCAGGATGAGCTGATCAATCTCGAAGGTCAGCGCGTTGGTTTGGTTGAAGCGGTCCACGTTGCCCATAACCACGATAAGCTGCTCCTTGGGCACGAAAGTGCCGTCGTAGATTTGTTGACTACACAAAAAAAAAAAAATAAAAAAACCGAATATTGAGGTCACCAATTGCGAGGGAGGGAGGGGGGTGGCAGAGGCACTCACTCGACAATGCAATGGGCTGCTGTGAGCACCCAATTGCTTCGGATCAAAGCTCCCCCACAGATGTGACCCGTGCCATAGAAGTAGCCATCGTTGAGGGCCCTCCTCAGTCCCACCTGATGCCTGGTGGCCTCCATTGTGGCCAATGTTCCATTGATAATCCTACCCGGATCCACATCGAAGCGAGGACGAACCGCTCTTCCCTCGAAAGCAGTTGGCACCGAGGCACCTGAAGGATTAGTTACATATTAGTTTGGAGTGCGGATGGTCGTGGATTGAGCGAACCATTTAGGGTCCAGGGCAGAAGGCAGAAGAGCAGAATTTCCAATGTCGCCCAGAGTTGTCCCGACCTCTGAACCATTTTTGCGATGCTAGCTGCCCGACGTGGCAATCCAAACTAATGGCTGGTGGATGGGCATGGCGCATGGGCATGGGCCAGGGCGTAACCGCAACCGAACCCGAACAGAAACAGCGGATCGGATTGGTGCCGATCGACACGATGATATGCCATCGAGAGGCCAATTGATATCTGCGCCAAATAAATCTGGTACTACCCTACTACTACATGAGCATTACAATCTAATCAATCCTTCGGCGTGCCCAGTCCGCAGCGGAGTCAGTAGTCATCGCTCAAGCCCCAAAGACATTCCCATCCGTGCTAAGACTGACAGGCAAACTCCCGCCTCCGTTGTGCCATATTGGAACTGACTTGAGTGGATGATTGCTTCTAGTACTTTGGATTTTCCGCAACCACAATCTTTGGGCTTACCCCAGATTTATGGCACTCCTCGAAGTGGGGAAATTACAGTGCGATTTCCGTAAAAAGTCATCTTAAATCCATGGCAATCTATAAATTCCAACCAAAAAGAATTCACTTTCTTTAGGGAAATGTTCAAACATGAACTTCTATTCCAATAGACCAATACAGTCTAAGTCAAAAATATACATAAGGTGGATAATTTATGACTGCTAGGGTGCAGCAAGCAATTAGGAATCTGACGTATTCCCAAAATACTTATGCTTCGGTCTAGCCATAATAATAGATTACAAAATTGTAACCATACCCCATTGCATACATATAAGGCCTGGATTTTCTCTTTTAAGGTCTTAACAGAAATGTTTTCAGGAAATGGTTATGCAAGGTTTGCTATCAGAATATTTTTCAATTAAAACTACCACATTTAATTGTGTGCAAAGTACTCGAATTAGCCAAATAAATTATTAGCCTTTACGTAACTGGGCAAATACTTAAACAATTTATTCAGAATAATCAATAACAAATACATACATATGTATATTTATATATATACAGTACAGTACAGTACAGTACAGTAACGTTCAGTAAAGAAAACCGTGCTGTTGGGCAAAAAGAGTTTACTACTTTTTCTATGAACCAATAATTGTTTGATTTGGCATATCATTAGATAACCATCAGATATGTGTATGCCCTTAACCGGAATAAATATTATACATACATATGTATGTTGTATATCCTCAGATCGCGATAGCTTTTGATAAAGGTCTTGGGGGGAAATGGAATGGAATGGAAAGCTGCTCGGTCGTTGATCTTGATGTTTATGAGGTCAAGTGTGTTTGTCTAAAGCACGGCGCACCATGGTGCACCACTCCCACCAGTCCCAATCCCAATCCCAGTTCCAGTCCTTGTGGGTGATTATAAATGGTTATTGTGTCACTCTTTAGTCATGCGGAATTTCGATTTATATATTCGTATCTGTATCTGTTTCTGTACGTCAGTGATTGGGCAATCTATAACTACACACACACACACACATATGTAGATACACACATACAGAATTGCCTGAGGGGTGAGTGAGTGTTCTGCACAGGTGCCTTGCCCCATGGGTATGATTAGATTAATAAATGACAGAATAGACAAGCTGGATGATTTTATTATTGCTGTCCAACATCCTCGTATCTCGGCCATCACTACCAGCCCCAGCCGAGAGCGATAAACAGAAATGCCAAGGCCAGCCACCAGGTCCGCTGGCGCCTAGATCTGGCCAGCTGGGCTGAATCCATAGCCCAGTATTTGGAGTAGTCGAGGGTGGCATTGACCGTTCGGATCCAATCGGCGAAATAGGACACATTCGTATAGACGCCGGGGTAGCCGGGATCCGCACAGCCCACGCCCCAGGATACGATGCCAGCCAGCTGGCCATCACATATCATGGGACCGCCGGAGTCACCTTGACAGGCATCGATGCCGCCCTGCATATAGCCGGCACACAGCTGGGAGTCCGGCAGATAGTAGATGGCATTGCAGAGGCCGTTGTTCAGTATGGGTACCGGCGCCTGCTGCAGCAACGCCGATTTGCCCTCCTTCGGAAAGAGAGGTTCGTAGCTGAGTGAGGAAGCCGGAAAATGCGAGGAAATGCCGCGAACACACCATCGTTACCTTGCCCCAGCCGTTGATCAGGCAGATGGTGCCCTCGGGCTGCGCCTTGGTGGCCAGCGGAATGGCTCGAACGGTCCTCGATGACCACGGCACGAAGCCATTCACGAAGATGAGGGAGATGTCGTTCTCCAGCGAGGTGGCATTGTAGCCCCGGTGGCCGATGATCTGCTGAACCAGGTACTCCTTGGTGTTCCTGTCGGCCTGGTCGATTTGTGTGCTGCCCGCTACCACCACAAACAGCGTCGGCTCGTGAAACCTCACCGGATTGTACGTGTTGTTTCTATGATGGAGGGGAGGACAAAGTGAGACTGATATGTGGCACTCAGAGTGTAGATGGTACCCACACGGCATAGCAGTGGGCCGCTGAGCAGGCCACCCGCTGCGAGATCAAGGCCCCACCACAGACCAGCCCCGTTCCGTATAACCTTTCGTGCATGGAGCGTCGCCGCACCGACACCTGGAACGGTACCTGTTCGATCGATATCGAGTAGCCGCCCACCACCTTCGGTAGCATCACGAACTTGCCTGTGTCGGAGGTGTGATTGAATGGTGAGGAGGTGTGAACAGTGCTCTGGAGGAGGAAGAGGAACTCACGATGTCCGTTGGCCACCAATGTCCACGATAGAAGCATCTGCAAGAGCACCTGCAGCTGCCAGGGTATTTCCATATACAACGAGATCGCAACAAATCCATACAAAAAGAACAAACTAAATTTTGCTTTCAAGTTGCCGGGCAACTGATAGATGAATCGATGCTACATCGATAGGCACAAATCTATCGATATTCAACAGCGTAAAGTGAGCTGCGCGTGTACTTGAAAATTCCGCGCCAAGTAAATAAATTGATTTATTTTATTTGCTAGATAAATAACACTATTCAAAATCGTGATAATTCTAGAGGCAGATCACCTTCCTCCCAGTCATGTTACCCGCTCATCCGCAGTGATCCAGCGGCGGCTGCGAAAATGCCGGACAGTAGCGCAAAGGCGAGCCCCCCGCTGTGGCCAACGCCGCCGTTGCGGTAGATCGAATAATTAAGCGAGGTATTCTGCTGGACAATCCATCCATGGAAATAGGACACATTGGTGTAGACGCCGGGTACATTGGGCTTGCCACAGCCATCCCCATAGGAAACTAGACCCGACAGCCGATTGTTGCACATGAGCGGTCCACCAGAGTCACCTTGGCACGCATCCACTCCGCCGGTCGTGTAGCCGGCGCAGATCTGTGATCTTGGCACGTACGGCGGATAGGCCAAGTAACAGGTCGGATAACTGACCGTCGGCACTGTGGCCGTCTGCAGCGTATTGCTGCTGGAGCCGCCCTGCAACAAAAGATTCCGATAATGAAAGATGCACACGACTCGCTGAGGACAACGTCAACCCACAGAGATGAGAACTCCCCAGCCGGTGATCACACACGGGGTGGCCACATCCAGCGACTGATCGTTGAGGGGTAGAGCCTTCACTGTCGGCCACGTCCACGGTACATAGCCATTGATGAACATCAGCGCAATGTCGTTGGTCAGCGTGCCGTGGTCGTAGCTGCCGTGGACGATTAGCTCCTGCACGTAATACTGCAGTGTCTCATCGGTTTTGCTTCCCAGATAGGAGGTGCCCATGACCAGGACGTACTCGCCGGCCGCTCGATTTTGTTTCGTGTCTGAGCTGTGAACAAGAGAAAAGCCGTAAAAGCTGTACGCCCATTGGAAGCCATCCTAAACCTTACTTGTAGCAACAGTGGGCGGCCGTGGTCACCAGGCGCTGGGAGATGAGCACGCCGCCACACATGTGACCCGAACCGAATTTCCGCTTATCCCTGGACGTCAGACGCACTGAGACCGTGTACGGTGCTGAACTAATGTCGATGGCCGTGCCACCCACAATCTTCGGCTGCACGAGGAGTTCGGTGGAGTTGTCTGAAAGTGCAGGAGAAGGTAGACATACACATAATTGGTTAACCAAGTCCATCTGGGATTGCAGCAGTAAGCTGCCATAATATTCCATCCATTTGAAGTGTTATCAGTTTAATGTAATTGATAAGTTTACGAGTATTCATTGTAATCAAGAGGCCCATGCACACGAAACTAGAACGCTATTCCATTATCTAAACCTACTCCAGCGTTCAGAGAGCGCAATCCAAGTCGATTGGAGGTATTTTATAATATACAGTTATGGACAAAATAATAGAAACGGTTTTGTTTTTTTTTTCTAACAAGAAGGGCGTCGAATTTCTCCGATGTTGCGCTCGTTTTTTGGCTTATATTTGTTCATTTTTTGTATACATTACCCTAAAAACCTTTCCGTTGAACAGTTATGGCTATATCTGACATAGATTTTACCTCATATCGTAGACCTAAGTCCATGTTTCCCATTCTGAAACAAATAACAACAACAAGCCAATGATATACGCAGATATATTGTAAGGTAAAACTCGATTTCAAACTTTTTGAAATAAGATCTTTCTACGAATCGGTAAACACAGCTAATATTTCCTACGAAAGCAGCCCTAAAGAGAGACCAAAATAAAGCACCGTTATCCTGAAACCAAGCCCAGTGGTTTATACGTATGAAATTTGTTCTAAGAACGAAATATTTAGTTTCAAATGGGAATGCAAATGTCGTTTCTATTATTTTTTCCATCACTGTATAAGAAATGCACATTTATCATTTTTGCATATACCCAACACACTATCATCAAACACAAAACTCATCAATGGATCCAAGCCCGAGCCAGAGCCAGAGCCCAAGCCCAAGGCCGTGTTTGAGACCAAATATGAACCCACTATCAGATTGATAAGGAAATACAGAGAAAAAAGAAAAAAAACACCGTGACTCACTTTCAGTGGAGGCAACTGTGTGGCCAATAAGCGTTACCACCACCGCCGCTAAGGCACCGAACCACAAGGAATACATATGTATTCCTCTCACACAAAAACAAAAACAACAACAAAGAACAATTAAACAATGGATGTCTACAAGTGACAGCGAGATCGTGCTCCGATGCAGTCTAGGACCGGAGAAAGCTTTAATTTAACCGCAATTATCGACCGAATTTCGTGAATCTAGCGACTGCAATGAGCTCCGGGCCGGACCCGGGCGGGCTAGTTCGAAATCAGACGATATTGTTTTATATTTGAGTGCCTAACAGTATGAGTATAGTGGCACCAATGAATGAGCGGACGGAAGGGTGAGGAGTATGGCTCTGGCTGTGGCTGTTGGTAGGGTAGGTGGAGGGGTGGGGTGGGGTGGTAGTTATCTTATCACAAACTGTGCGTAAATTGAATGTTGCCAAAGCCTCCAGCAGGGCACTCCATCGAAAGCCGCTCGATCGGGTGTCATAAACAAAAAACAGGCCAAAATCAGAGCAAAATTCTCATTTGATTTCGATGGCACCCAACACATCTGCAGATTACCCCTCCCCTCGCCGATTGGAGCAGTCCGCCTAGACATTCCTGCCGCGATCTCCGAATACTTCAGATACCCGCAGGAGTCGCTCCGAGCCACGCCGAAGGTTGGAAACATTTCAACAATTAGTTTGGCAATCCGATATGACGCAGTGACTAATCGCTTATGGATGAGTAAGATTGGGTTTTTGCCCGGTACTAGAGTGAAGCCGTAATAGATACGGCTCGTTTGCAATCGGCTGAAGGCAATAAAGGTTCTATTAAAGAGAAGAGAATTCTAAAGAATTTGGTTCTATGAAGCTATATCATATGACACACCATCTGTTGGCGGCCACTCTTCTAAGATGTGCTATATGTATATGTATGTAGGTTTTATCACATTTTGTACAAGCTTTATAGTGTGTTTAAAGTATAGGTATAGTCTTTATAGATTGAAAGATTCAATTTAACTATAAAGCCATTTGATTTCGTTGATTTTGTGTGCTCAACAGGGTCGAAGCTTGGAGATCAATCATTTCTAGCAATGTAAACACTGAATCCGATCTAGTGGTTACTGCATTATTTTCGTCGTAGTGCGGATCCGGGTGGGGGTCCTTCTGCCCCTGTTTCCTTCCTTATGTTTTCTTTATGTCCTTTTACAACAAGAGGATCATTCTTTATGTTTGCTGCTGCTCCTGCCTCAACGTCTGGGCCAGTAGCTACACGGTTCGTTACGAACTTTTTCCATTTATTTCAACCACTTTGGGCATTTTTATAAATAAAATTGAATAAACTTCTTTATTTCAAAAGAGCGCCTAGCGATGGTATTGTAATATATCGATAATATGGGGGTGAGGTGGCTCCATGAAGATTTCATCCCTGTGTAGTTACCATGTAATAAGTAAGTGTACTGTGGTATTTTGGGCAATTGTTGACCTTCCTTCCTTATTTTGAAATGAAATTTGAAATGAGCAAGGGAGTTGAGTTACTAAAAGAATGGATATATTGATGAAATCAAATTAAACTGTTTCATGGGATATAAGTTATTCGATTATGATACTTTTACTATAATTTATGGGTTTCCTTCCAAGGAGTAGCCCCAACTCTTTATAGCCCAAATTATAGTGAACAAATAAAACAATTGCCCCCAAAACAACTAACTTCGATACGAGCCACACGAACCAATCTTGTAGACAATTGATTCGTCAATCGTATAAAATTATGTGCTCAAGCCTGAGGGTCCTAGTTAGCTACAAATATTAAACGGAATATCAAATTGGAAAAAATTTTAAATTTAGTGGTGTCTGGCAAAAAAAATCGATGTTTTCAAAAAACTATCGATGTCTGCAGTTACGACCCTAACATCGATTATATCGATGTTAACGTTTTTCCAGCTCTAGGAGGGGGGAGCCATATGTTTAAAAACAAAAAAAAACAATTTTTTTGGAAACGTGCAAAATGCGGACAGATTTAAATATTACCAGCGACAGTGACTTGGACCCTGTGCTGGAAGAGTTCAAGCAGAAGGTGGAGCGGCGCAATAGTGTTGGCACGGCCAAGTACACATGCAGCATTGAAAAATGCGGGGCCACATTCAAGCGTCTCGACCAATTGGATCGGCATGAGTTCCACCACACGGGAAAAGTAAGTGCGAATAACTAAGGAAAATGCCACTATTAGTTACTATTGCTATTGCAGAAGAAGCATGCCTGCTCGTATGAGGGCTGTGACAAGACGTACTCAATTGTCACCCACTTGAAGCGGCATCTGCGTAGCACCCACGAGCGACCCGAGGATGCGGCACTGAAAAACGTGAAATGCTCAGTGCTGGAGTGCAACAAGATGTTCACCTCCGGCAGCAACATGCAGCGGCATGTGCGCGAGGCCCACGACAGTCCCAGGGTGTATCCCTGTGGACACTGTCCGGCCAAGTTCTCGCAAAAGTTGAAGCTGAAGCGGCACGAGATCCGGGAGCACACCAAAGACTATCCCTATCGGTGCGGCAAGTGTAGTCGCGGCTTCTACCAGGAGTGGCAGCGGGAGAGCCATCAGGGCAGTTGCAAGCTCTACTCCTGCCCTGGGTGTGACCTGCAGTTCGACAAGTGGACGCTCTACACGAAGCATTGTCGCGACACGCTGCATGGACGGCAGCGGAACAAGTGCGAGCACTGCGAGAGCAGCTACGCCAAGCCCAGCGATCTCAGGCTTCATATGGAGGCCAAGCACAAGGACTCGATTGGCGCTTTTGCCTGCACCGAGGAGGGGTGCTCTCGCACCTATTCGTATGAGCGTAATTTGCGCCAACACATGCTGGCAGCGCACTCCGGTAGGCGCTTTGAGTGTCAGGCCATTGACTGCGGACGCTGCTTCAGCAGTGCCCAGAACCTGTCCAAACATCTGGCACGAGATCACACCAAAGAGAACGGGAAGGCGGAGAAGGAGAAGCCAAAGTCAAATTCGAAGACCCGCAAGCGTCGTCGCGATGCTGGTCGCACCAAACATTCCAGGCTGTCAAAGCTGGCCTGCCTGCAGCTGGAGAAGGATGTGGATGAGGAGGTGCGTCAACGCAAGTCTCCGGCCTTGAAGAAAGTCGCTGAGTCTCTGGTTGAGGAGGATCCTCTGCAACAGCTGGAGAAGGATGTGGATGAGGAGGTACGTCAACGCAAATCCCCGGTTTCGATGAAAGTCGTTAAATCTCTGGTTGAGCAGGATACCCTGCAGCAGCTGATACATGCGACTCTTCAAGACGAATAGGAAGTGGACTAAGGATGCACATCTTTCGTTTTAATGTTTATTAAAAATTTTCAAAACAAACAAAAAAAAAAGCTTGATGGGGAAGAAGGGGGAAGAACGGAAGAACACTACAGGGAATTGATAACCTTCCGGCTGCGCATCTGTTCCAGCCACTGCTCATACTGCTGCTCGGGTGTCTGTGGCTCCTGGTAGTAGTGCTGGGGTGGCTGGCCCTCCTCCAGGCGCACAAAGTAGTGACAGTGTTTGTACTCCACTTGCCCGAAACGACCACGCGCATGTCGTCGCATTCCCTTGAAGACACGGCCCTTTCCCACAAATGATTCGGCTACCCACAGATTGCTTTTGTATTCCACATTGTGCCGCTGAACAGCCATCTCCTGTGCCTCCAGAATGGTCTCCTTCACATCGGTGGCTCCTTTTTTGAGCACAAAATTGAGCTGCTTCAGGGCCTCGTCCACGGACATGCCGCGCACAAACGCCGCTATATACCACATCTTGTCCGGGCTGTATTTGATATTGCTGCGCATATGACACACGTACTGTAAAAGCAGATTGGGGATTGTGGCCCATAAGAGTGAGTTTAATCGGAGTGAGAATGTTGAATCGAACTTACCGCCTTGCGTGGTTCCTCGTCCGGCTGCTGGGGTGGATGCACTGTCTTGTTATACACCAGCCACTTGCGGGGTCCAGAATTGTGTTTGTTCCAATTGGCACACAGGGCTCCTCCAGCCCCGGCGGCCGTGTGCAGACTGTGGACAGCAGGTGCCCCACTGTGATCCAGTGCGGATGGAGCGGACGCGGAGGTAGTCGTCTTAAGCAGCGTCGAGCTGGGCATCGCTTGCAGCCTCAGCTGCGACATTTGCCTTATCACTTTGTGCATGACTACTGCGTTTCTATTCAAGAGTTTCCAAATTAAATAAAATAAAATAGGAATCGCGTAATCTGTGCCAGGTGTGGGGCCAGAGGCTGCCAGCTTGCTGAAAACTGGCCAAACAGCTGTTCATATCGATATAAAATGTTCATCGCCAATTAATTGGCAGCCCTTCTTCAGTCTGAAACTGATCTGGCAGCCCCGTACTAAACGGTAAATTTGAAATCAAATTCTCACGTGTTTTCCCTCCCCTCGCTGTTTTGTTTTATTGTTAATTGAAAATTGTCCATAATTCAGTGTATATCTAGGAAGTATGAAATTGGCAATCGCCTTCGGGCTGCTCTGCGTCTGGCCTGTTCTGATCGGTAGGTGCCAATCGGTGGACAAAAAGGCGGAGATTGCCAAACTGCGTAGCGAACTGAGTGTCGCCCTGGAGACCAGCGATGGGGGACCGGTAAGTGGCTAGTGGCATCATTCCTTCATAGGCATTCAGTGGGCTTATCTGTGCTCTTCCTGCTGCAGCCAGGAGTCATCACACAGCCAGTGTGGACGAAGCAGGAAGGCGCTCCTATCCCAGCCACGGCCGGTAAGGTGATTGTAGACCAGGCGGCCCTGAAGAGTGCCGCTGCCGTTCGAGAGGAGATCCAGAAGGCTGTGTCCCAGCAGGGACATACCCAAGAAGTCCTGAAACTGGATGCGGGCTTCAAGGCGGCGAGCAGTGCTCAGGCGGGCTCCAACTTAGGCGATGCGCGCCAGGAGATGCTGGGCGCAGGCCAGCAGGACCCTGAGGACGGGGAACCCGGGCAGCCGAATGTGGTGGAGTCACGAGTGGATACACCTGGTATAGATCTAGAGCAGCTGCAGCGCGTGGAACTGTCGAAGCGTCGGACTCGCGACCTGCTGGTGCTCAGCCGCATCGAGGAGGACACACACTTCACCCTTGGCGCCGATGTGGACCAGTGGATGTCTGTGCAGGCGAATGGCAGCGCCTATCTTGTGGGCCTGCAGCCTGAGGGCTTCCTGGTGCTCAACAGAGATTTTTCGAACCTGCAAAAGGTACCGCTTAATGCTCCCATTGACGCGATGTTCAGCATCGAGCGCTGGAGCAGCCGCACCCAACTGCAGGAGGGTCTGTTGGTGGTGGCCTCGCAGCAGCAGCTTCTTTGGCATCGCCTGGAGCCGGGCCGGGGCCTAGTGCCCTTCTGGCGTTGGCCCCTGGGCAGCCAGGCCACTAAGCTTTCGATCTTCACCATGGAGGGTCGCGACTTCATAGTGCTGGCTGGCAATCGCACTATGAGCGTCTACTCCTACGACCTGGAGGCAGAGGAGTTCTGGATCGCCCAGCGTCTGCAGCTGCCAGAGACCATAACAGCCATGGCCGTGCTGGACACTGGCCGGGAACTGCTTCTGGCAGTGGGCCAAACGGACCAGGCCCTCATCTATGCCTACAATCCGCGAGATCGTCCGATTGGGGATGCGGGGCTGCAGTTGCAGCTGCACCAGCGGGTGGAGGCGCCTCAGGTGGCGACTATCGCCGCATTCCAGATGGGTGGACACAGCTACCTGGCCCTGGGCGGACAGCAACCTCAGATCCTAGCTTATGTGCAGGGCCAGCTTTTGCCGCGGACGATTCTGGGTCAGAATTTTGGCTATGTGGAGTTCTTCATGCCCGTGCCGGTGCGTAGCTATCGGGACGATCTCTTGCTGCTTGTGCAGCATCGCGTCACCTTTGACACGCATACGCTACTCGTTCTGGAGGTGCTCATTTGGACGGGCGAAGCCTTCGAGGCGGGCCTGCCGCCTCCGTGCGAAATCGGCAACCAGCACATCACCCACGGTGCCGGTTGCATGCTGGACCAGGAACGCGAAGCTGGCCTGATTGGAGCAGCTCTGATTCGCCAGCTGGATCAGCCGCCGCTGCTACTGGTGCCTCGCCGTCAGGCACCGTCGGGGCTCTTTCGCCTGGAGACGCAGCTGCTGCCACGAAATTCGGAGACCAAAGATCTGCAAGAGATACACGAATTCATGCGGGAGTGGGTGGAGAAGCAGGACGCTGTAATCCGCCTAATCGAAGCTGAGCTGCGCACGCCCCTGCCCTTGGAGGAAGAGTTTGAGGAGATTCAAGCCCCTCAGGTGATCAACAAAGGCGGCGACATCCAGGAGCTGTTCGTCAACGACGCCCGGTGGACGGCCGAGGATGCAGCCATCGATCTGCGCCAGCTCCTGCAGCAGATTCGTCTGCTCGAACAGGAGCTGCAGGCATCAGCAGCTGCAGGGCGTCAAAAACGTCAGCCTGAGACGCTCTACAACTTCCACTACGATACACTGGAGGTGGATAGCGTCGATACGGATATTCTTGTCCTGGAAAAGCTGAACGACGTGCCGTTCTACGTCCAGAACAGGTCCCTGCTCTTTCCTGAAGGGTCGCTCAATGTCCAGAGCCTGGAGCTGCTGCAGGCCCCAACCGAGCAGCTACCCGCCGAAGGATCAGAGTCGCATGAGCGCCTGGAACTGGACGGGAACCTGCAGTGTGAGACTATCAACGGCTTGGAATGGACCCAATTTCTACGGGAACTGGTGTGGCGCCATCAGCCAATTCAGCTCTCCCAGCTGCATGTGCAGGGCGTGAGTAGAGTGGTAACACTCAGTTTTTCCCTTTTTAATCCTGTGCTTTCCATTCTTGCATACGCAGGCTGTCATATTCGAAGATACACTGCATCTGAGCTCGCTGAATGAGCTCCGATTCCCCGAGGATTACTTGTGGTCACAGGGGAATGGCACCATTATCGTCCAGGCACCCAAGGAATTCACCCAGACCCTCTGTAGAGTATCCACCAAAAGACTATAAAATACCAAGATATTACATTAGGAACAAATCCCATTTCAATTTTTGTGCTGCGATGCTTAATGGTACGGGGTACGGGCAAAGACAATATAAACACACGTCAGTTTAGAAAAAGATCCCAACAACTCATGCAACATCTTGGTTTTGTATAGTCTTTCATAATACCCATATTTCCATCTATCTTCCATTAATCTAATTTGATTCCCGTTTGCAGCCGCTAATGTCGTAGACACGACAGGAACTATCAATGAGGTGCGGCCAGAAGATGCCATTAGCCTCAGCGATGCCCAGGACTGGCCCGGTTTTGTGACCTTCTCACAACTGGAGGTGTCCGAGGAACTGGAGCTCAATGGCACTGCCCAGGGCAGGCAGTTTGAGGAGGCACCACTGAACCCCACTCTCCTGGAATCGCGTCACCTCCACTCCGACTGCCATTTCGCGCAGCTATTCGTCGAGGGACCGCTCCATTTGCGTGGCCTGCTGGACAACGACAGCTACGACTCTCTGCTGGGCGATGTGCTGCAGCGTTCATCCGATCCCGGCCAGGAGCTGATTGTTGGGGGTGCCAAGCGTGTGGTAGGACAGCTCCAGCTGCCGGTGGATGCTCATGTGGCGGATGGAAAATTAAGTGGCATCCCACTGGAGCACTTTGTGCCCAAGCACACGAATCAAATGCTCCGAAATCTGACGCATCTGCCTGGATACGTGTACTTTCATAGGCTGCAGTTGGCCGCGGGCGCCACCTACGATGGCGTCCAGCTGGAGAAACTCTTGGCTGAATCCTTGCGGCTGGACGGCCCCTCCCTTAGTTCGCCCGGCACTCGGCTACGGTTCGAGGGTCCTCCACCGGATATGACTGGAGGCCTGCGACTGGAACACAGCCTCAATCAGGTGCCGTTGTCCACTGGCTATCAGACGCTCCGCGAGCCCCTACACTTAAGCCGCGCCAGCTTCCAACGTGTGGAGGCTGAACAGGCGCAACTGTCCCGCGATGTGATCGGATCGGGACTACTTAATGGCCGCCATCTGGGCGACATGCTGCAGGACGAGCCACGGAGTTGGTCCGGAGAGGTGCACGTACAGGAACTGATCCTGCCGCAGGGTGTCCAAGCGCAAGAGCTGCAGGGAATACGGGCGGACCTGCTTCTCGACTTCTTGCAGCAGCTGGACGAACTGCCGCTGCTGATCCTGCAGGGCCAGCTGCAGGTGGAGCGAATTGCCGTCAGCGGATCGGTGCAGGTCGAAGGTCCGCTCAATGGACGGGATCTGGACCAGCTGCAGCGGGAGGTGATCTGGCTGGACCGCACCAACGAGATGCGAACGCGCTGGCGCCTCCAGGAGCCACCAGTATTCGCCGACGACCTGCACATCATGGGCAGCTTCAACGAGCGACTGTTGCCCGAGCTCCTCGATGACATTGTGTTTCGGTCGGATGGGGATCAGGATGTGGTTATTGAGGCAACCAAAAGCTTCACAGCACCCCTCCGCGTGGACGATGAACTGTCTCTGCAGGCTTTGAACGGTGTTCCCATGTGGCGGTTGGCCAACAGGCGGCAGCCCCTGAACCTCACTGGCAACGTGCGCTTCCAGGGACGCCTCCATGTGGCTGCAGTGCAGCTCCAGGGCACGTTGAACAACGATCCGCAAGCCATGACCCAGCTGGAGCAGCTCTTGCACTGGGATCCCCAGGCCAAGAGCTTTGTGCAGCGCGGTAGAGTGGTGCTCTTGCCTGGCGGAGCATCTATGCCGCTGGAAGACCTCACAGTGCTGGGCCATTTGGGAAATCTCAGCCAAGAGCCGATCCAGCAGCTCTTCGAGCAAATGATTTTCAAACGCCAGCCCCACATCCGCGTCGAGGGTCATAAGATCTTCACGGGACGCGTGAGCATCACGGACGGGGCTCACATTCGACAGCTGAACGGACTCGACCTGGAGCAGCTGCTCAGTCAGCTCATCTTCATCGATGGACAGGAGGAGGTGATTGTGGATACACCCATTCACTTTGCGGCGCCCGTCCAGGCGGATCGGCTGCTGGCCGATCGTGTCCTGCTGACGGGACAGCTCCTCAATGGCTGCAATGTGACCGACTGGCTGCTAGACACTGTACGCGTGGATCGCGACTGGCAGGGGCCTCAAAGTGAGTAATAGACGAGGCGCCATCTGAACCCCTCTGAAACGCTCCGACCTTACCCTGATATTTCAGTTCCCATCACATTTGCTGAAGGCTCATTGGATCACAATGCCTTGGATGTGGAGCAAATAAATCACGTGAATCTGTCGCGCTTGGTTACCCTGCACACGGAACAGCGGCTGCTGGAGCCCCTGGTGGCAGAGGAGCTACTGCTGGATGGAATGATGCAAGTGCAAGGTCTGGTCAATGGCAGAAATCTCTCCCAGGAATATGCCAATACCTTGAGGGTGAGTTATCGAGCTTAATAGCTTGGGGATCGATTTAAGTCTTGCCCTTTTTTTTCAGATCAATTCTCCGGAGCCCCAGACAGTGGAGACTCCCCTGTTGTTGTCACGCATCCATGTGCGGGGTCCCCTGCAGGTGAATGTGCCCATCAATGGCGATGCCAGCTTCAATCTGAGCGATGTGGTCAGCCTGGAGGAGCCAACGATACGCCTGCAGTCACCGCTCTATTTTAACCGACTGCATGCCCCCCAGCTGAAGGCTAGGCAGCGGCTCAATGGCTTCGATTTCGTGGACTGGCACGAGCGGAGCCTGTGGGCACGCGGCAGGGCTGAGCAGACCATCACGGGCAATTGGCGGGTGAAGAAGCTCAAAGTCAAGCTGGCGGCCACCGGCGACATTATTAGATACCGCCGCCAGACGATCGAACAGATGGAGGAGCAGTACCGGCAGCTTTGCCACCGGCTCTCAAATGTGTTCGGCTCTCTGAGGATACCATATCAAGTGCAGAAGCTGAAGCGCAGCTTCACGCTACGGCAACCCAAGCGAAACGAGGATGTGAGGCGTATCTTTGGCCTGGAGGCGGCCGTTCAGGCTGGCCGCAGAGGTGGCATTTATCTGCTGGTAAACGAGATGGGCTGTTGGACGCGTATCCATCGCTGGAATGGCACGCGTTTTGCCCATGCCGGAGCCTTCCAGAGCGGACCCGTGGACGAAGTGATCGGCCTTCAGCTGAAAAATAATAGCGGACGGGATTTTGCCTTTATGACCAGCCACGAGATGGATGAGGGAGAGCACGAAAGCACCTGGAACTGCACGGCCGCCAGCGTCCTTCAGAGCTGGCAAACGGATGAGGAGCAGGAGGAGACGGAGCCCTTGGCCATACCAGTGGAGACGCTTCAAGGTCTAAAGGAGAAGCAAAAGGAGCTCCAGAAGCGGCCGCTTCCCAGCTATCAGGAGGCCATCAAGTACTTGCAGCGTCCGGCCGTCGAGTCCGAGTTGGGACCGCATTGGGGCCGACGGAAGGAGATCGGTCCAGAGGAACTGCACGCTCTAAGGCGACGTCTGTTGGAGACCCTCAACTTTCGGCTACAGACCGAGGTGAATATCACGCAGCTGAGCATTCCTGAGAGCGACCTGTACGACGATCAGCTGGTCGAGGACTTTCTACAATTGATGCAGCAGCTACAGGGCTTCCGCCCCCGCCTCCACACGGACACGCTGCCCCTTCCTGACAGTCCGGCCCGGGTCCTGGCCGCCCGTAGTGCCCAGCTCATTTGGCCTGTGCTGCAAGAGCTCCGATTGATTGGCGGTGATAGCGGGTCGGGGGCGGAAGAGGAGCTGGCTCTGGAGGAGACCCTTCTGGATGTCCTCGAGGTGGCCAACAACAGTAGTACTGATCAAACCTCCCAGCTGCATGCGGTGATTGGCAGGCTACGCCAACTGCAGCAGCAGTTGCAGTGGAAACATGGGGAACCGATGGCGTCTGCTTCCAGCCGTGTTCCCGAGCAATCGCTGCCCCACCCGACGCTCCAATGGCGGCCAGTGCAGACACTACGCCTCCATGTGGGCCCCAAGAATCGCTCCCGGCTGCTCTATGCTCGTCTCACCATCTTGGACACCTCCAAGGGTGGGGGATCACCAACAACACCTTCGACGGCGCCCCCCGCCCACATCCAGCTGCACCATGCCAACGGATCGCTCTTCCAGTCCCTCGCCGCCGACCGTCAGGCCAGGCAGTTGACTGCCCTGCGGGTGCGGGACGAGACGCTGCTGGCTTTCGTCGAAGGCTGCTGCCAGATACGCGTCTTTATCTACCGCGGAGTTCAGGGCTTTGTGCCCTTCACCCGCTTCCGCGCCTACAAAGCCGATGAGGAGTCGCCAGTGCTGCAGCTGCTCGCTCTACGTTTGCCGCTTCAGCGCCCACCCGGATCAGTCTATGTCCTGGCCGTGGCGCAAGCCCGGCGGATAACCTTCTACGAGCTGGTCATCGCAGGGCTACTGGAGCCATGGCTGAAGTGCAATTAAATGAGAAAATTTAACCATAACGGACATAAACTTTACTGTTACTTGTTATTCCGTATTATATTCGTGTCCAGATGATGAGGAGTTCCTCCATTCATTGTCAGCTATAAGGTCTGATTAGATCTTTCTCTGCTGATGAAATATGTGCGTATATAATAGCTGTTATGAATTGTTAGCAATGTTAAGCAATGTATTTGGAACATTTATCCTTGTACAATTAATATATATATATGTACTTACGTTAGTTATTCCTTGTACCATAAATCTTTCCTCCTACATTTTTTTCTGTTTTTTAAGTTTTTGTTTTTGGTCTTACATATATTGTTTGATATTTAAAATTCGATTTGAAATATGTCTAGGCGCGAATCCTTTTTTTCTTACTAGATTGTTATTGATTATTTAGAGTTGCCTTTGTAGTGACACGACTAGTGGTGCACTGTGGTGCATGGTATAAATAGGTAGGGTTAACTCTGTGTATTGCGATTCCAGCAACAAACTATGTTAAATAACATATCTAAGCACATGCTGAACAAAGGTAACATGAATGTAGAGATAGGCATCTCTTGTTAATTCGTTGTTTCTGTTTCCCATACAAACTTTTCAACGGATATAAAATAATTAAGATTCAGTCACATATGTGTTTTATTATCTATAATTTTAAGCTCTTATAAAAAAAATTGTATTACAACAGTATCACACAATGCCCATACGAAGTTTTATATTTATTTTGAGATATTATCTTTGTCACTTTAGTGCCAGATTCTGCCACAGTAATTTATGTTTGAAGTTCGAAATCTTATATTCAAAATATATGAGTTTGTAAATACACAGAGCTACTAGCACTTCGAGGGAGTTAAAGATTTTATTCACACGATGAAGAAATTATGTCCCTACCGCTCGGCAAGTTTTCCCCACCTATCGTACTTATACCATGCGTTCACATCCACACCTCAGTGCTGCCAGAAGTTTTGGGAAAAATATGAAAAAAATAGCTAAAATAAAAAAATAAATAAGCTAAAAATGATTCTGACTAAATGGTGAGTGCAATATAAAAAAGTTAAGAGTATCGTCCAATTAATAGTATTGTATACTTCAATAAAATTTTGATTGTTGTTTTTTTTCGTCCAAAGTAATAATAGAATAAGAGTAAATTCAAATTACAGACGTTAGGGAAGTTAAAATGTACATTAAAATATTCAATGGCTTTGGTTGTGTCTTCTAGAACTTTACGAAGCCACTTTTGACCTTTTCAGACTATTTGTAATGAAAAATTTCCTTAAAAATATATGTATACTTTAAATTTTCTATACTCGAAGTAAAGCACACAAAACTAGATTCAACACATTTTATGCAGAGGTAAAATCCATGAGAGATAAATTTTACATAAAAAGCTAATAAAAGCTGAGTGTAAAGAAAAATGCTACATTGTTTAAATAGGCATTTTGAAAATTGTGCTAACAAATCATTTTTTAAATGCTAGATCTAGCTTGAAATATGCTAAAACGACAGCACTGCTGTGAACCACTGTAAAACGAACCGATGAGCCAAATGACCGTTCTCCTATGAATAATTCTACCTATCGCGGCCTGATGGTCGGATGTGCGCGCGCGATCCAAATCGAACAACAGAAATCGTAACGGTACATGGAACCAGTGCGCGCTGAAATCAATTTTTTTGAATATCCATTTGCAAATATGCAAATTTAATTGCTGGTATTTGAACACATGTATTAATATGCATGATTTGTGTGCTTTTCTGTGTCATATCAGAGTCAACAAATTGTTTTGTGTTTGTGTAATAAATGTTTTTCGAATTGCAATGCTCTCACGCTCTGCTACAGTTTGCCGCCAAATTGCTGATATTCGAAATTGCGAATTTGCGAATTTGCCAATTGTAAAATGTATTGATTTTGTATACAAATCAGTTGAAAAATGTGTCTGGAAATGACTGGAATACATTTTGATAACCATGTGGCGATCGTTTCTTTTATATATGTACATGTGTATGTGATGTGATCACCATCTCCATCTACATTTGTGATCTATATTTATTTATTTGGCTATACTCGTATGTGTATATGCTTAATTTATATTAACCAAATGACACATCAAATTGTATAGAGACTTTTGCCAACGGAAATTACATTCAAAAATGCTTAGATGCTGAAGACTGTTGTCTGCCTACTCACCTAAACAAAATCTGTGTTGGATGCCCACACATATCGGTCTTCTATAAGCTCTAAACCCGAGCAGCCCCACGTCCCCCGTCCGCCGTCCCTACGGATCTCCCAACCAGCACGAACAAACTTTGCTATCATTTTGGCTGTTAGAGAGCTTTGAGATTGTGTCTCAGTCGCAGTCTCTGTCTCAGTCTCACCCTGCCTCTTCTGTCTCTTCTGTCTGTGTCGCTCTCCCATTGAGTAGGCGAGCTAGCGTGAGCGGTTCGTTGCGGTTCACCTATGCGCTGGCTGGCTGGCTGGCTGGTTGTTGGAGCACACACAGATAGATGTATCTCTGTATCTACATTAAGATGTATCTAATAGATACTTTGCGCCACTTGCTCTCTCGCCCTAGTCTTGGTTCAAATTTGGCTGCGTGCTGAGCATTGCAACGGCAGAAAATAAAAGTAAAAAATAAAACGATACAAAAAATACAACAACAACAACAAACAACAAAACTCTAACACGCGACGTGAATAAAATGTTGGCCATATAATTTTCAAAATGGAATATTTTTTTCAAGTGCAAAAACAAAAAAAAGTGCAAAATGCAAACATTTTATATAAATATTCCCAAATCAAACATATGGACTTGGAAAAGCTTTAACCTTCTCGCAAACACACACACACATACACACTTTCCTAGAGAGAAATAGGTGTGGGGTCTACGGTTATGCCATAAATATGATCCCAGTGCTAGCTCAGCATTTAACGGTATACCCCGCTTTTCTGCATAGATCTCAAAGCAACGCTTTACATGCACATATCTGGCGTACTGTATGTACATATGTACATATATGCACATATCCCACCGTATATATGCATGTCTATATATACATATATGCATATATACCTAGCTATAGGCAGGGCGTAGCACACAGTCAGCAGCCTCAGTAGCAGCAGGCAATCCGACGAAACAAATTTATTTTTAGATAAATGATCTGGTGTGTGTATTTTTTTTTTGCCTCTAATTTGTTGGTTCTTTTTTTGCGCCTGCCCTGATATTTTAACGGTAACCCAGATGGTTAACGTTTTGGAATCTATGGCAGTACCAGCCGCTGCAAAACAGAGTTACCCTAACTAATTGGCCTCGACTCACAGCAACGCCACTTGGGGACCCACAATTTCAACCTGTAAACCTGCACACAACAAAGTTCAACAAAATAGCATACGAAAAAAAAGGTTTCCCGGTATAGAAATGCTTTCTATAGGGTACAAACACCTACGCCAACTGGTAATTCAAACCCGTTCAAAACTCTCACTTTTCAAGGAACAACAAAATCCACGGCAGACAGTATTTCCAGTGTTTCGGTTTCGAAATCTTCTGATCCACCTACAAACAAACATTTTTGAAGTTTTATATAACGAAAATGGACGAAATTCTTGTGAAAACTTTGCTTCATTTTGTGGCGGCCAATCTACTTTACAATATATGGTAGGTAGCTTGGCCAAGCTTGGAGATCGTGAGAGGAATAGGCAACCAGCGAGCAGAAACCATAAGATCAGATCAGATCGGGAATGGGTTCTACAATTGGTGACTGACAAATTTAACGGCTTTTTATTGGCAGAGTTGCGAGAGTCGAGAGCCGCATAATGCCCCCCCCCGCTCACATGATCCAATGCCTGGCCTGGGCATGAATCGCTGAATCGTTGCGCCATATGGCTCGATCGTTCTACAACAAATTTCAATTATAGTTTAAGTATTTTTTCTCTACGTCTACGGCTACAGCTACGTCTGTTGTGTGGTGTCTATGAATGGCAGCCGCCTATCAATGAGTTGTGGCGCCCCCACACACTCTATACATATACATATGTATATGTATATGTATGTGTATCTGTGGAAAATGTGTCAAATGTCACCTGCACTAATGTTGAATGCAAACGGGTCGCAGGCCCACGCCGACGCCGCCTACGGCTTTATTTTGTTTGTTGTTGTTTTTTTTCGCATTGTCAATGCAATTTGTTGAAAGGGCCCCCGGGGTCTCGTGCCTCTCTGGCTGTGTGCTGCTGAGCCGTTACATTTTTTTTGGGGGGGGGCAACCTGTTTCGCGGTCCATTACGTCATCTGCGGCGAGAGGCTGTGCTGAGAACGCGCCAAAAAGCCAAAAGAACATTAACAAGAACCAGTCAAAAATGTTGAGAGACAAACAAATCAGATTTCGAAACGAAGAGTCCGCTCAAGGCCAATCGCCCGCTCGATTTTGAAGCGATAGAGATGCAGAGAGTGGGAACGATAGACAGAGAGAGAGAGAGAGCGAGAGAGAGTGAGAGCGGTAGATAACGAGAACAGATCGTTGCTGAACCGAACCTCTGTCTTTGCTGAGTTGTAGAATATTTCCACGCCGTTTATGCTGTATTTTGTTTTTGGTTTTTGGTTTTTATTTTGCTTTTTTTGGAATCTCGGAATTCATTTCGGCCAAGGTTGAGTTTATATAATAAATAAAGCTTGTCGTGTGTGTGTGTGCGTGAGTATCTGTGTTTGGCTGTGTGTTGTGTGTAGTGCCTCTGACCATATGTGATATTTGCAACGCTTAATTCTCCAATTGAACAACTCTCCAGGCCAACACCCACAACAGCTGTGAAGATGCAATCGTAAAGGAGCCAAATATCTAAATGCAAAGCCCACGAAACCGAAACAAACGAAACTGAAAAACCCAAAACAACAACAAACAACAGAAAACAACAAAACACTTAATCACCCAAAGAAATTGTATCCAAGGAAAAGCCCGCCCGCGCCTACAAGTGATTCGAAACGATGACAGGCCGCCATCAACGGAGTCTGGGTCTGCTGGCCCTGCTCCTGGTGATGCTCCTGGTGAACGAGGTCCCCCTCTCGATGGGCTACAACATCGATCTGCCCAGCTACGTGCGCTACCAGCAGGCGACCAATTCCATGTTCGGCTTCAGCATTGCCCTCCACAAGGCACGCAACGATTACTTTGCCAACCAAAACAAGTAAGTTTACTACAATTACACCCATGTACATATGTACATATGTCTAAGGGGGCCAATGGGTGGGGCCTTAACCTCCCTGACCTTACTCCATACCATACCCATGCAGACCCCCAATGAAGCGTGAAACATTATTCCATAAACTGTTCAAAAACAAACTATTAAATCAAGAATAAACCTAGAAATGATCTTGAATATGCAGAACCCAAAGATTCGATTTCATATCGTTTATTTTCAAGATATTTGAGTATTGTTTGATATATTGCATTGGTTTTTAGTGATCCTAAGAACCTTTGCCAGCAGTATACGCAGTATAAGTACTTTTAACTGATTCTGTACCGAGCCAGGTTTCAAGTTATTTAAGATAAGATTGTTCATTTCAATGTTAAGCATACCATCATATTATACTGGATGAATATTCAAGATTTACTGACTCTAAAGATTGCAAAATTCTTGAAAGAAGATTGGGAAATGTTTGGTGTACATCTTTTATCTTTAAGCAATGCTGCTTCGCTCTTGTGTGTGTGTGTGCGTGTCATTTTTGGGTTTTTCGTCATCTTTTCTGGATAGCCTGGTGGCTTATCGGCTCTTGGGGCGGCTCAGCAGAGCCGAAGCCATCCAAGATAAGGGTCCAAAGAAAGGCGGAAAACGAACAAAAAATGTTCTGTTTTATCACACAGTCTCCAGAGTTGTAATGTTCTTCCAGTTGAGCAATTAAATACGTTTAGTAATTGCATTTTAAGAGCATTTTGTTTCCAGCATTAAAGCTAAGAAATCATTATGTTTGAATGCAGATTAAACAGAAGAATGATTATGGGGAAATCAGCAAAAAAAGTTATTCCCGTCTTTAAATTCTATTAAATTCAATCTCAACAATTAGAGGGTATGCCAGGGTGTGCTGTGGCCAGTAGTCCCACCCCCAGACAAGACGGTTGGATCATTTTCTAGCAGATAGATTATTATTCCTTTGAGTATTCCGTCCCTTCTCATGACAAGAGATAATACCGCGACATGTTAATCTCTCAGTACAGCCCACTCTCGCTCTATCTATGTATGTGTTCTTTGTCCCTATCTACAGCATCCCCACACTACCCCCCGCCCTCTCTGGGAGAGCGTGTGGCGGCAGCAGCACTAAATGCCCATTAATTTCAATCAGAAAGAGATATGCATATGGAGCAGATGAAGATGCTGAGGAATAAGGTTGCTCATTGACAAATTTACGAGTGTCCTATTGCACTATATCTATCTATATATCAATCTGTAGAACCTAGATGGACGGTGGACAGAGACTTCTTTTGAATGACTGGAAAATATGGGACATTTTCGAGTTGAACCGTAAAGTTTATTGGGCAATCTCGAGTGCTTGACCCCATGACAAATGCTGGCAAAATATGCAGCTCGAAACAGACACTCTCACTCCAGGCTCCGATACTTTCTAGACTTTCAGTTCAGTTAGTTATTTATGTGAGGCGTTCAACGAACGAGCGAACGTATCGATAGCCTTTGCTGAACCCCACAAAGTTCAGCTTGATGGAGCGTGTTAATCAGTGGGCCGCCTAGTCGTAGTCGTATTCTCAGTTCCAGTCCGTCCCCCCATAGTCCCCCATAGTGGGTCTCAGACTTTTCGCACGTTCATCGAGAGGGTACGCTACGGTATGGTACGGAAGAAGCTTGGCTGGAAGATACATACAATACGTACCATCGATAGGAAGAGAGCGAGAGAGAAATAGTGCTGGAAGTCAGGCCGAGTCGAGGCTATCAAAGCAACAGCATCTCTCGCTTTGGCTCTGACTACGTGTGTGAATGGCCTTTGGGCCATTTGCACTTCTTTATTCGTTATATTCCCTATAATCCATACATAAACACAGCCAGCCAAACAGATACATAGATACACTGAAGTTAGTGCTTCTTCTTTGGTCTCTGGTCTGCTCTGCTCTGCTCTGCAGCTCTCTAAGTGCACTTAAAAAGAAACGAAAATTATTTAAATGCAGCGTTAAAAATGTTTACAATTCAATAAACAGACGCAAACACAGCCAAAGACAGACAGACAGACAGACAGACAGAGAGACAGACAGAGAGACGAACACAAAAGAAGATCGCAGAGCATTTTGGTTAGACCTGGCTGGCCCAACAGATGCGACACGTTCAGATACAGATACAGATACTGAGATACTCACTCAGCAGTGTAAAAGCGCTAACTGTGTGAGAATTAGAGACCAAGTTGGTTGAACTTTGGATGCTCTTTAGTTTGGAAATGTTCTCTTCAAAGTGATCAACTCTGACCACAAGTACGAGTTTCGAGTGGGTCTTCTGTTAATCCTCTGAGGAACTAAGATATCACAGATATTCTGTTGATATTCTTCATTTTAGAAAATGTTTATATTTTAAAGGGTTTGTTCCATGGTTCCCATATGTACATACAAGTCTGAAGCTATATTTGAGCTCTCTTCAAGATCTCTATAATCTCTCTTTGTACAAAGATTTCTATATTTCTATATAATATCATAGAAATATAGTACTTAGTATAGGTGGGTTTGGTTCGAAAGATTATACATACATAGGTCCCCTACCAAGAAGAGCACTTTTTGAAGGCCTAATGATTTTGGTTTCGTTGCGTGAAATCCACTGTCGAAGCACTTATACGACTGGTATGCCTCCCCACTCCACTCCACTCCACTCCACTCTCTCTCTCTCTCTCTCTTTCTGGCCAGCTTAAAAGCTTAAAAATTACCTGACTCCATTCTGCAGCTTCATGAGATAATTGTGTGTTAAATGCCCACAAAACAACAAAAAAAAAACAAAAGGCGAGGCGAGACGAGACGACAATCGACGACAACGAATTGAGGAAAGTGGTAACCGGGCAAGGGGACTCTGTACAGAGGTAGGGTACAGAGGAGGGGGGAGGGGGAGGCTAAGTAACTAGTTGTGGTTATTGTTTATAAGGCAAAAGACCAAAGCCGTTGGCCAATATGTGGTTTGCCCTGAAGAGTGCGCGCGCGTTTGCAGCAGCAGCGGCAGCGGCAGCGGCGGTGGCAGCAATTAATACAGCGCATAAATGTATCCGTATCTTGCAGACAAATGCTCTTGTATCTCTGTATCTGTATCAGTATCTGTGCTTGACATAGTTTACAACAATCTGTGGATCTGTGGGTCTGTGGGTGTGTGTTTGTGTGTGTGCTATTTACGGTCAAGTGTTGCGTCGGCGCACAAGGTTGCCAGCCAGCCAGCCAGCTAGCCAGCCACTAAACGCAGCTTCACCCAATTGGCCAAATAGAGTCGTTTGTCCGTTACGCGGAGAGAGCATCCATCCAGAATAAGAGAGTTGATCGCAGTCCAGTTGTGGCCAGGCAGCAGGCGCAGGTTTCCTTATAGATAGATACACTGTATGGGGTGTCCATGGTCCATGCTGTGGTGCCTCATTAGCCTGACCTCGTTCTTCCATGGCAGCACTTCTGGTTACTGGATTTGGGTCTGGTCTTCTTCGCTCCAGATCAGGTCCCTAAATGTTTGATCAAACATCGATGGGCCCAAGCAAACCAATCGACAGACATTGATGTTCATGAGAGGGAAAGTGGAAAATGGTATATCAATAGATAGAAAACTTTGCTAATCATTTACGATGATACATCTATGTTCTGCAATGTTCGTATAATCAAGTTCAAGTTCTAGCATTTCTACTAGAGATATGCCTTAGTTTAAGAGTGAAATGTTTAAAGATACTCTGAGATACCAGGAGTATCTTTTTAGCTATACCGACTTTGATATTGGCTGAACCATTAGCCGGTCACTTGAGGAGTTCATTTCGGTTGCCGCCGTCGCTCCTTCTGTTCTCCATTAAGTGGGTTACAGTGCCTGCCTGGGGGTCGGGGCTCATGGGCATGGGCATGGGCATGGGTCTGGGGTAATCTATCTATTGCATAAACTACTGTCAGGCGGCTGCAGCTGGCATGAAAATGATCGTGTCGATTGTCGGCGGCAGCAGCAGCGCTTACGTTTGTTGTGGTTATGAAATTGCAAAACGGCAGCCAGCAGACAATGAGAAATGTAATTGATTTCAAATATTTATTTTCCTCCTTTCTGCCTGCCTGTACGTACTCTCTGGTTCCGTTCGGTTCGGGCCGCCTTAATTGCCGCTTGATTGCAGACTCGAGTGCTGGCTACAGTGTGCACCACTGAGAGGAGTACTCTTAGATAGACATCAGCGGTGATCGGAGATCGGAGATCAGCTGGATAGATAGAATTAAGGCTTCTCCACGAAAAACGGAAGTGTCAATGTGTAAAAAAGGTGTTGGAAAACCACACACAAATCCACAAGCACACGCACACACAAACAAACACAAACACAGGGAAAAGACAATGAGAGAGGGGCTTAGGCTCAGGCTTAGGCTCAGAGTCAGGCTGGTACCCGAGGGCACAACATTTGGGTAAATGGCTCAATGAACAAACAAACGGTGAAGGAGGAGGAGGAAGTAACGATCGAAAATGAGCGCCGGCCCTGGGTGAACTTGGGTTGCCTTTGCCTAGGGCCTAGGCTGTCACGTGTGTGAACGTTAGTTTTTCCCAGAGAGAGAGAGAGAGAGAGGGACCTCCAGGAAAACGAAATGAGGCGCACACATGTTTAGCGCCGACACGCCCTCGCTCTTCTACCAGCCCTAGTCCTCAACCCTCACTCCTCACTCCTCACCCCTCATCCCAGGGTCGCGGCGTTGCGGCGAATGGTTTTTGGTTCCTTCAACGCGGACTGACTCTGAAAGTGACTTGGCGATTTACTATACGGAATGAAATGTACCCCTTTTATATTTACGTTGTGCATTACTTAAAAGGTTACCCAGAATGAGTATGAGAAACAGACAGAAACCGAAACAGAGACAGAGAGACAGAGACAGAGAGGCAGATCGACAGTGCTGACTAAAAGTCTGTTTGTCAGTCTGCCAGTTTCGGGGTGGCAGCGGATGTTGAGATCAAAGTTCATGTTTGTGACTGTTCTAAGTAGGGGAAGCGTAGGAGAGTTCGAAAGATCACTAGGGATACGTTTCCTGATCAGCTTTTGGGACTGGTAAATGCAAATAAGATAGCCCCGAAAGTACACTGAAAGTTAAGAATGAGATTCCAAAGATTTTTTAAAAGATGACCCGGAATATAGCCTGTATCTTCAGGCAATATTATGATACAAAATAAATCCGAATTCCCTTAAGAAATATAGATATACAGAGATAGAGATATAGCCTTGAAATCGTCATATGTGTAAATTCTTCAAAGGAATTTTATTAAATTCCTCGTATCATTATTAATTTTAAGGAGTTATCTGCATTGAAGATACTTGCTTGACTCAAGAGGTAGTAATTCCATTGAACATAGTTTTGGTATGGTAAAACTGAAACTATTAATCTTCCGATTGCAAACAGTTTTATCTACTTTGAAATTTCTGAAATTCAGAACCGAAACCCACAGTGAAACTAGAGCTCGTTGAAAGTGTTTGATAGATTGCTGGGTCTGCCAAGGTCACAATCCTGAAGCCTGAAGCCCGAAAGGAAATACCTAACAAATTGTCTGTCCCAAGGAGCGGAGCGGAGCGGTGACCAGCTGTCTGTGTGTCGTCGTTACTCGTGTGGTGGTGGGGTGGCACATACTTTACTCGCTCACTGTGCTCGTGTCATTCATTCATTCAGGAGAGCGGGAGAGCCGCGCATAGTGAGGCAGGAAGCATGCGCAGCTTCACACGAGAGCAGAGCAGAGCAGAGCACCCACATCATGATGTCGGGGGGACTTGAGACTGGGACTTGGATTGCAAATGGGAATGGGACTAGTCCCGATGTCTGTCTGTCTGTCTGTCTGCCTGTCTGTTCAGCTGTTGCTGTCCCACTCGTGCCTGCCATATCCTGCGAGCAACGAAACGAATGTCGGGCATGTGTTGTCATTGAGACAAAGTCGGAAGTCGGGGGCTAGGTATTGGTTAAGGGACTGCACAGACTTCACAGCACAGACAGGCAGGGAGGGAGAGATGCAGAGAGGTGCACAGAACAATTTTCGAAATTTATTTTTAAAACATTATTTTTATTGCGGCTGCTGCACGCGACGACAATCGAAGAAGTAACCCAAGACGACAGACCACACCAGACCAGGCCAGACCATAGCAGATCCCAAGACTGGAAGACCAATGTCGGGGGGAGAACGTATGTATTCGTTCCATTTAGCATTCAAGGCGCGATCTAACAAAAGGTTCTTATTTTCTGTTCTGTTCTGTTCTCTTCTCTGCTGTGTCTCTGGGCGCTCCTTTTCCATTTAATTTGGTTCTCCTTTCGTGGCATTCGAATCGATTTGTTGGGACATGTGTGCGGAAAATTGGTTACCATTTTCTCTTCTTTTCTCTCTGTTCTTTTTCGGTCTCCTAATTGAGACATTTTGAGGCGGCGCAAAAAAGTCAGGATCGGTTCTGAACGAACGAACGAACGAACAATCAGGCAATTGTTGGCCAGGCGCCTCTGGTTTGATGTTATATTTGTTCTATTATCACCCCCCAACCTACCCCCACCTACAATCAATTGAATTGCATTGATTTTGATTATTTTAGAGCTGGCATTGTGTGTGGCATCTCATTGTCTCTCTCTCCCTCTCTCTATCCGGTTCACTGCACAAGACAACAGCAACAAACAAATGGCTGATGACAGAACAAACAAACGAACACAATTCTGCTTCTGGGAGGCTGCTGCTGACGCGTGCTCTTTAATTTACAAAAATTACGCAAGCCAACGCTTCACTGATCTAAATTCGCCTGGCAATGAACGCCTGAGGGGTGCGGGTAGCGGCTGCGGCCGCGGCTCGGTTGATCCGCTCCGAACCGCAAGATTCGAGTCGAGTAAGAATCGAAGTTCTTTCAATGCGCAAATCAGATCAGTGGCGATTTTTTATATAGCCCGAAATGGATTGCAGGATACACTGAGAGATATGTAAAAGGTCTGTTCGACTTGCAATCTTTGAGTCTCTTCTGGTGTTTCCAAGGACAATGACAATCTCTTAAGGGTATTCGTAATAAATTTATAAATATCCACTGGTTCTCTAGGCATTGTTTATCGGTTTATTTCTTTCTTTGAAATACTGGGAATCGGTTAAGATATGTGCGTATGCGTATGAGTCAAATAAATTTGGATTATTCATCTGCTGTGAAGAGTAATTTCTTTTCATTGTTATTTTGGTTGTTCATTCATTCAACGAAATGCAAATGCGTTATGGAGGGGCGCCATGCCCTGCCCTGGCCTGGCCTGGGAGGAGGTGGAGTAGGAGGAGGTGGAACCTGTTTGAGCTTGATGTCAGCATTGACTGTATGTTCGTAAATTAATATTAATTATATTCAACGAGAGAGAGGGTATGATCGAATCGAGCCCTGTCAAGCTCTTCGATGAATGCCAATGATGTCAGCGGGCACACACACACAAACACAGACACAGATACTAGATACACAGATACTTGGATACAGTTTGGAGATACAGTTTGAAAGAGCTTTCAGCTTGAGTAATATATTCATCTTGCCAGTCTGAGGTCTACTTTAGATGCCTCTTTTTGGCGCCGCAGAAGTTGGTCTTAAATCGTAGGTATTTTAATAAATACCAAATGCCAACAAGGCAACAGACCAACAGAGTTAGGATCCCATCCAAGGGCCCGCTTCATGGTTTCACTTACTCACTTACCACATTCACCCCATTCAGAGGAACTTCTCCTTTGCGTTTGCCGATCTTCTCTCTGTCTGTCCGTCTGTCCGTCTGTGGGTCGGATCTTCCCTCCCTCACTTGGGCCTGCCACGCATCTGTGCGATTTTTGCTTTAGTCAAGCGTCAAATTGTTGCATGTGGGTCGAGCAGGTCGGCGGGCTGCAAAGAGAGGGAGAGGCACGGGACAAGGGCTCCGTTTTTAATCAACTCTCAAGTGTTTGATTTGGACCGTTTGCGGCGGCCCGCCTTGTACATTGCATCTATACATATATGTATGTATGTATGTACATATATTTTACTTTCCGTTTTATTATTTTCAATTTTAATGAAGGCCCATTTACTGCACCCCTCAGCAGGGCCCGAAGCCAGAGCCCGAAGCAGGCACCCTTTTTGTTCGCCGCACTTCCGCATTCAATGAATGCTAATGACAGCTGTCAATGTGCGTGCCATGATGAACTACTACTGGCTCTTGTGTCTGCCGCCACCCCCTGCCACCCCTGCCGCCCCTGCTGCCCGATGCTCGCCCATTCAGTAGCCCAGGAAAACGATTGTTAGAGGGAGTTCAAGCCGAGACCTGGGCTCAGCTGACCCAATAGTGGCTCTAGAGTATGGAGGAGGGTGAGAAGGGTTGGCAAAAACACTGCAGAAAGCAGCTTAGAACTCAATAAATCCAATTTCGAATGGGAATTTTCAGAATCAACGCGGAGTTTCTGGAATGGGATACATAAATGTCATTTGGGAGCCATTCCATACGGGTTATGGCATTAAGATATCATTTAACTTATATTCCATGGTGATTTTTAGAGGAAGAAATAATTGCAGTCGATAAATGAAGCTATCGATAGATCTAAAATGAATCCACCATTTATATATTATATATATTATTATTATTATTTGTCTGCCAATATTCTCTTAATGTTCAGTTTCAATTTGATAATCACTCACACTCTTTTGTTGTTGTTGCAGTGTCAGCCTGATTGTGGGTGCCCCCAAATATGATACGTCCCGGTTTCAGCCCGGCGTTGTGGAGGCCGGCGGCGTCTTCAAGTGCAGCATGAAAGATGATGACTGCAAATTGGTGCCCTTCGATTCCAAAGGTAATTTCAATGACACTCCACAAAAAGCGAATGGCAAATAAATCTGGGTACTTTTCGCATGGTTAAACCATTGGCGCCAGGCCAACCCCTCCTCCCCCTAACCCCCTCCCCCTCGCATTGGAATCTCCATCAAATTGGCGCCAGAAACACATCAGCGAGGGGTAGGAGGGGGTGGGCAGGGGTCCCAATGTGCAATTAGTTTATTTATGGCCTACACGCAGGCGCAACATTTTAGTATGCAAAATGCGAAGAATGCAGTCCATGGAGAGGGGGGAGGGGTGCATACGGAGGGGTAAATACTCGAAAAGATATGCAAAAATACGAAATTGCAATAATACTCGTATATTTTTAGACAATTGCCATTTGCCAGCCAGCGAGCGAGCACATCCTCAACCTCATCCTCAGCACATTTTCAGCATAAAACGGAAATGATAAACTCGCATAACTTCCTCGGAACGTGTGTGTGTGTGTGTGTGTGCGATAGTACTTGCGGAATGATGCATACTCCCTCCTCGTATCATTGGGTTATTTTTGCATATTTTTTCCATATCCATTAAGTTCCCCAAGTTCCTGGGTCTGGGCCTGAATGTCTCCTCGGGTCGGTCATAAATATGCAATTTGATTTTGCAACAGAAAACAGAGAGAAAAACACCTCTGAAAATTTATTGACACGTGCCTCAATCCAGGGGCTTCCCCCCTCAGACTGTAGACTCGCTAATGGACTTAGGGATGGGTCTGGGGTATTAGGGATGGGAGTGACATAAATTACTCGCCGATACTTAATGTTTTTTGCTAAAACGAAAGTGCTTCTGCTTCTCTTTGAAACGTTGCTGGGCCAGGAGTGAACAGGTGCTTCATCCAGCTAGCAGGTTCGTTGTCTCCCATCCATCGTGCACCTACCTCTATGTGTGTGATGCACTCTGAATCACAGCACCAAACCAAATAAGTGGATGTGATTCATTCGGCACTTCTTGGATTCGTACATCATTCAGATTACTATTTACTTTGCTTATGTCATTCACATTCACATCATATTGGAGTGCAAAATATTAGCAAACCGAAACGGAAGTCTTACCCAAAGGAAACATATTTCCGTTTCCAATACGTTCGAATACGTCTTGTGTCCGGAATCATTCACAGTTCATTTGCTTAAAATATGCACGTTTATTCATCATTTTAATGAATTCATATTACTTCACTATTGTACCGTAAATGTTGTTTTCCCCCTCAATGAGCTCATTCATGATTGATTCAGTTTTAAACGTTTTTTGCTCTCTTCTTTGAATCGAAGATTCAAGAAAAGTTTTCCTATATTAGATAATATTTCAACAATTTTAATTGTACTTAAGAATAAAGAAATATGTTTGTAGGTATCTTTTTTTCGATATCTGAGACACTCACCGTTTTGTTCTGTGATTCATTTGTGATTGTTTTTCTTGATTCATCGTTCATTTGGTGTGAATATACGAGTATCTGTACTGTACCACTGTGTCATCCAGTGATGATCACTCCCCTACCAATCCCGCATCTCTACTTGGTTTATACTTTGCCATCTTTCATCCATCATTCACCTAATGAGGCGGCGATTCACCCTTGAATTCATTCAAGGATGATGGATTCGCCATTCATCCCTCATTAGGCCATCCAATATGTACAGTCTGCACACCCCACACCCCACCACACCCCTGGCACCCGCTTCGAGGCACCTCACCTTAGTGTCCCACCCGCAATTGTGTCATAAATCACTGACAAAAGGAAGTGACCATCAGCGTTCTCAAGTGTTCTTTGTGTTGTGTCTCTGTCCGTCTCTCAGTGAGAGAGAGAGAGCGAGAGAGAAGGAGCTTAATTAGTTTGCTTTTTTTTTTGTTCGGCTTAGAGCACCGCCCTTAAAGAATACATATTAATTTCAGTAAATTGTCCATTTCCGTCCACATTTTGTCGGAATTATTGCTGTGCCTCTTGTTTCTTCGCAATCTCTTAAAATATATATTTTATTATCTCTGAGATTTTCTCTGAGATTTTAAGTTCTTCGTGTGCTTCCACTTTTGATTTCCGCCAAAACCAAGATGGCATTTTAAATGGACCCTAAATGATATTAATTTCTTCCACCAAACAGGTAACAATCGGAACACAGAGGGCGAAATCGTGGACAGGAAGTCCTACCAATGGCTGGGAGCCACTGTGGCCACAGGACGCGACAACGATTTGGTTGTGGTAAGTCACTATATCTATATACTATAACTAGTCTATGTATTAACCTAAATACTATTAAATGCACCTAATATTAAAGCTTAATGTGCCACTGAAAGAGGGATTTGAAAGGAGGGAACATATATGGTGGAGGTACTTTCATTTTCCACAGACCACAAGAGTGACCTACTAACTGACTTCTTCCGACCGTCTGTCCGTCCGTCCGTCTGTCCGTCCGATTTTAATGTGCATTGAATGATGGCATCATCGCGCATCGAGCGCTCTGGGACAGACCTCGTTAAAATGTCAAATCGCATCGAAAGTGCAAGGTGGCGGGAGACAACCAGTCGGATCAGTCGGCGGATGTGTGGGGTGTGGGGTGGGGGGTGCCCACCTCATCGGGTAACAGACACCTTCAGAACTTCCCTGAAAAACCAAAGAATAAAATTACATTTTTTATGGGTTTGTTTTTTGACGTGTTCGGGTGTTATTATGCATCCATCCATGCCGTTAGATGTCAGTGGGTGTCTTGGGGTCTTCAGGTTCTCGATGCGTTTCGATTTCGATTTTGTCATCTCTGTGGTTCCCACTTGGATTGCGTCAAGTAAACCACACAGACAGACTGATAGACAGACCGACACAAAAGAAACAAAAACCGAAAAAAGCCACTGGCGGAGATACCAATAGTCAGATAGTGGCCTAGAGGTGCTTGCCTCTGGCTCCCTGCTTGGGTGCCTTAGGTTCTTTGGGTTCTTTGGGGGGCTCTTTAAGGTGCGCCATGTCTCGCAACTTTGGTTAATTGCGTTGGCGTTGCCATTGGCTTTGTTGTCTTGCCCACCCACCTGGGCGGCGGGGGGAGTTACTCCCGCAAGAGTGAGAACCCCATAAACATTTGATTTTCACTTTAGTTCTCAATTAACTTTGATTTGGCCCATTTGATTTTGGCCCTGGCGCACCAAGAACCGTTAACACTGATGGCCGCCGCCCGAGTGTGCGAGCGTGTGTACTTTTGTGGACTACGTCCAGGTCACTTCCGCCACGACTGGCCTTCAAATTCCCATTAACCAGAGCAGGTCATCGATTGATTTAGCTAGCGACGAGTGCGCCCCAAATGGGGGCGGCAACAGGATGGACTACATCATCAGCCGCAAGCGCGTAATTCAGCAGGATTATGACTGGTCACCGAAGGATGAGCCAAGCTCTGCTTCGGTGTTGGTAAGCTGCCAGTGTGGGATTTTGGGGCAGGATTAGGGTTAGGCAGCTTCCGAGACTCTAAGAACTCTAAGAGACTGATTCAGTCCTCTAGGATGCTGTGGTCTCCCGATATGTCAAGATATATGTATGAATATATAGTGTCAGGTGGCAGGTTGCATGCCATGGCTCTGCTTTTGGCCAAGTTGCAGTAAAGCAAGGATCCCGCGTATGAGATCATCCAGAGTTTGGCTATGCGACTTATGGATTGTATTGTATGGGTAGCACCATTAACCTCACGCTGACGACGACGCGTCAACAGTGGCATCGATGTGGATGTGGCTGTGAGGCGTGGGCGTTGACGATGACCGCCTACAATTTGGCCATGATCGGCAATCAACGCAGAGCAGAGCAGACCCGACCAGACCCAAGGTGACATCATTTTGAACTCACTGAAAATGCTGCCCAATGCTCTCAATGGATATGCCTGGGTCTGCCTCTGCCTCTCCCTCTGCTTCTCCTGGGTACTGGGCCTGGGCCTGGGGGGCATGTGCCGTGCCGCATGTCGTGCGGTCTCGTTTCGCAACGTTTTTATTTTCTTTTCCAATGCTGTTGCTGTTTCTGCTGCTGCTGCTGCTGCTCTGTCCATTGCGATTGCGACATGATCATCGACACGATCTGTGAAATTGCCAGCGCTATTGAACTCAAATATGGTCGGGGCACACACACAGAGAGAGAGGGAGTGAGAGAGAGCTGAGCAGGAAAAGGAGCAGGAGCAGAGGCTGAGAATGGAGATGGAGCTGGGGCATGGGCCTAGGCATCGGGTCTGCTGGCATCTGCATCTGCATCGGGCATCCGGCATCCGAGTGGCTTGGATGGGTGGAATGGTTGGGGGGGTGGTGAGGGGGGAATGTGGTACTGGATGCCCCGATATTCTTTTGGCATTCGCATTGGTAACGTCTGCATGTCGACCATGTCAAACGTGTTGACTTTTGACTCTGACTCCGACTCCGACTCTGACTCCCCCCAACCCCTGGACTCGTACAACACAGAAATCGACGGCGTCTGCAAAAGTGCAGTTTAATGTCTCAAAAATTTATCGTTGGCGTTTCGGTATGCACTCTGCTCCAAACATGGGCAATAAACCACAAAAAACAAAAACAAAACCAAAAGCAAAGCACAACAAAGCAAACAAAAGCCCAAATACAGAACCAAAGACCTCTCAAAACTACGGCTAAAAACTGCAAAAAAGAAAGCCAAAACCAAAAGCAAACCAAACCAAACTAAACAACAAGAAGAAATCATTCAAAATATGTTTGGGGTAAAAGGAAATAAACCGTGTACACGACAAAACAATTTGGCTATAAAGAATGCAATCGGCTAGGAGAGGTCACCATTCAAATGGGAAAACATTGATCTTTTACAGATCTTCCAAGTATTTAAAAGAGCTGGAAATATGGGGGAAGTTTCTATGTAAATGCATAGAAGTTAAGTTGAGATTTGACATTCCAGACGCGGCTCTACTTACATACATACATTTATGTATATCCGATACTCAGTCAGTCTATATTAGTGCTCGGCTCAGCCCCCTATCTAATGTGTCTCTGCTGCTGCGCTGCCGCTCACGGACAAGCAGCAAGCCTTCGTGTGGGTTCGGCAATGCGACTTCGGCTTTTGCAAGGTCGCTTTTTCCAGAAACCGATTTCCCCCGCAGGCATGCTCGGGTATCTGCTACACAAACCATTACACTTTAGTGTATGCGTGCCTGGCACTGGCAGGACCTCTGTGTTTTGGCAGGACTTTGTTAGTTATCCCACTGAAAAAAGAGAAAGATAGGAACAACAACTGCTAGCTATGCTATAGAATTCATCTCTATAACCTTTGAGTATCTTCTATAATGGCATCAAAATGGAAACTACCATTCTGCTGGTCATTCCCGGCCAAAACTCATATTCAGTAGCATAATTTTTGATTTCATTGCCAGCGACAGAGCAGAATGGAACCACTTGCTAGGGTCTCGGTTAGAGCTGTTCACGTTCTTCCCTTTTTTGCTTAATTTGCATATCTAACTATCTTACCGAGAACTCCAACTGAAAACTGCAACTAGAACTGGGTCCAGACCAGAAAGCAGACCAGACCCGGAGCCAAAGCCGCAGACGAAGCTCTGCTCTTTGCTGACTGATAATAAAGTTTTTAATAGGAAATTGCTATTAACTTATTGATCATGGCATGGACAATGGTCCAGGGCTGCGCCTCGGGGCAATTGTTGGGAATTTCAATTGAATTGTTCAATGTTGCCACAGCCCCAGAATGTGGCCCAGCGGCAAGTCGATTGTCTGATTTTTGTCCAGTGATTTCTTCTCTTCTTTCTTTTTTTGGCTTTGTTTTTATTATTTTTCATTTTTATAGTCAGAGCCAAGCAGGATGGTGGACTGTGATTTTGTTGTTTGTTTTTTTTGATGCTGTCCGCTTGCATAATATGGGGCTGGGGCTGGGACTGGGGCTGTTGCCCATAGATTTGTGATTCAATGGGGGCATTTGAATGGATCGGCATAGCCGAGTCGAGCCGAGTCGAAACCCCTGTCCCCTGTCCCATGCCTTTCCACCGATCCGATCAGCATTCATTTTTGGCGATAGCGCGTCATTTTGAGTTTATGTCAGAGTCGCAGTCGCAGTCGCAGTCGGAGGGAGTTGGAATGGGAGTTGGAATCGAAGCCACAGATGGGGATGGGTATGGGGGGATGGTAGATGGAGACAGAGAGCCACTGGTTGCCATAAATGGCACAATATGTATAAATTTGTAAAAGTAATTGCAGTGCGGAGACAATGGCCTGGCCTAAGATCTTGACGCTGATGTTGATGTCTGATGCCTGCTGCTTGGCTGCTTGCTGGCTTCCCTCTGTCTTTGCCTCTACCTCTGCCTCTGCCACTGCCACGGCTGCCTCATGCCAAACTCCCAACTGCTGACCATATTTGGCCTGGTACTGCGACCAGAGATGGTTGGTATCGCCGCTGAGACTGGTGGGAGCTGGTGAGGAGGGGCCGAGGCGGCGGCATCGAGCCCCGTGCGTGTTTTATGTCCAACTGCCAGCCATTTATACATTATAAAACTATATAAACACACAGGACTGCAGAGATGCGAAGCGATGCAATGCGATTCACTGCGATGATGTTACTCCCAGCCCCCAGCCGCAGTCCCAGCCCCACCACCAGCCCCTGTCCCTGTCGCTGTTCCTGCTCCTGTCTCAGGCACAGTGTCATGAGGTGTATGAGAAAATGGATTGCATTTTATAGACTACACTTTGGAATAAGGAATCTAAACGAAAACTATGTATATAGGGTTGGGGGGTACATGTACATATGTATATAACAGCTATCCATTAATTTGATGAATCATGAAATTTGGAGCATGAAATTTGGACCACGCGTGGCGGAGATAGCCCCTTACACACCTATCTACCTAGTTCACCTTTTAAGAACATTTTCAAACATTTTGGGGACACGGTTCTTAGGGGAAAGGGGTGGAGAGTCTGTTAATTCGCTTTGGCCATTTTTGGTAGGCCGGCCGCTCCATGCCGTTGGCCTGCCATTGTTTCACATCTTCACAAAATAATTTCCATGCCTCCAAAATGCCTATATCATGCCTCTCTTTCTTTTAGCATACACCTCATTCACTCGCTCTACACTATACTATACTATATATCTCTCCCTCTCTCTCTCTCTCACTATGTCTTTGCAGGCCTGTGCACCGCGATATGTGTTCCACACGATGACGCCATCGAGGGCGATGCGCTATGACCCAGTGGGCACCTGCTTCACCTCCCACAACTTCGAGCAGTTCCACGAGCTATCCCCCTGTCGGACAAGTGAGTAGCCAAAGCTCAGATTAACATTAACATTAACCCAGACATAATTTGAACCTGCGTTTCGGTGTGATTTCTGCTCTTCCCCGCCCTCGTGTAACGTCCTCTCCATGCGGCATGTCTCCCCTCCCGTTCGTTCCTGTGAGTGTGACTGTAATTTGAGTGGCAGGGAATCCCCTGAAGAGCGAAATTCAAACTGTCAGTCCTTTGTCTTGCCTCACTTATTCTCTTCTTTTTTTTTTGGTATTTTTTTTGGTAATCCCAGAGTATCGAATAACGGTAACTGAGAGGGCGTTCAGCGAAAAGAAAGTGAAAAGAAATCATCATTAAAGCTTGTAAATCTGTAGAAATGTTCCCTAAAGCTGCAGTCAAAATGTTCTTTGAAGGAAACTGTTACTACTATCATGATCGATATACTGTAGGAGATACACTTATACATATAGAATAGACTTCATCTATGGCTCTTCAGGGCTCTATCATATGCTTCCTTTTTCTTCATTCGTTGCTAATGACAAGTAATCATGTAAGGATTCGAAAGATTTCGAAATCTTCCCTACCAATCTACAAATCCGGTATTTCTAGTCATGCTAAAGGAGTTTTTAGTTGTCTATAGTATTTTTATGGATAACATTTTACAGATATCAATAACTATGGGTATTTCTACGAACATATTCCACAGAATGTGCCTTAAACAATCCAACGTTGCAATGTTCCTAAAGAGTAAAAAAATAGACTAAATAGTAGCCTATCTAAATGATTTGGATAAGAAGCACAGTCCATCCATACGGAAATATACCCCAATATCATAATAGAAAGTACATATTTATGTATGTATGTTCCATTCAAGAACTAATGAAACCATAAACCTACAAAAACTCAAAATCTACACCCACCTGAACAGCCCGCCCCACCCACTCGGGGATACCGATGGGGATGCTGATGGGGACACAGATCCAATGAAAGATTTATGGGTCATGACAGCCGACAAATACATGAAATGGGATGGTTACTCCCCGGTATCAAAAGAAGAAACATACACACCTATGTATGTATATTCGGTGTAGTTTTTGGATGTTTTTCTATATCTAAAAATATTTAATTTGATGTTCAAAGTTGTTGTTCTACCCCACCTATCGCGGGGGAATGCATCACAGGAAAGTTGTTTTCTTTCGCTTTCTTTTACCTCCCAATTTTGTTGTTTTTATTTTTATTTTTTTTTTTTTTGCTTTTGGGACAGCCTGCCAAATTTGTTTGGCTTAGTCATCGCATTATACCGACTATATAAGATACCTATACCTCTTATATCTACATATACATACATATGTATGTACATATAACACATGTGGCATTCGCCTCCTCCTCCGCAAAAGTTCTGCCTAGGTGTGAGTATTTTTAGCATCGCTTACCAGATGCAAAGCATAGATGCTATATACAAACACACACACAACTATTTACAATACTATATTATGGATCTCAGTATGGAGGTGGATGGATCTATAGATATGTATGTACATATGTAAATATGTAGGAGCATGAGTATTGTTATGTACATCCATGTTGTAGTCTCTGCTGGCATATGGTCTATGGGGTGTTGTGGCTGCTGGAACTAGTTCATTATGGGGAGAAGATTTGTTTGGGCTTTTGTTATGTTTTAGCATATTGTTAATGAACACAACCGGGTGCACAGCCCTTCTGATGGCTAGATATGCACTTCTATTTGAATGAATTATGAATTTATATATGTAAGCAGTTGTGAGAGCAGTGTCTCCACTGTTTCCTGTCTCGATCACACTGATCTTTAGAGTTCTTTCTGCCAGTCCGCCCTCCCTACCTCCACAATGATGAGATTTCTCAATCCACGCAGCCAATATGGTCAGACCAAGGGCAATTTAACGATTCTAAACACATTGAGACCAGGCAGGACCAGACCGGGCCGGACCAGGCCGGGCGCTGACCATATTCCCATTGGTCTTGTTCATCGTCATCATCCGCGGCATTGATGTGGCTGTGGGGTTATTAATGCTGCCGCTGGATGTTGCAGTTGTGAAATGATTAGCAGCAGCAGCAGCAGACCCATCTTGACAGTTTGCTTCAGCACATTCCGACATCACTGAAAGCAATAAATACCAACTTAACGCACAAAATGCCAAACTAAATAGTTAAACGAAACACAAAACAAAACAAAAAAACGACCAGCAACAACAACAACAACGAAAAGGGTAAATCAAACAACAAAAGCGGAATAAAACCATGAATCCATGAACACTGCAAATCATTGCACCGAAGTTTGTATACCCTGCAGTTCGGCAGGGACCATAGTAGAGGTCGTAAAGATCCACTGAACGTTTGAAAGTTCAGTAATCGAATTATACGAGTGGATGTAACGTAAACGTAACGTAAAAGGCAGAGAGCTATTCAATATCCACAGATTATGGATATCGGAAGTGGTTCTGTGACTAAACTTTTATACCCCCTTTAAAGGGTATTGTATACCAAAAGACACACACATACGCACACACAGACAAATCTTTGAATGTCCAAGTCCGAGTTGGTGCTGGTGCTGAGCGGAGTCGCTCTTCGTGCCCTTGCTAAAAACTAATTGTAATTCAAGACGGGGCGATTTTATTATGGGAATTACTACAACTGCACGCACACGCACACACACACACACATGCGCCCAGACAATGCCTTGGGTATGTCCAGGTACACATAGGTAGTAAACACGTGTGTGAGAGTGAGTGCCTTACAAAAAGTTGACTTATGCGATTGCTGCTGCTGCTGCTGCCGCGACGCGACGCGTCGTCAACGACATGTTGCTGCCTGCCTTCGGTATCCCGGCTCCGTTCGGCTCGGCTCTCTTCTCTGGCTCGGTGCGCTCAAATTGAAACACTTCGGAGACAAATTGTTATCGTTTAATTTGATCAAACGCACGATCTGCCTGTTGATTTCTCTCTTGTTTTTGCTCGCTCTTCTTCCCCTCGCCCGCTCCCACTCTTTCGGTGTCTGCAGTTTTACCTTTGCTCTCATGGAGGCAGGCGACATAAATGGTAATCGTGGAGTGCGAGGGTATGCTGTGTTCGTGAAAATCTGTGTCACAGGCAGAAATACTATATCCATTCTTAGTGTAAAGTGAAAGTATTAATGATTTGTAGCAAAAGCCGAAATTTGATACATTCTCGAAGCTAACCCACGCAAATGGAATTTATTTTCTAAATCTGAGTTTTAGGGTTTTGGGGCTCCCTCTTCGTATGGATCGAGTTATTCTAGCCAATATAGAAAAACCCGATTGGAACGAAATTTGTGAAACACCTTTTCGTGTAGTTTTACATGATTTCATAGACTTGTTTTGTACAATCATCACCAAAAGATCAGCTTTTAAATTTCGAAATGCTCAAGCTCTTTTATTGTTGGGTATCATATGGTCGGGACGTTTAGCTGGGGGGCGGCTGTTCGCTGACTTGTTTTGTGCCATTCCCCGCTGCGTGATTTTGTATTTGGTAGCAAAGCAACATTCGCAAGACACTTTGCTTTGCCGGACAGTCAGTCTGGCACAGAAACAAACAAAAGGCGGATCCCAACAAAAGGATGTGGATCTGTTCCTGGGGCTGGAGCTGTGGCTGTCCACTTTAGGCCTTAGCCTTACCTTCGTCTTGATCTTTTTGTTTGCCGCTCGGCTGTCGCTGTCACTGTTGTTGCTTGGCTGTTGCCTTGGCTGTTTTCTGTGTACGTATTGTTGTATTTTCATTTCAATGTCCATCGGATGTCTGGCAGTTTACCCCAAAGGCGCGCTCTAATCCTTTTATGTTGCTCTCCACCAACTCGACCAACTCGAACCAACTCTTCCGTACCGGACTGACAAATAGCAGCGCAATTTATTGCATTGCATCGGTAATTATTGGCAATTTATTGTCCCACATACTTATCCGATCCGATCCGAACCGAACCGAACCCTCTCTCGATGTGCCCTCTCTCGGTCCCTCTTGCACCATTTGATGCCCTGGGACTGGCTCATTGAGCTGTGCCCGAACATTTATGAGGAAATCACAATGCCTAAATGGTCAACTGTGACTGACATTCTCACATTCTCTTTCCCGCTCTCTCACTCACTCACTCACTCCACTCACTCATCTGATATATCTCTTTCTCCTACTTGCAGACAACTGGGGTTATCATCGCCAGGGCTCGTGTCAGGCCGGCTTCAGTGCAGCCGTCAACAAAGTAAGTACTCACTGTATATACCCTACCCTAACCTAGCATTATTACTATTATTTATTATGTGAACTGTTAGTACGATCCATAGTTGAGACATTTCTGGGCTTCTAAATAGAGTTGATAAAATAATATTAAATATATAGTTATGTACATATTCGGATGGGAAATGTATAATTTTCTAAAAGATTCTCCAGTATTTTAATGGTTTTCAAAGAAGTTGCAGGCAAAATGTGTAGGGAAATAAGAAGGTATCCAATAATTATTGGTCATTAATGGGAGGTTTATTTTAAAGAAAAATAATAAGGAAATTTTTCGATATTTCATAGAATTTGGGCTTTGCAAAATAATGGAAATACACTCATAAAAAAGCAATGTTTTCCTAGGAGTTGTTTTCTTTTGAAATGGCTATTGCAAGCCATTAGTTTTGGTTGGTTTAGTTATGAAAATATCCATAAAACAAAGTTTAGGATAATAGAGGCATGTAAATCGATCAAAATATACAAAATATCTTGTAAAATCAAAGAGCATTAAGAATTCGATCATGTCATGCAATCTGCATAAAAAGAGACCTACCCAATCTTCACTTACCTCTTTCCACAAAAGTTTTCTTTTTCTTATTTATTTTTTTGGGTTCATTGAGTTATTATATGCATGGAAAGGCTGGAGAGGGGAACTGCAGGCAGACTGCAGATCGGACAGGAGGATCGCGGTATGGGTATGGGCATGGGCATGGGCATGGGCATGTCTTTGGCGTGGGCACGTTTAGTTGGCACCTCGTTGGGGATCGTGGCATAACATTTGCATTCACAATTGCATCCACAGCATTCAATCTGACTATATTTCTGTTCTTTTTTTTTTGGTTTCTTTTCTCCCCACCATCTACCACCCACCACCACCCTGCCCCCTTCTAGAATGGCTCGCGTTTGTTCATTGGCGCACCTGGCAGTTGGTACTGGCAAGGTAAGTGCACGTTTTTCCCACATGTACCGTGTACCGTTGTTCTACTTTTATTTGATCAATCTATCTATCTATCTGTCTATCCGAAAAACCTACATATCTACTATATTTTACTTGTACCTTGTACCTTGTACCTTTTGTCTATTGAGACGATTTACTTTTACTGTATGTATTTTTGAATTTGCTGTTCTTTCTAGTACTCGTATCTCGTATGTCAATGAAAACAATCCAAACAATTATCCAATGTATTTAGTCATAGCATAGAGCTCTAAGTATTATACCTAGATGATCTCCAAACTCCTACACACACACACACTCACCCCCACCTACAACCAAACCAAACAGACGTCCAACACACACACAAACACACTCAGACAAAGTCCCGTAGTCCCTAGTTCGAATTTGAAATTATTTTCCTAGCATTTGATTTGTCCTCGTCTGCCCCTCCAAACCAAACCAAACCCAACACAACCCAACCCTTGAAAGCTAAAAGTTCCCAAAGTATCCCAAGTAAATCCATTGAATTGTATTTCTGTTTGCTCTCCAGTGTACAAATCGAACAATGAGTTACCATAGTATATGTATTTGCCTTAGTTTAGTTTATTTTCCCCCTCTCCCTGTCTTTTTTGTGCTTAACAATGGTTGGTCCTCCTAAGAGTTTTAAGGCAGTCCCTAACCTAAATAAGAAAACCAATTAAAACCCCTAAAGATATGTATCTCTCCACTGGGCCTAGTTCTACATGTGTTTGTAACGTAATCCAGCTTCCTATTGGATGGGAAGATCATTTATCCAAGTCTCTAACACCAGATCCATAGATCTAAACGGACCTTCCATCCAGTCGAAACGAACCAGCATCTGTAGAAGATTTATTGAATGCCATACTATGTATGTCGGGACCTAACGACCAATGACCTATGACCTAATGTTATGTTTCCTACATAGTGCATGTCGCATTGTACAGAATTTAGTTAGTAGTTTAAGCTTAGATTAGATAAACTATTAAGAAATGGTAGCTGTGCATTTAACGAGATCTTAAGTTTGAATACAGTATACATATTATAATGGTATACAGTACACCCTTGAGAGATGTATTAGATGCACAGCTACAGCTATAGTATAGTATTGGTAGAATAGAGTCTTATACTATATAGTGTATATGCATATGGTAGTACTCGTATTGTGTTGTCGAGTTGTTGTCATCGAAATTGTTTAACCCCAATTGGCCTAATTTCGCACTATTGTCGCTGCCCGAAGCTAACAATTGTACCGTACGTTGTACATTATCGTTGTATCTATCGTATTGTACCCACATGAGCGAACCAAAAATTTTCAGAATCATCATGCTAACGAAATTCATTCAAAACTCGACGGCAAAAGTCAGTAGTGGACTGTACTTTAAATATTGTAAACATAAACGTAATAGTATTTGTAATAGTATTTGTAATCTTAATTTAACCGAAAAAAAAAACCATCCTTAGCTGCATCTTAGCTATACCCGTACCGTATCCGATACACTACTCTATACTGTAACTGTAACTTTAACTTTATTTGTACCTGTACCCGTACCCGTACCCGTACCGTATAACGCGTCATGTCTCTCCTACTATGATTTTTTTTTTGTATTTTTCGTTGTCTCATTTGATTAATCAAAATTATGTATTCTCTCTCTTTCTTTCTCTTTTTTGATCCTTTACCCACTTTACCACACCTTACCCACTCTCTCTGTCTCTCTCTCTATATGTGTCTATGTGTGTGTCGGCGCAAAATGCATGCAATTTTGTACCGTACCGTATTCACAAAAACACACATAAAAAAAATCTAAAAATCTTAAAATTGACGTATGCATTCTGTACCGATCACCATGAACTGTGTCCGTTTCCCGATCCCCAACAAAAATCACACAACTCGATCACAACCTTAAAAACCAACAACCAATCAACATATTTCCACAACTTCTGTTGCTATTAAAACTATCCGAAACACACTGAATACAAAATAAACAAAAAAAAAAAAGGACAAACCTACTCAATACCGCCCGATGCCGAGTTTCCATTTAAGCCGCCTTATTATCAGCCCTTCGGCACTGGAGGTAATAATAATCAAAAAGTAAAAAAAATAAAAAACAACGCAAAAACCAAATACGCTTCTTCTCACCCACTGCCTCAAAAACTCAACCACAACCCGAAACTGTACCTACGAACATTAACCTATAGTACCTAAAAACATTCTACACACACACAAAAACACACACGATAAACACACACACACTCAAACGATCTCCATAAATGGTGTCTGATAATGCAAAATGCAAAAAAAAAAGTACTGAAATATCTCAAATCTCATTCAATTTGAAAATGGGTATAAAAACATCAATCATCATCGCCTCGTGCGAGCACTGTTGTATCCTGGAAGAAAAGCAAAGAATACTATATACACTTGTTCCATGGCATCCAACAGATATCGCTTGAGAACTCGCTGCCTCGAAAGCTACGCCAACTAATCTCTGGGATCTGGGAGAGTAAACAACCCAACACGATCTACCCGCTTCATGTCACTATCCGCTTCTCTGGTTATTGTCGCGATTGCTTCTAAGGAAGAATGAAGGTGGTTGAAAAGGAAACCCCCATTTCATCCGCTCCTGGCTTCTACTGTAGTATGGATTAACTTATAAGGTTTTGGTGATAAACGAAGACGTTATATATGGATCGGCAGAGGAGGATCTGAACTTTGTTTGAATATTGTTTCAGTAGGACTCATTTATTATTTTCCTTTTTTTTTCATTTTCTTTAAAAAATATAAAACTTTTTCTTTGCTAGTAAACTAAAACAGATCTTTTGAGATAAGTGGGACTAGAATACAGGTGAACATAAATTCTGATTAAGTCCTTTTTGGACTAGCAGTGTTAGAGGAAGGAAGAAAGATAATAAGAACTTTTTCAACATTTTCCTATGTGGTTTAATTTCAATATGTCATATACATATATATGTATTGTAGTGCTCCCTCATGGCGCTATATCACAGAATATACAATTACCAAGATGTTGCATGATATATCAAAAAACTGTCGGGGTCGCCAATTTGCTGTTATTGTTTTTGCTTTCTTGGGACCGAAAAGTGCAAGTGTTGGGGGGCTTTTGCCCGAAGACGAAGCCGAGCAGGCAGGTCCTAATGCAATATCTTGGTATTTTCTTGTCTTTGAGTTCTATAAAACTGAACGAAAGTGTTAGAGGAACTGTGAAACCTATTTAGCTGTTTTTTTGAGAGAAGTAGAACCTTTCTTTCTGATCATCTCTCCTCTTAACTCTCTGACTTCTCCCTCTGCCGTGGCCAAATCTATCGTCTACCCACCACTACCACTACTATTACCATTATACATATTAGAAATTAAGAGCTTTAAGCTGTGCGCATGTGTGCTCTCACGTCTGGGCTGGTGGTTTATTTGGGTGCTTGGCTGTACAACTACTAACCGGAATGCGACCTAACCATAATCTGCACGATCTCTGGAGCATGTCTGCTGCCAATCACATCTACCTATACCCAAATACCAGTATACCCATATTATACCCATATGTATACCCATAATACATATACAGTAGTAGACTTCTTGTAGTGTAATCGTTGTTGTTGTTGCTGCTTTAGCTGGATTAGTTCCACATGCAAATCAATCCCTAATGTCGTTATTGTTGTTGTTGTTCAGCATGTTCATAGCCATGTAGTGTACTCACCACAAATATCACCAATACAAAAACCCGATAATGATCTGAAGATGATCTGAACTTGGATCGAAATGGCTTACTAACTCAACTGTTTCCAAATGCTTCCACAGGTCAGGCCTCCTCCCACGATGTGACCAAGCCGGAGAACCAAGTCTTCTCCACGGTCGAGAGCACATCGGTCAACGATGACTCCTATTTGGGCTACTCGATGGTCACCGGTGACTTTGATGGCGATAGGAGCGAGGATGTGGCCATCGGCAAGCCCCGTGGCGCCAATCTTACTGGCCAGGTTGTGGTCAACCGGTGGAACATGGCCAATATCTTGAATATTACCGGTCGACAGATTGGCGAATATTTTGGCTACGCCTTGGCGTCCAGCGATGTGGATGGCGATGGCCTGGACGATCTCATCATTGGTGCACCCATGTACACGGAGCTGGACAACGTCGAGGGCAAGTACGATGTGGGCCGGGTCTATGTGCTGATCCAGGGCGGGCATACCGTCTCCCAGTTCTTTACCACGGAGCATATTCGCGACGGATTCCAGACAAAGGGACGCTTCGGTCTCGCCCTCACCACCCTGGGTGATGTGAATGGCGATGGCTATGGCGATTTTGCTGTCGGTGCTCCCTACGACGGACCCGAGGGCAGGGGCGTCGTCTACATCTATCACGGATCGTCGATGGGTCCGTTGGCGAAACCCTCGCAGATCATACGCGCTGAGCAGTTGGTGGAGGGTGCCCCCTACCCGCGGACCTTCGGCTTTGCCCTCTCGGGTGGCGTTGACATGGATGGGAACACATATCCGGATCTGGCTGTGGGCGCCTACAGCTCCGATCGGGTGTACCTGTTCAAGGCCCGGCCCGTGGCGGCTGTCAATGCGGAGACGTCCTTTGCCAGTCCCTCGAAGCTGATCAGCCTCGATGATCGCAGCTGTCAGCTGCAGAGGGATCATAAGAGGGTGCCCTGCATGCTGCTGACCACCTGCTGGAGCTTCACCGGCCGCTACTTGCCCGATCAGCTGGACTTTGATGTGTCCTGGCTGCTGGACGCCAAGAAGGTGCGCAATCCCCGCATGTTCTTCCTCCGGGATGAGGGCAAGAACATCAGAAACCAGACGATTCGCTTGAATTATGGCCAAAATTACTGCCTCAACGAAACGGTCTACCTAATGGACAAGGTCCAGGACAAGCTTACCCCCTTGGAGGTGGAGGCCCGCTACAATCTGCGCAGCAATCGTCCCCTCGAACCCGTGGTTCGACGCAGGCGCGGCATCCTTGAGCCGGTGATCGATCAGAACCGGGAGATCGTTGTGCGAGATGCCATCAACATCCAGAAGAACTGTGGACCCGACAACATCTGCGAGCCCGATCTCAAGTTGGAAATCAAGTAAGCCCTACAAATACCCGATAAGCCACAGCTCAGACCTAACCGAATCCGAATCTCTTGCAGGGTCGTGGACAAATATCTGTTTGGTTCGCCCGAACCCCTCACCGTCGAAGTCCTGATCTCGAACAACAACGAGGATGCCTTCGAGGCAGCCTTCTACATGATCACACCCCGGGACCTGGAGTTCCGTAAGCTACAACAGCTGGGAGAGAAGAAGGACACGCCCATTACCTGCTCGGCCCCCACACCGGCGAACAATCATACGCTCAAGTGCGACATTGGCAATCCCCTGGAGTCCGGACAAATTGTAAGTAAAGCATCACCAAAGGCCTCTGGATCCTTAACTAACTGTTCTATTATCCTGTCAAGGCTCACTTCATGATCAGCCTTGTGCCGGCGGACAAGTACGGCAGCTCCTCCAGCTACGAATTCTACTGGGAGGCGAACTCCACGAACGTGGAGAAAGAGGGCTCCCACTTCGATAATATCTACCGCAAGAGCGTTGGCATTTGGGTGGACACGGACCTGGACATCAAGGGCACCTCTCTGCCGGACTATCAGCTGTACAAGGCCGACGACTACAAGACGCTGCAGAATGCCACCACCGAAGAGGATCTCGGACCGCAGGTGGTGCACATCTACGAGATACGCAACAATCGTCCGTCGATCATCGAGGAGGCGGAGGTCTACATCCACTATCCCTACGAGACCATTGTCGGGGATCCGCTGATGTATCTGCTCAGCCAGCCGGAGACCGGCGGCAAGATCCAATGCGAAAAGGTGTACGAGGTCAACGAGTACAACCTGAAGCTGGACGAGAAGCTGAAGCACAAGTCATATCTGCACGCCCAGGGCGCCATCAGCAATTCGGTGCAGTTCAGCAGCCAGGCGGCGTCTGGTGGTGCTGCTGGCGGATCAGAGAGATCTGAAGGTCACCTGGAGATCTCGCAGGGCTCGCAGGGCGGTCAGGCCGTGACCGTCAGCCAGACGGAGGCTAAGAATCGCCTCACTCCCAAGCAGGTGGCGTTGCTGGAGCGTGAGGATGCCCTCGATGTGCCCGGCGATGCATCGTATGTCCATCAGGATCGTGCCAGTCAAGCGGTGACCATCGACCAACACGAGCCCCGCATCAACCAGAGCACCTTCACAACCATCTCCTCCTCCAGCTCCGGCTCGGGCTATGGCTCCGGGCAGCCCAGTGCCCAGCTCCGTGGCCACAGCACCCAGGGACACATTCAGATGGCCGGCCCGCCCCAGCAATCCACATTCGTGAGCAGCAGCTCTGGCTATCAGTCGCCGGGAGCCCAGCAGAGGCAGCAGCAGCAACTCCACCTGGCTGGCGGCGGTGGGGCCAACTTTGCGGACAAGTCCATGTATGGGGGACGCAGTGGCAATTTCCATGCGGGTACCTTGGATCTGGGCAGCATACCACGCAGTAATGTGGACAACGATCTCTACAGGAACAGCCAGTTCCAGGGTCAGGGACTGGGACAGGGCCAGGGGCAGATTCACACCCAATCGTATGGACAGGGTCAGGGTCAGGGTCAGGGCCAGTTCGCTTCTGCACCAGGAGGCTATCATGTGACATACAGCTCTGGCAGCAAGCCCTACTATGGACGTGAGAATGGGGACTACTACGACGAGGATATACTCCAGCAGGGTCCTAGTCAGAGTCAGGGTCAGGGCCAGGGCGGCCAAGGACACTGGTCCTCGTCCAGCTCCAGCTCTTCGCAGCAACGCTTCCGTCGCAGCAGCGACCAGGACCAAGAGCAGCCCCAGCAGATCGACCTGAACTCGCCGTGCCAGTCGGCCCGCTGTCGCACCATCCGCTGTAAGGTGAGCAATCTGGGCACCGAGGACGGCGATGCCGCTTTTGTGGCCATACGCGCCCGCATGGTGGCCAAGACCATGGAGAAGCTGGCCTCGAACGTACCCCTCAATGTGTCCACGCTGGCCGTGGCCAATGTCACCCAGCTGCCATTCATTGGCCAGCCAAAGGACAAGATCATCAAGTCGCACGAGATCTTCTACAAGGCGGAACCGGAACCGCTGCTGGTGCCGGATGTGGTGCCCCTCTGGGTGGTGGTGTTGGCCGCGTGTGCGGGTGCGCTTATCTTCCTGCTGCTCGTCTGGCTGCTGTACAAGGTGAGTGGCTTCATTCATGATCCCTGATCCAATATTGAAGCTATAGAAGTTTAATTCCAACGTAATTCTCAACCATTATCCATTACAGTGCGGCTTCTTCAATCGCAACCGACCCACGGATCACGCCCAGGAACGACAGCCTCTTCGCAATGGCTACCATGGCGACGAGCATCTGTAGAGCTCTCCTCCCAGTTCTTCATGCAACATGAAATAACAACAACAACAGCAATAATAGTAACAACAAATTACGAACTCCTAACATCGTACTAAAACAGAGACACAACAACAAAATCGATGTCCTACTAAAAACAAGGAAACAAGCTTCTCCACAGGGATGCCGCAGGATTTGTTTCCGCTCTCGAGCAGGGCTGCAGACTGTTTTCGATAAACGCAGCAACATTTTGTTAGACATTGGATGGATAGTAGATATGGCTGTCGGCGCATTGGAGAGAACACTGTACTCTACGAGTATAACCCCGGTACAACAACAACAAAATCAACAACAACAACAACAGAACTTGCCTAGTCACGACATGAAGAACTTTCTAATGCGTAAAGGTTTTTACTTGTAATATTTAAATTTTATGATATCCAGATGTTTATTATTATTTTTTATTTTTATTTCTATTAATTTTTTTTTGGAAATTATTTAATTTTTTTGCAAAAAGGTTTCGAGAAATGCTCGAGGAATCGAAAAGTTAAACAAGTGCTATATTAATCTGTACTAAAGAAGCGGAGTAACAGAACTTAATGCTAAGTGAATGAATGTCTGGGAACAGTATGCGAATGTGAATGAGTGAATGAATGATTCAATGGGTGTGAATGGGAGAGAGTGATACATACATATGTACATACATACATATGTAGCTAATATGTGAAAACGAAATAGACACGATTATAAATAAGTGCGTCGGGTATCGAAATGAAATGAAATTAAATTAATTGAAATGCTGCCCACAGAGAAGCTGTCCTACACATGCGTACATACATATATACTGCCACGCCCCCTCACTCCCGCCCCCAGGCAGCAGAAAAAACAAAAAAATTATAGGTGCTACTCTAGAGTGTTTTTTTTTTAAATTCGTTCTTGAAGATTGTTGGCGGTTTTTCACGAAATTACGAAACATGTTTTTTTGAAATACATAAATTAGTGTGTGGAAAATGATGTTTGCCAAACTCAAAGTTTGCCAGTTGCAACGCCGAAATGTGTTAAAAAAAAATAAAAAACAAACGAGTTAATTAATCTTTGTAAAACCTTTTGTGTAAATACTAAAAATAAACAAAATGTAAAAACTGAAACCAGATTGTTTTGGTTTTTAAATTTTAATTGTAAATTTATATTGCATTTATTTCCAAACTACATTTGGAGAAGCGCCTCACCGACTTCTTTCAGTGTATTCTCGAAATAAACGACCCCTGTGCGCCCCGATTCTGTGTCTATATCTAGTATACTAGCAACATAAACATAATTAACCTGGTTTCACCTGCTGCTCACAGTTAGTTTGGCCAAAATATACGCTATTGTTTAATTTATTAACTGTACTTATTAATGCGTGTCTTACATTATAAAGAAACCCGTTTTTTTGAGCTAATTTCTGTATTAAATTGAATAATTTTACCATAAAAATATAAATAAAAACGAAGGTCGAGTTGTAAAAGTTAAACTATAAGTGGTTTTCATTTAACGGTCAAGGGGAGTTCTAATGCGATTATACAAATTTTAATCGGAAGGTAAGAGTAAAAGTTATGGTAAGGCCAAACCACCTTTCAAATTTGAATTTAAATTCGAGTTCGAATTTAACTGCCCCATAGCAGCCAGTCTTTGTCAGTGAGCGAACGGTGCTGCTAACCTGCTGGTACGTGGAAATGGAGATGCAATATTATTTTAACATTGGAGCCTAGTGGTGGCAAAAGTTGCGTGCTTTTCGTAGTAGTCGAATATTTATGTACTTTGCTGCCTATCAGCGAATTGTCACCACTAATTTCAACAAAAGAGCTGGTAAGAAATCAAACTTTGGCGCGTAAAAATGATTGCTAAGGAAAAAGGTGCCACTATACGTAAACAAAGACTTTAAACTTATTTTATTATTAGATTAGACATTTTTGTGTTCCCTTGAGGCCATAAAGACACTGCTGTGGGAGTACAACGATTGTTTTCATAATGAAAATAGTAAATCAATATGAGCATGATGTCTCTTTCGTTCATTTTCCTGTCAGCATGGTCGTTCTCCAGCTCAAATCGTAGTAGTCTAAGAATAGAGCTCATAGTTGGGAAAGATATTTTCACCATTCGTTTGAATACAGTCTAGTGAACACAGTCGAGTATTTTTCACTTCCAGTAAATTTTTATTTTGAACAGATCCGAAAAACGTACAAAATACAAAATAATTTTAACCGTATTGTAACCGGGATCGGTTTACGAATTTTAGAGTTTTAGTCAATTCGGAGCGGCGCGTGAATGTAGCTTTTCCGGTCAGATCTACGGGTGACTTTTCATCGTAATCCATTAGAGAGTGAAATAGTTTAGCAATACATTAAGGAAATATCGGAATAAAATAACTACATCTTTAAAAACTTGAAAATTTTGGTCTTAAATTAAACCAAAGCTTGTGTATACTCGTGGTACCTGCAAGATCCCCAAATTGATAATCATGGATAAGGAAGACGAGATTTCCGAAGATGAAAATGTGGAGGTTTTCTCTGGCATCACCACATTCACGGTAACCCCCTGCCAAAACGTACTCATACTCGTACTAGCAGTAGTGTAATCTCTCGTATCCCACAGTTTACCGTAAAGACTGGAGGACCTTTAGATGGGGTCAAGGCAGTTCGGGTAGAACCCAAGCCTCGTTCTGAGTTTTCCGATAATTTGGAGACAGCTAAGGAGTCTCTACATGATGCTACAGCCAAGGACTCGCTACAGGGTGCTACAGCCAAGGAGTCGCTATATGATGTTACAGCCAAGAAGTCGCTATATGATGTTACAGCCACTAAGTCGCTACATGATGTTACAGCCATGGAGTCGCTTTATGATGTTACAGCCAAGAAGTCGCTATATGATGTTAAGGCCACTAAGTCGCTACATGATGTTACAGCCATGGAGTCGCTATATGATGCTGTCGACCTGGAACATCCTAAAACCATTTAAGGAGTGAAATATAGTGAGTATTGATCCTGTGTCAGTGTGCTAAAATCTTTCGAAAAACGCAATTTCTGTTTTCATGACTTAGATGTTCAATACCACAAATGATGGCAGATGTTGAGCTGAAGATGAGCAACCAAAACCAAATATTCTCCATTTAATACATTTTTTTTTTGGTGCATTAATTTTAAATTTTATTGTTTATCTGATATTAAATCTCAAATACAGACACACAATGTTTTATGCATATAGTGAAGAATTCGAGTAGAGTTCCAGAGGCAGCCAGCTATTGGCCAGAAGGCACGCAAAATTGGTAACTAAATGAGGGTTTGGTTCCTGTGCTGTGAAGAACTACCGACATTTTCCACAAATTTTGTTGGTTTAACGCTGCGAATATATGTGTTTATTGCTGAAAATGTACATATCATTGTTTTAAATAAACTTAAAATTCCATGTTCATAAGCTCTTATATGGGATGTTTTCATTTCTATGAAATGAATGTCTTTCTTTTTCTTTTGATATGATAATAGCTTCGTTCGGAATGCCGTAATAAGCCAATATTGATGATGACTTCCGGAGAAGGGAATTTGACACGACTTAAGGTTGTTTTGCATGAATATCCTTCACAATCCCATTGAAGTTTTGTTAATCTCAAACAGAAAGGGGCAGTGGATGAAATTCCTTCTTCGGTATCATCCTTAGTTCACCTCCGAAACGGTATTGAGAGGTATTAGCCAACCAGAATATATCTGGTATATGTAGAGCTCATATGTTGGTGTGTATTGGGATATTTGTATTGTGTTAAAGCAACAAAGTGGTTAACGGTTCCGCACATCATAAATGGAATCTTCGTGCCGGTAGTTTGGCTGTTAGGGTACAAAATACTGTTATTTAACCTAGAGACAATGTTAATCCACACCCACCACTGTAGCTGTCAATCCGATGCGGTGGTAAGAACACCCATCATACTACAGGGCCAGCGATATCCATGCTGCTATCAGCAAGATTCCTCCGATGGTGGAATAATTCCGGACACGTCGCTTACCGGTTAGGGCGCAATAATAGAAGACGCCGCTGTAGATCAGGGTGCCTGTGGTCATCAGGGTTCCAGTTAGAACGGGGTAGTGGGCCAGCGGCAGGGCCATCATTGCGAATGCGTGCCAGAGGTGCATGCGAATGGCCACATCAGCATAGGCCTCCGAGCGCATCAGCTCCATCGGGTCCTTGATGTCATCCAGGGCGTAGCTGCAGTAGGCGGCCATTAATATGGCCGTGGAGCCGCTCAAGCCGGCCAAACGCACAAAGTGGTAGTTCCTACCGACCATGTCGTTGAGCGAGATATCCGGCCAGACGTATTTCGAGACGGCCGAGCGCAGCGTCTGCGTCTCCTTTAGAATCAGCTTTCCATGTTCCGGCGTCACCCCCATTGCGCGCAGTACTGCCGATCCGGAAGATATAACCGCTTGCACCACAGAATTGTCGCGCCCAAATTCGTCCAAGGACTGCATCAGCGGCATTTTGTGTAGTTTTCCTTAATTAATTTTCTAAAAATGTAATTTCCAACTTTGACGACAGCAATGATGTGGCATTTTTTACAAAATATATGACACTGTTTGCTTTGTTGTCCAAACTTGCTTCGATTCTAATAAATTTGAAACAGTAGTTGCAGTCTATTATTTTCTTTTTCAATTGGAAACCTGAAAAATCATATGGAAATTAGCGAAAAAAAAGATTTAATGGAATATGTATTTGCAAATTTCTGTTGTTTCTGTTGCACAGAGAAATATGTAATATTGCTACATACTCCAATCATTTGATTATGAAATAGTTCAAAAATAATCATGGGCGCCAAATCAAATATAAATGATTTACCGCCATATGCTCTTGAGTTCGAACAAGTTCGAATTTTCGAACTCACCGTCAACACAGCTGTTTCCGAAAAGACGATTCCACTTGCAAGGTATAACAATACTAGGTGAGGCCATCGCGGTGGGCTACCTAGGATTTCAATATTATAAGTAGTTTCCGATTGCACTATAAATTTAAGGCAAATAAATACACAGAATACACAATGTAAATAATCATAGAATATTTAGTAAGCCATATGGTCAACATAGCAAGTGGTGTGTGTTAGCACGCGAAGATTGAAGAGATATTCAGTTAGAAGTTCAAAAACAAAAGCCTGCCAAAATAAGGGCGTAAGATATGAATAAATATTTTACTTCAATAGAACTGTATCAAAGAAATTCGTGTTTCAGGTGTTTCAGCGTCCAAAGCAATAATAATGCATTCCATGCGCAGTACCTTTTATGGTTATACCATGCCAGAGGCAACAACTACGCGCTGGCAGCGGGAACGGTAATTGCGGCCTACGTTTTGTTCTAGTTTCACAGTAATCATTGAGAAAGCAAACGTAGCGGGAAGTTCAAACAGATAGGCACATTGTCGTGGCCTGAGCGCGTAAAAATTCAACTGTTTTTCGATTTAGTTCTATAACGGATTGTGCGTTCGGTGTGGTGTATATTTTTTTCGGTTGTACTTTGTGTAGAATCGCTGTGCGAGGCGCAATGCGAGAAGCGTGCATTTAACATGTTTAAATTGTTGCTAATCGAGCTATAAACAAAAAAGGTAATACCTCTCAGGAGATGTTCTTTTGCTGCAACAGGAATGTGTCTGATCGAGTGTGTGTGTGCCTGTGTGAGTGTGTGTGTGTGTGCAGAACATGAAAAAAAGAGAAAGATAATATAGAACGAGTAGTACACCTTAGGCGAGCAGCAGCCGCACTTTCAAGCCGTAGTTGAAAAAGTGGAAAAGTGAGAGAGAGGGTGTGCATGTGTGTTACAGTGTGTGTTTCTGTTTGTGTGTGTGTGAAATGCCGGCAGAACCGGTTCAGCAAGTGACCAAAGCTAAAACCTCAGCTCTTGGGTTCGCTCTCGCTCCCTCTCCTGCTCGTGGCTCTCTTCCTCCTCCTCCTGCTCACCAGGTATTTCGTTTTCACGTCGACCTGTTCATGATCACTGGAATCTGTCACATTCGGCTGGAAATGTACGAGCACGAGCACGAGTACTTTCCAATATTTGCAGATACCCCTGCCCCTGCTGACTCTCTGACCCTGGGAAAGGTGTAAAGATCAATGGGAAAGCTGACAGCTCATAATTTATAGTCGTACTGCGGTGAATTTTTGGATATGATTCCCTTTGGAATGCAATAATGAGGATCAGCTGGTAAGGTCCGAAAACTAAAATCTGATTTTATATACAAAGTGCAATATTTACAGAGGTTACAAACTACATACAGTAGTTTGAGCTTCTTGGCATTTGTAGACGTACAAAAAAGCTAATTAATTTTTGCATTATGTAAATATTCCAATCGGTTATTCTGTGTCTCTTCTGTTCTCTCCTCTTCCTCTTTGTCTTGCTTGACACTATTTCGTTTGGCGGCTGCGCCTGCGCATCAGACTCTCAATCTTTCTCCCGTTTCCTTTCCCGAAAATTCCCATAATTAATGCGTAAGAGCGTTGGACAGCGCCAGCAGCAGCAGCTGCAGCTGCGCCTAACAGATTTTCCAGATGTTGCAAGGCACTGAAAAGGCATTGACATTGACATTCAAACTAAAAACCGCCGTATCGGTAGATTTGTATTTAAATTATTAACATTTGAAAAGTTTTTAATTTTGTTCTATTTTATTGTAACCCTTATCTGGATTTGTGCTTCCTTCATATTGGAGCTGCTTCCCCTACATCCGTTTCTACTGTTTCTTTCTCTCTCTCTCTCTTCCGCTTTTGGCATATCGTTGTTGTTCGTAGGCATGTGCTCGGCAAGTGGGCTCGGCCCGGCCCCAATGTTTTATTTTTTGGCTGGCAACGTTGCCTGCTCTAAAACCCTTTTGCATTTGCGCATTGTAATGCTCACGCACGGGAAAACGACCCCCGCCCGATCCCCCTTTTACCACTAGCCGTTCGCCCGCATCCACAGTTGCCTTTTGTTCGCTACGCATTTTGGTTACTTCTTTTTGCATTGTTTCACAGTAAAAACCAAAAAAAAAAAAAGAAAAGAGCAAATAAAATACACATGTGATGGACGAGTATTCGACCTGGAAGTACCCACTAAACAGAGTGCATTGTATAAAAATATTACATATAATTATGGCCAAAAGAAATGATTCTTTATAAATCGTTAAACAAAGGCAACATACATATATATATTTGTATATATGTATGTCTAGTAGTTCCCGTAGTTCTGCTTATGCAGTGCCCGCTTTTAAATTCAAGTTACCCTCTCTCCTCAACGAGTACAGGGTATGCGAAAACGCTCGAAAAGCTAACCTTAACCGCGCCTTTTTCCGTTAAACGTTTTACGGTTTTAACTTTCCGCTCGACTGGTTTGCATGCGAGTGAGAAAAACATTTTGTCTTTTGCCTGCCTGCCTGTGGGAGATTCGGCAGAACCAACGCTCCGCGCTCTTTCATGTTTGATGTTTGCTGATGGAGTGTTTGCCTGTCCCAAGAAGTTGCATAAGCCACGTTAACACACTTTCCTTGGCTTTCTTTGTGCACTTTTTGCACTTTTGTAACGTCTAAGTGACTTCTACTAGCGGACAATCTGTTGTTGATAGATTTATTGTTCAACAAACAACAAAAACATTCACCAAGCAAATGAGCTGATTGTGCAATCCCCCGTTTCTCTCTTTCGGCCGGGTAGGGGCGAGGGCCAAGACAAGGTTATCATTGCTGCCCAATAGAAACTACAATCTATTCGTCTACTATACCCTGTAGAAAAGGTATGATTATTTTCAGCTGAAATGGCATGACGAAAATCTCTTATCAATAGAGCTGTACGCCATCTCATAGGCAGTATGTACATACGAATGTTTTTGGTTGTCACAAACCTTAGTAGAGGATACCCCTTAGTCGGTAAAACGTCGCCCGGCAGCCCCGAAATCAACACATCTGATAATGCGACTACAGCCCGTGCTGTCAACCGGCGACAGTGATGCCGTTTGGTGTGCCATTAACTCAAATTAAATGTCAATAGCACCTCCGAACAAGCGACAAGAACAAATGAGCGGGGCAGGGCAGGGCAGAGGCGAGAGGCGCAGAGGTAGAGAGCAAATGAAATTTAAAGCTAAACAAGCTCACAAACAAAGGGGCTTGGGGGGTGGGACTGTCACTAGCCCCCTCATTGACAGGTGCTCGCGCGAATCGGTTGTCGAAATGTGGAAGCTACGGTTAACACTCAATTACCAACGGCAAGGGGCTATCAAATTGATGGCCCTCTAATACGTCTATTTACTATTTGCTTCACCCCCCACCCACCAGCCAGCAGTAACCAGCCAAAACCCAACGGCCATCGCCAGTATTAGGAGTATCACGAGTATTATTTGGTATAGCTAATAGTTGTTTAATGCCTGTCAAAATATGGCCAACATATTTATTACCACTATTTCTTGGTGCGGTACAGCGCTCTTATCTGTTGAGATTTATATGGCAATGGATGATGATTTATGCGCGTCGCGGTCCGTTGCTCAAATATGGTAAGTGGCTGCCCGAAGAAAGGTGCGGTGCGGTATCCAGGGGTGCCTTGGCAGTCGTCTCTATATGGTCGGTAAAAGAAAGACCGCTTCGAGAGTGCCTGGGTGTCTGTGTGGGTGGAAAACGGTGGAAAAGTACAACTTGGAACTCAGCTAGGAATGAATAATGCTTTGATTCGAAAGAGTAACGGCTCCCCTGCCCTAACACTCGCCCTAACAATCATTTCATATTGAAAGCCACAAGGTGGTAGGTTCTAAAGAGATTTCAGACCCTGTTGTATCAACTAACTGTATCTAAAACTCTAAAGAGATTCCTTAACATTACATTGCAACCCCCCTCTCCATGGATGAAACTGCGTCTCAGCAGGGATTGGGAGTGGGGAATGGGAATTGCGCTTCGCACAACAAAGAACAGCGTGGACAACAGCCCAACAATCCACCCCAACTAAATGACGCAGCAGCAGCTGAAGCAGAGGCAGCGGCAGTGGCAGGCACATCTTTTGCAAGTGCCTGAGATACACACCCAATATTCCCTCCCCCATTCATTCATTCATCCATCGAACCATCCACTCCACTGACTTTCGCGATGAGAGAAGAAATCATGCCAAATAAGCAGAAAATCGGGGAAAAGTCGGGATTCAAAGCAATCGAAACTTGATAAGGAAAGCTGAAATAGAGCCAGCCACCAGCACCACTTGTCTTCACTCTTCATCCACATTGTGCTGAAAGTGCAGCTCTGACACATTCGGATCGAGTGTCCCCATTTTGGGGAAACTGCCGCCGCGGCATTAATCCGCTTTCAACAGCTCAAAATCGACCCCTTAAATTGGGCAAAACAAAAAATACAAAAATAATTTTAGGGGAAAAAAATATATGACTAAGAGTGCAAGGAAAAACCGTTGTTAATGCGGAAATCATGGCAAGAAAAAGTCTTCCCGAAACCTGAAACCCATGAGTAGTATTAAGTGAAGGTCTAGTGAAATTGTGAATGATTTTTCAATTGATTCATTTTCACTTACAGAAAACTGAGGGACTGTAAGACAGTTGGGGGGCTGGGAGGCCAACGAAAATTACGCATAAGTGAACGGACACATTCGCTACAAATGACAAGAAAAGACATTTACTTTATTCTGTAGATTTTACAATGAAATCCATAAAAAATATAGAGATGTTGGGGAAGGTTTTTACCATACAGCATGCCAAAAATATTGGCACATTTTTACAGAATCTTTTCCTGTTTTGTTTAAGAATTTTCAGATCCCAAAGGATCAATGTACACCACAGGATAGCTAGCAGCCATAAGTTCCAAACAGTACGATTTTGGGTGTCTGTACATATGCATATATGTACATGTGTAGTATGTAGTATGGTATGTGTTGGAGTCGAGTGTGTCATCATCCTCCATTATCATCGGTTTATCTTTATGTGAGTCTTCTGATGATCTTATCATTTAATACGGTTCCACTGGAAAGAACACACACGTATTCATTATTACTCAACACTCGGTAGACGGTAGATAGGCCATTCCGATTCTCATTCCCATTCCACTGGATGTGGGACACCCGAGACAGAGATAGAGATAGCCTTAACCAGACCCCTTGAAGTACATTGTATGTATCTTCAATTGGTTGCATGTACTATGTGGTTTTCTTTAATTAAAACCTTATGTAAGAAATTTGGCTAAAAATATTACATAAAAATTGATTTATTTTAACCATGAAATATTGTCCGAAAACCCGAAAGTTATCTCATCCATAGAGAGTGAGGGTGGTGAGGGGAAGTGGTGGAGGCCCTCTCTTTATGGGCCTTAGTGGCAGTGCCCAAAAATGAACAATGTATTAGGCAATAATCTCAAAACGATAAGATAAAAGCAAAAAAAAAATAACATAGTATAGTTTTCATTGCCTTTTCCATGGGTTGTGCGTGTTGGCTGGGTTCTGGTTTAAATCCGGACCGACTGACCACCACACAACTTATCGCCTACTGGGAGCTCTAGGGGAGATTTGCCATGGCTTGAAAATTGAGAAAGGGGGCGAGTGGGAGAATCTTGATTAGAGTGCACGAAAAATTAGGAAATACCAAAGCGTTGAGGGTGGCAAAAGGTTCTTATAAATTCCATTGTGATTCATTCATGTACGTGTAAGCGACGAGACTCTGTTGATGCTCTGTTCCCATTGCACGCTCTCTCTCTCTCTCTCGTTGTCTCTCTCTTGCGTGCATTCCAGTTTTTTTGTAATTGTAATTAACCTGGCCTTCCCGATCTGTTCCGATCAGTACTGTTGGGTGCTGTGTGGGTGGGTGGCTGCTCTTCTCACAGATTGAATGACAAACATGCTATAAAATTTCACAAACGAGTACAAGTACGAGTGTGAGTGTGAGTGCGAGTGCGAGAGCACGAGAGTTGATGTTGAAAGCAGAAATAGGAAAAAATAGAACTATTTCAAGCCGAACATAACCACAGACACAACAAAGACAAGTGACGCCTCCGCTGGATGTGCAGCGAAGCGAGACAGAACAGATCTGTACTCTATATGTACAATATGTTGTATATTTTTTGTACAAATGTCCCATAGGCGAACGGATAACTTTGCATCTTCTATATTCACGCACACAGATTTTAATTGTAATTATCAATTAGCCTGGTTTAATTCGTTGGTTGGTCTTTCTGCTGCATTTTTAATTATTTTACTTGCACGAATCTCAATTAAAATTTATGCATGAATCTTGGAGTCTTGGAGAGAGACCAGAGAGTCAGTCAGTCAGTCTTGAGTCGAAGATACTTTTCGCAGTGCAAATTGCCAGCAATTGTTGTCAATTTAAAATTGAAAAGAAGTCAAATGTTGGGCTGAAGAATGCATGCAATATGTACGCTGATCTTTTTCACATATAGTATCCATACTTATGTGTGTATAGTATGTACATATGTATGGTACATGCTCTTATATGTACCATGTACAATGTACAGAGGGAATACTTACTTATATCAGAGCCCATCAAGTGGCGACTGCTATCTCCCTCTGCGTGGCAATTTTCACTTATCGCTGATGCTCTACATAACGAAAAAAGGTCTCTGTCGGCTTTATGGCGGCTCTACTTTGCTTGTGGGATAGCCAGAGGTGTACACCTGACTATCAGGAGGGGTGGGATGTGTGTACATATGTATATCATGTCTCAAGGTAATCAAGTCTGTTAAGACTGATCAAAGGCAATGAAAAAGAACGAACTTTTTGTGAATAATTTCTTCCATCTAAATGTCTTGTACAGATCTGAAAATGCCTGGATATTTGCATTGAGGAAGCGGAACAGAAACCCAGAAAGCGAAAGCGATTCACAGCCAGAGCCAGCGCCAGAGCCAGAGAATCCGTGTAATGGCCATCAATCAGGGGAAGTATAAGCCCACAATCTGTGCCATCGATGAGGTGGACGATCGCAGCTATAAGCTGCACAACAGCCAGGATGAGATCCGTGGCAAGAAGCAGCTGCAGCAGCAGCAGATCGAGGGCAGCGAAACGGCCCCACTGACGACGAATCAGCAGAAGCTGCACATGGATGAGGCGGGACTGACGCCCAAGGACTTGGAGGCGGCCCGACAGGAGGCACTCAACGAGGTCAGCGGGGGAGTGGCAGGCAGCGGCGGCAGGACACCCACAGCGAATACACCCAACTCGAACCATCCTTCGGCGAATGGCCTGAGAGGTGAGTGATCCATCATTGGCTTGAACTCATCTCATTTCATCACACATTTCATGTTCATCTCGCTTCCATCTCTTTTTCGTGCGCTATAAAGCCTTGCTGCTTCCAGGACGCCGCTCCTTTGATGCATTGATGAGCTTGTCGAGGAAACGAAGGATCCTGTATGTGACCACCGCCTGCCTGTGCGCCCTGCTGCTGATCATCATCATCATGCTGCTGGCCTTCTGGCCGGACGTGCCCTTCTATCTGCGCGCACCGCTCTGCATGGATCGGGAGTGTGTCGAGAGCAGCCGGCAGCTGCTCCTGTGGGCCAACACCTCGAAGAGTCCCTGCCACCAGACGTACGAGTGGGCGTGCGGCAACTTTGCCAGCGATTATGCCGACCACGATTACTTTGTGATCAAGCGCGGCGAATGGAACTACAAGACTTACAATGAGTATCAGGGTGAGGCTTTAGACTCTTCGACTCAACGTCCCCCAATAATCATTCATTCATGCAATGATTCATTCCTTTCCCGCAGAACTCAATGAACTGAATCGCTTCATTTCGATGCTGCCCAACTCTGCCGAAGGCTCCTACTCCGTGGAGTCCACCATCAGCAGTCTGTATCGCAGTTGCCGGGAGATCGATTCCCTCGACAAGAGCCAGTCGGATCTGCTGCTGAAGCGAGCCATTAAATCCGTGGGTGAGTCCCAAAAGTGCCGGATAGATCAGTGGATATATGTTGTATTTTGGTTGGATTCTTCTGTGTGTTTACATTTATTTCGGGGACTTTGTATGTACAAAAAAAAAAGGAGTTATCATTCTATTGGTTCGATTTGGCTTTCTACTTGCCATTGGGTGGCAGATAGGTGGCACTTTGGGCAACCTTGTGGCCGCCAGAGCTGCCACCGGACACAGTGGAGGTGTAGCCTCCGGCAGAGCCACCAGTGGAGGAGATGTAGCCACCAGCAGAGCCACCAGTGGAGGAGCTGCCGCCAGCAATGAACTGAGAGCTGCCACTGCTGGCAGAGCCCAGGGCAGCACCGCCATCCAGGATGCCGACCACAGACTGGGCAGGAGCCACGCCGCCATCGGTATGCTCCGAAGTGCCCTCGATCCTGTCGTATTCGGCTAAATGGAAGAAAAGAAACAGATGTTAAATTAAGGATTCATTCATCGGGGAAAGGGACGCCTGTGTGTCGTACCCTGAATCTGCTGCTGGGCATGAGACGCCTCCGCCTCCGTCTTGTACTTGATGAAGAAGACCTCCGGCTTGCTGGGCACTGTGGGTGCGGGTGTGGCAATGTCGTTGACCTCCAGCTGGTTGTCCTTCTTGGACAGCACATAGATAACGGTCTTCTCCTCCTTGGGGGCGTACTCGGCCGAGAGCTTCACATTGGCATTGCTCGAAGATGGGGCCTTGATGAACACCACGCGATAGTTCTTCTGTGGGCGACCGATCACCAGGTGCTTGGCCCGTTCCAGATTCTCGTGCTCCTCGGGTGCGGCGACGGTGAAGAACTGCTTGTGGATGATGGGCTCCTGGAAGCCGCGCTGCACCTCCTGCTCCTGCTGCTGCTGGTAGCTGGGTGCCTGGTAGCCCGAGAGGGCACCAAATCCGATGTTCGGGCTGGGACCGAAGCCGGTGAAGCCACCCGAGGAGCCGCCATAGTTGGAGGAGGAGGAGGCGGTGTGGCCGCCGCCAAAGTTCGAAGAGGAGGAGCCGCTGCCGTAGTTGCTGCCGCCGCCGCTGCTGAAGCCGCCGCCGCTGCTGAAACCGCTGTTGCCGCCGCTGCTGTAGCCGCCGCTGCCGCCAAAGTGTCCGCTAGCCTGAGGTGCGCTGGAGCTGCCCACGAGGGAGCCAACGCTGGCGCTCTGGAAGGCGCCCAGGGGTCCGTAGGAGGCCACAGAGCTCTGGGTGTTGCTGGGGGCACTCAGGAAGCCTCCTCCGACTCCGTGGGTACTCTGCGTCTGAGTGTGGGTCAGAGTGCCGGAGAGTCCGCTGCCATAGTTATAGCCCTGCTGGGGCTTGGCCTGGGCGAGGGCCATCAGAGTGCAAAGAGTCTGAAAGGGAGTAAGCAGAGACGGATCCTGTGGGTAATCCTTTGGGGTAGTCCGTTGGAAGCTCTTACCACAAATAGACGCATCTTGAGTGCTTTTCAGTTGTCTAGCTAATGATGCTGCCCGTCAATGATTTGTGGCCTTTTATACCCCCAAACGTACGGGTAACCCCGCTTAACCCCTAGCCTAGCATGCGAGTAATATCTCTGTTTTCCCTCTCTTCCTCCTCCACTGCTTCTACACTTTTTTTTCTATATCTTTTTCTCTCCTCTCCTCTCGCTGGCTGGCTGTTTAATTAATTGCTCAATTATTTGACTGTGTCTTGAATCGAACCTCTGACATTTGACTTGTTTGTTTGCCTCTCGTTCTCCCCCCTGCGACCGTCTCTTTCACGCCTCCTTTAATGTGACCTGTTGTGTGTTGATCTTGGCTTTGGCAGTAGATTTTTGGCTTTGGCTTTTGGCTTTGGCTATGGTTTTCCGTCTGCTTCTATCTGGCCATAAATCATATCGACTGCGATAGCGAATATTCCATCAATGGATGGATCAGTTTCCAGAGACAGACACACAGACACACGCAATTCGGCTGCATTTTTCGTGCGTCATTGGCATGCAATTTTTTGCATAGAAGTGTCATCCGATTGATTGATATCTATTTTATAATAATACATTATATGCATATCTATTGTTATACTCGCAGCTTAATTTAGTCAGCATTGAAGAACAAATAAGCTTGGGGCTGTCTCTCATAATCCGAAGTCTTAAAAGCATTGAGAAGTCGGAACATTTGCTTGCTCTAGGATACTCCATTAAGCCTTACAAAATATGCCCTAAAAAATGTTGTCCCTGGATTATTGGTAGAACTATACACATGTAAAATCTTTCTTTATCTGAAATCGAAATGCACAATAGCTTTCTTTCTTGTCATTCCGAATCACTGTGTCCGTTTGCTTATGGGATACTTGAACCCAAATGTGCACCAGGGGAACAGGAATGGAATCCTGTTTGTAAGGAGGGATGGGTACTTGCATGGGTATCCTTTTGTAGCACTTTCCCTGCCCATACTTTTACTTTCTTCAATCAATTCTTGTCCTTAAATGTATCGTTTATCATAGTTGTAATCGCTCAGGTTGGTGTTGATTTCCATATGGAGAATGTCTACCCAATCGCATGGACAATCAGTATCTCCGAAGTGATTATTTTACACACAAATCTTGATTGATGAATCCCCAATATGTTTGCTGTCTGCTCCAACATTGTTTGTAGTGTCTTTCTTTGGTGTATATTTTTCGGGGGTTTTTTTGTTGCTTAGAACAGAACAGAACCTGCTTCCGCCAGGAGGAGGAAGATCATTGCCTCTGGTTTGACGTACTAGGCTACCATTGTTAACAAGAATTTAATTATGTTTTGGAAGGCAGAGAGCATTGGGGTTATTATTTTTATTATTATTTGTGAGCTTGCCGAAGGCGCAGCGATTTAGTGGCATTGATTTTGCTTTTAAACAAGTCAAAAATCATCAAATATGATTTAAAAAATGAATTTTGTACGCTCATTGGTTGATTCCAATGAATCAATGAATTGCAGTATTTAATTGGATTAATTCTGTTGATAAAAAAGCACCAAACTGTTCCTCGCTCTCGAACGAGCTTCAATTCTCTTGGGCTTTGGTTTCCGCTTTGAAAATTTTGGAGTTTTTTCTTGTGTGTGTAACGAATTTCTGGAGGATCCACAAAGTTCAGGCATTTTGCTTAATTTTATTACATTTTACACACCGAATCGAGGAATACTCTATGCTACATAGTTTACTGGCGCTTCCCAGAGGAGGGCCTCCAGAAAGGAGTGGGCCAAGACCCGTCTCTAGTCCGCATAGAAATCCGGTTACCATCCCCAGGCACTGCTGAAGCCCGGAATGGGCTCCAGAACGCCATCCAGAGATCAATATTACAATACTTGGCCTTACTGCCAGACTGTAAGCCGGTAAAACTATGAACATGTTGTAATCAATCGATTTGTACGCTTGGCAGACGAGGCAACTGTTCCGCCTCCCCGAGGGTAGCCCAAAGAGATGCGTGCCTCTTTAATTATCTTGTGTCATGGTTTATTTTTAGTTGGGCGGGCTAACAGCAGAAATTCCACAGTAAACCCAAAGACAATAAAAACAGAGAAGAGAAAAAAATAGCAACAAAAAACGGAGATAAACCGAAAACGAAATTCCAATCGGCGTCGGCGATCGAACGGGCCAAAATATTTCAATATAATTGCCATAATTTGAATGCGTTTTGGGTTGGGCACTGGGCCCTGGGCATGCCCTCCTGCACGCATTTTGGCCACCTGGAAGGCGATGGTCCCAACCTGGTGGACAGCCAGGCAGACGGCTTAGAACCCGAATCTCCTATGTAGCTACAGGTGCGACCGCGACCTTGGGAATGGCCAGTGTTTGCATAAAATTTCTTCTTAATTCGCGTGGATTTGCTTTGTTTGGTTTTTGGCCAACTCCAAAGATTAATTGCTGCCAAATTGTTGCTGCTGCTGCCGCTGCTGCCAATCAAAAAAAGGTCGTCCAGTTGATGCCCAAACATGGTCGGGTCTCTGGTCTCCGGTCTCCGGCTCTTGGCTCTTGGCTCTGAAAAATCCTATTAATTAAATGCAAATGCAAATAAATCCAAAGAGGCGATAAACTGGCTTTGCGAAAAATCCGACAAATCATATAAAAAAATGCATTGCCGTTTCTGTTTCTGTTTCGGTTGCGACTTGCAAAATCTATGCAAATTTCTGTTTATCAGTTTTTGCGCTCAAAGCAATTTTAGGCGACACTTGGAAGACCCTTAAAAAAGTTCACAAATAATTGCAGTGGCATTTCAAATGCCCTACAAAAATAGTCTTTGAGAACATAAAAATCATTCAAAAATATTCCACATACAAAAATATATGCATAAATATTCTAGAAATGAATCGAAATTGTTTGCCTTTTTTCTCATAATTTAATAATATTTTAATAGTTGTATTAACTCTCGAAAATGTTCATTAAACATTTTTTAATATTTAATATTTGATACACAAAATGTCAATAAATTCTTTTAAATTTCTCAATGGTTTTTTTCGCCAGCCCTGATATGTTTCCTGATATTTCCACGTCCCCCCACCCAATATTTTTGGCAACGTGATATCTTCCAAAGTTACTTTCCACAGAACTTTCATTGGTGCCTGATGGCGGCGGGGTTCTATTCACTTTCACTCAGATTTAATTTCATTTTCATTGAGTTGTAACCGAATCCGACCATTAAGCCAAATTGGAGGCATCTCGTTTGGCACAGGGTCAAAGCACTTTTGCAGATACACACACACACATACATACATATGTACATATGTGTATGTTTGCAATTCGCAAATCAGATATCACGGAAAAAAAAGAAACCACAAAGTGTGCAAAAATTATACAACAAAATATAATTAAGAGACGTTTTTTTATTTACGCGTTCGCCAAGAGTTTTATGATAAATTTGTGTGTTTGTTTTTGCTGTGGATTTGTGGAAATGGCTTATCAATTATATGCAAATCGTGCGGAATATTCAACGATTTGCATTCAGTAGAGACGATTCACTGGCGCCACGAGCATGGACAGGGGCAAGGGCTGGTGCTGGGGCTGGGGCCTCTGATAATGATAGCCCCCGTTGCCATCAGTGGCCGATTGAGATGGGGGATCCTGGGTGGCGCTCAGGGCTCCGATCACGGACTGAACGGGGGCCACAAAGGGGGCCGCTATCTCAGTGTTGCCGCCCAGCTGGTCGTACTGCGTCTGAATCTCTCGCTGGGCGGCGGCTGCCTCCTCGTTCGTCTTGTACTTGATGAAGAAGATGTCGGGCTTCTGCTCGGCCGCCTGCTGCTGGGGCGCCACAATGTCCTCGGCCTGCAGCTCCTGCTGCTTCCTGGTGAGCACGTAGATCACAGTGCGCTCCTCCTGGGGCGCCAGCTCGGCCGTGTACTTCACGTGGTCGCTGGCGGGACTGGGGGCGCGTATGAAGATGACGCGGTAGTTCCGCCGTGGCTGTCCTATCACCAGGTGTTTGGTTCGTGACTGCAGCTCCTCGGGCTCCTCGGCCGCGGATATGGTGTAGAACTGTTTGGTTATGATGGGTTCCATAGCGATGGCAGGGGAGGTGGCTGGTGGCGGCAGATAGGAGCGCGATCCCTGGGCCTCGATCAGCCCGAGCCACGGCAGTAGGAGGAGACACCACAGGTTGAGCATTTGGCGGCTTTGAAAGCGAAACTGTAACTGTTCCACCCACTGCCAAAGTGGTTCACTTTTAAAAGAAATTTTCCAAGATCTAAGCGCGAGATTTGCCACAAAACCAATGAAAAACTGTGAAAATCTCAGACCTATTAGGAGATGGCCAAAAACAAAAGACTTGGGCAACGAACTCGAGTCTGAATCTCAAAATTAATTGTGCGTTAAAATGCTTTTAGTACCAAGAGTCGTCGCATACATAGACCATTTTTATATGTGGGAGTTGGTAGTTGGGAGTCTGGCCAAGCCAGGCCAGACCAGCGTGTTGTAAGGCCTGATCCAGGGGAACTATTTTGCGAAATTGACCCGATTTCTAGAGCTAAAGAAACTGCAACGTTTCCCAATCTAGAAATGTGCTCTTTAATCTTATTTGTATCGAATTAAATGCTCGCAATAGTTACCTTGAATAATCATTGGAATCATTGGAAATCTTGATTAACTAGCAGAAATAATTAATTACAATTTAATCCATAAAGTGGTATACGCATGTATAATCTTGATATAGCATTTCGTTATGCTCTGCACACATTTCGCTGGTAGTTTGCAGATCATTTATCATCTATCGTCCATCAAATGTGTGTGCGTGTGTGTGTGTGTTTTTGGGGGGGAGAATACACAGCGTTGCCTACCTGCAGGGGCAGCACTCAACGCCCGCGCCTTTTGACTAATGATCTCTTGGCCAAGTCTGTCTCCCTCCCTCTGTTACCATCTGCATTTTGGCTCATTTCGATGTCAGTTATTTGGCTCGCTCGATGGCTGGCCGGCTGGCTGGCTGGCAGCCTCGATGCTGATTAGTAGATTAATCTCAGTATTTCTTTGGGTTTCTTTATGTGTATTTTGTGTTTTTTTTTTTTTTGGCTCGATGTTGTCAACAACTCGAGTCAATTAAAATATCAACAATGGATCGAAAGAGTGGTAGGCCATGCCTTCCTCTGGCTCTGACTCTGACTCTAACTCTTACTTGGACTGTGCTCTGTCTTTGGAACTGGTTCGATTCGACTCGACTCGATTCGGTTCGGTTGTGTGTGCATTCGATTTGCATAAATTGACGCGTAATTCCCACACTTTCATGTCGCATTTAAGCAAAATGGTCCAGCTAATTTGATTTATATCCCGTTTTATTAAGAAAAATTGTGGCCATATCGATACCGATACCGAGAGATATGACCATATACAGAGCAGAGAGCAAAGAAGTGGTGGGAGGGCGGGAGGGGGGGGCCTCCTCTACAATCGACAAGATGAAGATGTTGCCAGCAGCCACTCAGCTTTATCTGGTTGTGCGTATATGTCTCTGTGTGTGTGTGTGAAGGTTTTGTAGCAAAGAAAATGAAAAGAGAAGTGTATCCTTCTTATGAGTACTATGTATCGGTAAACTATCCTGAAACTATCGGTAAACTATGCTGCAACTTTTGGCAAACTGTCCAAAAAGAATCGGTAAACTATCCTGAAACTGTAACTAGTATAGTATTTCCAATCGTACAGCATTTTTGATAGAATATATGGAATTTTGATATAGACTAGATTGGAGTCAACTTTGGAAATCACAGTGTGCGACTAAGGGAATGCTTTTGGGCCAGGCTGAGTAGATCTCAGGACCGTATTTACGATAGTATTTGCACTTTGGGCACTTGGATAATTTTCACATTACATTTTGTAGTTATTTAATTTCGATATGCCTGGACATTGATTTAGGGAATATTTTAATTGATACTTCCCCCTCCATTTACCCAGATCCGATCAAATCTGGCTCAAATGAGATGGCGCTTCCTCCCTGCTCCACGCGTTGAGTTTATTCAGCGTCAGTTTAATGGCCCAATCAAACCCACAGAAAAAAGGGGGCAGAAAAAAGCCCTGGCCAAAAGAAATACCTATATATACATATATCTACATATATGTATATATATGTATATCTTTGTATGTATATACAATTTTACTATTTAATTAAATTTGATGAGCTTATTTTGATTTCTCACTTCATTTAAGCTCATTTCTGTTGGAAATTTTGACAGCACAGCAGCTCTGGGACCGGACGGACGGTCATTGTCATTGTGGTCGTTGGTTTCAGTTCGATTTTGAATCCGATTCCGATTTGGATTTGGATTCAGATTCGGATGTGTTACGAGTATGCTTGGTTCGGTTCGGTTTGGTGGGGTTTTGGACCGACTCTGATTTGAATATCGAAAGAAAAAACAAGGCCCAAATGTTACTGTTTTTGTACTTTGACTTTGACTTTGAGATTGAGATGGAGATGGATTTCATGGAGCGGCGCTTGGGCAATCTATTTTGTAGGATTTGTTGCCCTTGGGCAACCCCAGATCCAGATCTTTCTAGACTTTTTCTTCTTTAAATATAAACTTTATTGAGACAACAAAAACAAAAAATACAAAAAAAAAACATTAACGTGACATTTTTCTTAAAATTATGCAACACTGAACAAATGGCTTGGGGTGGGGGGAAGTTGTGGGATCTGTGGTGGGGGAGGCGGTGCGTGTGCGGGTGCGTATGCGCGTGCGGGTGGTGGCTGGTCGGGTGGGTGGGTGGTGGAGGGTGCGATTAATGCTTCAGCAGACTGGGCAGATACTGGGCACTGGGCGACAGGCTGCTGTTGGGTCCGCTCGACGGCCGGTTGGCGATCTGGCGGTAGTTGTAGCTGCCATCGGGATTGAGGCCATCCAGGCTGCCGATCACCGAGGTGATGGGGGCATTGTTGTCCTCCTGGTACTCGTTGGTGCCGCCCAGCTTGTCGTACTGTCCCTGGATCTCGTGCTGGGCCTGCTTCGCCTCGTCGTCGGTCTTGTACTTGATGAAGAAGACCTCCGGCTTGCTGGGCTGCGTGGGCGCCGGTGTGGCAATGTCGCTGGCATCCAGATCGTTGTCCTTCTTGGACAGCACATAGATGACGGTCTTCTCCTCCTGCGGCGCAAACTCGGCCGAATACTTCACATTGGCATTGTCGCCGGCCGGGGCCTTGATGAACACCACGCGGTAGTTCTTCTGTGGGCGTCCCAGAACCAGATGCTTCACCTTGCCATCGTTGCTGTGATCCTCGGGCGCTGACACCAGATAGAATTTCTTGTTGATGATGGGCGCCTGTGTGGTGCTGGCCGGGGGCAGGTACTTGTCGCCACCGCGATGGGGCTGGATGGCCACCAGGCCGCCGCCAATGCCGCCGATGCTGCCGCTGCCGCCGCCTCCGATGAGGTGACCGCCACCGCCGCCGCTGCTGCCTCCAACAAAGATGTCCGAGGGTCCGGAACCGGGCTGCTCATAACCGTACTGGGGACGGGCCTGGGCCAGAGCCAGCAGGGCCAGGCAGCTGATGAGAAGTGGACGAACGAACATGACTGGGCTTCTGTTGGGTAATCCTTAGATATCCTTGGGGCGACTGACTGACTGACAAGTGATCGTTGTGCTTGGTGGTTGCTTCGTTGACGAATTGCTGCGAGGCAATGGTTGCATTTGAGGCCGCTCCACTTGGGTTATATATGCTCCGACCGCCCTATGCTTGGGGCTTGGTCTGGGGCTCTGCTCTGCTCTGTCGGCGTCAACGTCAGTTTATGCAAATTTGATGGCATCTCTCAATGCTCAATGCTTAATGCTCTATGCCCGAGCCTATGCTCTAGGTTTCAGTTTCAGTTTCAGTCTCGGATCGGATCGGATTGGTCTTCTGCAGCATTCAGCATTCACTGCTCAGTGGTTCAGTGATTCAGTGATTCAGTCTTTAGTCTGACCTAAAATTTATTCAAATTAGAACGATCGCTGCTTGGTCGGTCTTGTATCTCACAGATGCGCTTTATTCGGGCTCTGAATCTAACTTAGCCATGGTTTACATTCGCTGGACACCACTCCACCTCCACCTCCCCTACCACCTCTCAAAAAAAGTCTTCTTTTGGTATTTCTTTTTGCCATCTGGCTCTGGCATTGAACTTGACTCGGCGTTCGCCTTGGGAAAACTCACAATGGATTAGCAAATATCTAAATATATATCTTCATATTCGCATCTAAATACTTAGTTGTATATGTATGAAAAAAGTATTGTGTCTGTGTGTGTGTGTGTGTGTCCATAGGCCTGTCTTTCGCCGGGAATGTATCTCATTAAACGGCACCTCAAACGATGATGATCGCCGTGATCATGATGCTTCAAAAGGCGGCATCAATCTCTAGGGCCCGAAACAAGTTTTTGGGGTTTTTTCTCCTTCTGATTTGTGGCTGGCCCATTCGCTCGTCAATTAATTTGCAAATATCTATAACAGTTGAAACATCAATGAATATTTATTTCCAGAAATTATAAATGTTTGGACATTAAGAAATCATTGCTGACAAATTTGTGGGCCAGACTTTTCGTGTAGAATATAACAATTCAAGGAATCGATGGGACATTCAAAATATACTTATTAATTTTACACGTTGATACGAAATACGATTTTTATTTCCTTGCCAGAAATATAATATGTCTTTCTTTTGCAGCAATTGGCTATCCATGCTTTTCCTTAATCCATAAATGTATTATATTTTGTCTTTGCATTAAATACAATTTCTTTCAGGTTTCAACTACAAAATACACACAAATCTGCCTTCAGTTGGGCTTTTTTTCTGGTCCAATTCGACTTCTTTTTGGTTCGATTAGCGGAATTTCCCAGCATAGTGGGTCACCATAAATGGTGGTGACCCCAACCGAATCAATCGATGACTCAGAGTGCGGCATACAGCCATAGAGCCATAGAGAGACAGACATTCACCGGCGGCGGCCGCCTTGGAGGTCCGGTCGGGTCGCCTTGGAGAGTTGGATGGGCGGGCTATAGATATACATACGTAAATCGTAAATATTGGCAAATAAACCCATAAAACATAATTCGAGTGGACTGGCAAATGTAGAAGCAGGCAAGAGCCAAAGATTGTGAATTTGAATAATACCTTTGAATGGATTTATGGGCTGGAGATTGATGACAGAACATAAACGAATAAAACTGATTGACAATTTCGGCAACAATACGGATTATCAATGCTATATACTCGTCCGATAATGATGAATGTTGAATGATGAATGCTGAATACCGAATGCCGAATGCCCCCCAACGAGAAGAGAGAGAAAGAGAATGGTGCGACGGTAATGGATGGTAATGCATTCTGAGCTGAGATTTGGAGCTTCACTAATTTAGCTATTAGCAGATGAGTCGCAGACCACAGATCACAGATCGCATTTCGTATATCGCATATGGATTATGGAAAACTGAACAAAATGATAATTATCAATTAGGCATTCCATATTTATAACTTGGCATCTCTGTCTCTCTCGCTCTCTCTCCCTGCGCTCCGAACCGTTCCGATCCGATCGCTTGCTGTGCTGAAAATTTATGTAACATTTTATTGATGATGACAGTAATAGAAATCGAATCGAGGGACAAATCGGTTCGCTCGAATCAGAAGATCTACCACACCGAATTAGTATCCAGTATCTGAGATCTGCGATCTGGTATCTCTATCTCAATCTGTATCTGCATCTGTGTCTGTACCTGTTTCAGTTTCGATTTGAAAACTTGAGTTCGTTCGTTCGTTCGGCTACCGTCCGTCGCAACGTTTTATTTAGTAGGTGTGATTATCTTTATGCTAAAGAAGAGCCGCCCCATTGATATGCAGATCTCGAGATCTGGCCAGCACGATACATACATACGCAACGGTGAAAAGATACGATACACCCCACAAGCAGATACCACCAGATAGCAGATAGCAGATAGCACATCCATCCATCGGGCGTTGTAATTGATAATAAATTTGTTGGCGCCGGGCACTCTGTCTGCGGGGCGTGGCCACAGTCACCAGTCGTTCCGCCAGACAAAGGCCCGAAAAAATTCATTAAAATATATATACTGCCCATATATGGGTATATTTAACTAATTTTTTATTTAATACTCTGAGGTATTTTAATGCGCGCGACTTGCATTGGCATTGGCCGACCTTGGCGGGCTTGCATATCAATTCCGAGTTTGAGTTTCTTTAACTCTAAGTCGCTAATTTATTTACCTATGACTATGACTATGACTATACCTATACCTTCCGAGTGATATTCGATTCGAATCGAGTCGAGTTGGCCTGCTGCGGTTGGCCAGTTGGCCAGCTCGGGTCTCTGATCGGGCCTGAACAATTATGAGCGGCTTGCCAAATAGTCGCTTGGGTAGCAGCAGGAGGAGGTGGAGCAGGCCACTCTTTGGGCTTTCCCATTATGCAAGTTACAGGTGGTTTAACGGGTCGGAATTTTTATTCGGATGATTGTATTGGATCAAACCCTCTAGTTCTGTTTACCGCCCCTCAGAGCTCTGAGACTGACAATTGAACATCCGCCTTTCTTACATTTTTTGAATGCCTATACGAACGCTTAAGTTTTATTAAAAAAAAATAATAAAATATACAAAAATTATACAGAATTAATGCCGAAAGGTGAATCTAAATCGAAAATCGCAAAAGTTTCCTCAACGGAATTCTGGCCAAATCCAATCTGGCTAGAATCCTGAGTAGTGTGGGGAGGGGGTGTCCTGGCAGTGTATATGTGTGCGTGCGTGCGTGCGTGTGTGGGTGGATGGGAAGTGGTGGGGGATATCTACTTGCGCACTGGCTTCGCGGGCAGATAGGTGGCCTGGGCATTGGAGCCGCTGAAGGTGCTGATCACCTGACGCTGGCTGCCTTCGGCATCGAAGCCCACATTGTTGTAGCTGGCATCCGCGTTGGGCACACCGCCAGTGCCGACAATGTTGAGGCTGCCGCTGGCATCGGTGACCACGCCGGAGGCACCGTTGTCGCCCAGGCTTCCAATGACCGATGAGACGGGGATGATGCCCTCGTTGCTGGTCTCAGAGGCACCGCCCAAAGCATCATAGTTGGCTGTGGCGAGAAAGAGAGACGGAATTCGGTTCAGGATATGATCATTTGGGAGGCAGACGATGTCCTTGTGAATGGACACTCACCCTGAATGGTCTGCTGGGCATGGGCCGCCTCCTGGGGCGTCTTGTACTTGACAAAGAAGACCTCGGGCTTGTTGGCCACCGGACGCTGTGTGACGACCTCGGCGCTGACATCCAGAGCATTCGACTTCTTGGACAGCACATAGATGGCGGTCTTCTCCTCGACGGGTGCGACATTGGCAATGATCTTGGCCTTGCTGGTGGTCGATGTGGGGGCGTTGATGAACACCACGCGGTAGTTCTTCTGGGGCCTGCCCACGTTCACGTAGCGGACGATCTGCTGCTCGTCATGGTCCTCGGGGGCGCTGTGGATGTAGAAGTGCTTGCTGACCTGCGCGGGCTGGAAGTTGGCCAGGTGGCTGATGTACGACTCCTGCTCGTTATAGTTGATGGTGGGGCCGGGCTGGAGACCCTGCAGTCCGATGCTGTCACTGGCCGAGGAGGATTCGGCACCGCCGACCTGGTAGCCAAAGGACCCGGACGAGGAGGAGGGAGCGAAGCCAGTTGAACCGATCGAACCAGTCAGCTGGCCAATGGCGGGAGACGAGCTGAAGTAGTTGGTGCCGGCGGCCGTGGGCTGGTAGGAGGTGCCCACAGCCAGGGGCGTGCTCACCACAGAGCTGGGCACGTTGCCGTTGTAGCCACCAGCCTGGTAGCGGTAGCCCAGGTGGGACACGTCCGGACGGGGAGCGGCCAGCGAACCGCCGATAACCGCCAGGCAGGCCAAGACCTGCAATCAGATCAGTAGGAGGTTAAGGTTGAGTGGCGGTGCTCCCACTGGATGGATATGGGTATCCTTTTTTGGGGGTCAGAGTACTCACCACAAACTGATTCATGCTTTCGACTGGAGGAGGGAGAAGTGAAAGATGGGAGACAACACGGACAACTGTTGCTCTGGAGCTGCTGCACTGGATTGATGCGTTGTCCGTATCAAACTGTCACCTTTTATACCAGCCGGTGGCCAACGGGGCCTTTAATTGAAGTTAATTAAAGTGGTTTGCAATAAATCGTTAAAAAACTATAACACCCAGCAGCCAGCCAAGATGAGCAGCCAGCCAACCAGCCCTCCGAGTCCAGTCTCAAAAATGTCCAAATCCAAGCACCCATATAATAACTACAAAATCCGGCTAGCACCATTGGCACCGCTAGTACCGCCCGTGCCCGTACCCGTACCCGTACCTTCTCCAGTTTTCTTGTTTTCGGGGTTTTTTTCTTGTTCCCCCACCGATCGATCGAGCAATCGATCGACCCATCGATCCATCGATCGTCCCGAAGTGCTAATTGCTGATGTAAACAGACGGCAGCCCAAGACACAATCAATTTCTATGTCTTTGACGGGTCTGACGGTGCTGCGATGTCATCAGCTGAATGATGAAACTTGCGAGGAAGCCAAAAAGCGAGGAATTCGGTAGCCAAAAGCCAAAAGCCAAATGATATCCACACAGAATTCATTAGAGATATGATAAGAGGGTACTCAGTACTCATTACTCAGTACTCATGGTTCTTGATTAGTGCAAAATGAATGCAATATATCATTCAGGCTAGCATAATATTCACTTTATTCACTGTATTGTCTCTCGAATCTGGGGAACAGATCTTGCAACAGTCTGCCTTTTCATCATTTTCGTTTTGAACTTAAGAAACAAACTCCGTTTAGATCAAACAATGAAAAATATGCCTGGATTGAGTTTCTTTAAGAATAGAATATTGCTTATGAAGAATAAAATATCTGTATTGGGAATCAGGATCGACTTTTTTTGCATCCTTTCAAGAATGGACAACCCTGAGCTGCTGAACTGCTTGAGGCATATTAACCTATATAAAAATCTATAATATATGCACTTGTATCGGTCAGATCTAGAGAGTATTCCCTAGTTTGCTATTCCTCTGCTATATTTCACCATTTGTATTGTTTTATAATAGATATTTCTTTTTTTTTATAATTTATGATTGCAAGAGAAGACGGGACTGAGCGCCCTGAAATTTTCAAGCAGCCAAACATTTTAGCGCTTTTAATGGCCATAAACCGATATAGATATCGATTCACACAATATATATACATATGTATATGTATATGCTATAAAATATATGTATGTATGTATGCTATAGTATATGCAACTAATTCTTTTGTATTGGCGAATTTCATGTGTGTTTTTGGGAATTTGGGAATCTTCGATTAGCGTAGAATCGTGTCCCGGGGGTTTTCCAACCATACATATAATAGTGGCCGCACCGCTACTAACTAATTGACCCGACTAACCCGAACTGGCCACCGCATGATACTAATTGATAACTCTTCCCTCTCTCCTCCCCCCTCCCCCCCTAGATGGCTGGCAACTGTTTCGGGACGCGAATCGTTTGCAGTACTGGGAGTACAAGCGGGCCCTGGTGCATCTGCAGGCAAAGTACGGAATCTTTCCCTACTATCGCATCAGTGTGGAGAACGGCTATAGCAATCCCCATGACTATGTGATTACGATCGACGAGGGTCAGATTGGATTGCCGGACAAGTACTTCTACGGCACCGATGCCGACGAGGAGGTCGTCAAGGGCTATAAGCTGCTGCTCCGGGACTTTGCCATCAATATGGGTGAGATTCAGTAGATGCAGTAAAACACCCGAAAATTGTTCTCGTTGTTAATGTTTAAGGTATTTTCTTTAATAGGGATTGTGTCACGCGAGGCGGATCTGTTTGCCGATGATATTTTCCACTACGAGCGCCGGATTGTCAATCACATTGAGGACGCCAAGGCTGGTGGGGATCGACAGTTGAACCGACTGATGCGTCTGGCCGATCTGAAGACCAAGGCTCCCTCTGTAAGCGCATTCCTTCGACTGATGAAAGCTCTTGCTATTACGCCGTTATCTCCTTTTAGCTGCCAATTTTTGAGTCGCTTCAGGCCATATTTCCGAATACCAAAATCACCGAAGACACTGAGGTCTTGGTGAGGGATGTGGAGGTCTTGCATTCCCTCTCGGAACTGCTTTCCACCTCGGACAAAAAGTGAGTGTTTGAGAGAGCATTGAGAGCATTGATGATTGAGATAATCTCTATTCTGGCAGACCCATCAACAACTTTATCATTTGGTCGCTGGCCCATAAAATGCTGCCACATCTGTCCAAGGAGTACCGCACGCTGGCGGAGCACTTTGATCATGCCGTCTATGGGCGGACGGCCAGCTACCCGCGGTGGCTCATCTGCAGCCGGGTGGTGCGTGACTGGCTGCCGTTTGCCGTGGAGGCACTGCAGCAGCAGCCGCCCCAGAAGCAGTTCGAAAGGACGTCCACCCCTCAAGGCTCTAGCATGAACAAAACGCACGCCAACGAGGAGTACTTGCGCCTGATGTTCTACAGTCTGCGCAACCAGCTGCAGGACTCGCTGGAGCAGGCCAGCTGGCTGGAGGGCGCCGCCAGGCAGTTCCTCAAGAAGAAGCTGGACGAGATGCGGCTGCAGTTCGGAATACCCGGCGAGGTGCTCGACCAGCCCAACTACCTCAAGGACTACTACAACGATCTGATGCTGAACAATCTGTACTTTGTGGAGCATCTGGAGTCCATGTGGACGTTCCGACGCACTCGCCTGGAGAAGAAGCTGAAGCCGCTTGGCATGCTGGATGTGTATGTGTTGCATAGCTGGAGCGGAGCAGGGGCTTTCTAACTTTCTAACACTTTCTCTCTCGCGATCTCTCCATCATCGTCCACAGCATTGTTTCCGAGATGTACACAAGGGACAATCCGCAGGCCATTGCCTACTCTAACAAATTGAACATGCTGCTGGTGTCGAGGGTCCTGATCAGCTCCACCTACTACGATTATCGCTATCCAGTGTAAGTGAACCTCCTCCACCCCTCATATGCAGCTCTTTTTCATGGTTTCTCTCCCTCTCTCTCTCTCTGTCTGTCTCTGTCTTTTTCCTGCAGAGCTGTAAATTTTGCCCGCATCGGGACGGACATTTTGGAGGCTCTGATTGAGAACTTCTCGACATTCCTGCTGCAGTTCAATGCCCAGAGCTCGGACCTGGGCGACGCTGTGCCCGAGATCCAGTATGCCCAGCCGGATGTCAATTGCCTGGCCGCCGGACAGCCGCCCCGCCTCACCCATGAGCTCAATGAGCTGTCGAGCACGGCCCTCAAGAGCTTCCATGTGACCCTGAGTGCGGCCAGGACGGCAGCGAGGGCCCTGAGCAGCTTTGTGACGGCCATCGATGCGGGCAGCGCCATCCAGGGGTCGGGCATCGATCAGGTGAACACCTACGAGGCCCTGGGGCTGACGCGGCGCCTCAGAGTGCCCGGTCTACGGTCGTTCAACGAGAACGAGCTCTTCACTTTGGCCTACATGCAGCAGCATTGCAGTACAACCATAGCAGACAAGGACTATGCCAGGATCAAGCCGCATGTGGAAAGCCAGCTGGCCGAAAGATATCTGTATGCGACGAACAACTACCCTCCTCCATCTCCTCCCCCCTCTCTTGAATAGTCTCTTATGAGTTGTTTGTTTTGTCTTCCAGATTCAATGCCACCTGGCAGCACATACAGTTCCTGCCACGATCCACCAACTGCGCCGTGTCCGAGTCGAGCTGCTCAAACCTGCTCTGAAATCCATTCGATCATCCCCAGGGACCCAGCGACTGTGGATGATTTTGTACAATTCCTTAGCTCCAACAAAAAACAACTATTTATTGTACTTTTTTTTATATTCCCACACATTGCCAGAGACCCACCCACCCACACACACACACACATACACACAGAGAATCGCCTTAGATGTAGCCTAGAGTGTAAGCTAATTAGTTTTAACTACGAAGGATTAGACTTAACATTGACTAGCCACTGTTGACATCACCTCCAGAGACCCCCTCCCACATCCAAAAGCACATCCAAAACATACTTACAGACATATGTACATACATATGTATGTATGTACACTCTTCAAGCCACTTACTGTACTCGCAACAACAGGAAAGCGCAAAGGTTTTCAAGTTCAGAGTAATTTGGATTAAGTACGAACCTATTCAATAATTTAGTCTAGGGCGTAAACTAAACATAGTTAGTTGCTAAGCGCATTTTGCATGCATAATTACCCATACCCCCCGCTCCCCTCCCCCGTGTATAGATTGATGAATTTAACATTTGATACGAGCTTCTTCAGAACAATTAAAGCGAGAATTACTTTTCAAAGTACTTTGAATGAAAGTATTTGGAGACTTGATAAGCGTACTATAAAATATGTCTGATTAATGTATACGAACTGAGTTTGCAGGCAAAATCGAATCAAAATTGTTTCTTTTGGCTTAAGCGGTTGAACTCTGCAGCCGTTCGATCAACTGTTGCCTACTTTTAGGCTTTATGCGAAAGTGGAACCAAACAAGAAGAAGAAATCCGAGTGTCGAGTGAACGAAGCCATAGAGAATTTAATTACATTTCAAGAAACAAATTTTAAGCTATACGATTATTGGCTAAACCAGAATTTTAGATTACTTTCAATTTACTTTGGATTAATGCTTAGATTAGTCCCAGCGAGTACTGTCTGTACTGTACCGAAAAGTGTGCGGAGCTCAGGCTTCGCTCATACTTTGAGCATACGTACGTAATCGGAAGCCAGCAGTGGAGAGGCGGTTCCTCTATGCCTCCTCAAAATCTTCTTTGCCGCCGGGCATACGGCTATTCATTGCGGCCAGCACGTCATCCAACAACTCCAAGCTGCACCTCGTGGCCACTCTGGAAGAAGAAAAACAACCAAAAGCCAGCTTGAATATAGAGGCAGAACTAATCCTAGATATCATACCTTGCCATGTTCTTCCAGGGTGTCGAGCTTCGGCGGTTTTTGTAGAGGCCACAGGCCTGAGCGCATACCTGGAACTTGTACCGCCGCTTGTGGAGCTCGTTCAGGGTATTAGCATTTGTCTTGGGCAAGGATCGCTTGGAAAACTGTGAGGGTTGATTGCTCTTCTGGCGAAGGGATGAAGGTAGAGTGTCCTCAGTTTCATCCATGCTCTCAGGAAAGATCATGGCTTGAGAATGTAGCCGGAATCGATTCCGCTGGTCGAGGAGCTCGATCAGTGGATCAACATCTGGCTTGACCATGGAACGCTGGGGTAAGTGTGAGGGATAGCATCCCGGGATAGATTCCATCAATTGATCATCGCTCCCAGGATATACCTCGGCTTCAGATTGTAGCTGATATTGATTCTGCTCGTTCAAGGGATCAAATTCTGTTCCGGCCATGGATCGTTGGGCGATATGTGAGTTTTGATAGCCCCCATGAGGAACGGTCCAGAGCGGACAGTCCTCGTTTTCAGGAAGAACTTCGTCGAACTTCCTGCCGGGTGATTCCTCTTCTCGACGTTGCTTCTTGAGGGTTCTAGTCAGCTCCTTCTTGAGATGGTGTTGCCGCCGTCTCTCTCGGCATTCGCTCACCAGCTGCTTATGCTGGTCCAGCTCGGCCCGCTCCCGCATGGCCTGCTGCTGGCGCTCGTTGAGCGGCTGCGGATCAGCTGCTTCCAGCTTTTGTTGGTGACGCTTGAGCTCCTCCTCCATGTAGTTTAGCACCATCTGCTCGTCCTTGAGCTCCTCCTCCAAGGTGCGCGAAAGGAGCATCTGACCAGTGGGACTGCGGAGTATCTTTGCCTCCTTGAAGCGCTCATCGTCGGTTCGGAGTTGGTGAGGCAGCTCCTGGCTGCATCCAGACGCATTCAAGTAGTGATTCTCTGTCCAGATCTTTTGGGTATACGGGCACTCGTTCAGGCTGAGGGGTCTAGCAGGTGGAGACGGACACACAGAAGGGGTAGATACATTTATAGAGTTGAGTAATTGCATCAGCCTGGGATTCAGCCTGGGAGCCAGTTCCTATTAAGTTTCATATGGACTGCCGACACGCAACCTTTCTTACCCCTCAGAGAATTGCACACGCGGCCCACGCACAGCCCTGCCCCCCCGGACCCACTACTCATCACCACACTGACAGAGGGGGGCAAAGCAGAAGACCCAAGGCCAATGCCAGAAATAGGAAAACGGTAAAAAATCATGGGAAAGCGTCATCAGCTATTTTGAATACCCTGAAGACTGGAAAGGGGGAGAACCCAAATATGTCGAAGCTTTTCGTCAACTGGAAAACGACCAAGTGTACAGTGGACAGATTTGTCCACGTCCAAAAATTAAGATGAGGATACAAGCAAACCTCAAAATGTTGATCTTACAACACTTAACATTAGAATATTCGACTTTTATCAACATTGCATGGCTCTACGAGTATCCTATTCTCTATGGAAGAGTATATCCTATGTCAAGACTGTAGATCCTTCCCCTTTGCACGGTCACAACCTTCATGGCTTAGCTTATGCAACACGTTTGCCACAAAGTGTATGATAACGCGATTCATTCATTCGTTTGTTATGTATTAATACGCCTGGGGGCTGTGGCTGGGGTCTGGGTCACTGGGGTTAAGGTTGCGACTGTTCTCGACTTTGTTCGCAGCTACACCCCTTCTCCAACCCACCCTCATCCAACCCCTCCAATCACAATGATAGCGCACGTAAATAATATGACACAATCAAATTGGGAAATGGAGAGGCCAAAAACCGTAGAAGAACTAATTAATAAACACCGCCAAAAAACAGTGATGAGGCAACCTCTGCAGCCAGAGAGTGGGATGGATATAGATATGGATAGAGAGAGATATGGTGAGAGGGTCTCCGGGCAGCGGCAGTTCTTTCGCAGCCCGCTAAATGGCAGCGCTAAAATTTATTGATCAAACAAATAAAGCGCATCAGCAACAAAAAGCGTGTCTAAAAAATAGAAGAAGAAAAGAAGAACCCACAAATGACGAAGTCAAGTTATCCAAAACTGAGTCCAAGGAAGTGGTAGCTAGCGGCAGGAGGGGGTATCGTGGAGCCTACCGATTTATAGGTTATCGAAAGGGCACAGCCAGAGCCAAAACCAGAGTAAGGGTTAAGGTAAATCTGATAGCCATATGACATATGACACCAATACTATTTTGATAGTGCTAGAGTAGAGCCGCGGCCTTTGCCGTGTTTTGTACAGTCCAGTAGACATGATTACTCTCTATGATACTGACATCTTCTATATTTTGGATACCACAGGACTCTGCATATTCAATTTGGTTTCTACAAGATGAGATGTGATCTGGCTGTAACCTTCATTCTGACGAATCTAATACACTCCCTTATACTCTTTCGATTGATGGGTACACAAAGTTGTAGAAGCAGTTGGTTCATGAAAGAGACTAGGAAAACTGCGATACGTCCAAATATCTTTGGGACATGGTCTTCTAGCATATCGCAATACAATTTTATGGAAAATTGATAATATTAATAAGCAGGTGGTATTATATTATTTACTACCCAAGCTTCTGAAAAGTATCAAATTTTATCGCAAGACAATTTGACGTGTTGATATCAATAGCAATGATGTTGGGGTTTTTGTTTCGCTTCCCCAAACTCACACTTTGAACTATCCCAGCCGCGAAGGAGACTCTAACGTCGGTAGTGTTTCCGTCCGGATGGATTCTACAGATACGATATACAGAGTACATATGTATATACGAGTATGTGTACATGTAGCTTAAGGCTGTTACTTTTATTTTAATTATTAAATAGACGTGTCTCCTTCTTTATGCGAAACCCCAACCAGTTGGGCTGTCGTGGAGCTGTGCCATAAATTGTTGGCAAAAAATATGTATGTACTCGTATGTACATATGTATAACGCAAATTCCAATTGCAAACAGTTGGCGATTAGCACACGACGATCGAAGCATTTGATTACGAAAGTTCTTCGTATCAGCGAAAAAGACCAAACTGCAAAAAGAACAAAAACAACAGGAAAGGTTGCACTGAAGAGGTGAGACTACGGCACGGAAGGGCACGACACTGCACGGCGTGTGGGTTAGGCCGTAGTGAACCCGGCGATGACCTAATATGCTGTCCCCCATATAGGGCATGCACGCAGAAGCGGCCCTGAACCTGTTATTCAGCGCCGCCGCCGCCGCCGCCGCCGCCGTCGCCGCCGCCTATCCGGCAACAGTTAGATAGTGGAGTGGCCTAAGCCTCGAGGCAGGGCATGTCAGCTGTCCGGACAACCCTAACCTGCAGTTGGCAGAGCGACAGATGGGTGAACAGGCAGAGGGAGTGGAAGAGGGTGCCGGTTAGAGAGAGAGAGAGAGGGGCCCCAGTCGGTAGTAAATATTTCTAATCGCCGCCAAAGGGCGACAAACAAAAACGAATAGCAAGAAAATGGAAAACAAAACCAAAACAACAGAGGAAGAGTAGCTGCGGGAGTCGAAGCTTTTGATACACTTGGCAGAACCATCCATCGCACACAAAGTATGGATGTGTAAGAGTTCTACTGATATCTGAAATACACCGACAGGACACGGACTACATCCACTCGCCCGTTGAGGCTGCGCAAGAATGTGTTTGGGCTATGTGGAGCACATGAAATCGGAAATCTTTCCATCTAAACCATGATACCCCCAGCAAGGGTATTTCAAGCAGTAGCGGCAGCAGAAGCAGCAGTGGTTTTTTTTTTGCCAACGCCAACGCCAGCGCCTGGCACCGGCAGAGGTGAGTGAGTAACTCCCAAGCAGCGGGGCTGCGGCTACGATGGCGTCAGCGCAGCATTGCCAGCTGACGAACTGGAGAGTGGAGAACAGAGTGCGGCCAGGCCTCTCTCCTTCGCCTCGCTCGCTCGCTCGCTCGCAGCTGAGGTCGACGATGACATCATTTTGGATTCACAGTTTGCCGTCGCTGTCGCTGCCACTGCCACTGTCGATGGCGCTGCCGCTACCTCTGCTGCCGTGTGTTTGCTGTTCCTGCCCGACCCCTGTACTATATAGTACACAGAGAGAGAGAGAGAGAGAGAGAGGGAGAGTAATACTCACAGCATCTGGAGCATCGTCAGCTTGGGCTCCTTGGAGGAATCTCCCAGGGAAGGCCGCAGCAATTCCACTATGCCATTGTCGTGCTGCTCGGCCCGCGATATCAGCTCCAGCAGGGCATCCCGCTTGGCCGACGGCAGCAGCTGCGGATTGCAGGCCAATGGCACCAGGTGTCGGATCTGCTCCCCCTCCTCTGCATCATTATCCTTGAAGCGGGCACTGAGCGTGGGCGATGCGGCCGGCGCTGGCGGGTGTTTACTCATCTGGCGGCGAACGCCCTTCGAGCACCTGGATCCGTTCCGGGCTCTCGATCGGCAGGCACGCGTGCTCGGATGCAGGGAAGATGCTAAGTAGCTCTCCCGCTCGATTCCGGAGAGCAGAATCTCCAGCTGCTGGTGGGCCTGGGCCATGGCCTTGTTCTCCGGCGCATAGGGCGGCGCCAGGGGATTCGAGCTGCAGCGCATTGTCGAGTCCACCTTGGTGGCCTTACGGACTGCACCGGTCCTCGGCCGCAGCCTGCCCTTGGCCCCCTGGCCGGCAGTAGGCGACGGCTCCGTGCAGGTCCGTCCGAAGGCCGAACGGGTTGAGGACACTGGCATTCGGTTTCTGGCCTTCCCACAGCCGGCATCCGACTGCTCCTGGCCTTGGGGCAGCGTCAGTTGGGGGTTGGAGAAGGAGTGCATCCCCCTCCCCTTGGGATGCAGAGATGTGCTGCCTGGGCGGAGGGGCTTTGGGGTGTGAATGGAGCTCCTGCTGGGTCGCACAACGGCTATGTTGGAGGACCTTTCCAACGGCGTGTTCCAGTTGGAGTTCCATACGGGAGCCTGGCGTGTCCTGCGCTGCTGCTGCTGCGGCGGCTGCTGCTGCGGCTGCTGCTGCGGCTGCGGCTGTTGCTGCTCGCGGCGCCTGCGCGCGAACTGCCGACGAACGACACCCGCCGTTGCTGGCTTCATTTGGCGCTCGCTGATGTCGCTGACTGCGCTGCTGCCACGCCGCTGCCTTGCGCTGCGCTTCGGTTTCTGTTTCAGTTTCTTGGTCGTCGCTCGCCGGTTCGGTTCGGTTCGATTCGACCCGCTTCGTTTCGATTCGATTCGATTCGACTCCGCAATTCCCAATCTGCAATCCGCAGTCCGCAATCCGCACTCCTCTGTTTTTCGCTATTCCGCTATTGTCGGCACCCTTTCTATCCGTCTATACCGCGTTCCACTGCAATTTTAACGGTACACAAAATAAACAAAAATATTCAACAAACAATATAACTAAATGAATATAGGAAATAAACTATATAATGTTAATATTGGCAGCAATTACTCGAAATTGTTTGATTCAGTTCGCTTGCTTTGTATTTTGACAGTTTTTCCAAAGGCGTTCGGTTCGACATTGCCCCAGCGAGGGGTGTACGGAGAGTTATTGGCACCAAGTTCCATATGAACATAGTCCACAGAAATACAAATACAAATTAGACCCCAAGTCCCATCTAAAGAGAGGGTTTCCGATCAAAGTAAAGCCCAGAAATTATTTATAAAAGTAATACAGAGGAAGCCTTCAACATAGAGATGGACTTTTAGAGAGTTCCATTAAGGAAATAGAACGACATCTATTTACCATCTAAATGAAAGATCTTTCAGCATTCAGCATATCAAATATATTGTAGAAAGTTTTAGACAAGCAACCCTTTATTTTTATTTTACAAATTATTTTTTGTGTAATAGTGTGGATTTATTTTGTTACTGTTTCATAAATATACTTCAAACGATTGTTTTCCCAGATAACTACACATACGCGGGGTCCATTCTAACTATTATTTTGGACAAGATCAAATCTCAGTAAAACGAAATCAAATCAAACAAAAAACAAACAAAATGGTAAGTCCCATCAGTTCCATCCAAGCATTGCACATGTAGGGTAGGCTGGGGGGTGCTGCGGCTGCTGCGGCTGCTGCGGGTTACTCCAAATTCAAATCACTTTCCAACTGGTCGCCCAACTGGCTGGCAATCCAATTCCCAGTCCCCCATCCCATCCACACCATCCACACCATCCACTCCACCTCCCTCCCATCCAAACCGAACCGATCCGATTCGATCTTCTGCGGGGGCGTGGGCCAAACAGGTTGGTGCTGCTGGAGATTGCTCATACGCCGCGTTGGCTTGGCTTTTATTTTGGTCTTATTTCTGTTTGGTGGTCTGTCTTGGTTTTTCCGATTTTCACCTCGGGAAGAGCGGAATGTGTGAGCGGAATTTCAAAGTGTTAGCAACCAAGAGACACCCAGACGCCCAGACGCACAGACGCCCAAACACGCCGACGCCAAAGGCAGCAGCTCCACCGTCATCCATCTGGCTTTTGGGCAGCCCACCCAAAAAAAAAAGAAAACCAAAACTCACGCACGCTCCAATATATGGTCTGGCTTGCCTTATTAGACTTTATGTTAATTACCATACTAAAAATGAAAAGAAAAAATAGAAATAAAATACAAAATAAAACAGTGAGACGCAGCGACAGACCGAGGTACTCCTCATCGGCAAAATATTTCAAGAGCCATCACCAAAGTGCGTCCCAAGTGGGCGTCCTCCAAGTCTGGTTACAGTCTTTATGTTTTTTGTTTTTCGTTTTTTTTTTTGGGGAAAATTTCAAATTTTAAAAACTGCTTTCAGTGGGCGAAAGCAAAAGTTTGACTCAAGGGCTCTGGGGTCTCGGTGTTTGGTCTCTGGTCTCTCATTCCTTATATAAAATATAACGAGTACATATGTATATACTCGCACATATGTACACTGATTGTCGAATGAAACTAAGCCCAGAAATATTCTGAGCGGGGCGCTGTTATGGTGATGTCATGCCACTTTTTACACACAAATATCATCAATTTACAAAACGATTTATTTGTTGTCCGATTAATAAAATGAGCCATATAAATCAGCCACCTTGAAGAGCCTGCTTAACCTGAAGAAGATCTCGAAGAGTCATCAGCAGAATCATAACCATTTGGCAGATAGAGAGAGCGAAAGAGAGAGAGAGAGTGATTGTTTGATGATGATCGAAGTCGGTTTATTGCCCAGACTAACAGAACACTGGGCTTGGCTCTGGCTCTAAACGATGATCTTTGGTTGGATTATCTATCAAAGGTGTTTATTTTTGGCTTCGTTTCTTTCCCAGGCAGGTGGCCGTCTATGGAAGGTTGGCGAGAGAGTGATATATGGAGTTATTTGTCTTTGGAATCTTCCGCTGGCATGTTCCATTTGTGTCAAGCATCAATCAAGGTATCCAATCTCTTTCTCACTTTTATTGAGAACTATTCCCAACTTACAAGCATGCCTCTACTGTTCGTGCAACCCAATCCCATTCAGCATTGCAGATCCATCTGCCCCTATTGATCTTTCGTGGAAGATCTCTCCTCTGATTGGCCGCAAATGATCTTATTGCCAGACGATTTTCCCCCATAAATTACAGAACCATTTCGGCATTTCACTCACAGTTTAAATGGTTTTATGGTCATTACGTATACGCACTGGGTACTCGCCTGTGCGTGTGCTTGTGCGCGAGTGTGTGTGGGATGGGATGCGATGTGATGCTGCTTGTTGGAGGCGTCTGCTACAAATTATCTGATCCAAGGCAACAGTAGCCCCGTCCCAGTACCTCCCTGACCCACAACCATCATCCACAATTGCTTCTCGCTGATTGACAACTTTGATTGATGCCCGAGCATGGCAGAGCAAACAGAAACAGAAAACAATGTGAGAATTGGAGAACAGCACTTGCCGCCCACCACACCACAGATCTTTCCATCTCATTCTGTTTCTATCTCTAGGGCTGCCCCTCTCAGCCTCTATCCTTACCCTGGGTTCTCCCTCATCTCTCGATACGTATCTCTTGGTGATCCGTCTTCAGTCTAACCGTATCTGTGGCTGATCTGTCATCTTTCGATCTACATATTGTACATATGTCTGGGCTTTCTCTCTCTTTCTCTCTATCCCTTAACCACTAACCACTCGAAATGGTGCGACAATTTTGTGCAATTGTTTTCCTTTTCTGCCATGATTCAGTCCCTCAATATTTTAATAAACAAAGTACAAAAACTGTACAATTGCGGCTGCCTCTGATGTTTTACTGTTCCGTTATTCCGGCTCTGTTTTTATGTGTCCATATTTCATTTGCTGCACCAATTGTTCGCCCTTCCACGGGGCTATAATTGAAATTTTTGTTGCGATTTTGCGTTGCGATTGCACTGCCACAGCACTGATAAGAAATGCAAATTGTCAACAACAGGCAATAAGGAAATGCACTCGGAATTGAATTGAGGGCAGGCCAAATGGAGCGGAAAACCCGAAGTGTGGAGATGCCCCAAAGTGAGGCAATGTCTGCCCTGGAAATCAGCAAAGGCTGAACAAAAATTGAACCTAAATTTCAGATATTCTCCCCTCCAACTCCCGATCACAATGAGTACTATTGTGATAGGGTAATCCCAGTGATATACGAGCATATACATACATACATATGTATTCAAATGTTTGGTAATGTGATACTTTTTCTAATCGGTTTTGATATGGGGTCAATACGGTTCGTTTTGGGGTCAAAGTGATAACTTTGTTTCGTGTTCAAGCTGCTTGTCTGAATACCTTTAAGAAGTATCAATTTACCAGCCATATATTTGGATACTATTCGTTGCCTGGTTTTTATTGTTGATGATCGGTGATGATCGTAGATAAAGGTTATTCTGTTGGCCGTAAAAGTACTAGTTAGATATTCTTTCATGATATCATTCCATTGCGGTTGTGGTATTCTATTTTCGATCCCCTTTGAGGACTCTCTCCCTTGGGTGTATCCTGCATTGAAGCTCCTGCTCCTTCCGTCTACGAAAGGGCATCGGCTCTTCGATCTTTGTCTGTGTCTGTTTTCGTGTTCGTTTTCGTTGGTTGAATTTTGTTTGTTTTGTTTGCTGCCCATTAGGCGCTGAACAATTTTCTTAATTTTTGTTGTATATTATTTTCGTTGCTTTTGTTATTGTTTTCTGGATGGAAGCAAACTTACTGGAAGTGCTGCCCTTGGCCCCCCCTAAAAATGACTTACTCCCCCGTGCTGCACAGCCCGCCCGCCCTGCCCTGCTGCCATCTCTATTCGCATGTCTGTGCGTGTGTGTGTGTGTGTGCGTGTGTGTGTGTGTTTAATTCGATTCTAACTCTAGCGATGATCTAAGTGAGACGTCCGTCGTCTATGCAAAAGGAACAAAACGAACAAAAAAAAGAGAGAGAGAGAGGTAAAGAGAGAGAGGAATGATATTATTGCCACATCTGGCGCGTAAACTTTAAGCGGATGGTAGGCGAGACGGTGCTGAAAGGGGGAGGGGAGTGTGTGTGTGTATGATGCTCGAAAAACTTAATGTGCGTTTAATTTGTGCAAATTAAATTTTTGGCCAAATCGCGAATGGAGGGGGAGGGGGAGGGAGCGGTCGCGGGTTCCAAATGTAAATAATATTTCGACAGCTGAAAGTCCCCATTCGGAAAAGATCGGAACAGATCGGAGCGGATCGGAACAGGGGTTTCCCTCCTCCACGGATCACCCCCAAAATATTTGCTGATATTTCATTTAATTTATTATGATATTTTTTTATGATGTTTTTGTTGCATTTTATGAGCAATTACTTAACATTTACAAGCCCATAAACATAGATAAATTGGCGTACCATAATAGCTGGCCACGATGGGAGGACTATAAATAGCTTCTCTAAATGGGGTGCAATTTCCCCAATTTCCTATTTCGGAGCCAATGCCACCTCTTGGGTGTCCAATGGTCCAATGGTGTTGGCAAACAACCCCAGGGTGATAATGGCCCGAACGTGTGTTAAGCTGGTGCCTAAGTACAGTATAGTACAGTACAGTACAGACGGTATAGTACATTGAGGCCAAGTTTCAAGCAGTTAGGGATGACCAAAAAGGGGCAGGGAACCCACATTAAAGAGGTCAAGCTGGATGGGTGGGTGGGTGATCGATGGCAGGGCTGGGCTTACTAGGTTAATCGATCTCCAGTTGAGATTGTCTGGTGATACTTTTGCAGAACTTTGATAGCCACCCACTGGGACGGGCCAACTCATTATTGTATAATGTGTTGTTATTGTTGCTATTTTGTAAATTATTTTACGCTGATGCTCATCATTTATTATACTATATATTCATATTCATATGCCATATGTACATATATGTATGTATTTGTATTCGCATTCATATGCATATTCATATTCAGATTCTTTGTGTGTGAGGCCTTTGGCATTTGGGTATTGGGTTACGTAAAATCGCTGGCTGCTGTCGTCTGCGGTTTTTGAACTCGATTCCGTGTGACATGACGGACAGACAGATCCGAAGATGAATCTCAACAGTCGTCGGTCCCCAGTCGCCAGTCGCCAGTCGCCAGTCAACCCCCATGCCCCCAGTCCGAATTCCAGTCACAGCACCAGTCGGTTCCCCAGTCGGTCCCCCAGTCAGTCCCCCCAGTCCGTTTCAGCACCGAAAAGAGAATTATTTATTATGTATTATGAAATATTTCAAGTACGTGATTTTCATTTGAAATGATTCGTAATTTCTCGCATCCGCAGTCGGAAGCGGAATCTATCTGTCACAAATGCAATGAGGTCATCGCGGAGCGCATCATCACGGCCCTGGGCAAGTCCTGGCATCCGGATCACTTTGCCTGCAAGGACTGCCAGCTGCCCATCACGGAGGCCACCTTCAACATCCAGAACGGGGAGCCCGTCTGCTCCGATTGCTTCGTGAAGAACTACTCGGGCACCTGCTTTGGCTGCAAGCAGCCCATCTTGGAGGTGAGTCCATCTCTTTCTTTCCGTTCATTCAACAATTTGTAGCGCGTAATTCTCATCGTCTGTTTGCCATAAACTCTGCGGCTTTACGAGCCTCGATGTAATGAATATTGTCAACATTTATCTTGCGACTCTTAGATACACACATACATACATATGTATCTACAAGTGCAAGTACGACTACGAGTACCAGTACCAGTACCAGTACCAGTACCAGTACCAGTACCAGTACCAGTATGTCCCTATAGTATATGGCAACTATTTAATTAGGGAAGTGATTGCGATTTGTGTGTATATTTAGCCTTCTTTCTATTGAAATTCATATTTAGAAGCGTGTTTTTTTTCTTCAAGAGAGAGGCGCGGTCCTAAAGTTCCTCAAAAGTCATGGAATCGTTTCAATATTTGCCAAATCTTATGCCAATCGAGTAATTTTCACTGATTTCCCCTTCCCGCCTTTGCTGTTTGCGGAGCCGCAAGGTCAGCACAGCTCATCGTGGGTGTGATTGGCTTGGATTATGATTATATATGCTATATACTTCTATATTTGTGCCTGTCTGCCCGAAAGTATGCTAAGGAAAACGACCTTTCCATTCCACAGCGCACCATCAAGGCCATGGAGAAGTCGTGGCACGAGGAGTGCTTCCAGTGCAATGGCCCCTGCAAGAAGCCCCTGGCTGGCACTTCCTTCTACGAGCGGGAAGGGCATCCCTATTGCCGGGCGGACTTCGAGCAGCTATTTGCCGCCCGCTGCGCCGGCTGTGAACAGCCGATCACGGACAACGCGATCGTGGCCCTCAATGCCAAATGGCATCGCAGTTGCTTCAAGTGCAAGGTATGTCGGATGCTTACTTGTCTTCGATTGGCTTAACGTAACTATTTCGATCTGATTTTGCAGAAGTGCAGCGCACCCATCACGGCCAGCTCCTTCGCCGTGGAGGGGAACAAGCCCCTGTGCAGTGCCTGTTCTGGCTAGGAGCGGGGAGGAGCGGCACCAGCACCTGCACCAGCGCCAGCGCCAGCACCTTCAGGGGTCACCCGATTCACTTCGATATCTATTGTATATTATCTATTATTATGGTATTTGTAGTCATGCAGTTCGTTGCACAAGCCCGAGGAAAGAGCGAAAACTAAATTCAGCAATGCCGCCCCAGAGCAGTGGTGTTGTTGGTGTTGCTATAGAAACAATTTGTGTGGATTTTTAGATTTGAATTTGGATTTGGATTAGACAGGAACACGATAAATGCATTTGAAACACCTGTCGGGTGCAGCAGCTGTACGTTTTCGGGGCCTGAGGAGAAAGATAACGATGTTTGATGGATGATGGATGATGGATGACGGATGACGGTTGCAGGCGGGGAGGAGATGTTAATGCTTAAAATAATTATTATAATTCTGTTTAGTTGATATGCACAAACGATTGTTGTCTATCTCTCTCTCTCTCTGTTAAAACGAGTGTAGCCCCTCTCGATCCTCTCTTGATTGTTTTCGGAATGCACAAAAGTATCTGATAAATGAAATATGAATAAACATTAATCTTGAATCATCAGAACGTCTCTTAAATATGATTTATACAAGTATAGAAGGTTCCCCATCCTGTAGGGTGTTCTGTAGTGCAACGGCAAGAAACCCCTCGAAGGGATTGTATAGGTAGAACCACTACGATATCTGTTCTGCTTGAAGGCTGTAGATAGAATTACCATAAAATTGCATGAGGCACCGACAAACTGTTCTACTGCGCGAGCGAGGTTTCAATTCACTTGTCGGCTAGACGTGTATTTTGTTTCTGGATGCTGGGGACCGACATAGAACGACTCGGCGCTGTCAGCGGCGAAAAGAAAATTGTTTCTGATCTTGGTGTTGCATAATCTTTGCGGAAACAGATAGATAGATAACTAATATGATTTCCTTTATTTGTTATGAATACTTTTCAATTTTGTTGCGTTCCGTTGGCAACGCATTGTGGGGGCTGGTGGGACGGATTCTCTCACACTTCACCCACAAATACATTCTTTATAAATATCTTTTTAAATTTTGGTTTCTTCTTCTCGAAAAATAGACGAAATAAATTTTGAGAAATTCTACTAACTGAAGAATTAAATATGAACTTTAATGTTTTGGGATCTGGCAAAGAGAAGGTGAGATGAGTGAACGATGGCATCGACAAAAGGTGGTCTTTCGCTTACCGTATCGTCCAGGAGGGCGCCAAGTGAACGCATCAGGGGATCGAGCACCTGATACACTTGATCTCTGGACACATGACAGAGTGCATCGAGCAGAGCCTGCTGCAGCTCCTCTTCATTGTGTTCAATGGGGCTGCCAGTCTTCTGCGGCTTCCGCGACTTCTGCGGCTTCTGGGTCTTCTGCGGCATCTGCTGTTTCTGGGGCTTCTGCGGCATCTGCAGCTTCTGGTCGGCGTCCTTTGACTTGGGTGTTCGTAATCCCAGCCACTGGCTGTAGGGGATGTCGTCCAGTTCCACCTGCGTCTTCACATCCTCCAGTCCCGGCTTCACCAGCAGCAAAGCGGACTGGTTTCGAGTATAAGATTTGAGTGAGCCGGGTTGGTGGGCGGTGGGTACGATGGCCTTCGGGCGAACCGGACGGGGGCGCTTCAGATCTTGGGGCTTCTTCTTGGGCACCAGGCGCGGCTCGTACAGCTTGTGAGCGTTGAGGCACATCTTGAGGTCGTAGTTCTGTTTAGTCGTCTTCTCGGGGCACGACGAGTGGGGTGCCGGAGGTTTGGCATGGAACGTCTGCGTCTTCCCTTGGGCGGCATGGTTCTGTTTCTGCTTCTGGGTGCGGCGGTAGTGCTCGCGAGCCATCATGAATCGCTCCTCCTGCATGTCCTCGATGAAGGTGAGGAACGTGGAAGAACGCTCCAGCAGGCACTCGACCACCGGATCATGTCTGTCCAGTATGCCCTTCTCCACGCACGTGTTGCTCAGCGTGTAGAGCATCTCCATGAGGGCGCTCAGCTTTTGCGGCACCTTTTCCAGGAGGAAGTACCGCAGCTGGCGCTGATACGTGGTGATCGACTGGTGCATCAGCCCATACACACACACCACCCGCTGGCAGGCCTCGTTCGAGGTGGCACTGTTGAAGAAGGCCACTGGGGTGCGGCGCACATCGTCGATCATGCCCTTCAGGGGATAGAGGAAGTTGCGCGAGAAGCGCACACAGAACTCGAAGGCATTCCGCTCCCGCTTCCTTCGCTCCATGGTGTTGCACGCGGGCACGTGCAGCTGCAGGAGGCTGTACTGCAGACGGTCCAGTGCGCTGATGATCCGCTCCTGAGTCATCGAGATCTTGTTGTAGATGCTCAGCTTCTCGTACTTCAGATCCTCCAGCGACTGGCTGAACACCACTGGTCGGCTCTTCCGACGCTTTACCGATAGTGACCCTGCCGTTGTACTCGGCTGCGGGGCAGAGTCAGAGGCTGGGGCAGGGGCAGGGGCTGGGGTAATGTTTGCCTTCGGTGAAGGGGTCGAGAGGTTCTTTTCGTGCTTTTGACGACCTGAAGATTGTTGACCAAGGATGGCCCTGTCCTGGACTCCGGGCTGACGGCGAAGATTCAGCTTGTCGCCGCCTCCAGGCTGACGAGAGTGGACCCGATCTTTAGTCGGAAGCCCATCACCATCATCATCACTCTCGTCCGTTTCGGACATTGGACGACGTCGTGCAGCGCACATTTTGTGGGCCATCTTGGGGCTTCGCTTGAGCAGCCGCTTAAGGCTTTTTGGACGCTGTAGCGCGTGCCGCCGGCCTAGACTTGCCAGCGTCTCCTGGGACGTCTGGCCACGCACAGTGTCCTCCGACAGCTGAGAGGTGTAATGCAGCGGACTCAGGCTCCGCAGCAGACTCACGTGGTTCGGACTGCGTTCCATCTCAAAGAAGATGGGCTTATTCTGCCCCTCCTCCACCAGGGGCTTGATTTCCGTTTGACTGGAATTGCGGCTGGGACGGCTCTCCAGCTGGCTGAGGTAGCCCTTACGGTCGTTGTACTCGTTATCGAGGTCGCTGTCCTCGCGAAAGAAGGGCAACGTCGGTTCCGGCTTCACGCTGCGGTGCTGATTCATGAACTGGGTGGCAGCACGTTTGCTGGCATTCACGGCTTGGCAGACGTTCACCTCGATGGCCTGCGACATCATTGCGGAGGGTATTAAGTCTACAAAACTGGCCACCGGTTCCCTGTACTCGACCTTGATGGCCTTTTGGATAAATGGCTTCTTACTGCCGCCATCCCCACGGCCAGCATTTCCATCGGTGGTCCCTCGCAGAGATCCCTTGGGGCGCTGCAGCAGATGGCCAGAATTTTCATCGGTGGCCCCTCGCAGAGATCCCTTGGGGCGCTGCAGCAGATGGCCAGAATCTCCATCGGTGGCCCCTCGCATATATCCCTTGGGGCGCTGCAGCAGATCGTCGGCACCAGCTGGGTCCTTTGCCCGACTCTTCTTCTGCTTGGACGGTAGCATCATCAAGTACCTGGGTGGTACCTTTGGCTTGGACGGTGGCAGCTCCGGGATGCTCTTTTGGACCTTGATCCGACGCATGCCCGACTGTTTGTACGCAGATGGGGGCGGATGGATGGTCTTTGCCAGGGCCTCGTACTCTCTGAAAGAGGCCAGAGATTTCAAGGACTCCAACTCTGCGCACACCTCCCGGTGCAGAGCCTCCAAGCGCTCGCTGCTTGGCACATTGGGATCCACGGCTTGGCGACACTTCCTAATCTCGGGTTTCTTCTTTAACCTGGAAGAACGACGGGCCTGGGCATGGCAATGGGAATCGAAGTCGCATCCTGCGCGGAGACGCTTGCGCTGCTTGTCCCAAGCCTCGCCCTTCTGGCCCGCCTCGTCGTCCCCGTCCATACCGTTGGCGGAAAAAAACGCGGTCTCGCTAGTGTCGTGGCTGCTGTTTCGTGGACACTTTGTAGACTCGGTATCCTCCTCGAGCTCGTCTGCCTTGTCGCTGCCAGAAGAGTTCAGCGAGATCATTGTCTCCACATCCTTGTCCCGCGACGTGAACGTGCCGTGGACATCACGGCCGGGATTACGAATCTTGCAGAAGATCGGAGCGATCGACTTGGCACTCCGAAGGAGACCCTTCTCGGCCAACTCGGCCGTCCGAAGATCGTTGTGGCGTTTCACGGCCTTCGGAATGGAGTAGGGATCACAGAACTGCTTGGACCACCCCACATATTAGCGATGGCTCCCCAACGGACTGGATGGACTGTGTGTACTCACCCGAAACTCAAACCTGCTGCCACCTAGGCCCATCCTCTGCGATTCCGTGGCTGGATAGCGCGTCGACTGATTGTGGTGGCTGTACATCGCCGGCACTCCCCAAGTCCCTCTGGAGTCACAGTCCGTATGTATCACTTGATTAGTTTTAAGAATCGACGAGATTTTTTGTAATATTTTTGTTCGGCAAAATGTTTGAGTTTGATTGTAAAACCGGACTAAATTTTGTTGAAGCTTTGCTTCCAGAGGAAAGGAATATTGTGATGAATATAATGGTGAACGTTGATAGATTACACTCGGACTACTGTTTTGTCCGGAGCAAAATTCCTATTTTGTATGTGATGAAAGAAAACTCGGTTGCTGTTATGATAGATTGCACTGGGAGAACGCTTTATTTTAGTTAGTTTTATCCCGTTGTTTTCGCTCACAATAAATAGTACGACGACTGTAAGTGTAGTCACAATCTTAAGACTAAGAGTAAAACAAAAAATCCTTACAGACTATTGCAGATGCTCCCTGCTGCCCGTCAACCGAATATGTTCGAATAGAGGCTATTCAGGCCATTGCTGATGGTCGAGAAGATCCCGTTGTCGCTGGTGGCGGCTGCCGCATACGGCGGCATCTGGGGCCTGTAGTGCTGCGGCACCGGCAGGGGCCTGTACATGCCGCCCGGAGAGACTCCAACGGGGACCAGACCGCCGCCGATGCCCTCGATGCGCTGCGTAATCGAAATGGGAGGAAGGGGAAAATAGTAGTAGATTCGAGAAAGTACATTTATTGTCCACTTTTGGCCAAGATTCAGGTTTTAGTTGTTTTCTTTTGTTTTTTTTTATACACAATACCAATAACAAGCAACACTTATACAAGAATAACTCTTAAAATTGAAACATAGTATTCCCATCGAGCATAGTCTACAAACTACTTGGGGGGAGGTTCAGGAGGAACTATCGGAAGAGTTGAATTGCTTGGGTTTTTGGTTTTTGGAAAGAAAGGTTGGATTGAAATGAAGAAGAACCGAAACTAGTGGCGGAACTGGATAGGAACTGGATATTTAAGTAAGTAAATCTGGGAGTAAGGGGATAAGGATTACTAGAAGGAATCGGAGGTCAGGTCACACCTTAAGACTAAAGCACTTCCGACTGTATTTACATGCCAGCCATTCACGCCGGGAGCCCGGCTCGAATGGGTGTTCCGATCTAGTCAGTGGCCAACTGCAGCTTGTCGTTCACCCGACGCGTCTTTGCTGTGGTGACGCTGGAGGCAACCGAAGCTGCCACCAGGTACGGCTTGGGTTAGAGTTTGGAGGTTAGCGAGGTTAGCCAGCACCAGGAAATTAATTCGTTAGGAATGGTTAATGGTTGAGAGACCTACCTTCGAGGACTGCAGCGTCACATTCAGCAGGGTTGGATGCTGTTCCACAATGACGAACTCCACCTCGCGGGGGGCATAGCCCTCAGCAAAGACCTGATGGGAATTCACATAACAATCAGTGGATGATCGCCGGAAGGATTCGAAAGGGTTTTCAAAACTCACCTCCGCCTTGTAGTAGCCGGGCAGGAGAATGCGCCAGAACTCGCCGTACTTGGTGGTCTGGAAGCCAACGTCGCGTCCCTTGATCTTGATGGAGGCCCGCTCAATGGGCATACCCGCCGGATCGAAGACAAAGCCCTGGACACCACGATGCGCCTCGGCCAGGAATTTGATGAGGGACTACAAAATGGGTCAAGTAAGAGTCGAAGAGAAACCACTCGAGACTATTGGCAACGTACCAGCTGATTGTCCTCCCAGTACTTCTTCAGCTCGTAGGCGGGCGGGAACTTGCAGCAGGAGATCTCCAGCGTGATCTCCATGCAGCCATACCACACGTAGTTGTAGTCCTGCATGCCCCCCGTCAGGGGATACCAGGCCGCTCCATTGGTGATGCCGTTCTCGAAGGCCGGCGTTGCCGACTTGCAGGCCACGCCACGGGACATTTTGGCATGGTTCCGGGCATAGACCAGCGCCAGATGCTTCAGCACATCGTCGTCGGGTGTCAGCGAGGGGGCCGCCGAATAGGTCTGGAACACTGCACCCAGAGGACATGTGGGAGGAAAAGAGAAGAGCAGAGGGGGCATACGCGGTTAGATGGATCGCTCAGGCAGCAGTCTGTGTACTCACTCGCGCACAGGGCGGACGAACGGCAGATCCCTTTGAGCAGCCATATTGGTGCAAAGGCAGGCATTAAAGTACAAAGTCAGCTTTATAAATCTGATTGCTACAGCGAGACAGTGCATGTGCTTTCGACACCCTTGCAGATCACACATACACACATCATACATATGTACATATAATTCAATTATCCGAACCAAAGACTACAAAATACCAAGATATTGCATCAGGAACAAATTCCATTTAACATTTGAACTCGTGGGGCAAGTCTCTGTGCCCCTCGCCAAATACTGTGTATTTTGTTGTTGGATTATGGGGACCGACTCAGCTGCTTAGGGCATTGACGAAGCATAGAGAGAGTGCAGAGAGAGAATTGAAAGAAGGCAAAATCTTGGTAGTTGCTTAGTATTTCCAAGCATATGGCTTGCACCAGGGCCAAGCGGACACAACGGACAGAGATTGAAATCAGAAATATATAGTATAATATCTTTATCGTGTAAGTCACATCTGCTCGGGTACATCTGGGGCTACCTCTAGGGGCATACTCCTGGGACTACTTACTGGAGTTTGGCGTATTGTCGTAGGGGTAGCTGGCCACCAATGCGCCCCCATGGAGGCTGCCGCTCAGCACGAACTGTATCTTGGATATCCAGTCCTTGACCGCATCCGTCTCTGGCTGCCCACGCTTGTTGTTCTGCTTGAAGTAGTCCGGAAAGTTGCGGTTCAAGTCGAAGCCACGAGCATTGTATCTGCGGAATATCCATGAGGAAGGTGCCTTTTTGGGGGACTTGCAGTGAGCCTCTTACCTGCCCTGACCCCCATCGCAGGTGCCTTCCTTGGACACCGCATAGCCATCCGGATTCATGGTGGGCAGAATGTGGATCCGAGTGTTGTCCAGCAGCCACTTGACATACTGGTCCGAGCTGTAGCTGGTCACAAAGTACTGGATGAGGTGCAGCAGCATCTCCCGCCCCACGGGCTCGTTGCCGTGGATGTTGCCCACGTACTTGACGTCCGGCTTGCCGATCATGTGCTCGTACGGCGAGGAGCTGACCACCATCACCCACAGATCTCGGCCCTGGATGGACTTGCCAATGGAGTAGAGGGCCGTCAGATTGGGATACCTGGCACTGGTGGCTCTGTTGAGGAGTAGCATATCAACGGCATGGCATGGCATCCAACCAGAGCTCGGGGAGCGGCGACTTACCTCAGGAAGCGCGTGAGCTCCTCGTGATCGTGGTAGACAAAGTCCAGGTTCTGGGAGTCCGGCATGTAGGCCCTCGGCTCGGGCAGACCCTGGATCTGCTGCTGTTGCTGTTGATGCTGCAGTTGTGGCTGCTGCTGCTGCAGCTCTCCGCCATTAGGGTTGACCGTCTTGGCGCTGATCGGGGTGTGGCAGGAGGCATGGATGACGATGAGGGCGAACAGCTGCAGCAGCTGGCCAGCGGTGCTCTTTCGCAAGATCATGTTGGGGCGACGGCGAGTCTGCGAATGCACAAATTTGCCCGCCAGGCGGACCATTTAAAGACCATGAAAGAAACATTGTGGACAGATGAGTTGCTGGCGGATGATGATGAGGATGAGGAGATGGACAGCAGGCAGCAACAGGTTGTGCGGCTGAGGCCAAATCGAATGTGCTACGTGCCACCAGACGCGATCATTGGCCTCTCTCTTGGCGGCTGTGGCTCTGACTCTGACTCTGACTCTCTGACACTGAAACGTGTTCCCCTGGCAGGCTGCTAGGCGGGCAGGTTGGTCAGCGATCGGCGATCGGCGATCAGAGTTCGTTGATACCAGACAACAGAGGCCTGGCCTGGGCTGGGCTGGCCTGGGCTGGCCTGGCGAGTTCCCAGAAATAGATCATTACAGATACCCCATGCCCCACCCGAAGGCTTCTTCGGCTTGTCTAATCAGCTCGGCGGCTGTCACCGGATGACACTATCTATACCCTATCTGCTCCATGGCCCCCGATAAGATACTCCAAACTCCCAGGCAGGGCGCCTATAAAAGCCGAGGGCCAACACCATCTCACGCCATCTCTTGACCAGAAGAAGAACGAACCATGAAGCTCACCCTATCCGCTGGACTTATCCTGCTGGCCTGCTGCCTGAGCCAGGCCCTTCCCCAGGCTCGTGTGGCCGGTGGCGAGGACGCTGTCCCCGGCCAGCTGCCCTACCAGGCAGCCCTCTCCATCGGTGGCAGCTACAACTGCGGAGCCGTGATCATCGCCGAGCGCTATGCCCTGACAGCCCTCACCTGTGTCTGCTCCGACGGCAAGGACAAGCCGTAAGTGGAAAGGGAAGCATACTCGCCTCTAAAGATGCTCATCCATACTTTACTTTCCTTTAGTTGGTCCGCTAACCTCTTTGGCATCACCTTTGGATCCGTGGATCTCTACACCGGCGGCAAGGAAATTCGCGTGGAGGAAATCACCATCAACCCCAACTACAACACCCTCAAAACCGGTGTGGCCCTGCTCCGCCTCAAGGACTCCATTGTCTTCGATGAGTACGTGAGTGCCATTCCCCTGGCCCGCGAAAACCCACCAGTGGGCACACAGGTGGAAATCTCCGGCTACGGCCGCACCACCGAATCGGAGGTCAACATGCACCGCACTCTGCAGATCGGACATGCTGAGGTAATGGTCGACCGCGAGTGCCGCCTGAGCAAGACCGAGGAGGAGCCCGTCGACAATGACCAAGTGCTCTGCCTGGGCCATGAGCGTCGCAATGGCGTCTGCAGAGGCGACATTGGCGGACCAGCCGTCTACCAGCAGCAGCTGGTGGGTCTGGCCGGCGAGATGCTGGGCGAATGCGGTGGCCTGCTCCCAGAGCGCTTCATCAGCATTGCGGCCAACTACGATTGGATCCAGCAGAATATCCAATAAAATTCGAAAATCCTACATTTCATATTCAAGCAAGAAATGACTTTCTCAATGGTATTTTGGGCATAGAAAACGGCCGTGGGAAGCAAGCAATCCGATAAAAATCCGAAAAATCCCACTTCTTCAACAGGGATTATGTGATAGGGGAAAGTGTTTGTCGACAAGGTCCATCGGATGTTTCTAACAGCCAACAAAATTGGTTATCTATCGTTCGTGTATTAGGTAATGACTTTTGGACCTTGGTCCAATAGGTCTCAGAACCATTCATGAAAATATGATTAGATCTATGATATATTCTTTGCAGAACGACACTTGGATTACATTATAAAATACAGCCCAAGCATCAAGACCTTCAAGAAAAAGGAGGAAAAAAAGGCTTATTGCTAAGGTAGTTACGTACGGTACAACCATTCAGAGAAAACTTCAATAATACGCACACTCTACGTATACGATTATTAGATTAGATTGTGTGATAGGAACTCGTTCATTAAGCAGAAGCAACGAGAAAGCATGGAGTATCGAAGTTTTAGTTACCCTGGCAGATCCATATTGATCATGATTGATCAAGTCAACCAACAGTCGAATAGAATCCGAACATTAGACGAACATTTTCTGATAGATTTGTGGCTTTAAAAGGGGTTTATTAAATTTGATTTTTTAATGTTTTTTCTGACGTAAGTTTGCGTTTTTCCATATAACTTGAGGAGTATGCTATACTCAGTTTTGAAGAACTTTAAGTATATGAAAAGCCTATGAATGCTGCTATGCTAAATAAAGATTCTTTCAATATTGATTAAAAACTATATATTTTACGGATCAGCAGATGGAACTTTCTGAAACAACCTGACTTCGGGACTTCGGGTTAGCAACAATCCAAACGTAAACGAGAAGAGATTATTGAAAAGCTGATTTAGGAAAGTCAGAGACAGGAGAGGCAGGATCAGCATCCTGAGCGGTTAAACCGCTCAATGGTGAGCCAAGAAATGATTTCAAATTTCAAATCACGTACCAAAGTAAATAAAGTATTTACAGCTGATGCAATAATAAAAGAAATCCTGTGTTTTGCGCTCAACAGCACATTTGTGCGTTTAACAGCACCATGTTATTCTTTTTCGCACCGAATGTTAACCGATCTTCGGCTTGTTTTATCGACAAGTTTATCTGGTGGTCAACTGTATCCCAACGACAATTGATCGGCAGCGTAACCCGAAGTCGAGAAATCGGCCCAAAAACCTTTCGAAATAAAGTGCACGATAACTATTAGAGAGAAGATTAAAGCCCAGATTTAGGATATAGATAATGAACCGTAGACTGTGCTTTAGAAGCTCCTTGGCACTAGGTTTCAGGAAAGAATTAGGCCATGATTTATCTTAGAATTTAGAGAATATTCGTTTCGTTTATTCAGGCACTGTTCTCGGCTATCCAGTCGAGGTGTTGGGTGACATCCACATAGCCATCAGGCTGATCGGTGCTGCAGCTGCTGACATAGAAGGCGGCAATGGCCACCAATTGATTGTTGTAGACAGCAGGGGAGCCGGCGTCGCCGGAGCAGAGACCAGAGGCCTCCACGTCATCCGCTTCGGGTACCAGGCAGAGAAGATCTTCCTGACTGAGGAACAACGACTCCTGGCACGCATCGGAACTGATGGACTGCCTGGTGGCCACCTGCAGACGGTGGCTGAGCGCCCCGTAGGGCTGTGCCGACCCCCAGCCGACGAAGGTGATCTGGGAGCCGACGGAAGGACGCTCGCTGGCCAGCTCAATGGGCTGGGTGTTGGCGTTGAGGGTCAATGGGGTAGCCAGCTCCAGGAGGGCCAGGTCGTTAGCCCCTGCGCCAGAGCTGGAGTAGCCACTGTGTACCACGATCCGTGAGAGGGCAACCAGCTGGCCCCCAGCCAGGCGCTGAATACTGCCAGCGCGGACGAGGAATGTGCGGGCGGGATAGCTACGGGAAGATTGGGGGCAGAGATTAGTGGGTGACTCGACTGTGTTCTCCAGCGGGCGTGGTTGTACCTTTCCTGACCCTCACCCACGGTCACACAGTGGGCGGCAGTCAGAGCCCATCGCTGGCTGATCAGAGCTCCGCCGGCGATGTGGACTCCATTGCGCTGCAGGGAGATGGCATAAGGATGGGAGCCGACATCCGCGGACAGCCGGGAGGCCTGCACGCCCATGGCCACTGCCAGGAGAAGGACGAGGAGTATCTGAACTGAATGCATGCTGGCTTTAAAGAGAACTGAGAGTTCCGCATTCTGGTCTGGACTCCTTTATAGAGGCATTTATGGTACACCCATTACTGAATCTAATCGAGTGCGGGACGGCTCATAAATCGTTCCGACGCTTATCGTTGTTTGTGCTGAAGATTAGCTGAAGAGCCGGGGGCCGGGTCGGGACAACGGGAAAGCTGGGGCTGGCCGTGGAGTGGCCATCGATTGGCCATTTGGAATCAGTTGATATTCCAACGTCATGGCTGTTCCACGTCTCGCGCTCGCTCTGCTCGCTCTGTCCGTGCTTCTCTCGGTGGCTCTGGCCTCGCCCGAGGGTCGCATTCTGGGCGGCCAAGATGCCACAGCTACCGAGTGTCCCTATTCGGCCTCCCTGCGCCACAACAAGGCCCACACCTGCATGGCCGCCATCATCTCCAACACCCAATTGCTGACCGCCGCCCATTGTGTCTCCGATGTGGGCACAACACCGTGAGTATTGACCGGGATGACGAGGATGGTGACGGTGACCCCGAACCGACCCAACCCACGTAGTGACCCTTCCTCTAATAATTTCCTTCTGCAGGGTGGCTGCCAGCACCTTGGGAGTGCGCGTGGGCAGCGTCAACCAGTATGCCGGTGGGCAGATCGTGAATGTGAAGAGCGTCCTCATTCATCCCTCGTATGGCAACTTCCTGCACGATCTGGCCATAATCACGCTGACAGAGCCCCTGGTATTCAGCGAGCGCATTGCGGCCGCTGCCCTGCCCACCAAGGTGGAGGATGAAGAGGAGTCCACCGAGCTGCCAAACAACACCCCCGTCTATGTGGCTGGCTGGGGCCAGCTCTCTGACGGCTCCGCCGCCTACAAGCTGCAGAAGGCCAACTACAATACGCTGAGCTCTCCCTACTGCGAGCTGGCCGCCGGCTATGGCTACGAGTCCTGCCTGTGCCTGTCCAGTGCCGAGAAGGAGGGCATCTGCACCGGGGATGCCGGCGCCGCTGTCATCGACGACAACAAGGTGCTCCAGGGCATCACCAGCTTCCAGTTCTCGGACTGCGGCAGCTCCTACCCGGACGTGGCCTCTCGCATCTACTACTATCTGGATTGGATCGCGGCCAATGCTCAGTAGACTCTCTGAACGAGGAGACCACAGGATGAATGTGCGGTTTTTTTTTTCAACATTTTTTTTTCATGTGCATAAAGTGTGTTTCCCTTTGAACAAAAACCACATTTGTTTCCATGGCTAATCCGAAATTCGGAGCAGCCCAGACCCCGGTTTATGGGGTCTGGGTTCAAGAAGAAAAGAGAAACTATAGGCTATAATATTATAGTGGCGGCCATAAATTTCGCCTGATAGGCGGTACGGCATGATTGGCTGAAAAACATTTCTCCGAACAAAGGTTCCACACCTAACTGGCGGCCTAACCTTGAAAGGTCCATGGGTATACTTAGGGATTACCCAATGCTGGGCAGTGGAAAGGGTTCATCGGGGTTTTCATTGCGAAGTATTTTTATTCTGTTTCCTTATCGATTTACTTTTGATTGATGGGAATCCAGAGAAATCCCATTAGCCAGAAGCTATTCCTGATCCAGGTCAAGTGGCTAACTATAAACAAATTTAGCCAATGACATGCAAGATTTCCTTATCGATTCACAATTATAAGAGATCAATATCACCCAATTGTATTGAAAATCGGCGATTACTCCATTATTAAATGCTCTCTGATTTCCTTATCGAATCGACATTGATAGAGATCTACGGAGACTTCTTGAGTTTGGAATCGTCATATTTGGCCAGAAGTAATCGCAGATCATCTGGTACTAAGGGGAATATTTATAGCTGAATTTCGTTAATCGCTAAAAAAAACTTTCTTAACTAGATCGGTATTGATATAGATCTAAGGAAAACCCCAGTATCGGTCTCTGTATGGCTAAATGTGGAATTTATTTCTAGAAAAACCTTTCCTACTTTAGTTCTTTGCTGTTCCTAATTCGATAAGAGAGCGGACCATTATAGGCAGTAGATTAAACATTTATTGGACAAGCTTGTGCAATCCAATTGGCAGTTCTTAAAGATATTTGGAATATTGCAATGTTTTCCTTATTTCTCCCATCAATATTTGAGGATCCCTTAAAGTATATAGATTAAAAATCTGATTCTACAGTTTGGTTGTGCGTCTTTCTGCTTTCAAATGTTTTCGATTGTATGGATTATTCCAGGGGTTTTTTTCTGCCCCACTCGAAAGTCAAGACCTGCCTGACTCAGGGCTTACTCATCTTCCTATCTTTTTGGAATCCATTGTCTTGTCATGGTCAAAGATTTGCCACGCTTGGGGGAGTGTGAAGGGGGCAGGGGACTCTGCTTCTAACAATGCAATCGAATCGGTATTAGGAGCGTGTGTTTCTGTGTGCGAATTGATCGGGGGAAATAACATCGCCTAACGTCCAATTTAGCTTGCAAAAGGCCGCGATAAGATTAGATTTATTCCGATGTCCAAGCCCCAGATAAGACCAGCTAAGGGGGCAGCTGCTCTCCGACGGGGGAGGCTCTGCATGGTGCTGTCAACTTAAAGTGTCCGCCTTTGCGCTACGCATTTCAATTCCAACCGTCGACGGTAGAGGAAGCACCCAACCACCCCCCAATAGAACGAGAGAGAAATAAACAGAGGAGATGATCCAATCAAGTGGCCTTGTGGCAGTTCTGCTCTGCTCTTTGGCACTCCTAGGAGGCTGCCAGGCAGGCCTCAGGGAACGCATCTTGGGCGGAGACGAGGCCGGCCCCACTGCCACTCCCTATGCCGCCTCTCTGCGGGTGGACAATGCGCATGTGTGCGGCGCCAGCATCGTGTCCGCGACAAAACTGGTGACCACTGCCCACTGCCTGTACCGCGATGGAAAGCTGTGAGTGCCCCCCACAAGAGACACATCTGACAGAGGATCTCCTCTAACCAAAAACTCTTCCCACTCCATTCCAGGATTGATCCCAGCCGCCTGACGTGCCGCGTGGGCAGCACCAATCAGTATGCCGGCGGACGCATTGTGTACGTCGCTTCGGTCACGGTGCACCCGGACTACTACGAGCTGCAGAACAATGTGGCCGTGATCACCCTCAGCTCCGCCCTGGAATTCACCGACCGCATCAAGGCCGTGGAGATTGCCAGCGGCGATGAGGACCTGCCCGCGCAGGGCTCCTCCATCATCGTTACCGGCTGGGGACGCACAGTGGAGGGCAGCAACTCCTACAAGATCCGCGAGCTCGCGCTAACCGTTGCCGAGGAGGCGGTCTGCCAGGACGCCTACAGCGCCCACGACAAGACTAGCTTCTGCCTGGCCCACGAGCTCAAGATGGGCACCTGTCACGGCGACGGGGGCAGCGGAGCCGTCTACAACGACAAGCTCATTGGATTGACCAACTTTGTGGTGGGTGCCTGCGGCTCCCGCTATCCGGACGTGTTCGTCCGGGTGTCCAGCTTCTCCGAGTGGCTGCAGCAGCAGATCGCCTAGATCCCTAGATCTTAAATCCTAGATGCTCCACTATATTATACTACCTCTTGGCTCTGGGGCCCACCCAATGGGCGCTGTCGTTTGTTAATGGTCGGTAATGGTCGATGGACGTCATTTGAGGGTGACTCAATTTCTAGATGGTGATAAGGATAAGGAGGCGATTGCCACTGGACTGGACGCACCGCACTAATACCCTATAAAATGTTTACGGCTCGATTTATGGCACGGCACGTCGGCGGCAGGCTCTTCTTGTTATCTAACAATTTCAGGGATCGATCATTAAAAGATTGGAATGCAGTTATTAAACTAACAACTGAACTGTAAATTCTTGAAAATCCATACAATCTGTTTAGTTCCGCTCAAGATAGTCTTTCCAGAGTGCCCTGGCACTCCGGGCTGATGTCACAGCCCTCTTACGGCGGCTCCCTAATTGAAGCAGTCGCCCTAATTGAAACAGACATTACAGCCGAGACCCAAGTCAAACCTCGATAGCGACTTGACTGTCAGGCACTGATGATGATGACAGACAGGGCCACAGGGCCACAGGGCCCCCCTATCATAAATAAACGATGCCAAGCCTTGATCCAGCCACAACCCAATCGAAGAAGAACCGGACATGTCTTCACGAAGCCTGGCACTCCTCCTGCTGATGACCTGCATCGCCGGCGGCGTCTTCGGCCAACAGCTGGACGATGGGGCCTCGCCCCGGATCGTGGGTGGCACTCGGGCCACTGCGGGGCAGTTCCCCCACCAGATCTCGCTGCGGCGTAACAATCGTTTCCTCTGCGGCGGCTCCATCCTGTCGGCCAGCTACGTCTTGACAGCCGCCCACTGCGTCAAGTCGGGGAGCAATGTGTAAGGGATTTCCCGGCTGGACTTTCCCACTCCCACTGATCCCGCCTCCTCTCTTGCAGAACTCCCGCCTCCCAGCTGAGCATTCGGGCGGGCAGCCTGCGCCTCTCCGGCGGCGGAGTGCGCGTGAATGTGGCCCAGGTGATTGTGCATCCCAAGTACGTCGGCTCGGGCCATGATGTGGCCGTGCTCCGCCTGTCAGCCCCTCTGCAGTACAGCTCCGCGATAAAGGCCATCCCCCTGGCGACCAGTGATCCGCCCAACGATGCCATTGTCAACATCTCCGGGTGGGGGGCCATCTTCCACAACGGGCCCGTTTCGGATGAGCTCCTCTTTGTCCAGGTGCGCGCCCTCGCCCGCGACACGTGCAAGGCGCAATACTATGGCGGACTGCCCGACACGACCATGTGCCTGCTGCACGAGGCCAACAAGGGGGCCTGCCACGGCGACTCTGGCGGCCCTGCCACCTATGGCGGCAGCCTCGTGGGCGTGGCCAGCTTTGTGCTGGGCGGCTGTGGCAGAAAGGCTCCCGACGGTTACGAGCGCGTCTCTGTGCTGAGGCAATGGATACGGCAGAATGCCAAACTCTAGATGGAGCACGTGACCCGGCCCCGATCTCCCCTTTTGGGGTCATCTCTCTCTCTCTCTGCCTACGACCCATTTGGCGGCAAGCGAATTGTAACCGATTTAGAACAGTAAAGAGCAACGAGCATTATTCTGCGTTTGTCTGCCTCTCTCTCTCTCTGTCTCCCTCTGGGAGGGGGGGTTTATCAGAGCGCGACCTCTGCCCCTGCCCCCTGCACTCCAGTGAAAGTGAAAATTAGAGTCTGCGCCAACTCCAGCTCCAGCTCCAACGACAGATCCAACAACAACAGCTCTATTTGTTGCCACCAGCTATTGCTGCTGCTACTCGGTAATTTTCCGTTTATTTTTAGTTTTCAGTTTTTCAAATGCCCCCTCCCCTCCCCTCTTTCCCTCTGCCCCACCAGCAGTTAATGAGTTTGTTTTGGTTTTCATTTAACTTGTCTCAAAAAACTTTCGAGTGCGCGGGGCTTTGGCTTCGTCTTGGCCCCGGCCCCGGCCCGGCCCCCATCCCAGCTTTTACGAGTATTTTCACAGTGGGTATTACGATTGTGACAAGCTGTGTGAAACGCAGGGAAGGACGTCTGTACCCCCCACCCCACGAGTATTAAGTACATATTTATGTACTCGAACTTTAACAGATAAACAACGTTTCCTAGTCCCCCTCAGTTTGTAAAAAAACATCTGAATACAACATTGTATCTGATTCTCATATCGAAGGGAATGGCAAGTGGGAACTACTATATCATTCGGCTGTGATTTACCAGGGTATCATGGCTTCGGGTGGGCACCTTACTTTCTCGCTTTTTGTCTTGTATTTTCGAGAGTTTTACTTGTTTTTTGTGTTTGTTCGTTATTTTTTTCTTGTGTTTCTCTCCGTATGCAATTATCGGATCGGTTGGATTGGACCGCATCGCATCTGGTGGGTTCGTGTGGGGCTGGCTCTTTGAGTTCATTCGTTTTCTGAGCCTGCCTCTCTGCCTGTCTGTCTGTCTGTCTGTCCGTGTCCGTATGTTGGCCTGTCTGCCAGCCAAGTGTGAAATGCGGCTTTAAAATGCGATTCACGCGCGAGTCATCGAACCTCTTTTACAATATTTTGAATTTTTGTTTGAGTCGAAATGTTGCGGTAGTTGAAATGGAAATTGGAATTCCGGGGAAGAAAGATTCTCCAGCTCCAGCTCCAGTGCGTGAGTCATGCATGAGTGGCTTATATGACCTACTCATGGGACGGTCATTAATCGGGGACTGAATACCGATTAAAGCTCCCATTCCCATTTCCCACTTGCACTCAATTTATTGCCATTTCATTTTATACTCTAACGAATTACCCATCAATGAATTTGGAAACTTATCGTTTATTTATAGTTTTCTGCGACACATTTGCACCTTCCCTGTTCTTCGATTAGAATTCCATCAGTTCCTTCGTTTTGAAAGGTTAAACACCACAACAAACAATATCCATAGGAATGATTTCTGATTGTACAGAATCCCACAAACATTTGATTCTTTTGTATTTGTTTTCTTTTAGGACTAATCAAATTTAATTAACTGGGGGATACTGCCCATGGTAATCTCTATCAAGACTCTTGTCTCGGACGATACTGTGTTTCATGTCTTCCATGCACTCCGTTGGCAGCCTGGCTATAAAATCGGTTCGGTCCTAATGCGATCCATCTCCGCGACAGCCATGCGGCCGCCGTCTCGCTCAATTTCACTCGGTCCATGGCTGTGCCACTTCCAGGCAGCCATCGGCATCGGCATCGCCTTGGCCATGGCCATAGTCATGGCCAGCTTCAAAGTCCAAGCGTGTCGCAACAAACAAATTTCTTTCAATTAGGCTCAGCGTACCCCCCTCCGCCCACCCGCTCTCTCTCTCTCTCTCTGAGATCTGTGGCTCTGTGTGGTTCTGTTTTTGGTTTTCAATTTTGATTAGCATGGAAAGTAATCGACAGACGAGACGAGACGAGTGTCGTCTTGGCCGAGAGTAAGTGGCTTTTAATGGACAAAGAAAAGTTAAAGCCGATCAGAAGCGCACAGAGCACTTGCTAACGGGTTTGCTTGCCTGAATCCGGGCCGCAGCTTGAGATGGGAGACGCGTCGCCGGGGCGTACAAGAAAGAGTGAGAGAGAGAGAGAGAGAGACCAGACCCCCAGCTCCACTCCACTCCAAGCGGTTAACCCACTAACCTTGTTACCACTAACCGTTTCGTGGTCGCATTGAAAGTGGCTTTTGGCTTCTGCAGCGGGGAACAGCCTGGTGTGCTGATGCCTTCTGTCGCCTTCTGCCTTCTGCCTGCTGCCTGCTGCCCCTGGCGGCCTCTGTCAAGTTCAATGCTGCCCCCTCCGCCCAGCCCCAAAACCTCCTAACCCTCTGATGACGCGACGGAGGATGTCCCTGACGGAGGCCGTCTTCGGGCAAGGCCAAAGGACATCCATGGGCCAGCAGAGACATGCGCACTGGGTTAGTGGGTGAGTGTGAGCCCTTGACAGCAGGGGGTTGGACATAGCTTGGACCAGTCGCTTTTGGACTCCACCACCCCCTCTCCCTCTGGCTGGTTGTTTATATAACAACAAAAAGTGCAGCACGACCTTCACCTTGGCAGTGGCTGAAATGGCAGCACCAGCACCAGGACACGCAGCAACAGCAACAACAGAAAAGCTTAGCCTTGTTCCGCCAGTGGCCTCCCCGCGCCGCTTGCCTGCCTGCCTGACTGGCTCACTGGCTCACTGGCTGGCCTTGATCTTCAGCTTTCCCACTTGCGGATGGGATGGGAGACCTTTGGAGCGTCGTTTTCTATATACAATGTGTACGAGTGCGGGCTTATTACCTGATTTCCTGCGACTTCCTGTTTGCTCTATGTGACGACTCTTTCTGGCCGACGATTTGATGCTGCTGCTGCTGTTGTAAGTTTTCCCGCGGAGTGGCTGCAATGGAAATTTGCATAAAATATTCAATCAGCTTTCATTGTCTCCGGCTGCCTTTGCCTTTGCTTTTGCTTTTACTGTTGCCTTTGCCTTTGCCGGGCTTCAATTTCTTCACACCAAAAAAAGCGAAACAAAAATGCAAACAAATAAATTCTCTTTTCGTTTAGTTTCTCTTTACGCCTACGCTTTGTGGCGCCTAAAACAAGCACTGGACTGTCCGAAAAACACGCGACACCCTGACGCAATGGGAACGGAACGGGAGGGGGGCGGGAACGGATGCGGGGCACAGATGATGGCAAGTGGCAAGGAGAGTGCCTTGCTTCAAAGGAATCGTCGATGAAATTTCAGCGGGAACTTGACTCCGTCTTGAATCAATTTTTATTTGTTGCTTACACTTTCCAGAGCCTGTCACAGAGGCAGAAACGGAAACGGAGGGGGGCTCTGCAGAAGCAGATTGTGGCAGACTTGGGCTGTGCTGTGGCAGAAGGCAGAGAGCAAGTTTTAAAACGCGTCCGATTGCTAGCGCCGTAAGAGTTCGACTGAATTGTGGCCAGTGACGCGTCTGCTATGGGCCATGCCATGAATGGAGACCGTGTTTTAGTCTGCTCCCCCAGACAGCCATGCTGCACTTCCCGAAATATGTGTAGGTAAATGAATGCCCGCACTCTTCGTATGGAGTACCTTTATTTTAAACAATTTATATTCAGGTTTAAATCGCTCTGAAAGCGATTTACTTTGAAAACCTTTTGAAACTGCCCATTTCAAGGCAGGCAACTTTTGTCAGACAGAAAACTCAAAGAGCCCGCTACAGTTTCGTATCAATCAGCTTGCTGTCACGCAACGATAAGATAGTTGAGTTACTCCGAATTCGTGTTTACACATGCAGAAATTTCAGTTATTGAGTTTAAGAGCTGACATGTTATTGATAAACGAAATTTGTAAGCTGGCTTACAATACTGTCGAAATACTGTCGAAAATTACAGTCAGGAATCTGCTGTTTATTTCGTTTGTGCGAAATGCAACTGTTTGAATGAGTAACATTTGAGTATTTTATATTTTACGATAAGAAAGTACTTACACACTAGTTTCTGCTACTAAAATAATACTAAATACTTGCCAGGGGTCGCTATTGCTAATTACATTCAATATGTAGCTAATTTGTAGCAAATTTGTAACTGGCATGTAGTTATCATTAAATTGATAAATGATTCGCTTTTTGTTTAGCTATATCTCCGCTATGCATTGTTCGATCTAGGCGTGTCATACCTTATTGTGATCGAAAGACTTCTGCCAAACGATTGGCATCAGAAAGGACATCCGATTCAGGATTTTTGCGAAAAATATATGGTCTTTAAGTATGTTGTTCATTTGTACCGAACATGTAGTTAGCATGTAGTTGTATATAGGCATCCGAACCATACCAAATATGTGGGTAGGGATCGAGATGTATATGTGGGAATCTAATTAAATGCATGAAAAATTTCCATAAAAGATAAATTCATCATTACTTAGGCTTCAAAGCATCTTGAATAGCAGTATTTTAACAATTATTCAGAAATAGGGTATTCGATGGGCCATACTCCGTAAATATGTTGTCGATCTTTAGTTATGTGTAGTTGCCATGTAAAAATAGACCAAATCCAATAAGCGGATTTTGTTGTAATTGGTCAATTTTGTAAACAATTGATTCATCAATCGTATAAAATTATGTGGTCAGGCCTGAGGGTCCTAATTAGCTAGTTATATTAAGCAGAATATCACAATTTAAGAAATTTGAAATTCTTTGGTATTTTTCTCATGGTATATACTGGTATTTACCGCCACGCTCATACTTTTAGCGAGAAAATGAGTAAAGTACTACTTTTTGGGCTGAGCAAGAAAAAGGTATGGGTAACGGGTAAATTCCCCCAAGGAAAATTTCACGGAAATTTTTCCCTGATAGGACGTGTGGGCGCGGGCGGATTTGAAATGAGCAAGGGAGTTACTAAAATAATGGATAAATTGCTGAAATCAAAGTAAACTGTGTCATGGGAGATTAGTTATTCGATAATGTTATCTTTTTACTATAATGTATGGATTTCCTTTCAAGGAGCCCCAACACCATATAGCCAAAATTATAGTGCACAAATAAAACAATAGCCCCCAAAACAACTAACTTCGACACGAGCGTTACAGAGCGTTGCCCACCAGCCATTGTAAATTGTAAAATCTATTATTTGCGGCAATAAACTGCAATATTATACTTAACAGAATATCAAAATCGAGGAATATGGTTTGGTCGGTATTTTTACGGTATATTTTTAAAATGAGACCGTAGTTTCGGTACATTTCTGAGGTTCGGACGGTATAGTTTATGGATAATTCCGCGGTCACACTGGTCGGTAGTGCACCATCGCAACGCAAATTGAAAAAAATTGCAACGGAAATAGTTAATAACAATGTGCGCGTAAATTAATATATTTCCCGTGTTTTTCGTATGTATTACTAGTGCTTGTCTCTATTTGCTGTCCGTGGGTGTGTGTGTGGTTGAGTGTCACTGGGTGTTTGCTGTCTCGCTTTGACTTGCACATTTCAAATGCAAGCGCATCTCTCTTGGGCCCAGTGTTCGTGTAGGTCAAGGTGAGGCAGCAGCAGCAGCTGCCTGCAAGCACCGTTAGTTTTTCAGCCCCTCTTCTCGCTCGCTCATTGAGTATGCAGTTTTCAATCAGTGGGAAACGGTGTCAGCAGGATATGCACACACAAGCAGAAACACACAAAAACACATACAAAACGGAGTACTACCAATCCTCCCCACTCTTCCCTCTTGCATTGAAACCCTAAAAGTCAATAATTGCATTGCCGTTTTTTTTTGTTTTTTTTTTGCAATTGCTAGCTCTCTTTAACCACTCTCTCTCTCTCTCTCTCAGTCTATCTATTAACACTAGATTCCGTCACCTACGAGAGCGATAAGCGCAGAGCGAGATAAGCGCAACCGTAAATAACGGTTGAACAGTTAAAATAATTAGTTAGTGGACACGATCACCGCTTAGCCTATTGGCAGCATCAAAAGCTCATTAGCAGCGGCTGCACCAGCATCATCGCCAGCACCAGCACCAAGTTGCAACTGCAACATTTGCAACAACAAAACCAGACAAAACGGCGTTTCTACAGCAGCGTCGCCTCTTCGGCGGCGGTAATGTGTCATCAACATCAATGAAACACCAGCCGCCGCCTCCTCCGCTGCCGTTAACGCAGCCCCCTTCGCTGAGTGGGGTTTCTGGCAGCGCCATCAGCAGCGGCAGCAGTGGAAGCAGCGGCATGGTGGCCAATGCCATTAGTAGCCTCAATGGCAACAACAGTGCTGCCACCACCACCACCAGCAGTTGCATGCAACCAACCATCAACAACAACAATCACAACAACAACATCAGCAGCAGCCGCGGCAGCAGCTTTGAGGCAGGAAGATGTCGTCCACCCCTCTACCCGAAACGTGAGTAAATCTCTTTAAGGGCGCCACCAGCACTGCGGGGGGACTGCACGGACGGAGGGGAATGCAGTTGACAGTAGGCTAAAATAGTTCACGAGCTCGCGGAAAACAAGTCTACATTTCGGATTGATATTATCGATGATCTCCCGTTTAAGTATATATCTATGGAGATATTGTCTACTGGATGCGATCTCCCTAAGACTTCAGCTTCAGGGGCAATAAGCTACTTACTGCAACCGTTTTCCCAATCCAATCCAATCCCAATCCAAACCAATCCAATCCAAACCAAACCGATTCCAATCAAGCAAAAAAAAGCATGGAAAGTCGCCTCGAACTTCCTTTCCTTTTTTGTTTTGTTTTATTTCGTTACGTTTTGGCTTCGCTTTCGCTTTGCTTTTAGACGTGGACTTGTACTTGGTCTGTGGATTGGGGTCTGAAGTCTGGGCTCTGGCTCTGTCCCTGTCTCTGTCTCTAGCTCTACTATGTACCTCTAGCTGGGTCTCGGAGTTGTAAGCTTCGCAGCCAACGGCCCATTTTTGGTGGGCGTAGACTTTGTTTTTATTTTTTCTATACCCTTTGCGGAAAGGCTATCTGATTATAATCGTCGGTTTGTAACGCACAGAACGCATAGTTTGAGAACAAGCAAGTAGGGAGGGGAGGGTATCGTTCTGTAAGTGTATGAAGAGTATCGGTTTCGGTGCGCCTCCGGTTGTGGTAGCGGCGTTCCTTTCTTACTTTCTAGCTGGCGGCAGCCGCACCCAATTGCAGATCGCTCGGCCCTGGGCCACTGGCGATGGGGGGCAGAGTATGGGGGGGCAACGTGACCGCTGCTAACGGTACTCCTAGTTGACATGTCGTTAGTGTTCGATGAGCATTTGTGCCGCCGCCGCTTGTCGATCGTTGGGGGACGCCTTTAACGGCCCGACCAAGAACGGGCAGCAGCTCCACAGAGCCCAGGCCCATGGCCATGTCCATGTCCATACCTTTGGCCCAGAAGCAAACGTGATAAGATAAACAACATTTAACCAGAGACTCTCTGGTTGTATTTATTAAACGAGTACGAATACGAGTACGATATGAGACAGCTCTCCCAGTAAGAGTACAGATACCAGTATCGAATGAATTGATTGATACTTTTAAAGGAATAATGTTCGCATTGCTTGTTTTGAGTCACAACCTATTTTGATCCGCACTTCCATTCGCATTTTCCAAGTTGCAATTACAATTGCAATTGCAGTTTCAGCTCTCCTATCCATTTTTTAGTGGCAATTAAAAATGCAGCATTATTATCATTTAAAAGCTCATTAAGAGCCAACATTCATTGTTATGCCAAATGAATACACATGTATTCACTGCCTCGTTTCGTCTCGGCTCAGCCCGTCTCTTCTCTTTCTCCTTTTTAGTCTGTTCAGTTCTGTTCCCGATGTCATTCATTGTTCTTCCCCCACCCCATCCCCTCCAACGTACAACTGTGTGGGCGTTTGCATGAGTCTCGGAATGGAAATGAGAATGGAATTTTCATAGCAATTAGGGAAATCAGTGCATAGAGCTGTCAAATATTCCATTCTATTCTATTCGAACTCTGAAAGGGGTTAAATGCAAGGGAACAGAGGATGGACGGGTTGTAGTACTGTGGTGTGGTGTGGCACACATTTTTCTAGAAATAGAATAGTGAAAGAATGTCAAATCAGTTTCAGAAAAAGATCAAAGTTTCAGGAGACGCAGCACACCACAAGAGCTTCTCGATTGTGTTGGATTATACGATGATTGTGTCTAGATATTGTTCCCCCATTCCCCATCCAGTTTCAACATAAACAATTCTATGGACACACCAGAGAGTGCCTTAAATGGAAAACTAAAGAATTCTCAAATTGAATCGAAAACCCAAATCGAATGGATATATTTTTTTGTGGAATTTTTCCAGCTTCCAGCTTCAACTAAACGAAAAAAAACTGTTCCAGCCTAGAGATGCAAGTGAAGCAAGTGGGAATGCTGTTTGTGGGGATATCAATGTATCAACTCTGGGATACCCTATATAAAGAGCAAGCAAATAGCAGGTCTCTGGCTGCCACTAGAGCACAGTACAGTACGGTGTACCCTTGCATTCAGCGATTCCGTCCAGTGATGGCTAAAAATGAAGTCTAAAGGAAGGAAGGCGGAGACTGAAAGGCTGAAAGGTGCCAAGGGATGTGGAATGGGGCGGGAGAGGAGAAGCGAACTTGGTTGGGCAGCAGCTACTTCAAATGCCGTCAATTGTTTGAAAGTTTTCAGCTTGCCGCGGGCAGCCAGCAGCCAAGAGGAGCAGCCAGCAGCCAGAGAGCAGCCAGCGGTGTGGCAACTATTTATGGAACAGTGCAGCAATAGTAGCAAGGCCCAAGCGAGTGCCCTTGGCTGTGTATACCTCGTTGCAGTTGCAGTTGCAGTGTGTGTATGTGTGTGTGATTGTGTGTGTCTTTTGTTTGTTTAGCAAATGCCTTCGATGCTGGGGCCAAGCAAAACCGATCCGAACTCTGGGCAGAAACCCAATGCCAGCCGATGTCGATGCACGTTCAATGGCTGCATCGAGAGGCACTTCATTCTTCTGCACTCTGGCACCCCCACCCCCACGCCCCCGCCCAACTCCCTCTGGGATTCTTCTTCTTGTGCCTGGGGCACTCGTGCGTTCAACAAGACTCTCGAACTGTAGCTGCTCCAGAGCTTGCAACATCTCGAATTGAACTTAATTGAAATGAAATTGAGATGCCACAAGAGGTAGTGGGGGCACGGAAAGAAAGGCAGAGAAAGACAGAGAGCGAGAGAGTAAGAGTGGGGCTCTGAGATTCGAATTGATGTGTCTCCATATGTTAAATGGTCTGTCATAATGCTGATCGAGATCGTGTTGAAACGTTTCCCAAGCCCTCTTCTCCGATGAATCTGATCTAACGATAAATGCTCAAGTGTTTGACACCCATCAACCCATATCTTCCCTTTCCCTTCCCCTTGGTGTAACGATTTGCGTGGGGGACTGGTGTCTGCCCTAGTCTCAGACTCAGACGTAGACCCCGACCCCGACAGAGGCCCCCGACGCCCCAGACCAAGAGCAAGACCCAGACCCACCCATGACGCTGACAGCGATAAGTCTAGTCAATGAACCGCACCAAAGTGGGGACCATCCATGCATCCACTGTGGACTGGGGGATGGGGGATGGGAGCAAGATGAAAGATGAAAGAGATATGAAAACTGCAACGCCCACACAAAAGCTTTTTTCTCGAATAAACAAACGACAATAGGCAGCAGGCAGCAGGCCCCCACTCCGCCTCCACCCGGATAAAGATCTCCAGTGGACAGAGAGAGAGAGAGAGAGTCAGAGCGACGTGTCGGAGTGGGTGAGAACAACGACAGAGAGCTGGCGGATTTATCGAATTGAGAGCTCCGATTTTTGTCATATGTGTAGGAGGGAAAGGAGGAGGAGTAGCAGCAGCAGCAGCAGGAAGAGGAGAACTAAGTATAGTGATAGAGTAGATGGAGGTAGGGGGAGTTGCAAGGGAGTGAATCAATCCATATATGAGTAGAGTAGAGAGTTCACGCAGTGCAGGATTCTCTCACGCGGTCTTTCCCGTTTTTGTTTACAACTGACAATCTTCCAGTGAATGCACTCATTAGCCCGATTTCGCACATTTATCTGACAGATGCAGATACAGATACAGTGGACACTGCCATTATCTGTCTGCCGAAAAGCCTTGGGTAAGCAAACAACAAGTGAAATCTTTTGTTTACACCCGCGAAGCGCTGAAATTGCAATAAGATGTTTATCCTCGAAGATGCCCTCCACAACGGGGGGGCGAGGGTTGAGTACAACCTGCTTGGCCAGCACCCTTCTGCCTTCTGGCCTGTGTCGCTGTACGCTTTTGATTTCCTGTTTTCCTGTTCCTTCATCATGCCATCGACGAGTGTGACGTGACGCCTCAACAGCCGTGCGTGCTTCAAGGGGTTTGTTCTACGTTTCTGTAGGTTTTTTTTAGGGGTTGTGACAGGGTGCAGCAGTCGACAACCTGCACCCTGCACCCTGCACCCTGCGCCCTGCAACGGCCTGCACTGGGAGTCGGTAGCTCTTTCCCTTGGCCTTGCCTTGCCTGGAATGGCGATGGCCCACTTGGCGTGCCGTAAACTCGATTAGATGTAAAGCAGTGCCAGTACGTGAGCGGAAACAATAACGTAACTGTCTCCCGTGGCCACCCTTACGAGTAGGTGTGTGAGTGTGTCGTGGGGTGGGTGGTGTGTCCTCTGTCCTGTCAGGGTGAACAACATCCCAATCAACCAGGGCTGCCATATGGCTGCAAAGGGAAGAACACAGTTTTTGAATGATCTTAAAGCATCTTCAAGCGGATTCAAAAGATCCAAAATGAACTTCAACCCCAAAGTAAAGAATATTGTTCTAGATTATACAATAAACTTTTTGGAATCTTTTCTCGATTTTCGATGGTTTACAGTAGAAGAATCGATCGGATCTGGATCTCCTGTGGTTTGCTTCGCCTGACTCGACAGTCTGGCAGCACCGCCACACCCGTTATCTTCTGCTCCTGACCTCCCTGTTTCAGCTTAGTGGCAGGCCAGGCCAGGCCCGGCCCAACATGTGGCATGGCACACATTTTCGGGGCTTCCACTACTCGTAGTTTGTGCGGCGCAGGCGCCGAGAGAGAGCCGTGCCGTGCCGTGCCTGAACATTATAGTGGGGTAGAACTAGAAAGGCCCAAAAAGCGGGCGGTTGCAATTTGGCGTTGCCACTTGTTCATTGTTACATCCTTAAGAGCAAGCGAGAGAGAGAAAGAGAGAGAGAGCAGGCGAGAGTGTTGGTCTATTAAATTTTTGATGCTTTTAGGGCAGTTTCTTCGCTGCCAGTTGCAACTCGCCTTCCGCCTACTACCTACAACTGCTGCCAACAAAAACAATAAAGTGTTCACTCAACTCGGGGATTTTTGCAATCGCAACAAACAGCGAAACAGCAACACACAGAAAACAATGTTGCAAATTTGTTTATAAACCAGAAAGAGAACAGAGAAGGGCAAGACCAACACACACACCCACAGGAACAGAAAAGAGCAGAGACCAGGGACCGTGAAAAGCAGGAAAGAAAATTGCCAGGCTTTCCCCCAATTACGCTTTAAGTAGGCTTCAGTTGGGTATACACACGAATCGTACGGAAGGGAAGGGAAGGAAAGGAAAGTGAAGCCCAAGATAGGAAAGTTATCAAAGACAAGGAACAGGAACAGAGCCCCCTACAGCCATGTGTAAGTAATGGCTTAAAGAAGAAGGTGGAGTCAGAGCGATTCTCTCTCGAGTGTCACTCCACTTAAAAGGCCCTTCCATGGCATTCCATTCGCATTTGCATTTGCATTGCATTTACCTAATGAGGCACTGGAGAAGTCTTGCCTGATGAGTTGCTGGAAGCAGTGAAAGGGAGAGAGAGAGAGAGAGAGCAGTCCTTCAACCGATTAACCCATTTGTACCCATTGTTTTCGTTCCCGTTGCAGCCAAGACGCCCTCGTTTGACAAGGACCGTGACTACATTGGTTTTGCCACGCTGCCGGAGCAGGTGCACCGGAAGTCGGTGAAGCGTGGCTTCGAGTTCACACTGATGGTGGTCGGGGAGTCCGGCCTGGGCAAGTCGACGCTCATCAACAGCCTCTTCCTCGGTGACCTGTACAAGAACCGCCAGATGCCCAACGTGGAGGAGCGCATCGAGAAGACGACACGCGTCGAAAAGAAGACCATGGACATCGAGGAGCGCGGCGTCCGGCTACGCCTCACTGTGGTGGACACGCCCGGCTTCGGGGACGCCATCAACTGCGAGGACAGCTGGAGGGTGTGCACCTCGTATATCGACGAGCAGTTCCGCCAGTACTTTACCGACGAGAGCGGACTGAATCGGCGCAACATCCAGGACAATCGAGTGCACTGCTGCCTCTACTTTGTTCCGCCCTGGGGACACAGGTAAGACCGGACCACCAGTCTCTCGGCAGTGGCAGGACCAGAACTAATCGAATCGTTTTCAGCCTGCGACAGATGGATCTGGACCTGATCAGGCGGCTGCATCGCAAGGTGAACATTGTGCTGGTGATTGGCAAGGCGGACTGCCTGAACAAGCAGGAGGTGCGCAAGCTCAAGGAGCGCATACTGCAGGACCTCGAGGACAATCACATACAGCTGTACCAGTTCCCCGAATGCGACTCCGACGAGGACGATGACTTCAAGCAGCAGGACCGCGAGCTGAAGGCCTCCATCCCGTTCGCAGTCGTTGGCAGCAACACTATTTTGGAGGTGGCAGGCAAGAAGGTGCGCGGCCGCCAGTATCCCTGGGGTGTGGTCAATGTGGAGGATCCGGAGCACAGCGATTTCATCAAACTGCGCACCTTCTTGATATCCACGCACATGCAGGATTTGAAGGACACCACACAGGTGAGACACATTGCTGTGGCCCCTTAATGGTGTTGAAAATGAGCGAATACTTACCGGCTTTCCTTTTGCAGGATGTGCACTACGAGAACTTCAGGGCGCAGTGCATATCACAGATCTCGCAGCATGCGCTGCGGGAGCGCGGAAAGTTGAAGCGCGACTCGATCAGCTCGACGAACGGCTTCGATGCAGCCATTTCGGAGACGGATCGGCTGCTGCTGCAGAAGGACGAGGAGATCAGACGCATGCAGGACATGCTCACACAGATGCAGGAGAAGCTCAAGCAAACGCATCTCATGGAGATGAAGAAGAACGACAGCGTGATCGACGTCTAGACAGCAAAGGAGAGAGAGACAGGATAGAGAGAGGAATCGAGCAGGAGACGTGTTCGAGCGTGTTCAATTTTGCACCTTGATATTGATACATATATATTTACATATATGCGATACGACTTATATAATGTGACCCAGAGAGACACACCTGTCCCATCCTGGAGCTGCAGCTGCAACCAAATCAATTTATTAAGTTCTTAAGCTAGCACTGTTTACAAATTTCGACGTTTTTGCTCCCTCCGTTTTCTTCGGACAGTTAATCCATTAGTTGCAATCTTAAACATATGAAATGTAGTTTCGAGACTAAGAAAACGATAGACAACGACACGAGAACGGTATTAGCGAACCCTTCCGCAGCAAAGACCAAAAGCACAACAACCAAAATGCCGAGAATTGAGCCCCCAACTGGCACCTTTCTCCCACTGGCATCGAAGCCTTTTTCAATATTGTAGCTAATAACAATTTTTACGAGCCTCACCTAACGATCCCCCCATCTCCATACCCCCCACCCCGCCCTCACACACCACATCAGTTTATAAGGGTTGCAAATTGCAGATTATCTGTAATACATACATATATTATTTTTTTTCTCTAGAATTATGTAACTATAACCGAAAACAGTTATGCAAGACATAGTACATCCATTTTGATGATATTAATTGTGACCGAGAGTATTCTAAAGCCTAACGAATCGAAAAGATATTGAGTGTGAATCGCATTTCAGCAGCAGGGCGATTTCATTCGTCATAATATTTAATCAGTACGATATTATACCAAAGTTTAGGGAGTTTCAAAAACTTGACAAAATAACAAAACCCACAGAGGCACTTCAAATCGTTACAGAGAAAGACATAGCAAGGAAGTTACTTTTGTTTTAATTATTTCACCTATAACATTTTTGTTTTTTGTTTTTTGTTTTATTGATTGCTAAAGAAGAATAACAAAGGAAAGTGAAGAAAATCCGCTTGAATGCCATGTGTAAAATAATGTTGGCAACACTTGAAAACATATTGTTGCTTCTTGAAGCTGCTGCATCAATTAGATGAATTTCAATGAATCAACTTTCAGTGAGTTTCAATTATTTATTCTAATTATTATCCACGAACAAAACCTACTTTGTTTAAACGAATTGTTAATGAATTTATTTTAAATGAATTAATTAAGCCTACACGCAACAACCATAATATTTAAATGAAATTATAGTCGAAAAATTATGTATAACAACATAGCGATGATAAAAATCGATTTCAAATAAAGGTAACAACAAATTAAGAATTAAACAAAAAAGACTCATACAATTTTAAAGCTTTCAACTAAAGTGTAACTTCAATGGCAACCGATTTTCGTAATGATATAAGGCCATCGGTTACTTTCCAGTGACTCATCAGATATGTAATAGCCATAAGCTGAACTAGGGATCAATTTTACAAGGTTGTCGACTACATTGGTACGACCGTTTTTAAAATCAACGTCGAATAGCTTTTACCGTGGCTTCCAAAGACTTTTTGTTAACTTTTTCCTGCTGGGAGAGGCCTGTCCAAGCCAGAGCAGTATGAAAGATAACGCAGTAAAACCAGAAAGGGAACTAATTGAAAAATCAGTTCAAGTGCTTGTGTCCAGGCGTACGTGTCTCGACATTAAGATACACGGTGCTCACCAGTTTCTATACATGTACATAGAATATTTAGTTATGTATCTCTTTGAACATAATCGAAAGTACGAGCACCTCCATGACCTGGTGCCTATATCCGCTCTCTTTTATGTGAACCCACAGCCAGTTCGAACCCCTGGTGCTGTTTCTGCTTTTAAAGTTTAATATTGGGGGTGTTAAGGGCTGGGACAGCTTCAGTGCCGCGCAGTTATTGGTGAGTTTGTCCTGTCCCGCCTAGTGTTGTTATCTGATACCGGAGGCAGGCATCCCCAAAAATTATGATGAAGAATGTCGGCAAATGAAAGAATCGTCCAATTGAAGAACGGGTATGTATTTTTATATATTATCATCTCATTTATTTAAATTTATTAATTTCTCATTTTCATTTCTCTTTGTGTTGTTCTCTTTTATGTATCGCACTTGCTGTTCCACTTTCCATTCTCTTTATGCTGTTTATGTGTCATGAGGATCTTTTTAGTGGCAAACCGAATGAGTTTTGCTCTTAGTTATCATTTTTACTTACGTTACTTACTCTTGCATGCATTTATGTATGTATATTACTTTCTTTCTGCTCTCTTTTCTCTTTTCTCTTGGGGTAAATTTAGTTTAACTTCACAAATGATTACGCTTGCACATACATAACTACATTTACTCATATATACATATAATATACATATATTTATGTATGTATGTATACGGTTTTCTGAGAGAGGCGAAACGAAAACGAAACCGAAACAATACAATACCAATATACCAATATACCAATACCAATACTCGCAGTACAGCAAACAAAAGACTGTTGTTAATCGGTATGCTCGTAGTTTATTCCAGTTGTAGTTTTATAAGTATTCTTAAGTGACTAAGCCTGGATAAGCCCTAGTACGCCTGATGAAGTTCATTGGTAGGTAATTTTTCATTTTCATTTTCATCTTCATTTTTCATTATATTTCCCTAGTATTTCCCTGACCTGACCATGCATGCTCTCGTTTCTCCGCTCTGACGGTTCCACTTCTGCTGCTTCTGCTTCTACTTCCGCTTCCGCTTTTCCTTTCACTTTCACTCTGCATTCGGTGTTGTGTATTGTGTGTATGTGTGATGTCTGTTGCTTGTTAGTGAGCTCCTTGTATATGTAATTGTATAAATTTCCAAAAACAAAAAAAAAATGCCTAACTGTTTTCCCAGTAACGCCAGCGTTACCTAAACTCTATGTATATAATATCTCCCATATACATATACAGATACATATATTTATATATGTACCTTCTCATCTCTTCATCCATTCGATTGAAATGCTGAAATGCTCCCCCTATCATAGCTCTACCTATCAGCATTTCAAGTGGTATCTCCTCTAACAACCGTCGCCAGCGCACATTTTTTAATGGTATTTCATTTAGTATATTCTTTGTATATTTCTGTGTTTTTCTCTTTATGTTTTTTGTTTTTGTTTCTGTCTTTGTCTTTGGTGTTTTTCATTTCATTATAGTACAAAACATGCCTTTTCAATCATTTGTATTGATTCATTTTCGCTTGCCCTCCTGCTGTTCTTTTTTTTTTTTTGTTTTTGTTGTGGGTATATTTTGTTATTCAAAATTTCCTCCATTTTTGGTAACTGGTTTTTCTGCTCTATATAGTAGATGTACGTTATGTTTATGTTTATTATTATTATTAAGTTATCTCAAAAAAAAGTACTCAATTACGGCTAACAGCACAACAAACAGTTTTCATTTTGGTTTTCATCTTGCTAAGTAATCCAAAAAATTTGGCCAACCTGTACTACAAATGCTGATCTCTATGTATACATACATATGTATATAGATAGTAGTTGTATTATGCGAATATCTTGAATGGGACATGCTGAAAGGAGTTAACATAAACTCTACACACTCTCTACTCGTATGTGCATATTGTATGTTTTTATATATTATATATATATATGTATTAATAGATAGATATATACACTGATATCTTTTTGCGGCACTTCAAAGCAACACAGAAATCAAAAACGAGTGCCCGTTTTCAAATACACGATTCAATTTCAGTCAAAACGGAAAGCCCCGATCCGATCCGATCCGAGGCCATCGAAATTGAGTAGGCTACAGATTTAGATTGGGATGGGATAGGATAGTGACTGACTGACTAACTGACTGACTGACTGACTGAGACTGAGATGCCTATAACTTGCTACTATCTTTCGGTTTTGATTGGCAAGTTTCTACAAAGTTACACATACATACATATATATTTTAGTGGATTCCAAAAATCTCTTGTCTTGGATGAGTTCTTTTTTTGGTTCGGATAATTGCTTCATTCCACTCTACTGATCTCTAGTGATCTTATCTGATCTGATCTGATCGATTGGGGTTTTTGGTTTTTGGGCTTTAAATTCATTGAATTACGTACACACACGCACACACATACAGAGAGAATTCACGTACATATATGTATGTATTTGTATGTATGGTTAGGCTAAGTATGTAAGTTTCAACTCGACTATACATCAAATGTACGTAACTGCGTATGCATATATGTATGTATATGTAGTTTGGTTAATACTCTGGTAAATTACAAGTACATATTCTGATACATATATGTAGCTACACATTTATGTATGTACCATGGATCTGTTATCGGTATTCTATATCTGTTTATTCTCTATAGTTAGTATATTCTGAATCGGTTTCTGTTTCTGTTTCGGTGTCTCCTCTGTGGATCTCTAAGCTGTAGTTTCATTACTCACAGGAAAATACTTATTACAAATACAATTTACATCAATTTTATTCATTTTTTTGTGTGAGAAGAGAAAAAAGTCATTTGGTTTTTTGTTGTTTTTGGTTTTTTTTTGTTGTTTTTTTTTTTTGTTTTTCTTTGTTTTATTTATTTCACTCAATTTGTTGTTAAAGTAGCTTTTTGTTTTTGTTTTTGCTTTTGTTTAAGTTTGCCATGGACTTGCCGTCGTTTTGCTTTGCTTTGCTTTGCTATTGTATAATTAATTAATTAATTAATCATTAATCATATATGTATGTATGTATGTAGGTATATATCTTGCTGTATTTCTGTAGGTTGATTAAGTTTCGACAAATAGTAAATCTGAAGCGCACATTTACAATGCTGCTTAAATTGCTATAAAGTATTCTTGTTCTCTCGCTCGTGCTTTTGCTTTTGCTTTTGCATTTGCTTTTGCCTTTGCTTTTGCTCAGCTCAACTTCAACTTCAACTTAAACTTCATCTACAAATTCCAGTACATCGTTATCGTAATCGTAATCCTCATTTTCCTCAACAATAATAATTTTCTTGGATGCATATACATACATATCTCTATATGTATGTATATAACTCTTGTTTATATATACATACATATATGTCCACCAATAGTGCATCATAATTTTAATGATATTTTTAGACCATCAAGGTTCTGTTTCTCCATTCCATTTCATTTCATTTCATTTAATTCACATATTTATATATATATTTATATATTTGTTATGTTTTTTTTTTTAAAAAAAAGACTATTTTATGCGCGGATCCTGCCCGCTTAAACACAAAAAAGAAATATGTGTATATATGTATGTGTTTGTATGTATGTATATAGAATAGCACTAAGGTCTGGAAAAAAACTAATAATCGGGTAATAAATTAATAACAATAAAACATAATATAAAACAATATAAATTATGCGCTCTTTAGAATTTGGCCTGCCACATTGATCGATCCGCGCACCAGCGCCAGGATCGTGACTTTACATATGCATATATGTATATATACTCGTATATGGTATAGCTTTCCTATATGTATATATGTATATATATAGTATATATACTATATGTATGTAAGTATGTATAGATCTCTCTATCTATCTATATAGAGTGTCGTATAGGTTAGGTATAAATAATGGTATTATAGCCAATGACTTTTTCGTTCTTTTCTTTTCTTATCTTTTGGTTTTTGCATTTCGATAAACTAAAAATTGCTTGTGCTTATGCTTGTTTGGTTTTTTTGTTATTTTTTATTTGTTTTGATTTTTTTTGTTTTGTATTTGTTTTTTGTTTTGTTTTGTTGTTGTTGTCGAAGAGTCTTTTGCTTTGTTTGTAAATTGTGTGTGTTTTTCCAGTAAAATTGTTCACTAAATTCATGTTCTGTTCCACATGCTCTTTCTCATTTTCATTCCTGTCTCTGTCTCTGTGGTCTGTGTCTTGCCTCGTTTCGGTATTGATTTCTTTTACTTTGTGTTTTCTCAGCTTAGTAACTAAATAATATAATATATATACATATATATCAATATATATATATATATTTGTAATATATAGCGAAAAATATTTGCGAAGACAGCGTTTGACATTATTCTCTGTTTCTCTCCATTCTACATTCTCCTTCTCTCTCTCTTTCTCTTTCATTCTCGTTCTCCTTATGGAAGCAAATTAAAATTGCAATTCAAATGGAAATCGAAATGGAAACTCTTAAGTAACCTACAATAGTTTTTCATTCCATTCCATTGCCTTTCCTACTTCCTTTCATCTTGAACTGCTCCTCTCTTTTCCAATTCCTTTTCTCTTCTCTTCTCGTCCTATTCTTATGCTTGCTCTTCTTAGTGTTATATGTTATATGTTTTTTGGCTTTGTTTTCTTTCATTTAGTTTAGCGGCAACATTTGCCTGCTGCTTGATTTAAATTCGAGTCAAACATTTAAATTATTTACAAATAATATTACAAAAAAAAATATCTCTATATATATATATTTTTATAAATATATTGACATACATATATGTACATACATATGCGTGTATATATATAGTACATATGTATATATATTTATGAATAACTATACAACTACAGTCTGGCTGTAGACCACTCAAGGGATCAAGGGAACAGGGGGGTTCCTCGTTTCCTCGTCTCCTCGTTTCATTTTCAACATGATGGGTTTTGCTTTCAATTTTTGTTTAATTCACTGGGTTCTTACACTTTACATTGGTTTTTACTTTTGTTTTGTTTTGTTTTGTTTTTCTTTTCTTTGCTTTGCTTTGTGTGTGTTTGTGGTTGCTTCTTTTGCTTTGTCTAAATCATAAAATCATTTCAGTATGCGCTTTTATCGGCTATTGGCTAACGTTAACGTTATCAAACAACATAATCATCGAGTAAAATAAACGTTTCTCAGGCATGCAAAAACATTAAAACTTAAAAACTTTCTCTTATGTTTAAATGTACTTCGGCTTTCGCTTCCGTACCGTACCGTTCTGTTCTGTTCTGTTCTATTCTGCTCGGTTCTGGTGGGGATGGATGTCTGGGGATGTTATAGGGATGTTCTAGGGGGGTTGTCTGTGTGTGCGCCTTCCTGGCTTGGGTTCAGTTTTGTCAATGGTTTAAAATAGGAGCAGAGGTTGAACAGTTGTGTGAGGTGGCTGCGTGGGCTGCCTTAAAAGACTAATGCTTACTTAACATCAGATTTAACAGAGGGTTTAATGCTTAGTGCTTAAGTAGTTCAGATTTGTTTAACAATGATCATTTGCAACAAAAATCGTCTATAATTTTGGGGGATTCAGGTTCTCGGGTTCTCCGGTTCTCGGGCTCTCGGGTCTGGTGGAGTTTGGTATCATCTTAGTATTATTTGCGTTAATTGGTTTTTTTTTTGTTTGTTTTGTTTTCTTCTTCTCATTCTTTTTTCTTTGTCTTGGTTTTTCGTTTGTTTTTGGTTTTAGTTTTGTTAAGAATATATAAGATCTTCCTCAGCATTTGCTCAGATTTCTGTTGATCTTGATCTTATTCTTGTTTTGTTTGTTGGTTTGTTATATAGTATTTCTCTTTTGTTTTTTGTGTTTTTTGTTTTTCAGGGTTTTCAACATCAATCTCATTGTTTTTCCATTAAGTAAATTTCTAATTTCCTTTTTGTTTTTCGTTTCTCTATGCTTTGTAAGTTAAACGGTACTTTTGCTATTGCTGTTTGGTTTTTTGTATGCTTTAAACATTTGTTTAATAGTTTTTTTCTTTTAGTTGGGTTGTTTTTTTTTTTTGGTATTTTTTAAAAGATTTTTTTCTTGGTTTTTTTTTGTATAGGTTTTTTGTTTGTTAATAATAGTCACTAACGTAGTGGGAAAAGGTTGTGAGCCTTTTCCGTAAATCTGCGATACATTCCCGCGACTCTCCGTCATATTCCACCTTGTTGCGCTTGATTTTGCACGTCACCCGCTATGGGGGCGACGTCTCCTCCGCCGCCGCCCCCACCCGACCCGCCACCCATCGCCGCAGTGGCGGTGGTGCCGGTGGTGGTGATGGAGCCGGCATCGGTCCGTCCCTCGCTGTCATCGTCGCACTCCTCCTCCAGCTCGGCCAGGTTCTCCTGATCGGACTCTTCCAGAGTTACCTGCGGGGGGGGAGAACAGTAGTTAGATATTGTTCAACAGATCAGATCAGATCAAATCCCGATGCGAATTAGTTACTTGAAAGCGTATCTTCTCGTCCTGTGGCAAATCGTCGGCCGCCGATGGGGGCGGCGATGGCGGTATCATGCTCTGGTAGTAGTCTCTGTTCTCTTCAAGCGTATCGAGTATGTCCTGGGCGTCGGGATGCACCAAATCGGCCCAGGTCTCCCAGAGCGGATGCACAATGTAGTCGATGAAGCCCACCTGCGACTTCTCGATGGTGGCATTGTGTCGATCGCACATCGGACTGATGTCCATGCCCGATTCGCGCTCCTTGTCGCCCTGTAGGAAGAACTCCTCCATGAGTAGGGCCACCCAGCGCTTGTAAAGCGGCAGCGGTTTGGTGGGATTGCTCAGATCAGCGCAATGCACCAGATTCTCAAGCACCTGAAATGGATTACAATTGCATTACTACTACTATCCGTATACATGATAGGCCAGTCCTATTCCCCACCTGTATACGATCGGTGTAGTTGTCCAGGAGCAAAACTCCAGAGCCGGCCACCTTTTTGGTTTCCACCATTGTCTTCAGATCGGCCAGCAGACTCATGTGCTTGGACATGTCCGTTGAGAGCACAATATCAATAACCATTTTCCTCAATGTTTGGCGTTGTTTCCTATACAACAAAGAGGGGGAAGAGGGATATTCAGCAATCGAATCGGACAGGCGGCTCGAATCCACTCACTTTTGCATATTACAGAATATATCACATCCTTGATTTTGCAATAATTTGAAGGCAACCGCTAAATGGTGATTTTCCAAAACAGATTCGTCATTGTACATTAATGCTAGCTCGGAACCTGAACATAAAAAAGAGAGAGCAATCAGTAATTAGAAGATATATGTATGTATGTAGTAGCTATAATGATACTCACTTGAGTTAACCAAAAACTGATTGGTTAATCCTGGATGATCAACATCGTGTATGCATGCGGCAAACAGTGCCCCGCCCACCTCGAGTGGTGTGAATACGCCTTCGAGTGCCGGTGTATTGAGTAGCACATTGGTGCTCTGTGTCACGTCAGCGGCATGAAGCGAATTGTGAAACGGATTGTCTTTGACGTAGTGGTCCTCCAGAGTAGTCATAAAGTTAAGAAAAGTTTTCGGTGGTATCATAAGACTGGTCAGTAATTCTCTACTCTGTAATGGTGAAAAAGATATTAGAGGAAGATCAGTAATAGATGTCAAAGATGTCTACCCATTCTCTTGGCTACTTGCCTGAAATATGGTGTATGCCACACAGGTGAGCGGGCGATTGCAGCTCCAATCGCCAATCTTGAATATCTCAATGCCCCAGGTGTCCAGCTCGCCGAGCAGGGTGCCCAGCTCGTTCTCCTTGGGCGTTTCCACGCCAAAGGTGGGCAGCTTCTCGCCGGTGAAGCTGTTCGTGTGGGACAGTGGCCGCTTCACTCCGCTGATCTGCGACATGGGTGGGCCGCGTGGCGACCGGGCCCGTGCAGCACCATACTGCTGCTGGTTGATGGCGGCCGCGGCGCTGGCCACCTCCGGGTTATCGTCCACGCGCAGCGAGGGTAAATCGAACTCTTGCTGTTTGTCTGCAAATAATCGAAAGCGAAAGAGAAGAAAGGATACAATTTATTAAGAATATCATTATTATCATCATCGGCAATCATCATCCGCCACGGATGGCAGACAGACAGGCAGCCAGGCAGACAGATCAAATAAAAGTCCCTTCGTGTAAAGGACCCCAGGCCATATGAGACTCTGAGACTGACCGAAGGATAGCCGCACAGACAGTGGACTGAAAGTGGAGCAGAGCGGAGTCCTTCCACTTTCATATTTCCCATAGACTCTTCTTGCGGCTGTTTACACAGCCATACACACTCGCCATAGTACTCGTAAATATTCAAGAGTCGGCAAACAAAACTTTTGCATACAGAGAACTCCATTGCCTGCTACTGCCTACTTTTGGGTCAAACCACCCACCCCCCCACCCCCACAGCCCCATACCCACCCACATGCCCTTCCAATTGTTTGTTTTTCTAGCGCAGAGAAAATTCAAAATTGCCTCTGAATAAATTAATATTCATTTCAAAGTCCAAATTGCGTTCGGCTGCTGCTGCACACACACACACACACACACACACACACATGCAACAAACATAAATAAACCACGGTTATCCAAGTGGGCGTGGGCCGTAGGGGCGGAGTTTGTAGATTCTGTTCGTTGATTTAACTGTTGCGCCACGGCTAGAGCTTTGGATGGGGTCGGGCATGGGGATATACTCCTAGCTTTAATCCCCAATTGAGCTTCAATCGATTCGATAGACCTATTTGTAAGGCCCGAATAGGGCTCCAACTTTGACTAATTTCGATTCGCAATCAATGGATAATCCAGCATAGAGCCAGGTTCTAGTGAAATCAGTTTTCAAAATTATACAAAATCATCATGGAATACCAAAGAATGAAACAATTCCACTTCCAAGCTGATGCTGGCGTACTCTATATCTACATCTACATGTAATCTCTGCACTCTCTTAATGCTGGGATGGGTAGTAGAGCCCTGTAGTACCTTTTGTGACCTGCAATTTTTTGGCTCCCACCCAAGACTAAGTCCTTTCTAATATCTGTGTAAGTATTTGCTTGTATTCGTATTTGTATTTGTGGCTCCTTCTGCCCCTGAGAGCGAGTGTCCGTCCAATGGGGCAACTCTATCAGCTTGACAGCGCATAAATTTTTCACCCACCCCCGCCCTCCTGCCGCCTGCCCTGAGAATCTTTTTCGCATTTGCTTCCACGATTGTGGAAGGACTCTTCTATCCTTGCCAGGAAAAAAACACACCAACAACAAAACGGATTTCACCTGATGTGTGTGTGTGGGGGCAGCATCTTGTTTTGCATATGTTGTGCCACCCAACCCCATCCCCACCCCCGCTGCCTCATGCCCAGGTCGTTGGATTCAACTTCTTCTTAAATCTGATTCGGAATCTGTTTCTGTTTCTGTTTTTGCTTCTGTTTTGGCGCCCCTCTGTTCCTCCCCACAGATTCACTTTACGATTTCAGGTGGTTAGCATATACTCGTATGAGTGTGAGTGTGAGTATTTGTATGAGTATTTCGAGTGTGCTTTCTCCCTCTGCTTAGCAGCCACCCACTGACGCCGGAACCACTCCCAAGCATAATCTGTCCCTGTGTCCCTGTCCCCTCCTTCCATTTTGACTTTTTGCTTCGCTTTCGAGGTCGGATCGGATCGGTGCGGTTCGGTTCGGGTCGGGGCTTCTGTTTCAAATGAAGTGTTACAAATGGACATTAGGCAAGAGCGGGCGCGTGTGTGTGTGTGTGCCCAAGTGTCTGTGTGTGTGTGTGTGCCCAAGTGTCTGTGTGTGTGTGTGTGTGTGTCTGTGTGGGGCCCCCCAAATGCGATTTTATGCTTGATAAACTACAAAAACAACAACTAGCACAGATACACAGAGTATAGGCCTGGAAATTCTAGTGAAAGGTAGCCAAAGACCCCTAGGATGTCCATCAGAAGGACTTTGCCGCTTCTCCCCCTTTCACTCCCACTCTCACTCCGTCTCCGTCGCCGTCCGTGTGGACTCGGAAGTTAGCGAAGCAGAAATATGGACAAATGTGCAAATATGCCACCCAGTGGCAGCGCTCAGTCCCCCACATTTTTTTTGTCGTTGCTTTGCTGCTTTTCCCTTTCAACTCTTTTTTGCGGACCCGGCCTAGGTGCGGCGCCTTTGTTTGTGCACGCCCCCAGCTTCAGTGTCCACTCTCCCGTCCGCCGGCCACCTCCTCTCGGCACATGTCCACCAGGCCAGGCCATGTCCTCCCCTGCCCATGCCTCGTCCAGATCCCGCTATGCGCTATCGCACACAAAGTGCCACAAAGTGGCTTTGGCCAGGACAAAAGAGCGGTAAGTGGGCAGCAGGCAGTCAGGCAGGCAGGCAGGCCGGCGCCAGGGATCGTCTACGGGATTGGGCCATTGGGGATTGGGGATTGTGGATTTTTGGATTGGGGCAGAACTCGGACTCGCAGTCGGACTGGCAGTCGGAGTCGGAGTCGGCTTGCAGGCTTGCGGGCTTCGGTTCGCAGGTTAAACAATGAAATTTCCACTTCATCTGTTTTTATGCTGCTCTGCATAATTTAATTTTGCACTTTCAATCCAACAACGCAGAGGCGAATGGGAATCGAGAGAATCGAGAGAGAGGAGAGTCGAGAGACAGGGGAAAACGCTATGCGAAAGTTTAAACATTCCTGGGCGCGTGGGGTACGTGACTTTTGAGTGAGGATTCACTTTTTATGGCCAACATTTTCGGAATGGACGGAATCGAGAGAGAACGAGAGAAGGAATTAGCCTCACTTGCACATTATAGTATCTATATGAAGTACCTAACATATTTCTACGAATACTCTGCGAGCGATGTGCTCTGTAATCTAATCTTCTAATGGCTTCTTGGCTTCAGCATTCGATTAGACCATATGCATCTACAGAATTAATCTTCTCGCAAAGAATGTTCCAAGGTTGGAGACACACGGAATCATGGGACTCCGTTAAGTATTTCCCAAAACAAAAAATGTCCACGGTATTGCAGCTGCGACCTGCTTAGGGGGTCCTTCCATGATTTGCATAACTTTTGCTGCTGCTGTTGCTGCTGCTACTTCTACTTTCTCCACCGCATAATTTTCTGCCATTCTGCCATGGAAATGGAGATGGAGATGGATGGCGGCTTGAGTTTTCTTTCTTTTCTTTTTTGCTGGCGTTTCGCTGGGGCTTCTTCCCACGTCTCCTGTTGTTAATGCGATTTTATTGCATACTTTTGTGCGCCGCTCACCAACAATTTCAACAACAACAACAACACCACAAAGAGTAGAGCAGCAAAGCAGCTAGAAACAAATTGCAGGCGAAACGAAACGAAACGAAAGTTGAAGCTGAAAGCCGCGCCACAAAACTTCTTGAATAACTTTTCAGCACATTTACATTTGCTGGGGTATTAGGGGATGGAGCCCAGCACCCCCCCATTGATAGTTATAGTTCCCTTCCATTGATGATGATGATGATGATGCGAAATAAAGGGTAAATACAATTGGAAATATCCTGCCTGATTGAGGTGCTGCTGCTCCAAGTGCGTACGCATCGAATCACATCGTACTCATACTCATACTCGCATTCGCATTCGCATTCGTACTGGTACTGGTACGAGTATTGTGCAATTGTTTTGCGTAAAGTTTTCAGCTTCATGCCGGCCAAGTTTAGATGGCTCATTCAAGCGAAGCATTAGGACAGAAACTTATTTCCTTCCATACAAGACAAGACATTTTTGTTGGGGTGTTTTCTTTTTTTTCTAAGTTCTTTAGTTCCCCATTGTTCCTCATAGTTCTTTAGTTCTTTATCCTTTAGTTATCATAACCATACAATGTTTTTGGTAGGTCCTCTTGTGGCTCGCCAAAGACTATTTAAGTCTTTTCTGCGCCTCGACAAAGACGGTGCACATTGTTGTTGGATTCTGGGGACCGACTCAGCGGCTAAGACAATAAATTGTCCAGTCTTTGATTGAACTTACCCAAAAATGTGGAACATATATATTCGGAAATCTGATTTCCCGATCTGCTTGACTCGCTGAAGTGTGACAGCTCCTTGTTTAGCATGCGTTTGAACTGGAGAAACCAAAGGATTTGATTAACACAATAAATAGATACAAGATATATGTATGTATATAGATAATTGTACCTTGAGTGATGCCATGTCGGAGACACTGCGATGCGTCTGTATGGTCTCCAACTGATCCAAACACCAGTCTAACTCCTCAATGGTATCGGTGGCTAGGCGTGTGTAGGCCTCATCGCCCTGCGCCAATTGGACGCCACTGGCGTTTCCGCCGCGTCCGGATGACGATTGAGCTGGCCGCCTGGATCTTGTTTGATTAATAAATGGTTTTCCCACATACACATACACGCACACACGCACACACACACATACACACATAGATATACAGCGAGAGAGAGAGAGCAGAAGAGACAGAAGCCAGGGATGGGAGACAGAGAGAGAGACAGTGGGTTTGGGAGTGGAAGAATGGGACAAAGTTGGTTGGGTTTTAGGGGAAGGATAAGGGATAAGGGACAAACAAACAAACAAACAATCAAACAAGCAAACAAACAAAACAAACATCGAGAACAAGAGAATGGAGATGAAAGAGAAAGAAAGCAAATCGATAAAAAACATAAAATCAATGATAAGTGAGATCCGATCGAAATCGTAATCGTAATCGAAACAAACAGGAGGCAAACAGCAAACAGGCGGGAGGAGGAACATTGGGAATGGGAATGGTATGGAAATGGGAAATGGTGTTGGTGTGGTGTTGGTGTGTTGGTGTTGTTGGGTTTTGTGGTGGAAAAGTACACAACATTTAGATTGATTTGGTTGCAAAAGTCGAGTTTCAATCGAGTTTCAATCGAGCCAAACAACACACACATTTATTTATGTACACGCATATTATTATATGGAGAAATGAGAGAGAACGAGAAAGTTAGAGAGAAAGAGACAAAGAGAGAGAGAAAAAAATATTTATATTTGTGAGCAAATTCTGTTTTGGTTTTTGTTTTTTGCACTTTTTTTTTGTATTTACATCAATTTAGGCTGAGTTTTCATTTTTTTATGGGGCTTAGGTCTACAGGGGGTAGGGAGGGGGGGTCAAACATCAGAGGGGTGGCTGTGGGGGGGGTTGTGGGGTTAGTCACTGTTAACAAAAACAATCAACAATCAAACAACGAGCATCGCAACAACGCAACAACGCAACAACGCAACAACAACAACAATTCCGATGAGTGTTCGCTCTGTGTTCCTGGTTGAACAACCCATAGGGAGAGACAGAGGCAGAGCGTGAGACAGAGAGAGCGAGAGTGGGGGGAGTGGGATGAGTGAGTGAGATTTTCCTCATAACAGAAATGATATTTTGCCAGCTCTAAATTTAAGTTCCCAACGACACGCATGCATATAATACATAAATATTCTTGGGAAAATATCAAAATGCTCTCTGGGGTGTAAAAATAGAACCTCGATTCAAAAAAAATTTCAATCTTTTTTTGGATTTCTTCTTCTTTTGTTGTTGTTTATTTAATATTTTCCTTCTCGTTTGTTTTTTGTTTTTTTTGTGCGATATTTTTGGCACGTTTCACGTCATTTCTGTTGAAGTAGAAGTGGGTGTGCAAGTGGGAGCGAGAGGTGCGTGTGTGTGGGGGGGATGCCATGACGATAAGTCCCGTCCCGGGGACCTTCAACCTTTTCCCCAAAAAGGGTTTCTTTCTCTTTCTCATTTTCGGGTGTATTTTCTATTTTTATTTGTTATAAAATACACATTTACCCATGGACCATCAAAAGTTATTGTTAGTCAATGCGGCTAGGAGGGAGGGACGAGTGGGGGGTGGCACCACCCCCTTTGTTTGTTGTTAGTACTATTATGGTTGTTGTCATTGTTGTCGTTGGCTTCTTTTTTTTTTGTTTATTTATTTCTTATTTTTACTTTTGCATTTTTGTTGATTAATTAAAGTGTGAGACGACAAAAACACACCAAGAGAGAGAGCACAAAAGTGTGAGGGAGTGAGGGGGGGCAGAGGAGGAGGGTGACAGATAGCTATAGCTAGAGAGAGAGAGAGAGTGACAGCGGGAGAGAGGGAGGTGTGATTGAGTAGTTATAGTGGTTGGTGGTGGGGGGTTAGAGCGAGCGTAAAGAGCAGGCAAGAAAACAACGAGAGAGAGACAGAGAGAGAGAGCCGCATGTGTAGAGGGGGATGGACGGGGGGGTTGGCGGGGCTGTGGCTGTGGCTGGGGTTATGTTTGGGTTAGAAACAATTTCATATTTCATATTTTAGTTTCGAGTTTTGAGTTCTCTTGGGGTCAAGTGCAACTCTGAGTGCACAATAAATTGAAAGTCTCTTCGCCGAGTGGTGGTGGTGGTCGGGAGGGGGTCTACAGGTGGTGTCGGGGTTGAGGTTGGGGTCGGGTTTGGGGTTTGGCCCTTGTTTGTCAAGGTCACGGCGCACAACACTTACTTGTTTGATGCTGGAACATTTGTCAGACTTAATAAATTGTTGCGCACTGAGCGCAAGCTGGCTAAAATTTGGGCGAACGGCGTCACAATGAGATCCTCGCCATGGCTGCAGACAGAAAGAGACAGAAAGAGAAAGAGAGAGAAAAATTTAGATATTTCCATGAGTGGTTTTCCGTATTGATTAGCTTTAGTTTATGGCAAATTAAATATATACATAAATACATAAATAAATATATATAACATGCACGAGATCTAAATTTAATAAAAATAAACATGTTTTTTTCTTCTATTTTGGGACACACAAATACAGAAGCATTTTGGTGAATATTTATGGTATTTTATGGGTGCTCTACCACTAAAAATCTATTGAATATTGAATATAGAAAGAACCCCCCTCAAAACCCACCACCCACCACCCTCCAACATGCTTCCAACAATGTTTTCCTGCTGTCCAAATATTAGAGTGCTCGACATTTTTGAATAGATAAATTATTTCGACTTGAATGGAAATGGCAAAATGTTTTCCAAGCCAAAGCCAAAGAACCAAAGGAGTAGCCCACCTGGAGGAGAAAGAGGAGGTGGAAGAGGAGCAGGAGGAACCCCAGTAGGACGTAGGAGTGCAAGCGGCCAAAAAGGTCAGTGTCTGGCCTCAATAGACACCGCCAACAAATAACCAAAGCAACCAACCAACCACCCATCCCGCCCATACACTCAGGGTCCGCCAAAGGACGCCATGACGACGGCCAAGTTTCGCCACTCTCTCGCTCTCGCTCACGCTCTCCTTTTGCCTCGACTTTTTTTTGGCAGTTGAAAATTCCACAGAAATTGGGGAAAACATATAGCAAAAGTAGGATATATCGGAGGATGGGCTGGCTGGGTGGCTAGTCGGATGGGTGGCTGGGTGGGTGGTTGGGTGGCTCTCCTTAGTGGCACACGAGCCACTTTTGTGCGGTGCCAAAAATAAAAACAAAAGACGACAAAAAGCCGAAAATCGAAATGGCCAAACGAAGCAAATCGCTGGCCAAAGAAAAAGTTGACAAACCAGAAAAAAAAACCAACAAAAAAAAGCCAGAAAAAAATGGCATAAATTAATAATAATAAAAAATAAAATGGTATCTAGCTAGTACATATGTACACATATATATACATAGATGCGAGGGCGTACACGGTGCGGCGTATCAGTGACGTCACAACAAAGAGAAAGCGAGAGAGAGAGAGAGAGGGAGCAAATGGCGCCAAGGAATTAAATTTAATATTGAAAAATTGTGACACAGGCACAGGATTCTAGAAAGGATATCCTTTTGGGCTGCCATCAAGGCAGATATTCCAGTGCCACAATTCCAGGGTAACCGGCAAGTCGAGACCTCTTTTATACACCATTAAATCCCTGGGTATCCAAAAATGTCCCGAAAACATCAAAGTTTCCTTAAGATCCTTTTGGGCTAGTCTAGACTTTGTCTTCTCGACTTTCCAGGGTATCAGCTAGTTGGCAGACTGTGCACATTTGGTCGCCTTAACCGATAATTGTGTCGCCTGCCTCCACTTCACTCCACAGTCGCCAAATTGTCCGATAATGAAAATCGTTTGGGACACAACACAAAAAATTGAAAATAAATATGAAAAGCAATTTCTGCCACACAGAGAGAGAGAGAGAGAGAGAAAGAGAGAGAGGGAGAGCTTGGGGTCTGGTGGCATGAAAAATGTTTTCCCATTGAAACAACTTTTGACGCATGTAAAATTGACCTCCTTTGCGGCCATAACCACAGCAACAACAACAACAACAACAACAACAACAATGGCAGCAGCAATGGCAGCTCATTTACAGGCTCCGTGTCCGCGCGTCGGTGCTCGGCAATCTGCGGTCTCTGTGCCACTTTGGGGTCGCTCCTCCACCGCCAGCGGCACAGCCAGCGGCACAGCCAGCGGCAGCGGCAACGCCGTCTCGCGGCTCTGTTTGTTTAACACTTTTTTCTGTTGCTGTTTGTTTCTGCCTGATTTCTGGCACGTCGCACACTTCGGATGGATCATCGTATCATCACAAGAGAGAGACGTTCCGTTCCGTTCCGATCCGATCAGCATATACAAAGCCCAACCATCCATCCATCCATCCATTCAATCCCTAACCCAATTCCAATTCCACTTCCCTTCAATCTATTCGCAAGACAACCCACCCCCACCCTCCTTCGAGCGGGCTGCCACCCCCAATCAGCTGACGGCATGGCACGCTTTCACAGTCTCTGGCCACACTGGAAAAGTGCCGGCAACTGCAGGCGGCAGGCAGCAGCAGCAGGTAGCAAGCGGCATGCTCTCCCCTCCCCACCAACCCTTATGGGAGACCAGACTCGTTTCGGCCGCTGATTTGTCATTTTCATTTGACGCCTCGCTGAGAGGGGCTGGGGAGGGGGTGTTGGGGCAGCAGGGGTAGACAGTTTTCGCATTTTCTTTGCCCTGTTATTGTGCTTTTGTCTTTTGTGGGGGGTATTAATATTGCGACGCATTTTGCAGGCCACCCCGTTTTGGGTTCAAAACACAATGACTCATTACACCCCTCACAACCCCACACCTCCCACACCCCAATGGGCTTTCTGTCTAGCTGCTAGGGGGGGAACCATTGGAAGGGCAAGGGTGTGGGGGTCGTTTAGGTGGGCAACAAGTCAAAAAGGACTCTCGCTTTCTCTCTCTACAGGCTCTTAGATCGATTTTCAAACAGAATCCACAAAATGTGTGCGAAATAATTGCAGTTCCAGTGGGAAATCCTGCCTATATCATCCTGTAAAGCAGTCATTTAGGGTATCATTTAATGATTGATTGCCGTAGATCTTTTCTCACTTCTTAGGGGAGGGAAAAGGGCAAGTTTTCATGGGAAAAGTCCTCTGTGGAGTTCTTTGTGGAACGTTTTTAAAGATTCCAATCACTTGAATGCCTCACTTACTGTTATTTACTCTGTTTCGATTGTAACTATATAAGTTTTCACAGTTACTTGGGGATGGGTCTTTCAAAAGACACTTTTTGGGCTTTGATTTTGATTTTTTTTCATAGATGGAATAGAGAGAGAGTTCCTACTAGTCCTCCTCCTGCAAGAGAGAATTCTGCTAGGAAGAGTTCCTGCTAGGCCTCCCCCTGCTTGAGAGAGTTTCTGCTAGTCCTCTCTCTCTGTCCCAAACCGTTTTTAGAGATCTGAAAGATCAAAACAGTGTCTCCCATTGGTTCAACAATTTCCTTTGATAGTTTTCTCGCCACGAACAGGAACCCCCATAGATCATAATTAATGAAGGAATACTGGTACATACATACATACAGATGTACATATGTATTGGAGAAGAACACGCAGCGCCAAAAACATCGAGAAAAAGATGGAAGCATCTTGTTTAGTGTCATTAAATTGGAATATAAATATACATAAATATGTATCAATATATATAGTATATACAAGCGATTTATATAGTAAATTATAGTACATATGTATGTATATATTTGGAGGGGAAACGAACTATTTTGAGGGCGAGCCATAGATGGTTTTTGGTTTGTGGTTTTTTGGTTTGTGGTTCGATCGATTGCGACTTTACCTGCGCTGCGACTTAATGGAGAACATATTGTCCCGATCGGCGAGTATCGTCACAGCCAGATCGTCCTGCATGATGGACGGTATCATGTTGAAGAAGCTGTGCACCCGCGGCAGCGACTGCGACGAGCCCGAGTTTTTGTTCAACATTTTGGAACAAAACAAAAACACAAACGAAAATCTCACTCAAAAAAACAGCAAGAGCCACAAATTAATTGCACAATAAAATGTGGCGAAAAAAATGGAATATCACTTGCCACTTGGGCGGTCGGGCGGTCGTTCGGGCGGGCTTCGGGGCCCCCAATTGGGGGGGGAAACTATCTTTTGGTTCTTTATCTTTTTTTATCGGTTAAATTACGAGCATCGACGGTAATCGTTTAATTTATGGGTTTAAAGAGTGTACGAGTGTATTTGTATTTTTTTTTTTGTATTTAATTGCGGGTTCGATTTTTTGTTGTTGTTGTTTTTTGGGGGATTTTTTTGAATTTTCCACGAGCGCGCGCTGACCAAGAATGAAGCGCGTCCCGCGGCGTGGCCAGCGAAAATACAGAAAAAACCAACACAAATCCACAAAACACAAAAGTGAAAAAGAAAAATTATAGTAGACGACGACGACGACGACGACAGAGCAAAGCAGAGCAGAGCAGAGCAGCGGCTGAGGCTGAGGCTGGGGAGAGCAACGTAACGTAAGAAACAAATTATATTCAACTTAAAAAAAAATATATATATATATATATGTATATGTATATATTTCTACGACTGTGTGCCTCTCACTCACTCACTCACTCACTCTCACTCTTGTAGTCTCTGTGTCTGTCTCTGTCTCTGTTTCTGTTGTTGTTGTTCTTTTTTGTGTATGTCATTTTGCTTGTATATCTTTTAATTTTTATTTTATTTAAGATTTTTGCTTGCTTTTCATCATTAGAGGGAGAGGCAGCAGCAGCAAGAGCATCATCATCATCATCATCATCATGAGCAGCGGCAGCAGCAGCAGCAGCAGAAGGGAACAAGAGCGAGTGTGGCAGGCAGGCAGGCAGGCAGCAACAACTTAAACAACATGAACAACATTTGCTCAATTATTGTGGAAACAGGGTGCCACATCCCAGAGACACGACACACACATCCCAGAGTTGCTCTCCAGAGTTGATAGTACAACCAATGAAGCTGTAGACCCAGATCTGATCAGATGAGACATCATCCAATTACAGAACTATAATCACAGATTATTTGGCACTGCTTGCAGTGGAATGAGTTTCGCGAAACCTCTGAAGTACAGCACCCCTGCTGGGGCACCCTGTATGGCCTGTGTCGAGTGCCCTCTAAGACAGGCGGCATGCGTCCTTGCCTGGCACTTCATCAGCAGCAGCAGCAGCAGCAGCAACAGCAGCAGCATCATCATCATCATTATCATCGTCATTATTTGGAATGAGAGATATACAACGACTGACTATCATCAGTAGTCGAGTCGTTCGTTCGTCTCTTTCTCAAATAAATTTAATTTCCATTTGGTCTCTCTCTCCACCCTTGATCCAGCTGGGGGTTCCACCTGCCCATCTTACGATTATAATGGCCTACCCAACCCCTTGCACTGCGCACCTTGGATATACCTATGAGAATTCCGTTCATAAATTCTCTACATCCCTGCCCCTGCCCCTGCCTTTAGCCCTGCCTACAATTGCCAGTGTCAGGGGGCGTGCAGGGGGAGGGGCGATTGCGATTCCGATTGCCATACCGATTGCCATGTCGATTGTTGCAGCTGTTTCCATTTGATTAACGCTCATCAGCGTCAGAGGCAACAACAAACAACAAACAGCAACAACAACAGAACAGCAAATGTTTAAATACAGCAATTATTTTAATATTCATTCGCTTGATAGAGCGAGACAGCAAGTACAACTGAGAGAGAGAGAGAGATGGAGAGATAGAGAAAGCGCAGGCATTTTTTTTCTGGTTATTATTACAAGAATTCTAATAATAATTCTGCTTTCGAGCAAATTTTTTAATTTAGGCAAACGCACACACACACGAACACACACACAGATATACAGAATTAAAAAAAAAAACACACGCATATGTGACTAATTATGCGAAAGAGTGTGTCTGTGTGTGTGTGTGTGTGTGTGTGTTTGTGTCTATTCATTCCACTTAAACTGATAACGAGAAAGAGAGGCAGAGGCAGAGGCAGAGGCCGAGAGACATCTGGGGCACGCATTACTCATACGCAGCGTGCGCCAAAATCATCAACCGCTTGGGGTAGGAGGCCATCGTTTAGGGGTAGCTGCTGCCACACGAAGACATTTCCACCGACACTTGCCACAAATGAAAAGAGCATTGAGTCGACTAAAAAACTTGTTTTGCCGCCATAGATTTTGCAAAAGGTTTCCAGGGGTTGGGCTGGTTTTCGGGTCCCCCGAGCCCCCGCTGTGCATGTCACGGCATTTATTGCACTGAGTGAATGACTAAATGACTTAATGACCAAACGACTGTGACTCTCAGTCAGACTCTGACTGTGAGCGATTGTCATGCCCAAGTCTCAGCCTCAGCCTCAGTCCCCATCCCCCGTTCTGTCTGTCCGCATTGTCCCATTGATAAATACAGTTCGGGGGAGTGCTGCTTAAACGTTTTAGGGTAAACAAACATTCTCACTGATTGCCTGCGGGGGCGGGACCGAAATCAGAATGCAGCCCCCGGCGCCCCCCATCCCCTGCCCCCAGGCGGAGATTTACGACTTGAAGAGACTATAAATACACATGTATTGCATGTGCTCGGACTCGTATTCGTACTTGTACGTACTATTTGCGCGAAATGCTCCAAAAGTTAACCCCAAAATGTAACTACACAGTGGGAGATACTCCCATGATATACATATGTATGTATACAGATATATATGTATAGAACCAGTAGTAGTACCAATAGTAGTACCAGTAGATATCCCAGCAGATATTTCTATCCTTTCATGATTCTAGATTGAAGCTTGCAGCTAAAGCTGAAGTAACTTTAAGGGTTGCTCCTTAATATATAATATATATTTCGAGGGCCTCAGTCCAAGTCTCACTCTGTGTTCATGCACACGACATGTATTCTGTTTTTGGCATTCGTTGGCTCGAACCTCAAATCTACACTCATGGATGGACATGGTTTGTTTTTGCAATCTCGGTTGATTTGTGGCATTTCATGTGCTGGTACAGTCTCAGTCTGTTTTTGCAATCTCGGTTGATTCGTGGCATTTCATGAGCTGGTGCTGGTCCTGCCTGGCGTGTGGGCTCACGCTCAGCTCACGGAACTAGTTCACATTCACAGGACACACACTCCCATTAGGTTACAACGAAACTTAATCCTTAATCGCTTTGCAAATCAATTGAATTCAATATTGCCGTCAACCCGAAATTGCGTTCGCCTCCCCAAACCCCACCACCAGCCACCACCACCGGCGCCACTTTCCTGCCATCTTTTTTTGCCAGCTTTTCCCACTTTTCCTGCTCTTCCTGCTTTTGACAATATCATGGACCAGTGCACTCTGTGCACAGATATTAAAGCGTTTAATTTGCATTTCATTTTTGGCACTCTCTGGCACATTCCTCCATGCCGATGCCACCTCCCACCTCCTCATAAAAGAGAAATGCCATTTCCATGCCCAAAAAGAAAGAAAAAAAGAAAAAAACAGAACGAGAAATATAGAATTTTTGCGATGCTTCACAGTGGCTCTTCAGTGCTCGGGTGTGAATGACAAATCTGCAATGTGAAATGCATTTTCATTTTCATTTTCATGCGAGTACAGAGTACACACACACATACACACATACATACATGCATATATATGTGCATGTGAATGTGCATGTGCAATGTACATTGTACATATACATACATATATGTGCTTGTATCATATATTAAAGCTAAAATTATGTGCCCGCAATCACGACTGTACCATACACACACACACACACACACACACACATGGAGAGAGGCACTGCACTCAGGCAGGCAGTCAGACAGAGAGGCAGAGAGGCAGGCAGGCAGGGGGCACTGAGCAGCTTTTCCTGGCAATTGAGGAAGCAGCAGCAAGGCAGAGGCTGGGGCTGAGGCAGGGGTTGTTGCAGGGGGGCAGAGGCAAAATTTAATGCACGAGAAAAATGTATTTTATTTAGTTGAAGCATTTCTCTTCGGCTGCGGCTGCCGCTGCTTGAGCTATATATTTTATGGGTTTTTCCTTTCGTCTTTTTTTAGTGCTCTTTTGCGCTCAGCTTTTCTTGGATGTCACGCTGCGTATGAATAATATGTGTGACTGTGTGCCACGTTACGACGACACTGCATGTGGCAGCTAGAAAGAAAGAGAGAGAGACAGACTGCTGCTGCTGCGGCCACAGCAGGAGGCACGACACACAGCATCAGCTGAGGCGATTGGCGGGAGTTCCCCTTGATTGACTTCTGCCAGCAATTATTTCGTTTTTGGTCATCTTTCTTCTCTCCCTCTCTCTCGCTCTCTCTCTTGCTGTGTCTTTGGCAGTCCCGCTTCTGGCGGACAGGAAATAGGAAATGTTTTTCATATTTAAATTAGCTTTGGCCTGCACTCAATATGCTGCTGCTGCTGCTGCTGTTGGCAGCCTTCAGCCATCGAATATTAGCCTCCAACCCCCCCTCAGCCACCCCATTCGATGTGAGAGAAATTCCTCGACTGGCAGGCGGCTCCAAAGCAAAAACAAAAGCAAAGGCAAAAGCAAAACTCGTGACTGCCAAAGACAAATTGAAATGACTCAACAGAATCAAAAGCAGACACAGCAGACCAAAAATATAGCCCACCACGTGAGTGATATGCATAGAACAGACACACACACACACACACAGCACACACACATAAACATTTTCCGGGGTGTCAGAGTTCACTGAACTGCGGAGCGCAAGACACGACGCGTATTGCGGTTTTGGGGGCGGGGGTTTGGGCGGGGAGGGGAGGTAAGATGATTTCTGGCAAAATATTTTTGGCTTTGCCTTCAAAGCCAGAGATTTCTGTGTGTTTTGATTCAAGAATCCTTGATTTATCATTGCAAAGCATATTTTTGGCAGCAGCAGAAAACAATAAGAGTACTCTTCGATCCGACACAACCCCCAACCCCCCCCCGGGAACACACACACACACATATACCAGGAGGACTTATTGATTTCCACAATAATCGCCATTTATTTCCATATTTTTTAGATTTTTGTTTAAAGTGGAAAATTTCAATCAAAAATGCCATAAGAAAAAACCAGAATTAAAGGCAAAGTTTATTCGGAAATTCATAAATTTTTAAGGACGATTGATAGCCGATATTTAATCGATTTTTGGCACTCTAATCTTCTTCAAAATCAGGTCTGTTATACTCCAGTTATAGCTGGACAATGCACAAGCTTACCTTTCCAGCATACAACCTCTTGAATGCCCCCTCAACATTTCAGAGATTACGAAAGTCCATTCGAAAATATTCAAGCAAAGGTCTTAATCGATATATATGTATATAGTCTTTATCGATATATCGGTATACATCCTACAGCTTGCATTTCAACCTTAAAGACTGGACTGAAAGTGGACTCTTTCATATGTATTTTTCACTTAATCTTAAACTTTTGTTCCCTGCACATCCTCACTGCATTTACTATATTTATTATTTATTATATTTCTGTGAATTAAATCCTTCAAGCAATTAAGGCTTGTTTTTGCATATCAAAAATTGATTAAATTTCAGCCAACAACATGCCCAAAAAAAACAGAAAAAAAACCCAAAAAATACTGAAAAGAAAAGCCAAAATGAAAGTTGAATATGCAAACTGGCCAAGTGAATAAAATAGCGTCAAATTATTTCAAGTGCATTTTCCATTACTTTCACGAAAGTGTGCTAAAGAGGGAGAGAGAGAGAGAGAGAGAGAGAAAATGCATGCAAACAAACAAACAAACAAATGCAGGGAGACAAAGACAAAGACAAGGACAAGAACAAGAAACACTACACAAACATCAGCAATAGATAGATAGATAGTTAGATAGATAGATTGATAGATAGTTTGATAGATAGAGAGAGTCTGAGAGAGTTATATGGCTAGAGCTCTCGGCATACGTACGATCGGTCAATGAGTATAGAGGCCTCCTGTTCTTTAAACCTGGAAAAAGGGTTACAATCATAATAAACAACGATAATACATTTAACAATCATAGAAGTACACTAATTATTTATGTAATTAAGAAAGCTTAGATATATATATACGATATATATATTGAGGAGTTGGAAATAAGTATAGCAGGTATAGCAGTAGTAGTACATATGTATCTAGGGGTTGGGGTTGGGGTTGGGGGAGTACATGGAGAACAGATGGCCAGGGAAAACAAAGGGAAAACAAAAGGCCAAAGGGCACAAAGCAATTGAATCGCAAAAAACAAAGGGTATCCGATTTGTAATCTCTGGAAAAGTACATAAATTGACGCATATTTTATAGAGCAAAGCAAATGGAAAGCAACTCAAAAGTGTACAGTGTGTTTTTCTCGCTTGAGCGCCCCAAAGTATGCCATGCTTTAAAGAGAGACAGAGAGAGAGAGAGAGCGAAAGCGCGCGACAGACAGACAGAGCCTAATTGATGCGTCACGTGCCAAAAGTTAAGTCCCAGAAGGCAACGCCAGCGAAGAGAACTCGGAGAAGGACAGATGATGACGATGATGATGATGATGATGATGGTGATGCGACCCCCAAACGCCTGTCGCTGACGCAGGCAATGACCCCGCTGCCACTGCGCCACCGCCACCGTCACGCCTCGCCACACAGATCATTGTGATTCCGTTGCCATTGCCACTGTGCCACACGGAGCCACATGACGTCATTGCGTACGTCACAAACCAGCAAGCAAACAAACAAACAGAAGTTGGGCGGGCGTGCGGTTCGCAAAACTGCACAAAAAGTCGAAGTTGAAGTGTTGACATTTAAGCACATGGCCAATCCCCCAATCCCCGCAGAACCCCAAAAACTTTAAACCATTCCACCACAAAAACTCTGTGCAAATGTCATGTGACGCGTAGAGGAACCCCCGCCGAACAAATCTAGTCTTAAATCGGACCCCGCTTAGGTGCTAATCTGACTGACATTGACCTTAGCCTGACCTTGCCCAACATTAGCACGCAACCAAGCTGCCACCTCTCGGACATCTCCGCTTTAAGACCTCAATCCCTGCGCCTTACACCTTACGCCTTTCCCATCTATGCCTCTTTCACTGAGATAGCAAACGAGATTCCCCTAAGCGAACGGCCACATGCGCTGCGAATGACACGAACAGCGATTCGGTTACGCCGAAGGGCCAACCATTCTAAGGATGTGAAGGTAAAGCAAAGGCAATACAAGCAAAAGCCTCAGCAAAGACTGTGTAGGTCGTTGTTGGATTCTGGGGACCGACTCAGCTGCCAATACCAATTGGAAGTGGATTCCAGATGCCATATCTTGGCATTACTTGATAGAGTCTTAACTTTAACTAAACACCTGGTATTTTTTGCCCTAAAAAAGCTGGCTTTAATGCGCAAATGAGTTTCCATTTTGGGGAAAGAGTCCTAACCCAACTTAATCCTAGCAGAGGGCTTTAACTAACTTTAACACAAGAGTGTCACAGCCTCACAGCCTGGGTTAATCTTTGCGTCACCTCACTTGGCCTCTTCCCCCGAAAGAACTCCCACAATCAGCAACAGACTAATCTAATGCCCAAATATTCGAAACCCAAGCCAACCCAATCCTGTCCAGGGCCTGTCCAGGCCATACCCTCAATCAACTTAACCCAAAAAGACCCCAGAAAACACCCCGAAAGCCTTGACAACTCAATTAAAACCCGTCCATCCATCCAACCACCCAGCCACCCCCCCCAGCCAGCCACCCACCTTCCTTTGGCCCCGATTTGCAGGCTTCTTTTGGTTCGTCTTGTACTGCTGCTGCTGCTGTTGCTGCTACTAAATTAATGGCGACACAAGGTTGCAGTTGCAACAAATTTGCATTTGTGGCAAACGACAAACTTTATCGAGAGACGCCACCCCCCACCTACCACCCACCACCTACCACCTACCAACCTGCCTGCTGACAGACGTTTTTGGTTAACCGAATGAACAGAGCTCGGCTTGGGACTATTCGAAAATTTGGAAATTTCGATTGAAAGACATTTTTGTTTCAGCAGCAGCGGGGGCAGCGGTGGCGGGGGCAGCAGCAACATTTCCATTTAACTGCTGCGCCATCTATTATAATCATTTGCGACGAGGAGCTGCTGGCTGCTGTCTGAAAATTATGAGAAGGAACATCCCGAACAACAAAATATTGTGACTAATTCGTGAGTTGTTTTGCTGCTCACAGTTCTGTTGGGTGGTGTGCGGGGTGGGGGGGGCGACCTTGACATTTGCACAAAACCGAAAATGTGAGATCTCTCTCCCTGTCCCTGTCCCTCTCTTCCTCTGGCTCCTCCTCCACTCTCTGCCTCAGACATTTGGCTAATTATTTGTTATTAGTGTTGAAATCTTTATGATTCCCATCCCCCCCCATACACCCCACCCATCGCACCAGACCAGAAACTTGGTCGTCTATCAAATTTATCGGTTCTCTGGCAGACCCACCCACCCCACCCTCCACAATCTATGTGTGTGTGTGTGTAATTGACAGCTCATCAAGAACATTGTTTGAAAGTGGCAGACCTGAGCAGCCCCGACAGTTTCGATGGGCTGTTTTGCGAAAGAGTAAGCATACATACATACATATGTGTATCTCGAAGGGGGAGGGGAGGGGAGGCCAAGTGGGCGGTGGGGGTGGAGAGGAATTCAGAAATATTCCAACTTGATTGAAAGCAAACGCAGCGTGCGCTGAAAGGTAAAGATTTCCCACTGGTGGAAGAGCCAGGGACGGGGGCAACCAGGCAAGGTTTTTGGCAGGCCCAAAAAACTTTGAAGGCAGACAAAAGTTTTTGGCTTTGAAGGGAATCGAGGGGGACGGGCGGTCGAGGGGGACGGGGGAGTCTGGGAGAATGCAAATTGCGTTGCTGTCGCCTGCCAAAAACATTTGACCGTTAAGGGAGACACAAAACTGTGCAGGAACGAAACCCAAGAAAAGAAAATAAAAGAAAGTCAGAGAAAAAGACAAGAGAAAAACACAAATATATTTTTGGAGGGTAAATTTCAAACTAAAATTAAGTCATTTCTTCTCAGAGAGAGAAATTTCGTGTCTGTATCTGTGTCTTCATTTGAGTCCGAGTGTGTCATGAGTCTGTGTCATGAGTGTGAATCCGTGAGTGAGTCCAAGTCTGAAACCGAGTTTGAGTGCGAGTGTAACCCCGAGTATGAGGCTGAGTCCGAGTGTGTGTCATGAGTGTGTGTCATGAGTCTGTGCTATGAGGGCGAGTCCGAGTGTGAGTCCGTGAGTGAGTCCAAGTCTATGCCCGAATTTGAGTCCGAGTGTAAGTCCGAGCACGAGGCTGAGTTCGAATGTGTCATGAGTCTGTGTCATGAGTGTGTCATCAGCTGCCATCATACGCCACTTAATTGTGTGGTGGCCCTCTACAGTAATGTAAGTGTAAAAAATCAGCTACAATGGCTACCGGATACTCCCTCCCTCTCGACCTCAAAGGAGACCCATCGACCTGACCAACGATTGTTCTTACATCCCAACCCAACCCCATCCCATTCCTACATATATTGGCAATTGCTGGTCTATAAAAAGTATTTGAATGTTATTTTTGTACACTATTTTTCCTGTATTTTATTTACTTTGTAAAGTGGGTTTTCTTTTCTTTTTCTGTCGTTGTTATTGTTGAAGCTCTTAAGTGTTTGGGCCACACACACACACATATCATCTATGCATCGTCTATGTATATAGTATAATTTGCTGTATAGATTTCTCTGACCAAGAGCAGGGAGGTGGGGGCGGAGGGGTGCAGGCAGGAGCTCACTTTTGGCGCTGTAAAAATAGCTGTAAAAATGTAAATATTTTGCATTTTGCATTCACCAACAGACCAGCAGCCCCCCCCACTGCCCCCACAACCACCCCGTTCAAGCACATTCTATATGTATTCCATCTTTTGAATGGAATGATCATCATCATCATTGCCATTGGAGGGGTGATGCGGGGGCATCGTTATACCCTTGCGGAAGGTATGATTATGATTGGAAACAGATGACAGAGAACATTCATGCCATGCCACGCATCTGCGACTTTGAAGGGTACTTATACTCATGACTGGTAGTGTATGGGTTGCTGGGAAAGCGCATATACATAGATAGATCTGAATCTGTAAGGGTATCCAGTACTGGGACTCCATTCCATTCCTGTTTTCTGTTCTGTTGCAAGTGTGGCTGCTGCTGCTGTTGTTGTTGCATGTTTTAATTACTTGATATTGTTTTTGGGGTTGTATAATGAGCGTGTGTGTGTGTGTGTTTTTGTGTGTGTGTTTGTGTATGCAACGGCCCCAAAGTGCACTCAAATGCTGCCAAAACGCATCAAACGATGATATGCACCATCATCGTCAGAGCGAGAGAGAGAGAGAGACAGAGAGAACACAGAATCCGAGGGGCTTGCCAAAATACAATACAAAAACAGCCACACAGCACCGCAGCACAGCACAGCACAGCACAGAACAAAAGCAAAAGCAAAAAAGTGCCAGAAGCAAAGAAGAACAAAAACAAAAAAAAGAAGAAAACATTGCATTTCCGGCCTCTGGCCTCAGTGTTGCATGCCGCGCTTTGAGTGTTGCATGCCCGGTCATGCATGGGCAAATGGTTAGAGAGATGGAAATGGATGTGGCATGTAGCATGTGGCATGTGACTAACTAATTGAAGAAGTTGGGGAGGCTGCGGGCAATGGGCACAGAGAATGGAGCCAAAAATGTACCGATTTTCCTGGTATTTTCCCGAAGTTGAAGCCAAACAAAGGTCAGTGCGTTAGGATGGGTTGGAGGATGGATACAGAGAGGCGTGAGGGGGAGAGAAGGTACTAGAATAACACAGAGAGAGATAGAGAGAGGAGCCAGAACTCCTGGAAACTAGAGACTGCCTCAACCATACCATAAGCCTTCCAGCAAATTCCCCAGCAAAAATCCCACAGAGACTGGCAGCAAGGAAAATGCAGTGGAATGAGGATGGCGGAGGGGGAGGAAAGAAAGAGAAGGAACAAAAGGAAGCCTGACTGTTGCACTTCTCTCTCTGTCTCTCTCTCTCGGAGTCCCTCGTGAGTCCCCCTGCCGTATTCCCCTAAAGATGGAGCCAGTAAAGCCAGTAACAGAAATCATAGAACCCTATTTGTAAGCCTAACGCATTGTCATAGTGTAACAGTGTTGGTAAACAAGAAAAAACACCGAAAAATGTCCTTAGAGAATGATAAATCACAGCATTGAAATTTAATGTATAAATTATTAAAAATTAATCAACACTCTTAAGCAATAGTGTTGGTTAAGGCACACACATCAGTAATAGCCTTTGGCAAAGCAAAAACATGGGCAAGCAAATAAAAATAACGAAAAATTGTGATTGAAGAAAGGAGGCGTGGCGCCATCGGGCGGGGTTGGTGTAACGGTTGGGGTTGGAGGCGGGGTACCATCATATCAACACGGAAAAGGTGTAGAAAACATCCAACATCCAACATCAATTGAATCTGCGGAATGTACTGCGATGCGATGCGAGGCGAAGCGACAGGGTTCGATAATCGATAATTAAATGTGGGGATGCGAAAATGGAGGATGTTCGAATGTCCCAAATGTCAACGAGAAATGTGTGTGTGAAAAGGAAACAAACCCCAATTCAAACTCAAATCAATAAGCAATCAAATACGTGTAGATATATGAAAACAAATAACAAAATTCTGTTGTTTTTCTGTTGGGTGAAACTTACCTTTCGCTAGCGATGCTTGAATTTCTGGACATGGACTTGGGTGACATCTCAAAATCGGAGTCGGAGCGATATAGAAATGATTCGCGACGTTGCGGTAAATTCTGTAGAACCAAACCAGCGCTGGGTGAACCGCCCTCAAGCGGTGATCGAGCGCCCTGGCCATTTTCTACATCGAAACTGTAAGTAAAAAATGAAACATGAATTTAATATAGGTATAGATACATACATACATAAGGGAGGACCCTGTCAAGGGTTGGGGTTGGGGGCTGCTCAGGAAACGGAAGCGCGCGCCTAACAAGGCGCTTTTTAAAGTTTCATTTCGTTAGACATCTTTTTCTTGCTGCCCTTTTTCTTGGTTCGTTCGTTGTCTGCGGCACAAAAGTTTTTCTTTCTGGCAGAAAATTGTTGTAACGACGCCAGAGAAAAGCACTGGCCTGCCCCTAACAGAGCGCTAACGAAAGCAAAAGTCAGTCCCCCGAAAATGTGAAGGAAAACTTTACTCGATTCCGGAGAGCTGGAGAGAGCGGAGCGGAGTCTATTTTATGGTGAGAGTCAGTGGAAAACTGCCAGCTCATCGTCGGGCAGGCGGTGCGTCACTGCATGGACATCAATTTGACGCTCGGGAAACCAAAAAACTTTCGGCAGTTACCCATAAGTGAACGGCCCGAGGATATACGCCTAGCCTTGTATAGCCATCCGCTGCTCATCTCTTGCCATCCCGAATACAGTCTAAAGATCAAGGATTCAGCTTCAGTCGTTGGGCTATCCTTTGGAATCCCTTAACATTGCACATCTCTTGAAATGTATTATGGATAATATTGATTTGAATTCTGAATAGATACTCCCAAAAAAGTTCCTTGCGTTTTCCCTTGCGGTTCATTGACTTTCGTTTCCATTTTCACTTCCTTTCTTTTTTTGGTTTTTGTTTCATAATAAATAGAAATAGAAACGTTTTTTGGCCAGGCCAAGCCAGGCCAGGCCAGACCAGGCACTTGCCGCAACTTTCTTGCAACACAGCTGGTCGCATATCCTGCCACAACTTCTCCCCCTCCTCCACGCTCTACACTCTGCCCTCCCCTGCCAGTCGTTCGCCTTGAAAGGCCTTTCACGCTTTTGGCACAGGGTCGGGTCGGGTCGCTTCGGGTTTGGGATGGAAGTGTAGGGTGGGGAGGGGTTGTGAGAGGAGTGTGCGGGGTGTAGGGTGGAAAAGTCGTAAAGAAAAATGATGTTTTAAGTAAAATTTATATCGGGGTCATTAAGTAAACTTGGCACAAAGTTGTTGCCGCTTGTTGCTGTTGCTGCTTCCCATTCCTTCGGCAGGGGAAGGGGGGGGGATGGAGAGCGGGTGTCTTGGGGCATGTGGCAGGGAAGGTGGTTGATCAACAATGTCGCCAGTTTCCATGGCACACTTTGTGGCCAACAGCAACAAAGCAGTTGCCAGTTTTCAGTTGCCAGTTTTCAGTTTCCAGTTTCCAGTTTCGAGCTGCAGTTTTTGGCTGCTTTTCAGTTTCCTTTAATTGACACTCTGCCACTGCCACAGCCAGTGGCAGGGCTGTGCTGTGCTGTGCTATGCTGTTGATATTTTGTTTCCATTTCCCCCAAAACAATCCACGACGAAATGGTAGTGCGCCGCAGCAGAATGCCACATGCCACAGAAAACCACACACACAACAGAAAAGTGTCATGGCGGGACATTGTTGCATTGGCGAAATTGGGGGTCATACATATGTATGTACTAAATTCTATTCCAAGGGATACAAAGTATATCGAATCGAATCACAGTTCGTGAGCCGATGAATAATCGTCTTTATTCTATAGCCAGTTATTCATTCGTCATTCATACTGTTTTTAATGCGAACACTCATTCCTTCACTCACTCACTCGTTGATTCATTTGCCATGTCCAACAAATACTTGTCCCCCCTCTGCTTATCCTGACAGACATCCTCCGCTCTCTCCATCCACCCGTCTATCCGTCTGTCCGTCTGTCCGTTGTGTTAACGCACTCAAAACAACAAAAACAACAACAAAAACACTCAAACACTCATAAAGTGTCCTCGGCATCCTGTCAGCAGCAGCAGCAGCAGCGAAACGAAAAGACAAAGCGAAAGAAAAAGCGAGAAGCGAGAAGAAAAACATAAAAAAAGGGGCAAAAGGAAGACTGGAACAAAAGCTGGCAAGACAATAATCCTGCAAGAGAAATTGTGAGAGACAGGACAGTGCAGGACAGCAAGGACCAAGAGCAAGAGTAAGTTGCCACTTGCAACATGAATCGCCCGCCTGCCTGACTGTCTGCCCGCCTGCCTGCCGCCTGCCTGTCCAGTGCAACACACAATTCGCGAAGTTGCAGCCAAGTGCTTTTGGCCGTGTGGCATGTGGCACTTAAAGCAACATGAAAGCAACACGGAATTCAATTGAATTTTAAGCAGCCCGACCATGCCACATCCTTTGGGAGAGTGCTTCTGCTTCTGCTTTTGCTTTTGCTTATGCCTCTTGGGTTGTGGTTGAGGTTCAACAGGAGAGGGCAGGAGGTGTGCCAAATGCCACTCAACTTTGAGCTATCACCTCACAAGCACACACCCACACACAACCACACGCATACACACACATACACATCTAGTCGTTGCTCGTGTACGACCTACGAGTATCTTATAGATACATACCTACACTTTACTATGGCGTGGTCCTCATCAAGACGGCTTATTATACCCCACTAATCGTGCAGAGCCCATGGACGGGGTTATTCATTCACACATTCATTCACATTCAATTCAATCTTAAGATCTTTTGATCAGCGAGAGATGATGACAGTAGCGAGCAGCGGGAAATGATGAGAGTAGCGATCAGCGAGTAGGAGGGCCTTGTCAGCCTCCGAATTCCGTCTTAGATAATATTTGTCACAGCGGGAAGGCTTCGCCAGTCCAATACCTAACCAGAGACCGCGAGTAACGAGTAGCACCAAGCATTGATCTTCCAGTGATACCTCTTCAAGGTGCAACACCTGTTGCACATTGCTCCCCATGCTGATACCTCATACGTACATATAGACACACCTGATTGCGAGGTATCACATAGTCGGAATGACGAGCACACAGCGTTTTTTGCCGTTTTTGTTCTTGTTGCATACGTACTTGCAGGCGAACCAAAACACAATTACAGCAGGGCGGCTGAAGGAAGGGCGGAAGAGTGTGTGCCACGGCGGAAGGGCAGCGGGGCGGCATGCAGGGGAGCACTGCGGATGAGTGTACTTCTCACATTTAAGCTGTGACGTGCCGGGTTACCGCTTTAAGCCCAGCAGCCGCCCGCCGCCACATGCCCCAACAGTCTCTCCTCCCTGCCCACCCCATTCCAGTGTGGCTGGATTTAGCCGAAAGTCGTAGGAGCGTTGGTGGAGACGCAGATGGAGGCGAGAGTATGAAGAAGAAGATTGGCATTGTTTGGGGAGCCCATGCCAGACCATTGGTTGTTGCTCCGCTGCTTCATGGGCATGTGTGTGTCTGTGTGTGTGTGCGAACGGAAGTGGAAATGTGCCCGACGGCAGCCCTTCCATGCGCCTAATTATATGTGCAAATAAATGAACGACGCATGCTGATTGTATGAGTGTGTTTCGGTGTATGTGTCTGTGTGTGTGTGTGTGCATTGTCATTGTTGTTTGCCATAGACAAAAGGCAAAGTTGCCCCTCAACTTTTCATAGAGCAAGAAAGGGAACGAGCGAGTGAGCAAGCGAGCGAGTGAGTGAGTGAGCGAGCGAGTGCGCTAAGCTCAACGCCCGACGCCAACTTAATTAGTTTGTTAAAGTCGCGACTAACACTCACACTCCCATTCACATTCACATTCACATTTGCACTCGCACTCATACACGATTGTGTGGATGAAAAGTGTTAAGCACTTTTCATGGAAAACATTTGTGTTTTTTTTTGGCGAGTGGCTGGGAAAGGTTACAACACCTTCAACGAGTTCAGCGAGTTTTCAGCTTTCAGCCAAGTATGCAATTGGCTAAAGCAATTTGTTAAAAGGACTATTTGAATAGCCATCGATAGAAGCCACAAGCAATAAAACCTACTGATCCATGAACTTGTGCGTGAAAGTCACTAATGACCACTAATGAGTCACTAATAACCTGCACTATTCTTTCATATCCATCAGTGATCGAACATCTTCGATAATATGGAATGCAATGCATCCCAAAATCCATTTCCTCTCACATTCTTCCCCTCCACCCTTAAATATTGCCACTCGGAACAGTTTTTTTGGGGGTAAGTGGCCTTCTCTCTCTGTTGCTACAGCAGGATGTCTGTCTCGTTAGTTGAGGACCTTGAGGGGAAATGGTAGAGTCAAAAAAATAGCCATAATCCAAAGAGCAAACCAAAGCAAGTCGAAACCAAATATTCCCAAAGAAACAGAAAGAGACAGAGAGAGTGGGACAGAGCAACAACCGATTGCAGCTCTGAGTGTGAGAAGATGAAGAAGAAGCAGAACCGGCAGGCGGGCAGGCAGGCAGGCAGGCAGAATGAAGGCAGAAGCAGAGCAAAAACTGTCACAAGGCCATTAACAAAAGCCGGAGACTGACTGACTGACTGACTGACTGACTGACTGCCTGCCACGGAGGATGCATGGATGTTGGATGGATCCGAAGGATGCCAAGGATGTGGGGAGGATGGAGAACCAGCAGTAGCAGCAGCAGCAGCGTCAAAAGATGATGGTTTTTGGGCGGCACACTGCAGACTGCATCAAGGAGGAGGCTAATGGGGCGCCAGTGTGGGGTAAAAAAACCAAATTAAAATTGCGAGGCGAAATGAAATGGGCGCAGCCATACCCCCCCCTCCATCCCTCCCCCCTTATGACCAACTGCATCCCGCATCCCAACCGGCACGGCCGTAGTTCTGACTGTCACACGATACCTTTTCCACCGACCAGAATCATCGGAATGTGTTTTCCATGTCTCCCAGGAAAATGTCTTTCCAATTGCGAAGATTTAAGGTCGCATCGGTGGAAATCAGTTGGTGTATCCCAAGCACCTTTAATGTTTTTTAAAGGCAAGGTGAAATGGATGGATAGATGAATGGATGGATGGATGGATAGACGGATATATGGATGGATGGATGGATGGCTATGGCCTGCTGGTAGAAAGAGGCGATGCGGAGTCTGCCTGTGCCTGTGCCTATGCCTCTGTCTCTGCCACTGCCTCTGCATGTTGCATAATTTGACAGAGTGATGGCTGAGATGAGGGCGTGGCAAAGGGGTTGTGTGTGTACGGGTTTCGCGCTGATTTTCATTGCATTGCGTCGTTTGCGTCGTCGTCGTCGTGCATTTGATTAACCGTCGAAGCAGCTGTCGCCGTCATCTCGCCAAATTGAGCATGTAGAGAGAGAGAGAGAGAGAGAGAGTGGGGGGGGGGGGGGGAGAAGGCGTATTGCCCAACATTCAACCTGCAGCTACGAGGCAGTGCTGTGGCTGTGGCTGTGGCTGGGGCTGTGTCTGTGGTGGGGCATGGCCGTTGGGTGGCTGAGGGTTTATAACGAACAATTAAGTACACTAACCAATTCCGGGAGGGGGCGAGCGATTGTGTGTGGGGGGTGGGCCGGAGTGGTGGAAGGGAATTCAAAGTGGAAAAAAGATAGACGTGCTTGGGGAATGGTTGATTGGTTTTCTGTGCGAAACGCGACTCAAGTTGCAGTTAATTAAGGCTTTTTTTCTGTGCCGCTTTTGAAAGAAAGAAAGAAAGTCCTGGACCATCCAAAAACCCCTACAAAAGGGGTGGGGGTGGGGAAGAGGGGGTACATTCCATATGCTACATACCGTATATTTCCATATTTCGGTTGGCTGCTCGTCATGCTCTTTTTGCATTTCTAATTAGTGCACCAATTTGTGGCACACACACAACCAGACCAGACCAGACCAGGGCCATGCCCCTGCCCCCTCCTTAACCATCTGGTGCACCATCTAAATCCACTAGAGAGCATCTTTATCCCCCCGAAATTGGCCACATTTTCAGGATTTTTCTCTCTCTCTCTCTCTCTTTGTTTATGTTCTTGTTGCGGTTGCCCTGAGAGAAGGACTCCGGTTTGAGCGTAGCCCCTGGCAACCCTGGCTAGCCAGGAAAGCTTGTGTTATGGCAACTCTGTTTGAAATGGGAAAACAATCGAAAGGGGGGTACGAAAATGCCTGGAAGTCAATGCTGGCTGGGAGCTTCCCATCATCTCATCATCGACTCAGCATAGACCCAGTTTAGAAATTCGCAGGACACAACCGGGCGGCATTCTCGCTGTGTTTATCTCTGGAGAATTCCTCTGTGGATGAGAATGAAGGCCCAAGGCAAGTACGGTGTATCGGCATCCGCTGCCAATGCGGTCCTCTGCGAGGATGTGCGCAATTTCAGCACTCGACGGCGCAACATCCTCTATCTGATGCATCGGTATCTGATGGAGAACGGCTACTACAGCAGCGCCGAGGCCCTCAAGGGCGAGGGGCGGCTGTCCAACGAGTACGAGCTGTGCGACAACATCGACCTGGACGCCATGTACCTGGAGTATGCGAGCTTCTTCAACATGAAGTTCGGCAAGTATCCGCGCATCCTCAAGAAGATGGGACCCAAGATCAAGCTGGAACTGTCCAAAGGCCAGACAGGAGCCGCGCCAGGAGCGGGAGCAGGAGCCGGGGCAGGAGCAGGTGGAGCACCACAACACACACAGTCACAGTCACAGCCACAGTCGAAGGCCCAACAGGAGGCCCACTCGATGGGGAATTGGCATGCCGGAGTGGGGGCTGCCACAGCTGCGGCTGCTGCCAGTTTGAACAGCGATGCAACGCAGCAGCGGGGGAATGAGAATGGTAATGGAAATGGAATTGGAATTGGTAATCCCCCACAGCTGCACATCAAGAAAATGGCCACAGCCACAGAGGGGGGGGAGCTGCAGCTACGCATTGGCGACATCGAGCACGGACACACCGGGGGAGACGACGCCCTGTTCTCCTCCCTCGACTGGCAGGTGCTGGCCGAGCTGGTGAAGACCTGCATCCTGCGCGAGGACATCCCGTTGCGGTGGTCCGACGTGTGCGGCAACCAGCGGGCCATCGAGCTGATCAAGGAGGCCGTGCTGACGCCCATCGAGTACCCGCAGCTCTTCGCCCATGGCCTGAAGCCCTGGCGCTCGCTGCTGCTGCACGGGCCACCCGGCAGTGGCAAGACCTTCCTGGCCAAGGCCCTCTACGCCGAGACGCAGGGCCAGGTGACCTTCTTCAACATCACGGCCAGCATTATGGTGAGCAAGTGGCGCGGCGAGTCGGAGAAGATACTCCGCGTGCTGTTCCACATGGCCGCACGGCGTGCCCCGTCGGTGATATTCTTCGATGAGATCGAGAGTCTCACCTCGAAGCGGGACAGGGCCACCGATCACGAGTCCTCGAAGCGCTTCAAGAACGAGCTCCTGCAGCTGCTCGACGGCATGGAGCACACGCTCAAGGGCGTCTTCGTGCTGGCCAGCACCAATCTGCCCTGGGACATTGACGAGGCCTTCCTGCGCCGCTTCGAGAAGAAGCTGCTCGTCCAGCTGCCGAACCCGGCCGAACGGAGCGCCCTCATCGGCCGCCTGCTCGGCTCCAGCGTCAGTCTGAGCGGCCGTCTGCTCGACCAGCTCGTCCAGATCTCCGACCAGTACACCGGCGACGAGATCCGTCTGGCCTGCAAGGAGATCAGCATGCAGCGGGTCCGCTGTGCCACCCGCGGCTTTCCGCCCGACGCGGCCTCCAAGGAGTCGCAGGCCACGCTGGAGGCCAATCTCGAGAAGGCCTTCAGGCAGGTGCGACCCCTGGGCCAGAAGCTGCTGGCCAAGCACGAGCAATGGCAGCAGGACAATGGCACCTGATTGGGCAATCCCCATCCCAATATATTTTTGTATTTTTTTTGCTGTTTAGAAATAAAGTTTCGATGATCATTTAAGAGAAGCTCAAGCTCATTTACTGGATCCCAGTTCGATCGAGCACGAGCCAACCAGCTTTGGCTTCGGCTTCCATCCTCTTCGGTAAACTTCGGTGACTGTTGGCTCAAGCATGTTTGATACCGAAATGTTGCAACTGCAGTTCGAACCTGCTCGAACATACTCCATGCAGCCATCTCTCTGGCCTAGCACTTGAACGCATGCTGTCGAGCAGGTTCGATCATACTCAATGCCCCCGCCCCCCTTGGTTATTACCTGCCGGTGGTCCGTCGCCTGGCTCCCGCGATGGTCATGCGTGACACGTAGCGTCGTATGCGACCGCTCGAGCGCCGCTGCTGGTTGCCGCTCGGTCCAGGGCCCCCGCCAGCGGCATTCACCGAGCGTATGCTGTTCTCCGTCGTGGAGGAGCTGCGTCGATCGCTGCTCATCACGTCAGAGCAGAGGGACGAGGACATGATGGAGGCAGCCGAACGTCGCTTACCGCCAGCCCCGGGACCGGCACCGGCACCAGCACCGGTGAAGGTGCCCCCCCCACTCGACGAGGTGGTGGTGGCCGAACTGTCCGATCGGGAGAACAGGGAAGAGCGCTTCCTGCGGCTGCAGCTGCCGCCCGGTCCAGTGGCATCCTGGATGTTGCTGTAGAACTCCTCGGTCTCCCTGTCGTACGTCTCGTCCTCGTCATCGTCCAGTGGCGGCCGCTCCTCATCCTCCTCGAACTCCTCGACCTCGGCCTCCGTGGCCATGGTATCGCTGCGCTGGCTGAGACCCGCCCGCCGACCGCCTCCGTTGGAGAGGGAGGACGACTGCTGTTGCTGCTGCTGCTGCTGCGGCAGCTGGTAGTACTCGTGGTAGTCCCTCGATCCCCGCGACCTGCTGCTCGTGCCAGTGCCGCTCAGATGGCGATATGGAGCCGAGCTCGAGTTGCTGGTGGTGCTCAGAGAGTGGCGCTTGTTGCCACCCGGTATGGGGTCAGCGAGGATTCCAGATGTGGCCACAGTGGCCGCGGCAGTGGCAGCCTCCCCTTCGCCATCGCTTTCGCCCCCACCGACGCTACCGCTGAAGGTGACTTCATGGAACTTGGAGGACTTGCGCCGTGCCCGGGGCAGACCCTCTCCAGTTTCAGCTCCGACTGAGATCGAGGGACGCGGTCGATTGTTGTTATCCAGGGTATGTTCCCGCTCCCGCTCCCGCTGCTGCTGCTCCTCCTCCTGCTGCTGCTGCTGCTCCAATCCCTCGGCTGGGGTCAGGGTCAGGGCCAGGCGCTGTCTGTGCGCCCCACGACGACGACTCCAGGGAAAGGCGCGTATAAATGCAAAGATGATGAAGAGCGTGGCAATCATGGTGGAGCTCCTTCCTTCCTTCCTTCCTGCCTTTCCCTTAGATCTCTTTCATCTTTCGCTGGCACTTGGTTTAGCGAATGGTTATGGTTTTTTTATCTTTGTTTTTTTTTTCCGATTTATTTACGATTTATTTTGGCTTTTAATTGGTTCAATTTGTTCGTTTCGTTTCGGTTTCGTTTCGATTTCGGCATCAGGATGGTCCTCTGCGAGAGAGAGCGGCGACGGACGGAGATGAGAACGGAACCGGAAGCACACGACGTGGCAGAGTGGCAGAAAGGCAGCTGCTGTGTTTGGGTGTGCGTATGTGAGTGTATGTGTGTGTGGCATGTGTGGCTGCAACTGACACGACACGTGGCAGGCAACGTATAACTTCCTCGCTTTATCTCTCTCTCTCTTTCTCTCTGATCCACGCTTCATTTGTTTGCCCATGGCTGTGGCTGTATTATGTATCTGTATCTGACTGACTGACTGACTGACTGACTGACTGATAAACTGTTGAGCTGGAGGCTGGGGCTGGGCCACAGGACCACTGACATTCGAAGGAGCCTGATTTTATGCGCAATTTTGATGGCGATGCGAGAATATTATGATAATCAATGCACAATTATTGCACCAACAGATACACAGATACGGAGAGCATGCCACCCCCCGTCTCCCCCGTCCCTCTATTCGTCTGTAAGCGGACAAAGGACAAAGCAACAGAATTTTCTCTTTGTCCTTTAGCAGGGGGCAGCAGGGTAGCTGCAGGGGGGGCAGGGGCTCCCTCCTCTGGATAGTAGAGCAGAATGGACCTAAAACCCGTAAGGAGCTTTGTTCCTGTTGCTGCTGCTGCTGCTGTTGTGTGGAACAGCTTACTGCACAGATTATGATGATGATGATGATGGTATCCTCCTCTGGAAACCTTCCCCCACTAGAAGCTACTTTTTAGTTCATCCATAATTGAAATGATTTAACAATGAGATGGCTGGCTGGGAGGATGGCAAGTGGGATGGCTGTGGGGATGGCTGGGGGGATGGAGAGCTGTCCGACAAGGAGGTCAGGGATTAAGGTCACTTACGGGACAGGATAGACCAGGAGACAATGTCCAGACCAATTTGTGCCATCACTTAGTCAATTACCATTATTTCAAGTTCACGTTTAAGCCACATGGAAAAAGCAATATGCTGAGAGAGACAGAGAGAGAGGGAGAGAGAGAGAGAGAGAGAGGGAGAGAGCACTCCATGGAAAAGGACCTGCTGTTTAAGTGGTCCTGGCCTTTCACTGGATTTTCCGCGGGCGCTCTATAAAGTTTCAAGGGTATCCCATTGCATGCCAGCATTTTTGCCAGTCAGCTGTTAACGTTCAATGGGAATGCAAGAGACTGGCCCCAGCTTGTGTTGCAAAGATTCAGAAAAGTTCCCATAAGCGAACGGATCCATAAACGAAATGCCAGCCTATCATTGAAACTGGATGCCAACCCAGCAGCCTTGCAGCCTTGAACATCACTGGGGGAGTCAGAAGTTTCAGGTTCAAGGCCAGCAGAGAAGTGGAGAGGGGTGGCCCACCCCCACCCCCCTCAATTTCATTGGCCAGTGAGAGGCCACTTAATTGGCCTCAAGAGGCCTCTGCTGCCCCACTGCACCTCTCTCGATTGCCTTTAATTAAAGCTATCAGAAAGCAAGCACTGGGCTGGAGGGAAAGCAGGAAAGCGGGAAAGCAGGAAAGCGTTACGCTTTCTGGTGTCTATCAGTCACTGGCTGCACCTGCTGCAGTGCTCCACGCACTACTACTTTTTAATTTCTTCAAATTGCATTAAAAGGAGAGAAAAAAATACATAGAAGAAACTCAGAGAGAGGCAGAAGCAGCGGCAGCGCCAAAGGCAGGGGCAAAGGTAGAGCAGGTGGGAGGTGGGGAGGTAGAAAGTGGAAAGTGGAAAAGTGGGGCAGCATCCAAAGTGAATTAAGTGCAGTAAAAACGCTTTTCCTCCATACATATATTCTCCCCTGAGACGCATCCGTGAAGGAGGTGGGGGATGCTGGGGAATAAATCTTAAAAAAACGCGGCAAAGGCAGCTGCTCTACTTTATAGCCGGTACTCAGTAAAATATTACTATTATCACCAATCTAATATGTATACCCCTATGCTCTTCAAGTACCGGGTATCAAAGGGGTTTACAAATTCCGATATCCGGTTTACTGCACAGATACTAGAGATAGAATAATATTATCTATTAAATAATAGAAAAATTATTTGTAATATTAAACGATTTTGGCCGTATATCCTATCGTCTATCTCCTGCCCTCTTGCGAAGGATAAGACTCTGTTGTCTCTTGGAGAGGTTCAAATATCCCCTTCCTTCCACCTTGGACATATAGCATTTGCAGCGCCATCTAGGCCGCATTACGGCAGGTACTAGGCATGGCAAGGGGGCAATTGGGGGGGAGTAGTTCTGTTTCTGTTTCTGCCACTGTGTGGCTGGGGGTCTGGCTTCTGCCTCTGTGGTGTGGAGCTCATCTTGTGGCTTGCTTATCGCGTCGGGCACACATCGCCTCCAAACCCTGCACCCCTCTCCCCACTGGCCCTCCCCTTCCCCACTTTTCGGAGGTGGGTGGGTGGTTGCTCTGCTTTCTAAGTGTTGGTAAACAAGCTAGAAGCAGGCATCGTTCTCTCTCGCTTTGGTTGCAGTAGAACGGGGGGCTAGGGGGGTCGCAGGACCCTGGGGCGATGTTTTGCTACTTTCACAGCGACTGCGCCTGGTCCGGCGAACACACACACACACAGACACACACACAGACACACACACGCACACACACACAGACAGACAGGCAGGCAGGCATAAATATTTCCTTTCAATTTTTCCTTATTTTTTTTTGCTTTGCTCTCTGTTGCTTTTCCTTCTTTTTCTTTGGCAACTAATTCCACATTCTACATAATATATATATACACGTATATGTGTGTGTGGGCAGCATCTCAATGCTGGAGGCATGCCCCAAACGTTTTGTTTCGTTTCTCTCTCTCTTTCGCTCTCGGGTGCTAAATGTAAGTAGCAACAAATCACTTCATTGTTTGCGTGTTTACATAATATTTATACATCGCTCTCGTACATTCTCTCTCTCTCTCTCTCTCTCTGTCTCTCTTTTCCACTCTTTTTGTTTTCTCCAAGTGTTGACATAGTGTTTCATTAATAAAAATGCTGCCCCTATCCCCCAGCCCCCCTTCTTTCCACAAAAGATGAAAATCGAAATACAAATCCTGCCGCCAGACAACAGGAAAAACTTTCAGACTGCGCGTCGCCCCCCAAAAAACAAACCACAAAAAGCAGCAACAACAAAACGTCAGCCTGAAAGCTGACCAAAACATACCCAAAACGAAGAGTGCTGGCAACCCTGGCGACGCGACACGAGGCTACAGTATGCAATGGATAGAGATGGGGGTTACCCCTTTCAAAAGGGTAAGACCGAAGAACAAAGTTGGGAGTACCCCAGCTTCTAGCCCAGAAAAATATGCTCCAATGAAGAGTAGATAATCGTTTATCGGTCTAAATTGATTATATATCGATACTTTGCTAAAGAAAGGCAATCCTTCTCTTCCTGCATGAAGGAATGAATGAATGAGAAGAGGGTCCACTGTACAAGACAGTTCCAAGAGTTACATCTGTATATTCCACGATCCATACAAAGTGCATAACACATACATATCTGACCCCCAATGATGCAATGATGGTCTGGCAGTGTGCGTGTGCGTGAGTGTGTGCGTGAGTGTGTGCGTGTGTGTGGGTGTGTGTTTGATGGATTAAGTGCTTAAGAACTGGCACTGGCAAACACTGGCAGAGTTCTCTCCGTAAAACAAAGAAGGAAACCAAACACGCGCAAGGATTTTCCGATAGATATTAAAATTGGGTTTAAAATAATCGCAACAGTAAGAGATAGTCAAAGAGAGAGCGAGAGAGAGAGAGAGCGAGAACGAACTTTAACCCTTTAAGGAGATGCACTTAAATATCCACCGCTAAAATGCATCCCACATCCAGTCAAGAGGGAGGGGAAGGGGGGGAGAGTCCAGGGTTCATGCCTCTGTGTGTACAATCCATTAACAACATCCACGACCCCCCTACCCCACCCCCTTCCACCGCACAGATGCAGCCCCCACCCCCCATCAACAGCAACATCATCATCATCAGCCCTAATATCCTTCGCTGCGGCTACGTCATAAATAATGTTCTCTCTTTAGGATCCGCATCCTGCAAACGCCTCCCCCCCACCTCTTAACCCCCCCCTTAATGCAAAACATCTTTCAAAATATGCGCATAGTTTGGGGCCAGAGAATAAGGGAGGGGTTGGGGGGGATGGTTGATGGGGGATTGTGCAAAGTATTTAAAGCTAAATGCATGAGGCATGAGGCATGCGGCATGAGGCACGAGCAGCATAATGGATAAAATATTTGGCAAACATTTTCAATGGGGGTGAGAAGAGATATTTAGCTCCACTACACCACCACCCCCCCACACTGCCCACCCCCAACGCATGAAATTATTTTCCTAGGTTTTCCCTTTAATTTGGAAAAGGGGAGGGGGAAGGGAAGGCGAAGGACTTATAGCCGTTAGCCTCCTCTACTTTTCTCAAGTATCTGTCTCTCTATCTGTCTCACTCTCACTCCCTCTTTCAGGAATTAACACGAAAAAAGGAGTTTAAATTGTCCCCCAAATACGAGAAGGTATCTGCCTTACTTTCACTCAAATTTCTTTTGTTTTCTTAGGCCGCTTTTTGCCTGTAAAGCTGCTTGGCCGTCTCTCTCTCTCTCTCTTCTTTCTCCCGTTCTCTAACCGAAGGCTGGCCAAGACTACTGGCTCCTGGCTACTATCTCCTGGCTCCTGGCCATGGCTATCCGTCTGTCTGCCTGCCTGTGCGGCGTCCGCCCTGGCGTCTGCGTCATTTCCTGGTCTCTCAGTGTCTCTGCGTCTCTCTGATGTGTCAGTGTTTGTTGGTCCCAACTGCAATTTGAGGCTTTTGTGTTTTGCCAAGCCCCAAGGAGCAGGCAGTGGCAGTGGTAGAGACAGAGAGGGAGACAGGGGGAGGCAAGAGGCAGGGACAGAGGGAGGCAAGAGACAGGAGACAGAAGACAGAAGACAAAGGGAGGCAAGAGACAGTAGAGAGAAGCCAGGAGCCAGAAGGCCGGAGGTGGCAGGTGATTGGAAATGGAAATCCGAATCGTGACGATGATGATGCGGTCGAATGCCGATGATGGCTGGCTGGCTGCCTGGCTGGTTGCCTGGCTGCCTGCCTGGTTGATGATGGCCTTTGGCAAATGCCATTCTCAATGGGGGGTGCGGCTGGAGGGGGGATGGCCCCCGGAGGGTCGGTCTCAATGCAAATACTGACCAAATTAGTGTCAAAACGTATTGACTATACACCCAAACACACACTCACAGAGAGGCATACACACACACACACACACATGCATACACAGTTAATGGCAATGCAATTTGCATGTGTATTTGTGTATGTGTGTCAAAAGTGTGCTCTCTCTCTCTCTGTCGCTCCCGCTCTATGCCTATCTGTCTGGTGTATGTGCTTTGAATTTTTAGCTAACACACTTAACCCACTTGCCACGCCCCACTTGCCACACACACAGCCTCCCTTGGACATGTGTGTGTGTGTCTGTGTGTTGCATAATTCACGAAAAATGTGAGAATTTTCACCACTTTAAAGAGCAAAAAAAAATAGAGAGAGAGATTTTAAATTAAATTATGTGTAGAAAATGTAATTACGATGTAAAAGTGTTGGCAAATCATGTTAGACGGCGCTGTCCAGAAGCCCACAAACACACACACACACACACACACACATACAGTTTATGTGTGTGTGTGTGTCCTTTGAGTCCTTTCCTTGTTGCGGGAAAGTTTCAAGTTCTAGACACACACAACTTTTGTTGGCCCACTTTTAAGCGGATTAGTTGACGGGATGGAAAACTGATTGAATCATGAAATTCTACGATATTTACGGGGACAAAAAAAAAACGAAGCTCCTAAGATCTCAGCTCTCCAGCTCTCTCTCTCAGTCTCTCCCTGTCTGTCTTTCTCCAGTTCCTTTCTTTATTCCTCTATCTATTCTTTATTCGCAAGTTTGTAGTATATCCACATACAGTGTATGTGCATTCCGCTCATTCGAAAGTGATGATTGCTGGCTTGTAGGTCACATTTCCAGCACTTTTTCTCAGAGTGTATTCCATGTCCGCAGCTCACTCTACCTGTATGACTGTACGCGTCTCCGGGGCACTCGTCCAGCCTGCCTTTGAACATTCCCTTCTACCGGCCCCCTGCTCCGCTATCCCCCTGGCCACCTATCAACACAGCTTCATCATCGATTGCCTTTCATCTTGCTTTATGAGTTGTAATTCCTTTTGTGACTGCAAATTGAATGGCGAACCGATGACGTCACACAAGGAGCAGAAGGAGCAGTAGAAGGCGCACAAGGACCGGAAGGAGCAGAAGGAGCGGTGGGAGTAGAAGGTAGAAGCGCAAGAAGGAAGAGATAGAAATGCCCAGACATTAGACAGAAAGACATTGAGAATTGTCATATAAAAATAGCATTCCCTCTGGCTGAACCCTCCCACCCCGCCCCACTTGGTGGCTGCCACACTGAAATTGAAGCCACTAAAATCCCCCATTTGCCACCTCTGGCAGGAGAAGTCTTTTGACAATTAAATGATGCCAGCGAGAACAATGAAAGATACGACTAAAGACAGGAGTGGAGGGGAGAGGCTGTGGCAGCTGAGGCATCTTAAAAATGTACAAGGCGGCAGGAGGGGTCGGGGGAGCAGCAGACTGTATATATAATTTTTGGGGAGAGTGTGCTACAAATGACGTTGCTTTTAGCGCTGTGCCAGTGCCTCTGCTTCGTCGAGGCGAAACTCAATTAAATGTGACAGTAGAAAATGCTGCTGCCTAAAAGTATGCTTTATGTAAAAGCTACTACCTGAAGGACGGGACCAAGGGGAGATGGCATTGCCACGTGGGTGGGGTGGGCGGCCACCGGCAGCCAGGTGTGTCACACACTCGACTCGCCGCATCTAAGCCCCCTCAATGTCCCCTCTGTGCCATTGCCTTTAATTTCATCAAATTTTCCAAAGTGTTGCCTACTTTTTGGTGTGCAACATTTACGGGGAAAAAAAATAAACCGAATATTCGTTGGAAAATATAAATGTAGGTGCCCTTTTCCATTATTCACTACAAAAGGTAACTAAAACTGCCAGGAAAGCCGCTCGAATGAGAGAGATAGAGAGCGACGAAGCTGTTGTTGAATCATTCAACAAAGTGCTGCATACTTTCCGGTGCAATGCCAAATTAAGCGCATATTTCTGGGAAAAGGATGGCAACAAATTAACTTGAACTTTAACTGAGTGAAAACCACTTTGCATTTTCCTGGAAAAGCAGGTTTAGTTCTCGCACTAACTGGGGGAGCCCCACATTTAGTTGAGTAATTGCAATCTCTACTCGGGAGACAATCATCCTGGAAAAGAAAAGAGGAATCTCTAATGGAAAAACAGATCAAAGAAGGATCTATGTAGAACTCTAAAGAGTCGAGGCATTAACGACAGAAGGGTATTCCAAATATTAAATAAAATATGCAGATTAAAGAGACTCTCTTCGCTCTCTCTTTGAGTCTCTTTCTCTGGCACACAGATACGTGAATGAATGTTGTTTTGTCTGTGTGTGTGTGTGTGTGTGCGTTTTGGGAGGAAGCTTTGCGCCATCAGCATTTTCATCTTTATCGCTCGGGAATGGCAGGCAGCAGCTGCCAATAAGCAACGATTATGCCTGTAGCTACAATCGACTGCTGCCTATCTGTGTGTCTGTGTCTCTCTCTCTCTGTGTGTGTATCTGTATAAGTGCTTCTCTGTTTGTGTGTGTGTGCGTGTGCTTGGTAATGTGTTGTCTGTCTGTAAAGGCAACAAAAATTGCATGGAAGCACTCAAGTCAGGCACAGCCTCAAAGCCAAAGCCAAAGCCGAAGCCTTTGCGTTCTGCTCTCCTCTCCTTTGTGTGTGTGTGTGTATGTGTGCGTGTGTGTTTGTGTGTGTGTGTGTATGTGTGCGTGTGTGTTTGTGTGTATCTGTGTGAGCACATTGATAGCACTTGTGAGGCGTTATAAACTGCAAGCAGTTACAGAGCCGTGAAAAAAGGTTGCCAGCCCAGGAATGTTACAGAAAAACTGACCCAAAAAGGCATTTCTCTTTCTCGTTTTCGCCTTTAAAGAAGGCCGACCAAAAAAATGTATAAAATAAAAAAGAAATTGTAAATAAAACAGGGACACAAAGAGAGACACAAAGAGAGAGACAGAGAGAGAGAGAGAGGTAGTGCTTGTGTGTGTGTGAGAAAGAAAGGAATTCCTTTGGCAAATCAACTTTTGCTTCTATGTTGTACATTTAAATATTGCAAACGTGTGAGAAACGAGCCGCATTTCCCCATTGAGAGCCGGGAAAATGGAAAATGGATGGAAATGGGAAAGCCCCAAAGGCTGGCTGGCTGGCTGCCTGGCAAATTCCTGATGATGAAAACAATTTTGAGTAAAATGCGTAAATTGTGGAAATTCCTTGCTGTTTTTCTTGCATTTTCTTTCAATATTTCATGGATATAAACAAAAGTGTATCTTTTGGTCTGGCAAACGTATCTGGTAACTGGTATCTGTGGGAACCATTAGCGTTTAATCCTCGCATTTTAATTCCAAATTAAACGCCCCAAAGTATGCAACGGAATTGAAACTATTTGCCACACACACACACACATTTTCATTTTAATTTTTCATTTTCATTTATTCATTTGGCATCCCCGACAGAACAGAACAGAACAGAACAGAAAACAACTTAATTAGTTTATGATCATTTAATGCACTCCGCCAAATGTGCACCCCCCACCCCAAAATGTGCGAGGGGGGGGAGGGGGCCGGATGTTGATGAGACCACAAGGTGGAAATGCCAGCAGGGAAACCCCGAAACTCCCCTGCCCCTCTGTGTGTGTTCGTGTGTGTGTGCATAAATTAAATTAAAATTAAATGTTTAAAAACGAAAGATAGAGAGACAGATAGAGAGACAGAGATAGAGATAGAGAGAAACCTTAGGAAACTCGCTCTCTCTCTCTCTCTCTCTCTGCAGCCATTCAACCCAATTGCCTTTTACCTTTGGGCATAATTAACACGCCATGTGTGGCAGATTGTGGGCAGGCAGATGAATGGGCGTGGCAGGTGATTACATACTTAATGCACACGCACAACAGAGTCAGAGAGACAGAGAGAGAGAGAGAGAGTGAGACAGCGAGAAGGCGGTTTAAAGCTCTTAATTGATCGTTTTATATGGCCAACTATAATGTGCTTAAGGGGCGCTTTCAACAATCAAAAACAACAAAAAGTAGGACCCCACACAAAGAGCAGCTCAGGACAACCAATACGACCAGGACGACGACGACGATGATGATTTCTGTAAACCGTTGAGCATTTATTAAAATTAAAACCAGAGCAAGACACAAAAGCCAGTGACAGAGGCAGAGGGCAGCGGACTGAGGCAGAGGAAATCGAAATCGACCCCACACCCCCACCCACAGCCACCCACCCACCGCCCAGCTCCTGCAGCGGGGGCTTCTGTTGGAGGCTGCCCTGCTTAACGGGGGCAAAATCCGTTAACAGGCACAATAAGACCATTACACAACCCATCTTCCGTCCCCGCCTCCACCTCCACCTACGCCTCCATCTCCGCCTGCCTCTGTTACCCCTGTCCCCCTTTTACTTATGGCTTTTTATAGCCCGTTGATTGCTGGTCCACAACAGAAAATGAAAATGAAATGGAAAAGAAATTGAAAATGAAAATGCCCGGCAAGCAACAGACCAGAATGATATCATTCGTGTGGGAAAGAGACAAACACAAGTCAGTCAGACAGACAGACAGAAAGAGAGAGAGCGAGAGAGAGTCGTCGCCGATAAGTAGGTGGAAATCCCTTCAGGATTTTAACAGAAGAACATAAAAGAGTTGCCCAACACACACACACACGCACTCAAACACACACGCACACACAATCAGACACACACACACACTCTCATACTTTTGGAAATCCATTCAAAGTACAGTCCACGCCTGCTATGCCTGCTGCTGCTTCTCCTGCTACTGGCCATTGCACGATGCCTTTTCCACCGACACTTTTCTCATTCAGTTTAAGCCCGCATGGAGCCAATGCAGCTAAATGGACAAGACATGTAATTTGTTGTTTCACTCTTGAAGCATTCAATAGGGCCTCTGTCTCTCTCTCGCTCTCAAGGGGAGCATCAATGTGCACATGGGTGGGCTCGATAATGATAAAAGAAAATCTTTGCAAAAAAAGTGTTGGAAACCGCCGAAAGCAATGACTTTTAGCAGAAAAAAATATATTTTTACTAAATATTTTTCGAAACTCAAAGTAGACTTCTCTTCTGGAAACTTAACCCAAAAAAACATCTACAATATCGCCTGAAAAATATCTTCAATCTTTTGGTTGATGTTTTCGTTGCTTTTCCCCATCCCCCAAACATTTTCTCTCCATTTATGTGGGGCAATATAAAAAGATATATCAAATATCATATATTTTCAACTTTGCAGAGTGAGAAAAGGGGGCAAGGGAGAGAGAGAGAGAGTAGGGAGAATAAAACGTAAATGCGTATAAAATGAATGAATGAAAGAGGCCGAAAGAAAATGCAAAGAAAAAGAAGCATCTATTCGGGAGGCAGGGCAGAAGGAGAAGAAGGAGGGGGAGAAGAAGGAGGGGGAGGAGCAGGAGGAAGAGTACAACAGAACAGAAACAGGAAATAAAATTCCACTTTAAGCGTTTTTAATACAAATGCAAATACATACGAAGCAGGAGAGGGAGAAAGAGAGAGGGAGAAGGAGAAGCCAGGAAGAAAATCTAGACAGAACGGAGAGGGTGGTGGTAGAGGGAGGGGGACAGGGACAGGGACAGACAGCTTGACAGGCGAGTGAGCGATGAGTGAGTGAGACAGACTTTTTTTTTTGGTTTGGGGCTGGTAGGGCGTTGTGGGGGGTTGTGGGGGAGTGTAAATGCGGTCACACATTGAAAGTATATTAATATATAGATTTCAGCCAGGCAGACAGACAGATAGACAGACAGACAGACCCATGAAAGGATTTTCCCTGTCTCACAATATCATGATGCTGCTCTCTCTCTCTCTCTCTCTCTCTCTCTCTCTCTGTCTCTGTCTTGGAGTATGTGTCACAAATAAAGTGGCAGCAACAAACCAAGTGGCAGATACAGCAGACAGCAGACACAGATACACCCACACAGAAAGACAGAAAGAGAGAGAGAGAGAGACAAGTGGATATGAAAAAATCATAGCACAGTTTAAGGCGCAACCAAAAGAGGGAGGTGAAAAAAGCGCTGAAATTGCAATAGCGGAAGTGTAATAAAGTGCAAAAGTGCAAAAAGAGCTCAGATAGAAGCAGACAAAGAGAGGGAGAGAGCACAAAAGGGAGCGAGAGAGGGAGAGCAGAGCAGAGTGAGATAAGAACAATGCGAAACAAGAAAAGTCAAGTGTAAGAAGTGTCAAAGAAGTTGGGGAGAAAGAGGGGGACGAATCAGAAGGGAGAAGAGGGAAAGGAGAGGAGAGCAGAGCAGTGTACAATGCAGAGGTGAAATTTTAGATGAATTGAATCGTGCAGACAGATGCTAAGCAGTTGAGAAATGCGAAACAGAAATACGAAACACGAGACAAGAGACACGAGACAGGAGAAGGGAGACAGACAGGCAGGATACATGGAAAACACACACAAACAGACGGACAGACGGACGGACAGACGGACGGAAGTTCCAGCGAAGTAGGAGTAGGAATAGGAGCAGTAGAAAAATCTCTTAAAAAAAAGCATGTACAGAATATGATAATTCATTCGATAGTATAGCCCACTGATGATTTCCTCTTCAAATGTACCTTAAGCGAGCGACCACATCCCAAACGTTTCAGTGTAGTTTCCGAAAAGAAAACGTTGGTATGTTTCAATTTTCAAAATGCCTACAGATTGGAAAATGGCACCAAGGGAACGTCGGAATGGAAACGACCATACGACCATTTTGGTCGTATAACTGCCTAAGCATCAATGTGATCCAAGCGCCACCAAGCGGCGGCTTCCGCCCAACCGAAAGCCGATGAGTGCTGCCGCATTCACAAAGAGTAACGGACATAATAAAATGGAAAGTAATGGACATAAAGCATAAAGCTTCAGCTTTAGTTTAGTTCCTGATCCTACAGATCCTTTGGTCCAATTTTCAAGCAAAATCCAATTTAGATTATAATTTTCCAAGATACTTCTTGATTTGGTGGCAAGGACTCGGCAAGGACCTCATTTTCACGTAGGCCTGGCCCACCCAAAAAAAAAAAAAATACAAATGCGCAGCCACAAGAGGCGTGGGGCCAGACGGAGGGGGCAGGGGGCGGGTGGGGGGGAGGGGAGACATGTAAATCTCGTGTATGTGTATGGCACACACACACACACACACAATCAAAGAAAGTGTAAAAGTAGAATGAACGGAAACCGTTACTGGCACAAGGACCTCGAAAAGTATGTGCAACATTAAGTGTGGCAACGAACGTTGTCGTCGTCGTCATCGCTGCCTCCTCCCTGCCCCTCATCCACACGCCCACCTGCTGCTGCCTCTTGTGTGCCTTTTTTTTTTGTTTTTTTTTTCACACAAGTATTTTTTGTGTCTGCTTTTGGGTATACGAAGTATACCCTAACCAAAAGATACTCCCGCCGATCTGGAGATACTTTTGCAAGAGAAAGAAGATCTTGGGATCCTGTGTACCCTGTGATTTAATGCGAGTCCTGTGGGGGAGCGCTTTTTGGCCTTCTTTAGAGCATTTCAGAGTCCATCATAACTGTTCCCCTGCTCACCTCTCCGCTCTTCTCCTCTCTCTTTCTTTGCAATCATTTCACTCATTAAGTGAAAAAGAAACACAAACACGAAAAACAACCAAAGACAGAGACAGGAACAGGGGAGAGGGAGCGGCGAATGGGGGGCAAGAATGAAAAAAGCAAACAACAGAAGCAACAATTCTCTCAAAAGCATCCTTGAGCATCCTCGCAACAACAGCCGAGCCGCCCGGCTCCTTCAGCCTCAACGAAGCAGCAGCAACCAGGCCTTCCACAAGAAAAACATCCCCAACCCCCATACCCACACCCAACCCTCCAGCCTTCAGCCCCACGAATATAACAGAGTAACAGAGACAGCAATAGATACTAACTATATAATGGTGAAGGCAACTACTTTTCGCTCGTTGATTAGTTAACTTCCAAATAAACTGCCGCCCAGTACTCCCTCTCCCTCTCAATGGTCTACCCGTCGCACTCTCTCCGAAATTCTGTTCTATAAACAAATTCAAAATCAAAGTACACGTCCACATATTCTGTGTCTGTATCTGCATCTGCAATTCTGTACCAATATTATTAATTAGATAAACTCTTTCCATTCTAAAGATCTTCAAAGATCATGTGTGGTGTTTGTTTGCTGCACAAATGCCCCATAAGTGAACCGATACAGTATTTTCGAAGCAAGTCTCGTAATTGTGCCTAATGAAGGGAATTTTTTAATGGATTTTTTGTGACATTTGTTTGTATTTTTTGCATTGATTTCACTCCCCATTTGTTTTGCTGTACAAATGTCCGATAAGTGAACGGATACAGTAATTTCTGTGTGTATTTTTTGCGACTTCTTTCAGTGGGTAACTTAATTATCGAAATACATTTGTTTTTTGTATCTTTTGCACTGATTTCACTCCCGATTTGTGTTTGCTTGTTTGTGGTGTTGGCAGAAAAGTTTAGTTTAATTATGAAAATGTCAGGAACAATCTATGCATGTGAAAGTACACCCACACAGACACACACACATGTATGTATGTATATAAATGAATAAATGCCAAAAACAATTTACATAAAAATATTTGTGCCAAAAAAAGTTTTCACACCACAGAACAGGGGGCTGGGGGGGCGGTGGGAAAGGAAAAAGAGGTTTTGTGTGGAAAATTTCCATATGAAAAGCAAATGTGTGGGCGTCGTTGGTGGGCGTGGTTTTGCGGCTTATAGGGGCCCTGGTATTCGAGAGAATTCCGGGGGAAAGTTTATCAACTGAAGCATCGCCTAATCAACAGACTGAACCCGGGACGGGAATGGGACTCCTCTGCCCCTCACAGCTTTCAGGGGGCAAGGGGAGGGTTTCCATCCCTTAACCTCACTTTGTGTATGTTTTATTTTGTTCACAAGTTGAAAATTTCAATTTGAAGCACACAAAACTCATTAAGGACACAACCTCACAGCGTCCAAAAAGGGGAAACAACGCACACACACACACACACGCAGAATTTTGCGGCCTGGACGGGGGAGGGGGTGCGGTGTGTGCCTTTGATAATACATTTAGAACATGTACTATAATTAATCGAAAGTTAGAACCTACTCTCTACACTCAAGGAGGAAAAAACACTACTCTTCATAGTGCAGATTTATTTCTTTGAGTACGTGTCAGGCGCTTCCATCTCTAATTTGGCACGCAACCATCTCTAATTTGTCACGCACCCATCTCTAAGCCTGGTATTATGCGAATGCGTTCGCTTTGCGCTTTCGATTCAATCAATTCTTGATGTCTTTATTAATATTTATGCGATGCTGCCGACAATCTGCGTATCTCTTTCTCCCTCACTCTCTCTCTCGCTGGCTGTCTCTGTCTGTCTGTGTATCTGTGTGTGCGTGTGGGCATTGAGTGTGTCAGTTTTGAGCTTTTACGTCAGAGCGCGTTACGCTACACTCTCTCTCTCCCTCCCACGTTGCTTCACTTGCCCCAAAATGTATGCAATGATGAACATTTTTAAGTGCTTTAATTTTATTTCACGGAGAAAGACAAGCAGATAGAGAGCAAGAGAGAGAGAGATGGGCAGAGGGGAGATGTGAAAGATGCGAGATGAGATAAGACTTTCTTGTGAATTTTATATGGAATAATTCGATTGTGCTGTGTGGGTACAGTCGAAAAAGTTCCACGAAATACCCTATTTTCGCTCCCACTCTCTTCTATTCTCCTCTTCTTTTCGTTGTTTTTTTTTTGTGTTTATCCCTCTTTTTTCTCTCTGTAGAGTTCAAATTTTTCACTCTTTTGACACCAAGAAACACGATTCCATTTTCCATTTTTATATATGTATATTTTTTTTCCGTTGTTTTTTGGGCTAATTCGCTTTGTAGGCGCCATTAATGGTCACGGCCTCTGAGCTCTCCCTCGCTCTTTCTCTCTTTCTTTTGGTCTCCATCTAGCTGGCATCTCTGGACACGGCCACATCCCACCTTCTCGTTGAGAAGTCCACTCACGTAGGCGGTCATTAGATCAACTTTAATGGGATGCAGTTCACGTTTTTATTTACTTAGATCTCTTCTTCCTGTCTGCCTCTCTCTCGCTCTCTCTCTCTCTCTCTGACTGGGAGTACACATTGGGGAGGGGGAGGGGGTGGATTCGGGGGTAGTAGTCCTTTTTCTTTTCAATAAGTTCACACATCGTTAAAGTAAAACCTGAGAGACCCTTACACTTTATGCAAATATGTTTAAACAGTGTTGAAAATACATTTCAGCAACACTTTTCAACACTGGGTCGTCAAAGAAACAGTGTTGAAGAGTTGCATATTTTTTGAGATGTAATCCCTGGTTAAAACCTACTCTACATCCCATTTAATCGCATATCTGACGGAGCAACAACAGTGTTGTTTAACAGAAGGTTATGTTCAGTGTTGATCAATTGAAAATGATTTGCAAATGTGTGTGTTAAGTGTTTCTTAGGCCTCGGCCTAGTCTTTTAACCCCCTTTGATGCTTTGCCTTTCATTATACCATTTCTCTCTCTCTCTCTCTCTCTTTGTGGTCTTTGTGGGTCGTTTCTATGGCAGAGACAGAGACAGCCAAAGAGAGAGCCTGGCGTGCTTTCGGGGGGGGGTCCCAACTTTAATTGAAATCTTTGCTCTGAAAGCGACTTTATGCAATTTGAAAATACTTCCTGGACCCACAAACAACTTGGAGACAGCAACAGTATGGGGAACAGTATGGGGGAAATGGAGAAAGCAAGTGGAGAAAGAGGAGCTGCCACTGCTGCTGCTGCTGCTTTGGGGAAAACTTTTGCCAAACAACTTTGCCTCAAAGACAAAAGCAGCTTCCACAGGAGGACGAAGCAAAAAAACCCAGAAGCGATGGAGAGAGAGGGAAATGGTAAATGGTAAATGGAAATTTGTTTTCCTTTACCCACAAAAGATAGTCAACCGAGGGGGAGGGGAGGTTAGGGGGGAACCTGTGTTTGGGACTTGGTCAAGTGACACCGACAGAGCGACCGAGCAACCGAGCGGATGTGCGGGCGGGTACAGTTGCCTCCGAAAAGGTAAGCTTCGCTTTGTTGTCTGGTCGATGGGAGGGTCGGTCGGTGGTCTCGCTTCGGTTCACCTTTGCAGCAGCTACGTCGTCACGCGATACCGCTAATTATATAGCCGCAGATATATGTACATATATGGGGGCAAAATTGATCGGTCATTAGAGGCAGCAGCTCCATAAAGTCATAAAGATCGAGCAATTAACTTTTGGAACGACATAAAACGACAACCGATGAGCAGCACATGAGTAGACACACACATCGGATAATAAAGATATGGAAACAATATAGAAAAGATTCTCAATGACAGGAAAGATCTGTGGGAAGCATAAGGAAGTTACATCAACATATATGTACGTAGATCCATGGCGATGCCGAAAGCACGAATCACCTCTAGACCCCCATGTTTATGGTGTTTAATGGAAGGTTTTTCCACAGCCATAAAACACACCGCAATGCTCTGGGGTCTACGTCCAGGTTTGGGTCTGGGGTTTCTGTAAACTGCGTCGTTTGTTTACCGGTCGAATGAGTCTTTTTATATCTTCGGCAATCGATGTCTGAAGATATGGTGCCACATTTTGCTTTGAAGAATAGCCCACAAAAAACCCAACTCTATCTAGAAGGCAGTTTTATGGATTCAGTAGCCAATATACGAGTACGTACTAGGTCTGCGTAGGTCTATCAATAGAGAATATGTGAGGATATATATATATATACATCACATTTAATGATTGAAAGCCCTGACCTTCTCTCTACGGCTCTTTGAACATAGAAATACCATTTTCAATGGCACATCCTGCTGTCTGCTGGACACACACACACACACACACACACACACAGCAGGATAACTGTATGCGGAACTGGGCGACAGAGTGGAGGATGCAGGATGCAGGACACAGTTGAGGATGACATTGACGTTGCTTTTCATGGCAATGACATGTAAGGGGGAAAAGCGGAAATTAAAATCCATCCAACAACAAAGAAAGACGTAAGTACATTTTCCATTTTCCATTTTCAAATGATGAAAGTGGAACCACACATAAAAGACACACAAAAAAAAACATTGGGAAAAATTAATACAAAAATTTGGAAGGAAGAGAAGCAGAGACCCGTAAGAGAGACTTCCGGAAGTGATCTACTGCCAACCACCCACCAGTTTTATGGCTAGCAAAACTTTTCACTTTCCACCTCAGAGGAGATGAGGGGAGGTTGGGGCTGGGGAGGGCGGCGCGACCTAGTTCCAAGTACACTTCCACTTCCACTTATTTTTTCGATGGAGCAACAGGAGCAAGGAGAAGGCATTGGGAAGGGGCGGGTGGGGGATGGGGCGTGGGAAACCTTTTTGCAAATTCCCTCAGATATTTTTAATTTAATTTTTTTTCAATTATGCTTTTTTCGTAGTCTTACATACCTCCCCTTCCCCATCCCCCGCCCTAGACACACGTGGCCAAAGAGCATTAACAATTTTTGTTCTTCTTTTTTGCTCTCTCTCTCTCTCTCTCATTTCTCCCTTGTCCTCTGTGGCATTGCCTTTTGCCTGGCATTTTGCAATTATTTGATAATGCGTCTGTGTCTGTGTGTGTGCCTAAGGGAATGCTGGGGGAAATTCTGCTGCTGCCAGCATAGGAATTTTTCAATGTAAATAGTGGTTCAAAGAAGGTCCAGCAGGGGGGGAGGGGGTTGGAGGAAATGGTAAGAAAATTGCTAGAAATTATTGATTGTCTTCGATAAATGTACGGCCCGTGGTGTAACCAAAGAGAAATTCCATTTGAAGCTTACATCGATAAGCAGTTGATAAATTGAGCATATAATAGGTATATAATCGCAATCGGTATCGACATTACATGGCATTTATCGAAGGTGTTTGTGTATCGATGACCCTGCCGACCTTTGACCTTATATCGCAACGCACCGCATCGCCTCGCATTCCGTTGTTATCGCTGAGAATTAATCAAAACTTTTGAGTTATCCAATTAGCGAAGCCGTCGAAAAGTTTATCACCTTCCGACCATCCCTGACACCGTACCATCCCTCCCCCCCGCACCATGCACCTCTAACCCATGAAGCAGCGAAGAATCGTAAAAAAAGAAGAACGAGAGAATGCCAAACGGTAGAAGGAGGAGGAGAAGGAGTAGAAGTAGAAGTGGGAGGAGGAGTCGGAAGAGAGCGAACGCTTGCGGTAAGCTTTTATGCGGCACGTAATTGCTCTCAGAGCGAGAGAGAGAGAGAGGGAGATGAGCATCGCCCCCGTTACCATTACCGTTTGCTTACCGTTACCGTTATATGGAGATTGAAGATGAAGCGAGAGAATGCCGGATGGCGGCTACAGTGGGGGCCCATAAAGTGTAGCAGCTGTTTAGTAGGCAGCATTGCCACCCCCCTACCCCTCTACCCGTCTATCCGCCTGCGTGTATGAGGAAGGAAAACATAAATGAAAATCAATAAATAAAAATTTTATCGCCTCAGTGCATGGATGTGGAGGAGTGGGGAGTGAGGAGGAGTGCAGGAGGCCAAAGCCAGGAGCAAAAGCGAGGCTTAAATTAACTCACGCACACACATAAAAGCGGGTGAAAGGGAGAGAAAGAGAGATGAGAGCCAGGGCACATGGTAGGAGGGGGGGGGAAAAGTTTTTAGTGCCAAAAAAAGGGGTGCGGGAAGTGGAAAGGAAAAGGAAATCATGCTAAAAACCAAACCTAGAACGAGGTGGAGGGGGGCGACTGGAAAACCGCCAAACAAAATCGATAAATTTTCATGTTTTTACAGGACTGAAAGAGAGAGAAAGGGCTCTAGGAATAAGAGTGAGACAGAGAGAGACAGAGAGAGAGAGAGAGAGAGCGATTTAGACAGATTACAGTCAAAGAGAGGAGGAGGAGGAGGTGGAGGCATGGTAATGCAATTGGCCAATAAATCATAGCGCATAAAACTGCACAAAAATGTCAGCCATCGAGGGATAAATAATCCTCTTACGAGTGGGTGGCAAGAGGGGGACAGGGACGACAGTTTATCCAGTCAATCAAAGCTGGAGTACTGCAATCCAGTAGTCCATCAATCAATTAATCACACGCCTCTCTCCTATCGCCCATCGCCCATTGCCGCTTCTCAATCGTTTACATCAATCAGTAAATTGCTATCAATTAGATAAAAACTCTTATCAGTGGATCGGCGGGACTAGTGACGAAAGCAGCAGCAGCCACACTATTACACACACCCTCGTACCGCACCACCCACCCCCCTGCTTTCGGTTTATGATTTATGACTAAAAGGGAGATAGCAAGAAAGAGAGGGAGAGAGTGTTGGGGCCCTCCGAAACAATCGGTAGAATCGGGCGGACATATTAGCCCATAAATCTGTATAACAGTGGCATTCATAAATCAATATTCAAATGGAAATAAACCTACTACCTACAACCACCTACAACCAACAACAACAACAACAACAGCCTACTACTACGACACAAGGGCTCTTCAAAACAAAAATCTAGTGAACGATAATGGAATGGAACAGCGAACGACGACGACGGTGACGACGGTGACGACGGTGACGCCGCTGGCGATGGTGCTGGCGCCGGCGCCTCCGTGATCACTTGAACCTTGCTCCATATTTTTCCACGGCAGTGTAGTACCACTGCGCGATCAGCAGCGAAGGAGAGAGCGAAAGAAAAAGAGAGCACACTTCCAGTCGCTCTTCCCCATTCAGCATCGCTGTACAGTGGTGGCCGATAAAGGTGCACACACAGCCACAGGGATAAGCACAGTCGCGGGCTTTGGAGTGCATTCATTACGATCATCGGCGAGAGGGAGAGAGAGAGAGGGGGAGAGAGAGGTGGGAAACAAAACGCTTCGGAATTCCAATTAGTTCTCGGTCTTTCTCTCTCTCTTTTATTAATGACTGGTACGTGACTTTGGGACCGGCTTATAATCATTTCACATGTGACAGCGGCAGACGAGGAGAGAGGCAGAGGGGCAGGCAGAGCATTATCCATTATCCAACGATTGGCCGGCCACCCACTGTGCACTGTGCAAACCCCAGGAGGAGATTGCTCAGGAGAGCACGTTGCAGTGTTGCCGTACTTCATCTTGGACTTTATCAAAATTGAAAACTTTTGTGATTTTGTTCAGGTTTGGGTGGGTTTTGGGCAAAAGTTGTTGAGTTTTATGCAAAGCAATTTACGTTTTGATTCTGATTTTGATTGGCGAAAGAAAAACAAGCCAAGCAGCAAATAGATTGCCTCGCAAATAAATAGAATAAATCTTGACCGGAGTCTGGAGGGGGAGGGGGAAGCTGAAGCTGGAGTTGTAGGTGTTGGTTGGGGGGAGGGGAGCTTCATTCTGTGGTAAATTACATTTCGTTTTGGAAATCAACGCGAGAGATGGCCAAGAGATGGAGTTAAGTTTTTTAAGTGAAGAGCGGCAACGTCGCATTAAGGGACGTGTGCTCAATGAGCGAAAGGAGACAGAGAGAGGGGGAGAGGGAGACTAAGAGGACAGGACAGTAAGGCGGCTCCCAAGCTCCTGTTGAAAATTCAATTTGATTTGATTTGATTTTCGTTCTCGTTTTCGTTTGAATGCACAGCACAACACAGAGAAAGTTGAAAAAGAGAGAAAAAGAGGAGAACAACACAAAGTGGAAGTGGAAATGGAAGAAACTGAGTGGATAAGGAGATGGAGCAGACAGAGTGAGATATACAGTGGATATATGGGGAGAGATCGGTGGAAATCTGGCTGTATTTTATCGCTCTTTTTTAATTTTAGAATAGTTGCTATCGTTTCGTATCCCTCCTCTGCTTTCAATCTCATTTCTTATCGATATTTATCCCTTCATACTTTTATTTCTTATCAGCAGGCGGCAGCAGCAACGTTGCCCCATTTCTCACACGAACACGCACGCACAGTGGGCCACACAGACACACATACACACACTCAACAACACACAGCAGGACGCAAATAACAAGGCACGCGACAAGTTTGCGTACGCCCATTGCCAATTTAGCGGCGAACGCATACACACACACACACACACATACATACAGAGTGTATGTACATACACACAGCCACATGTTTTAGACATTTACTTTTGCCGCGGGCTGGGAAAGGGGGGGGGAACCGTCTCGAAGATTTTTCATTGAGCTTCGAGGCAAAAGTGCCTCTGCTTCTCGCTCTTTCCTCCCTCTCTCTTGTTGTTGGTGCCTTCTCGCTTTTTCAGCTGGCGATAAAAATCAACAGTCAGCGACGACGTCGACAAGCACCCGGCAAAACTTTTGATACCCTCGAAGCAGGTATATACTTTCTATGGCAGTCAGCATTTAAGCTGAACCTGGAATCCCACTAGGGATCCCACTAGGGATTCTATTCTATAATGTTAATTCACACCTAGCATAAAACAACTTATGGATGGATCAGCAAAGGGTATCACACACTTCGACTACCGAATTGCTTTACGCTTTTCCACTCTCTTTTATCATACAATTAATTGAAAAACATTCAAATTGTGCCATGCGGTGCTGTTGTTTTTGCTGTTTTATTTTTCTAATTGATTTTCGAGCGAGCGTCCCACTGTAGCTGCTGTTGCTCTCTCTCTCTCTCTCTCTCTCTCTTTCTTTCTTACGCTGTCTGTGGTCTCATTCAAGTTACCGCTTCTTCTGCCAACCAAGCCTATCATTGAGACACGCTCTGCTCGACTTTGGTCTGCCACTCACGTTGCCGCTCCTGTTCACGGTTGTCCCCTGTCAAACGATGATCCTCTCACGATACCAACAACAACAACAGCAACAACATATGAATAACACACTTTCTGCCAACCGCACCGCCCGCAATCGCACTCACAGGTACTGCAGCAGCACTCTCTCGCTGCTGAGCTCCACTCTCACTCTCTCACGCTGGCAGCGCTGCTGCTGCTGCCGCTACTAGTTTTCGGTGCTCCTACAGTTCTTATTGTTGTTGCTGTCTCTGTTGCTGCTGCTGCGTTTTGTTTATTTGTCTCTGTTCCACTTGTTTTTGCCTTTCGCCTTTTGCACTTGTCCGTTCGTTGCTGCTGGTGGGTGCTGCTTCTTATTTGCTCATTATTATGCACACTTTTCCCCGTTACATTTCAATTGGATTTTCGCTGATTTTTCGCACTAATTCTTTATTGGGAACTAATTTGACGATTTTGAATATTTAGCACACAAATTTTTTTGATTTTTTGAGGAGAGCGCGAGACACACGAACCACCGCGCCGCGCCGCACGCCCGAAGTGCCTTTACGTTATATGATGAAAACCGAAACGACGACGACGCCGAGAACCGTTCAACATGAACGACGACGACGACGCGAGCAGAGCAAAACAGAGCAGAGCTGCCCCACAGAGCCAAACAGCCAACAGCCAGCAGCAGCAGCAGCAAAACGATGCGAAAAACGAATTGAGGCGAAGGCGAACAGGCACCCAACTCACATACACACACACACACACCCATAAACGCGAGGGAGCGAACGAGAGAACGAGACCAGAGGCAAGCTTGAGAGAGCCATCCAGCGCAATGCGTGAGAGCGTGTAAGCCTGTAAGTAAGCGAGCAGGCAGTGGGGGGTGGGGATGGGTTGTTTAGGTAGCCCATGCCTAATGAGAGAGGTGACCCCCCACCATCCACCGCCCGTTGATAGAGGGGTGAAGAAAAGCGCATTTGGCAATTGAAATTGAAAGTTATAATCAAGGTGCATTCAAGAAAAGGTGAGGGGTATTACCACGATTATTAATTTTGATTGCATTGCCTGCACACGCACTTCGATTAAGAGAGAGAGAGAGAGAGTCACTGAAAGAAATGTGTGTTATTCGAAGAGCGAAGCGTAAGAATACTACCTCACCTTTTACAAATACACCTTGGCTGTAATGAAACGACATTGGCGATGGCGGCTGGAAATCCATCATCAAACAGCTGCCGCTGCCGGTTGGCGCTCAGCTACTGCTCACTCTTTCTTTCTCTCTCTCTCCCGCTCGCTCTCTCTTTCTTTCTTTCTTTCTGGCTCTCTTTGGCAAACAGCGGAAATCCAATTACTGGCAGAGTAGGGACTCCGGACCCAAGCAGACAGAGCGGCAGCGAAAGTGTCGCGGCGCCGTAGCTTACAGTGACTCGAAAAGGAACACACACACACACACCAACACACGTACACGCAATGTGGGACGCATGGGGACAACAGATGGATCAAGTGGGATTCACACACACACACACAGCAACACACATACACACAGGGACGTGGGAGAAACAGAAATCGCATAGAAACAACAAAAAACGTGACTTTGAATTATCCCACGGGGACTATGGGGAAAACAGTGGAAAAGTCGCGTTGAGTGGAGGAGCAAAAATGTAACTGGGTGATTTATGCCTAAGTTTCGAGTAAATAATATTCCAGCTACGTCAGAGAGTTCAGCGCACAAGGGTTAAAGTCTGTCATTATTTTTAATAACAATAATCACCTGGGATGAGATAATACTTGAGAATAAAGGTCCTTTTGGGGGCGGATTTTTACGAAAGTAGGATACAAATGTCATTCCAGGTGTTAGCATTTCAATATAGAGATTTGTATTTCAATTTTGGTTTTAAAACTACTCGAATCTGAATAAAATGATCATTTGTAGGTCTCAGGATAAATGAGATCTTATACAATTATTTGGGTTTAGAGAAACCAAAATTTTCTCTTAAATGAGTTCTCGTAGATTGAAAAAGTTTAACTAGATATTAAATCGAAACATTCTTATAAACATACATATGTTTATCGAACTATTCGTTTAATTAACGATTATTAAATATCGTTAGTTTTCGCTCATCTCTAACCCACATTCTTCTTTATTTTTGTGGCTATTCCCACAACTCCGTCCCCTCCCCACCCCTCACCACCGTTTTCCTACAACCAATCGCTAATCTTTCGGTTGTTTCTTCTGGTTTTCCTTCTGCCTTCTTTTGCCGACTCTTTTCCTTCTTCTTGGACAAAGTTTATCGCCAGGCGATAAAAAAAAACAAAAACGTAGCCTCACGCTTGTTTGCTTTTCGGTGGGGTGTTGGGTGGCTAGGTGGGCAGGGACAGCGGCACCCATGCAGCACCTACAAAGCAATGCCGACTTTCAGATTCTTATCAGCGAAAAATAAAGAAGCGACAGCGAGCGCGTCGGCAGCGAGCGGCAACAACAGCAACAATGATCGTCGACTCGGCTCGCGTGCTGTTATCACAAAACAAACGGCACCTGCCGGACCCGATCCAGAGACCGGCCCCCCTGCGGACCAAGACACGGACCAAAACAGCAACGTCACAAGAGAGCACACGGCAGCCGCAGAGCAAGAGCGACAAGAGCGTATGTCAACAAACGAGAGAGAGAGAGAGCAGAAGAGTGGTGTGTTGTGTGTGGGAGAGGAAAAGCAAAGGCGACACATCTGCTGCTGCTGCTGCTGCCGCTGCTGCGAATTCTTCGCTTTTCTCTCTGCCTCCCTCCATCGGTGTTGTTTTTGTTGCTTAAAAGATTTACATTTTAAGCAATTAATACACAAAGGGGGTGGGTGGTAGGGGAGCTGTGTACAGTGGAATGGGAGTACCACCCTCATGTTAGTGGGAGCGAGGGCAACCTTGAACTTTGACCTCGCCCTCACACAAGCAGCATTCCAATCTGTGCCTAAAAAATTTGATTGCCAAAAGCAAACGAAAAGAAGAGAATGACGAAGAGAAAAAAAAGAAGAAGGCGATGAAGGAGGAAAAGCCGAAGCGGCATCGGCCACAGCAGCAGAGCCACCTGAGCAGGCCCTCTCTCGCTCTCTCTCTCTCACTCATTTCCTCTTGCTCCCCCCACAGTCCCTTCTTAACCAACATTTGGTGTGTGACGACAGTTCTCCCTCTCTCTCTCGCTCTCTCTCCCTTTCTCTGTCCCTTTTGAAGGCAGATATTGGGTGGATGTGGGAATGGCAGGGCAATAATTAGTCCCAAGTGGGTTTCATAGCAAACAGCTTATGGCTATGTGGATTGGAGGGCGGCTTGGTTGGACACTTGATGCTACAGGGAGAGCGAGCGAGAAAGGGAGACATAGAAATGTCTCCACTTGTTGGAAGATGGAGAGGGGTGGAAGAGAGATTCCCCTGCACTTTGGGATTTACTGATTCGTACTCCGATTACGATTACTTGAAAGCGAGTAAGTATCGGCCCACTCCCCCTCCCACTGTCGCCTTCGGGCTTCAATTTCTCTCAAATTTGGTGACATTCGATTCGAAATTTTGATGTAAAGGCACCTAAAGATGGCTAAAGATTTTCGGTAAACAGGAAACACTTGTCAAAGAAACTGCACTCGAGCATCAATGTGAACATCATGTGGCATCATGAACACGCCATGAATGTTCTTTTTGGAATTGTACGTTTTTTTTATCATAATTATACATATATGTACACATGTAAGCTTTCATTAAACAATCCAAATCACGAGATATCCACCACCACCCACATTTGATTCGATCCTCCTACTCTGCCTCCTCCCGCTCCACCTTCTCTCGTGTATCCGTTCATTCCACATTTGTATGCCGCATGCGATCGTGAGCTATATATAATAATCTCTCCCGCCAAATTGCTTGCAATTTTGTTGTTATTTTTGTTTTGTTTTTATTTTTCCATTATTTCTTTCATTTCTGTTTTCGTGTTTCTCTATTTTTATGCTTCTTTTTTTTTGTAGATAAGCGAAGCTTTGCATGTTCATGAAGGGGTGTATTCCCTCCCATCCGTAGGTCATGCTTTATTAAACAAATGGCACACACACACACAGGAGGGTGGCTGGAGGGGGGCAGGAGGCTGGTGGCAGGGTAATGGAATGCTTGGGTACCAGAGTTTATGAATAGAATTCTAACAACTTAATTATAGATATCGGAGAGTGGATCGGATCGCTTCGATGGCGGGCGGGTGGGGGCTCTGTGGGGAGGATAGAGAAAGAATGGGACAGATCTGACAACGAAAAGTATTCATGGCAATAATGAATACCGCCATTCACGAATAATCGGAACGGAAAATGAATGCAACTTTGCAATTTTCATTTCAAAGAATATACAATTCAAATTTAATAATATATACGGAAATTGATGGGTAACATCAGCATTATCACCCCCATATTATACAAACAATAAGCGAAAATTCCTTCTTTGAGGATTGAGAGATTACGATTCGAAATCGAATTGGAAAAACCGATTGCATTTCACTTTTAAAAATGTATTCATTGAATATTCAGGAATATTTTCGAAAATATAATGAATTCATTAAGAAATATTTCATTCCAGTTGGAATTCCAATGGAATTTCCTAGGATTTTTTCTTCGTTTTGAGCCTAATTCGAAGTCGAATTCGAATTCGAATTCGATTGTACTCACCTTGAGGGCGAATTCCGAAAATTGTAGCAACAACAGCAGAAGGAGCACACCATATACACAAGAAAGTTGATGCTGCCGCACCACGTCGACGTTGAGGTATTGCCGGTGGCTCCGGTGCCACTGCCACAGCCGCTGCCGTTGCCGCTGCTGCTGCTGCAGTTGTTGTTGTTGTTGTTGAGGGAGCTGCCTCCCACACCGCCCGTTAGGGTGGTGGAATTCTCCTCGGTTCCTGTTGTTCCCACTGTTCCCCCAGTGCCAACTGTTCCCGTTGTCCCACTGCTGCTGTGGCGACTCGAGAGATTGCAGAGATCGAGTCCCGCTGCTGCGATAATCGAGGCAGCAGAGGATTTGCGACGTCCAGACGATGCTGCCGCTGCTGCTGCTCCTTTCAATGCTCCTCCGGCGCCCGTTGCTACTGCCAGCGACGCTGCTGCGCTGCTGCTGCCGTTGTTGTTGGGCGCTGCTCTGCTGGCGGCTTTGGTGCTCTGCTTCAGGAATTTGCTCAGTCGGCGGGCGGCTAGATGCGGCGGGGGCTGGGGACTTTGTCCGCCCAAAGCCGGTGGTGCACTGCAGGTAGAGCGCTTGCGTTGCAGCTGGATCGTCGAAGCTGTTGCTGCTGCTGTTGCAGGGTCTGCTACTGCTGCTGCTGATGCTGCAGGCGATGCATCCACAAAGCTTATTTGCTTCCACTTCTTTTTCTTCTTCTTCACTTTGGCGGTGGCCTTGAGCAAATGGCGCGATCGGAATGCTGCTGCTGCAGTTGTTGTCTGTGTGGCTGCGGCAGCAGTAGTTGCTGCTGCTGCGGGGATTCTTGCTACTGCTGCTGCTGCTGCTGTTGCGGTGGGAGCTGCTGCTGTGTCTACGGCGGGGTTTACTGCTGCTGCAGCGGGGAGTGCTACTGTTTCTCTTGCTGCTGCTGCTGCTGATGCTGCGACTGCGGCTGCGGCAGCGGGGATTACTCTTCTGGAGCGGACTGATCCACCGGCTAGTTCTCTTCCCGCTGCGGATCCTGCTCCTGCTCCTCCTCCTCCTGCTGCTGCGGGCGTTAGGCTCTGGCTGCGCCTTTGACGCGGCGCTGCGGCAACGTCGGCGGCGGCGTCGTCGTCACCTTTGGCCGCCAGTTCAAAAACTTTTCCCCCGGCCACCCACACACACACACACACACGCACACACACACAGAGACACACACGCACGCAGCCAGAGGCAATCTCTCCCGCTTACACACACACCACACACACACGCGCGTACGCTTACGCTCACGCAGGCGGCGTGTGTCGTCGACGTCGCGGTCGCGGCATTTGATAAGCGGCTTCTCTGGTTGTTGTTGTTGTTGCTGTTGCTGTTGCTGCGCCGCTGCGGCGGCGGCTGCTGCTTTGATTTGATTTGAGTGCTGCTTCAGTCGCTGCTTCTGTGGCCGCTTCTCAGCTTCAGCCTCTGTCGCTGCTGCTGCTGGATAACTGTTTTTGGCACTGCTTTTTTATGTAATTTTTCAAACACTTGCAAAAAAAAATTAGTCAAAAAAATACTTAATAATAATGTAATTTTTGGTTTGTTTCCTTTGTTTTTGTCTCACATCCACACACAGAGACAGACGAGAGCACGAGCGCGCGCGCCTACACAGAGACACGGGAGCGAAGACGGCAACGGCGACGGAAGCAAAAAGGAATTTCTGGCGTATAGCGGTAAACGCGTGCGATGCTCTCAGCTGCAGCGACCGCACGACATTAAGCAGAGGGACAGAACAGAAGCCCAAGCAGCGCCCCAGCGCCAGCGCCAAAACGATATGGGAGTAGAGCAGCAGGCAGCAGGCAGCACGCAGAGGCAGAGGCCGAGGCAACGGGCAGAATCAGAAGCAAAAGCAGCTGGCAGAGTCCATGGTACATCCATACACGGTGCGGTCATTGCGCTCTTTAGCTGGCCTACGTTGTTATCACTCTCCCTATTTGACTATCTTTATCTCAAACGTCAGGCAGTGACAAAGACACGTAATAGCGTGATAACACATGATCTAATGAATCCACACGAGGCCACATACAGGTGCAAGACCATGGTCACACGCATTCGATTGTAAGGATTAGGCAAGCAAGAAGAGACCGCTCGCTGAGCTGGTCTCACCTTAAATGAGTACACCCTGGCAGAGGCGGGTGAAGCAGAAGCATAAGCAGAAGCAGCGGGAGCAAATGACAGAGAGCGGCCGAAGAAGCGAGTGGGAAAACGACGAAGCGAAAGAGACCACGCACAGAGAGGGTGATGGCGAAGGAGAAGCCGAAAGCGTGGAGGCGAAAAGCACGCCGCTACCAGCGGAAGCTGTGTGGAGACCGAGTGACGCCGGCAGCGCAGCCAAGCGATACTCTTCAATTTGTCTAGCCTCCAGCGCGCGGGTATGCACGAATACGCAACGTGTTGGATGCAACAACATGTTGGAGAAGCTTAACAAAAAGGGGTATATGTTCATACGTCATAATTCCATTTGGCTTATGGAATTAGCATCTGGCATCTCTCTTATTGTACAAGTGCATCATAGTTGAATAGACTCATTCGATCCGATTGACACGACCTCTCGCCCCAAGAGTGATTGTGTGAACTCAACTCGAAAAAATTGCATTTGAATATTTTTACATCATAATCGTTTCACTCTTCCACTTGACTGATTAATATTGTAAGGGTATTTAAAGCTTCAAACCCTTGAGCCAGATATCGTATGTATTAATAATCGTATTAATTTATAATAATTGTTTGTTGTCTTTACATTAAAAATGAAAAAATATAAGAAAATGTTTGCTATGTGTTATTTTTGGGATTGCGTTTTCTAGGTGTAGGGTATCCAGTGTTCGTCGAGTGCGAAAATGTTCTTCCTCTGCTACTGAATGAAATGCGCAAAATAGTAGTAGACGCCGGCGTCACAGCCATGATACGTTCTATGAGAGTAGAATGCAGAGAGCAGAGCAGAGCAGCGCCTAGGTGCCCCCTTAATTTGTGCATTCTCTTCTTTGAATTTACTTCCAGTTTTGTTCATCCAATTCTAATCTTTCTTATCTTTTGTTGTTATTTACTTTTATTTGAGTTTTTCTATTATTTATTTGTTGTACTGCTGGACACGATAGAGAGTGCCGGCTCTCTTTCCTTTGTCTGTGCTTCTCTTTTGCGCAGAAAGGTGCGCGCTCTTTGTGTTTGCACACACAAGTGACGGCTCTCTTAAAGCGCCGCTGTCGCAGCTGGCTTTCGCTGCTGTCGCTTCCAAGCGCCATGGCTGTTTCTGTTTCCCTTACTGTTGTTGTTGTTGTTGCGCGTTGCACTTGAAAACTTTACATACCCCCCTCGTTCAGCCGGCACCCAGGTCCCGCCCTCTCACACTTTCTGCATTTGTTATTGAGCCGCCCGCCCCCTAAGCTGGGTCAAGTGATGGGCGCGGCGGCGGCAATGCAGAGCAGAGCAGAGCAGAGCAGCCAGGGTGTGCAGCAGCAGATTTGAACTTTAGACACTGGTCATTCAAGAGAGGAGTGCAGAGTGCAGTCAGTCCTCTGATCTCTAGCCATGTCCTAAACAACTTCCCATAAGCGAACAGACTTATTATCTATAAGGAATCGGTGTCGATAGTAATCGTTGCGAGCGAATCTATATATGTACATATTTCTGTATCCAGAATGTATTTTCTGGAGATACTCTATGCTCTCCGTTGTCTTGTGTAATTAAATCTCCCTCTTTACGGCACTACAGAGCTCTGATTGCTGTATCCGTCCCGCGGGCCACTCGAGGGAGGGAAGTAACCTTATGCTGCACTTGCTCCGGGGGTCCCGAGGTCTCGGGTCCGGGCTCATTGCCTGGTATTTTGTTATTAGCTCTTAAGTTGCCCCAGGTGCCTCAAGGTGCTGCACGAGGGGTCACTGGAAAGTTTCAAATTTCTTTTGGCCAATAAAAATAAACAAAGGAGCGGCGCCAGTGGTGGCAGAGCAGGCAAGAAGGCGGGCAGGCGGGCAGGGGAGGGGGGCGGCGAGTGGACTGAAATGAGCTCCAGGCTCGGATTGCAATTATCCTCCAAGTGGCGGGTCAGCGGCGAGAGTTATCCATCAAAGATGGATGCCACTTTCCACAGGCTCTAATGAAAATTTGCTACCATTCTGCCAGGAGTCGCCTTGAGTGCCTAAATACTGGGTAAAGGATGGCTCTGCTGGGGTCCGGAGTATGGGCCCAGGTGGGGACACTTATCCATTCAGTTGGAAACGAAACGAAACAAAAAGAAAAGGAAAGCAGAGGAAATTTTTCGTGTTATGGTTATGGCTTCCTCCTCAAACTGCCATCCAGCCAGATGTTATCGCAATTTTGGTCTTTTGCATAAACAGGCTGAGAGATCTGTCAAAAGGAAAAGATATACATACATATATACACTTGATGGGTGCTCTCTCCCTCGCTCTACCTGTCTTCTAGTGGGAGAAGCATGTTGACTTTGTCCTTGACTTGGAATTTCGTTGTACAGAAATATCTTTCTATATATCTAGCACTCGGCTTGAGATCGAACCTTTTCCTGCGATGAAGAGCATCTATGATTCGTCCAGGTTTTCCCCTGTATAATTTTACTATTCTGTGCTCCCCCCTGCTGCCTGCCCCCTGCCCACATCCACTTTTGCACGGCCGCTTTGACAAACAGCCCACAACAATAACAAAAAAAAAAAAACAAAAAAGAGGAAGGACACATGGACAAACTAATGGACGGGCAATGGCACCCAGGGGGCTGGCTAAAGAGATACGGAGAGCAGCATAGATAGAGGAGGAGGGGAAAAATAGAGACACAGAGAGGAAGAGAGTGAGAGGGGGGGTGCGGTGGGGTGGACTATATATAACACCCTGTGGAGTGTTCTCCATGTTGTTTGTTTGAGAGATTTCTGGCGGCTGCCCATGAGTCAAATATTTGTTAAACAACTTTCAAGCGTTTCTTTTTTTCCGCTCTCGCTCTCTCTTTCTCCCTCTCTCTCTTAGCTCACAAAATTAATTATTCCCTGGAGAGTGCCATATATAGTATATTATATCCCATCGAATGACAATAAAAATCTACGCCAGTTATCGACAAAGAGAAAGATTTTTATTGCTTTGTTCCGGAGAAATTCTCTTGATGTTTGTCCAATTCCGAATATTTCCAAAAAAATGTACAACAAACAAGGGGGAACGTTGTCAAAGGCCGCGGCTCTACTTTATGCCTGGTACTCAGTCAGTAAATACGCATGCAAATAGGGAATCGGGTATGGAAACGCTTCCTTCTGGGCGTTACACTCATATGTATACTCTATACTATACTCTTCGAGTATCCAAAGATGAAAGCTACTGCTTCAAAGCTTTCCCTCTAGCATTTCCATCTAGCACTCTTTTGTTATTTCTTTAAATATGTAAAGTACGGAAAGGTTTTTGCACATCCAAGAACAAATCCTTTTCCTCAACGAAAAGTCTGAGTTACAAAGAAAATCCCACAGTTCTAAGAAAGGTATTTCCACCTTCTTCATTTGGGATCAGAGATTCTCTGAAAGGTTGAAGATTCTTTTAATGAAATTCTGAAGACGCAGCTCAGGTAAAATGCCAGGAAAATCCCGCTTAATGGTCTATAAACGGCAACAGGTTTTTCCTTTCGTTTCCTTTCTTTTTTCTCCCTGTGTGCCTTTGTGTGAAAAAGGGAACGAATGAAAATTCCGTATTAATATTCGCCTCTGCACTTTGATTGTTGTTTGTTAAGCCATGCAAAAAATAATCCCTTTGCCACTGCCACTGCCACTGCCACTGCCATTGCAACTGCCATTGCTGGGGCCCTTGGCAAATATTTGTGAACGGAGTGTCCTTGGATTTTTCAAATATTTTCCATCATACATGGAGCTCGTGGGTTGAACCTGTTGGTTCATTAATGCTTACTTTTTTTTTCTCACAATTTCCTGCTCTTTGAGCTTGCAGATTTTCATACGCCCGCGAATGTGCGTGTGCAACAGCAAGCCCCCCGCTTTTCCACCCCCTTTTACCCTTTGTCCCCTTTTGGTTTTTCTGCAGTTAACTTTATTGCCATCTGGAGGCGGGATCGTGGGCGTAGGCGAGGACGAACAAATTACATGCGCGTCTCTCATTTCACATTTCACGTTGCTGGCTTCCCTGCGCTGATGCACCTTCTGCATCAGGTCGCCATGTGGGCAGCCCCTCGGGCGGACCACGCCCACATGCAACCACTGGCACTGGCAAAGAGCGATCCACCACCAGCAGCAGCCCTGAAGCTGCCACAAGCCGCCACACGCGCTGATACGCTGCCACATACCAAAAAGTTAATCATACAAAAAACGCAGCGGCGAAAATGCCAAGGTTCAACGTGTTGCTGATTGTTTTCCCTCCAGCGGGGGGGCGTGCTGTGGGCGTTTCAACCAGTTGCACATTGCGTATACGCAATATTCCACGAAACAGCGAGATTTTCTGTTTTCACACAAAAAAGGAAGCACAGCACGATTCCGTTTCTGTCCAAGCTAATGGGCCACAGAGGAGGCTTACCCGCTTAAAGCGATCAAAAAACACTTACCTGCAAAAGAAAGAAAAGAACGAGAGTTTTCCATTAGTTTGTGTCAGAAATATGAGAGTTTCTTAGATTTAAATAAAGAGCTAAAGCTAAAGTAGATGCAATACTTGTATTATTCAGGTGTGAGTGCCATAGGACTGTCAGTCTGTTTGAAGTGCAATCTGAAGCTGACTTTCTCTGTGCAATTTTCCTTAATTGGCGACTAACTATCTATAAATGTAAATATATGACAGCAAGACAGACAGTCGGACAACCCAGCCTCTGGATCTGAGAATTGCTCGACGACCCTTGCTTGATGTTGCATTTTCCCATGAAATCCTGCCAGCCGCTGGCAGTCTCCCCACCCCCTCAGATGGCCTCCTGCCTGATACGCCGACTACCCGCTAATACAAGTAGCTTTAAGCTCCTAAATCCTGACCCCTAACAACAAAATTCAGATTGTCCAAGTTCTGTTCCAGGCGCGCTCGTGCTGTAAGCTCCAAAAGCTCTTCTTCCACAAGGGAGCTTAGCGGGGAAAGCTTTTCGGGTGAAAGTTTAATGGAAAATGTGAAAGTTCTTGGTGTGGTGAAAAGCTCACCGCGTGCTTTTTCTGTTTTCTGTTGTTGCTGCTGAAAGCTTCTGTGGCAAAGCTCCTTTCTGTCAAGAGCTTTCTAGAGATCAATGCGATACGGAATTGCAGTTACAAAAAAAATTGCAAGCTTAGATACAATTGTATCTTTCGCAGGAAAAAGTTGCTAGAATTGAAATTATGAAATTATTTCTAAAAGTATCTCGTACATCTTTGGCCCAAATTTTGTTTCCCTCATAAAAATTAAGCAGTTTCATAGCAGAGATACTTATTCAAGTATCTTAAAGATAGATTTTTATCATTTGCAGGTAAAAAATTTCGTAAATTGTTAAAATTAATTTTAAAATTTATTTTAATTATTTTGGAAAATATTTTCAAAAGTATCTCTAGGATACAATTGTATCTTGCTGACTTTAAAACTTTAATTCGATGCAAAAAGTAATTGAAATGCATTCCAAATGAAAATCTGGCGATTTCAGAGATGCTCACTCAAGTATCTTCAGGATGCATTTGTATCTTAAAGCCCTTAGAGGTAAAAAACTCGCTTTGAATGCACCTTAATGGTATGGAATGGGACCAATGGACATTTTAAGCACGAACTGATATGTACATAGAAGATACCACCCTAGCGGTCCCCTTGAACAGTCAAAAATTGCCCCCCCGCCACCGAACATTTGTCATTTGTCAACCAAGAATCTGAGCAGATTTATTGCACTGAGTCTGACCGAATTTACTGGCAGGTGCTCGCAGTTTCTCTTGTTTTCGCGCTGCCCACACGCCCTTTGGGGTAACCCCAGCAAAAATTTGTGCTGTGTTTTTGCCAATGCAAAAAGCGCAGCAACCCCCCGAGTGGAGATAGAGAGACAGCGCGTGGGGCCATCTCAAAGGCCAGAAACAAAACAAAATGAAACCTTGCCCCATGGGGGGTCGTGGCTGTGTGCTCCCACAATTGTTTTGTTTACAGGGAAAAAAGGGAACTGGCAAAGAGATTGCTGGCTTCCCGGAAAATGAGCAAAGGCCAAAGGAAAGGCGCACTGCTGTGCGGAAAAGAGCGGAAAATAAACTGACTTATTGGAGCTGGGCAAACAGTGGGGGGCCCTTCAAACGGAGTTCTGTTTTGAAGTCCTGCTGCAGAGTGTTATAGAAGACAATTAACTGGATCGGATGGGTCAAAGGATAGGCGTTGAAGTGTACAGCAAGGTTAAACCCCAGAAGGAATCTCTAATATCCATGGCAAATACGAGGTTGACTCAGCCGAAGTTTTGCACATTTGTCGCCGATTTGCCTACGTGTTTCCGCTTTATTTTCAATTGGAGGTAACTTTCACTTCCACCTCCTCCTGCAATGCAATAAATTACATTCCTTTCGCTCTTTCCCTTTCTCTGTCTCCGTTTCGTTCTCTGTGTCTACCCGGACCCTGTCTCTTTGCTTTTTAATGGTCCTGTGTTTATTATCATTGCTTCTCCCATCACCTTTGTGCCACTGGGGCCCTCAGTCCCCAGTCCATGGGATTTTCCAACTTTTTCTGACTCGCTTTTCCTCTCTGGCTTGCTCTCTCTCTCTGTCTCTCTCTCCTTGTTTGCCTCTCAATGTTTGTCTAACCCATCTCAGATTGCCTTTATCTTTGGGATATACTTCACATGGCCATCCGAGCTGCCGAGGCTATTATACTGCCTCGTCTCCTGCTTAAGCCGTGGGCCAGAAAGAGGTTTACCTTCCAAGTGTCACACGTGTCGTATGCGTAATATTTCTAATGTCAGCATTAACGGCGCCCCAAGGGGCAGAGGCAGGGGCAGGGGCAGGGGCACTGGGATAAAGGAATGCTTCAATGGATGGATCAACAGTGCATTATGTTGCACCGTTTTATGCTAATTAATAACGTAACTCGGTTTTCATTTGCATTTTGTTGATTTTTATTGCCGTTGCATAAAATTCCACACAAAATATGGAAGCGAAAGCAAAAGCAAAAACAAAAACAAATCAGCGGTCCTATGGGCATAAATTATGTAGAAATATGGGAAAGTGCCCGGACTAGAGAATGAGAGAAGGAGAGACAGAGAGAGAGCTAGACAGAGAGGTACAGAGAGAGAGAGGAGCCGTAATTTAGAATTGATTTAATGCTTTCTAATTAGCGTAAATATGTTTTAACGGTGGGGACTTTAATTGGATCCCCACCCCCACAACCACCCCCACCTACACTGCAGTCTGATGCTATGGCAACCCAAACAGAAATATCATTAAATATACTGCGTTTATGCTAGGCTCATTTCATGCAATCATTTCATGAAATGGGGAAGAAAAGCATTTCATGTATTCGGTGGAAAACGAAAGTTGACGCTTTTCGCCCCCGCTTGAGGGCAGTGCATTGACACCCCATGCAGTAAGAAGAGAGAAAAAAAGATAGGAAGTCTTCAAAGTAAACTTTGATCTTTGATCTATGATCTATGTACGTTTCGTCTACCCCTACGCTTCTAGGAAATGGCTGCATTCAACGCAATGCAAATCTCTGCTGATTTAACAGTCAGCTCTTAAAGGGGCATGTTAACTTAGCAGCGAGCTAACAGCGAAAGGCAATCTAACAGCGATCACCCGCCCACGCCGCCTTGCTTCAGACCTCTCTCGACCCTCTCACTTCTTTCGTTCTCGATCTCTCATTCTGTAAGCCGTCCAAACTGCTGCAGTTCTATCTAAGCTTTCAGTTCCCCCCGGAACACTAGTGAGCGAAGGTGTAAAGATGAGATCCAAGCCCCTTGAGCAGTGCATATCGCGCAAAAAGTGAATGCATAATACAATTCATAAAACTCATAGCATAAACACAGTAATAGTTGAAGTAATAATAGAAATGAGTTGCATAAATCATTGTGATGCTATCATGGCACTTAACAACACTGTATTTGGCAGCAAACCAACACTGGTTGTGTCAATTTGTCACCCAACGAAAGATAAAAACAGAGAGCACGAGTGAGAGCGAGGGAGAGGGAGAAGGAGGAAGAGTACACAGAACTAGTCGTACTACAAGAAGAGGCGACATCAAGCAGCACGTCAGGGAAGCGGCAGGCGAACCAGTGCTGGACAAGGACCGAGTGCGGACTGTGGACAGTTCTGTAATATCTAAAACATCAATAAAGCATCCATCCAGCCAGCCATTCATCCTCACTTCCAGCCATGAGTGCCTGTGCCTGTGTCGGTGCCCATCCATCCTGTCGAGCTGCGCAAATATGCCTTCATTAGCGCCTGAAAGTATGCAGCACTCGAGGGAAAAAGGACCCTGGAGAAGCGGAGGAGCGAAGGACTCCGCGAATACAATATGCAAACAAAAGCACGCGCTGGCATGCAAACATTGTCCGGACATGGAGAGCGGCGGTAGGGGGTAGAGGGTAGGGGGGGTCTTTAAAAAGGGTTCTCCCAACCGGTCTGCCGGTTTCGAGGACACCCCAGCTCCAGCTTCCCATCCTGCTCACCAAACAAACCAAACTGTGGCAGCAACTTTTCCAAGAGCGAGCTGCAGAAGCCAAGATGTCCAGTAAGTAAGAGCGACTAATGCCCGAGAGCTTAGGAGAGAGGTTTTAAGGTCAAACAGAATGATGCTGGTGGTTAAATGGACGACGGAGAACCCTTAAAATTCGGTCGAACCAAATGAATTGGCTTTAATGGCAGACAGGCAAGCAGGCAGGCAGGGAGGGGGAGGTATATGTATTAAATGGCATTTAATTAATCACCTAATGGTGCCCCACTTTAGGCTGAGGCCATTGGCTATTGGAGAGTTACAAATACAACTTAAGGAGTTTAAGGATGTTAGATGAATGCTGAGATCTTGCAGCAAGTGCTTCTCAACAGATCTCTACAAGTAACGATAGGGTTTCCCATGAATATACCCCAATAATAATGCCATAAAAACAATTCATTATCTTAATTTATATTAATTTCCTCTGCCATTTTTAGGAACTATTTGGACAGATAAACAGCCCTACCCAAAAGGCAATCTTTCTATCCCAAAGTAATCTTGAACACTTTCTTATAGCTCAGCCTGTTAGAGCCCCCCGCCCCCAAAACACACACACAGATTTGCCTGAAAATCGCAGCTTTTAGGCCAGACACCGACCTTTTTGGCCGAAGTCGAAACCGAAACCGCAGCAGCCTCTCCGTTCGTTGGGGGAATACCCCGTTCGGTTTGCTGGGAGGCTGATATAAAATGCGGCCTGTGTCATCGGTCGATCCCCTGACAGCTTAAAGATTGTTCACCAAATTGAAGTTTAAATATATCGACATTAGCTGCGGCTGCTGCTGTTCCTTTTCGTTTGCTTTTCAATTCTTTGGCTGGAAACAACAACAACAAGCACTTTGGCGTGGTATATAAATGAGGCCCAGAGGGGACATCCCCAGGACATTGCAAACTGCCTCTCCTCTCTCTGTCCCTCTGTCTGTTGTTATTGTTTTGCTTTTGGTATAAAGCACAGGGATACATACATATAAATATATTACTTTTCGGACCATTTGTCTGTATGTTTTTAATAATAAATAAACTGTAAACATAAGTCACGCATACTGAAAGTCCAAAAGTTGAGCCTCGAGCTCCCAGAGAGATTTATCTTTCTCTCTGTAGCTGACGGGGGGTGGGTTGGGGTTGGGGGTGAAATGCTGTTTAAGACGGGGCACAGGATTCAGGATTCAGGAGCCCGGGTTCCAGGTCTCTGGTCTTGCGGCCAAAGCTATGCAAATGTTGCGGCCTGCCGGAGAGTCTGTCTGGATTTTTAAAGTCTCTACCAACCAACCCACCAACCACCCCCCTCCCCGAAATTCCAGCACTCTGCCGCTGCCTGTGCCTGTGCCGCTGCCTGTACCACTGCCTCTGGGAATGTTCTTCATTTTCATAATTCCTAAGGGAATTTTTGATTTGGGAATTAATGCTACGACTAACAGGTGGATGAAGTGGGCCAACAGAGAGAGAGAGAGAGACTCGTGCCGTGATGGGATGAGTTGAGATGGAAATTGGCCTGTCAACTAACTGATAAGGTGCCCAAGTAAGTTTGGTTTTCCTTTCCACTGCCACTGGGCTGGCAAAGTGGAAAAGCTCTTTGCAGTGCAGGGAAATTAAGGAGCGTTTGGCAATTGGATTTGGCATACGTAATAATTCAAGGACCATTCCGAACTCCCACTCGACGGCTCTACAAAGTCAACAGTCGAAAACACAATCATGTTACGGGAGCTAAAAATTAGCGTAAATACAAAATAAATGCTGAAGCATCATTTCACATTTATTTCGCTAGTTTTTTATGCGTACTCTTATTTATTCGAGGCAAATGCAAAAAATGTTATATTTTAAGTGGAATTCCATAATTTATGTATTGGTTTTCAGTGGCATAAAAAATCACTGAATTAATTGAATTTATTCGAATGGAGATATTACTTGCAATTTTTCTACCCAAGTCACTTTTTTCTCTGCTTTTCCATTTTGCCTAAAATAATATGTCCCCCACCCCTAACCACCCCCTCTGATGATGGTAATATATATTCAAATATGTAAGCGTTGCAAAAATTAAATAAATATTTACATATATATATATATATGTGTATATATATTTATATGCCACAACGTTCGACTTTCCAACCTCCTGTCATTTGTAATTTTTGTGCTTCTCCTTTACCGAATTTAATCTAATATATCATTTCATTTATCTGTAATCCCATTTTGCTGTACTACAGGTTACTGGGCATATGTCCTGGTTGATTCACATAGTGTATATGTATATATATTCCTGATTTCTGATCATCAAAAAAGTGCCCTTCCTGCATGTTTTCCCATTTTGCTGGCATTTCCTGGCTTCCATTTTGGCTGGCAATTAAATTTAAATACATTTAATGGACATAATGCCAATAATTGTTTAACTTTCCCTTCCTTAACGCCACACCGCCACCCCGCCCGTCCTACCCCCGCCCCCTGCCCTGCTACATTCCTTTTAAGCTGAGCGCAGTCGAAAGGAAAACGAAAGGAAACGGAAATTTTCATGGCCTGGCAGCTTCAATTATCCCGCACTCTGCACCACCGAACCACCGCACCATCGCACCACCGCACTTGCCGGCGCATCCTTCTCCTCCTTTGGCCCATTTCCCATTTCTGGGGTTCATTAAAATTATTCGCATCTTTTCTCGTTTCGTTTCTTTGCTTTTTTCTTTGCTTTTGTTTTTGTTTTTGGTTTTTCGTATAGCTTTTCTCTTCTGCCTGATGTTATTAATATACCACCACTGTGTGCGTGTGTGTGTGTGTCTTTCCCAGAGACAGAGAGACAGAGAGAGAGAGAGAGGAGGCAGTGGGGCAGTGGACAGGGTAAGAAAAATTAAAAACATTTAAATTTAATTATACGACTATGACAAACAATTTTGGCATTCTGACAACGCCACAAGACGATGGACGGCACAGACCAGAAGCTGTGCGGCTGGTGGGGTGGTGTGGGGTGGGGTGGGCACCCCTCTGTTGCCAATGACATTCTCCTCCGACTGATGGAACGATGGGGGTCTGGTTCGGTTCTGGTGTTCGGGTCTCGTCTGTCTTTCGCCGCCTTTGAGCAACGCCCCCAAGCAATTTGCAACAACAAGTCAACAATTAGCAGCGAGTTCAATGTGCCACAAGAGTCCTGGACATGCGACAAGGACCATAAACAAGTTCATTAGCCAAGGGGGATTCGTTCTCTCGAATTTCGGGCGCACAATTCGATGGAAGAGCGAATGTACCAAAGTTCTGATGAAATTCTAAAGGCATACCAAGGGGGGAGAGTACAAAGGGGAGCACAAATGGGAGTACATATAATTATTTCTAGTTTAAATTTAGTTGCTTCTAAGCAGAGACTTTACAATGGTCTTTCGTCGAAGAGGGGGTACTTTGTTTTTGCATTCTGGGGACCGAAACGGAGCCGAGTAGCGCGAACGAGTAGATTCGTTCCTTGTAGCCTTTCGTCTCGGTTTCGTTCCTTCCCTAAACATGACATTTGCATGTCGGGACTCACCCAAAGAGGTCCGTCTCGCTGCCGGGGAAACTGATCCTTGGCGACAGGGGCGATCGACCGGCCCGCTTCAGCATGTCGTGCAGGCCGGGCGGGGCATGGATGGGGCTCAGGATGGTGATCTTTCGATTGGGCGGGGCCAGGAAGCCCCCGCTCAGGGTCAGCTGAGTGCGCATGCCCGCCGAGCTGCTCTTCATTTCGATGGTCTCCGCCGACTTGGAGATGAGGATCGAGGAGGACTGCTGCAGTCCCAGCTTGGACATGGACAGCTGCATGGATCCCCCAGCACCGCTGCTGTCGGAGAGATTGCTGCTGCCGACGCCGCTGCCGACGCCGCCGCCGTTGCCATCCCCCAGCGCCGCAGTGGCATCATCGATCTGGGTGGACGCACTCCGGATGCACTTCTCGGGCCGGGCTCCGCTCACCGGCGTCATGCCGGCGGCCGCCTCCGAGTGGGCCGATGTGGAGCGGACAAACTGGCGCACATGCTTCTGGTGGGCGGTGAGGAAGCCGTGCGATCCGCCCTCCGGCTGCTGGAGGAAGCTCTGGAACTTGGACTTGCTGCTGGTGGAGCTGGCCGAGTTGCCCGCCGGCTGGGTGCTCGATCCGCTGGCTATGTACCGGGTGCTGCTGCTGCTGCTCGTGCTGGTACTGGTCCTCTGCTCGCTGGTGATGATCGACGTCGAGGACTGGGCCTTCAGCTGCTGGGCCAGAGCGGCGGCAGCGCTGGCGCTCAGCTGCAGGGTGCTCTGCTCCCCCACAATCGTGCTCGACTGCAGGCTCTGGCTCCGCGTCGAGCTGGAGATGATCTTCTGCTGGGTCTGCTGCTGCTGCTGTTGCAGCTGAATCTGTTGCTGCTGCTGCTGCTGCTGTTGGATCTGCTGCTGTTGCTGCTGCTGCTGCATGGACGACAGATTGTTGGTGCTGCTGCTGGTCACCGAATAGGAGCGTGTGGCCACCTTGGTGGTGCTGGAGCTCGACGTCTGGCTACTGCTGAACTTCTGGCTGTGCTTCACCTGCTGCAAGCGCCTCTGTTCCACCGCCGCCGCTGTGGTGGACGACCCGGCAAAGACACTGTCATCGCTGCCCATCGAGGGAGAGCCCAGCTCCATGTCCATTTCCATTTCCATGGAGCGCAGCTCCTCGGCATCCACCTCGCTCGGTGTGGTTATAATGTACTGTGGCGGTGGTGCCGGCTTCTGGCCAGCCCCTGCACCTGCACCACCATTTCCATTACTGTCGTTGCTGTTTCCGGACATATTTTTGCAGTTTGTTTCAGGTGTTTTTTAGGTGTTTTTCAGGTGGTGGTTTCTTGTTACGTTTTGCTGCGAAACAGAAGTTTTTTTTTGGTTATGGTTAAAAGCAGTTGGAGGCCAAGTTTTTGGCTCTCTCTTTGGCATACGCTCTTGCCACGTTGTTGCATACTTTCGAGGGGGGGGCTCTGATATTAAATGAGCGAAGAGATGGAGACAGAGTGAGAGCGAGAGAATACGCTAATTAGTTGAACGGGGGGTACAGGGTCGGGTCGGGTCTCTGTGGACCATCCACGCGCACATTAAACAGGAAGCAAAAAACTTTCAACTCCAAAGTGACAAAAAACAAAAGCAGAAGCAGAAATGGGGGAAACACACACACACACACTCATACAGAGAGACAAATAAGAGACTGTGAAATGCTGTGGGTAGGGCTGTCGGCTTTCAGAAAGATCTAAGATAAATATTAAAGATACTGGAAATATCTATAGACAGTGGGAAAACTGTTCCTTCAACATCTTGACAGATATTTTCGGCGTGTGTGACAGCCCGACCCGCAAAGCCTTCAGAGCCAACAAGTTTGAGCTCGAACTCGAACTTCAAGTCGAACTCGAACAAGTGTGCGCCCACCCCCATGCCCCACCACCTGCTCTGCTGCCACCCCACAGCCAGGCCTCGCCTGTGGCGGACTTTTCTTTTTGGTTGCCAAAAAACAAAAAAGTTTGTTTTCATTTTTTGGCGTTGCTGTTTTTGGTTTTCTTGAAGCTCGGTTTTGGTTTTCCCTCATTTTTTTTTTGCTGTGGGTGAAGAGGGGTTGGGGGGGAGGCTGTGTAGTCTAACAAGCTGCATAATTAACCTGTGAACTGTGACCGAGAGCGAGACGCGTGCAGCTGTTCCCGTGCTTTACATCCACTAATTGATGGCAGGTCCCCAGAGCGGGAGAGCGAGAGAGCGGAACAGAGGGAGAGCGAGAGAGAGACAGCAACATTATGTAGCTCATTAAGTTGAGAGACTTTTGAATGCAGAAAATTGATGCGGAAAATTGTGCTTTCTATTGAAGTATATTGGAGGTGCACTCTCCACTTTCCACGGCCAAACAGGATGCGGGCACAAACTGTCCTCGTCGTCCTCGTCGTTATCGTCGTAAACATGATTGAAAATTGCGATTTTTAAAGTTATTTCATTTGAATGACCTTACCCCTCCCTGTCCTGTGCTGTTCTGCCACCATTTTCTTTGAAAATCATTGGCCAGATCTGTTTGCCAAATGGAAATCAATAAGCAATGCAATCACTTTGAATGCGGTTCCCGTAATGGATTCCCGTAATGGATTCCCGTATTCTATATACATATATATTCCAACTATTCATTCACTGCCATGGAAACTGATTTTCTGATTTCCCCCTTGACAGGAGCCGCAGTCTTATCGCTGGATGAATGCAAAGGAAACTGTGATTCTTGAAAGGAATTGTCAGCGATTGACTGCCAAAATGGATGCCACATAAAGTGTTAGAGTCTATAAGTCTATATAGTACATATGTGATCAGAATCTACAGCCATTAGCCGCCGATCCATCTGTGTTCTTCTGTCCATAGAATCCAATAGGAATTGTTCATTAACTCTTATGGAATTAACGCTTCAGGGAGCAGTCCCAGATGCAGTTTCAAGTCACTAAGAAGTCTCTAAGAAGTCACTGAAAAGTCACTAAGAAGTCACTGAAAAGTCACTGAATTGTGGTGGCAAGGGAATAGTTTTTAGTCACACAATTTGTTGCATAACCAAGGTCAGCTTCCATAGATTTTTGGGGGCAATACCTATCACAGGATTCCCAGGGCCCAGCGGAATAACAATTTCTGCAACAGCCGGACACACCCACACATGCACACACACACACACACACGCAGTCACACACAGATAAAAATGGTGGCAAAAAGGATAAAGGGATGGAACTGCAGTTTTATGCAAATGGGGAAGACCTTTTTTTTGCTCGCTTAGCCGCCAGAGAAATGGCAGAGAGGCGGCAACACAATGCACAATGTTGCAGGGAGGGAGGGGAGAGGGGTATGGCATGCAATGGGGCAGGCAGGCAGGCTGACAGGCAGGCATCCATTGAGCCGGAAGCACGTGTCTCCTCCGTGTTGACACTTGTACTCGTTGTGACTTCTGCCTGGTTTTTCTTTTATTTTTATGCCTGTGTTACCTCTGCTGCTCATCACCCACCCCCACCCCCACCCATTGTGTGTCTGCCCCTCCCCCTGTTCTTTTTGGTGACATTTAAAAATTCCCGCTCTGGCGCGTGACACTTAAAGTAATTGCAGTTCGAACAGCAGACGGAGACAAAAGTTGCTGGAGAAGAAAGTTGCAGCATGCCTACAAAAACAGGCAGCAGTTGCAGCCACGGCACCACTCTAACCACAATGAGAACGAAGGGGGGGAGAGAGGGAGGTGGACCAACAACCAGTCAACATATTCAATCAATTCAATTTCACATTACGTATACGTAACCCCCAGCGGTGGCCGTCGCACCATTTGGATGCCCTACAACACCTCAACCACTCCGAATGGTTCTCAGAATAGTCTCAGAACTCATTGGCGCACTCATTGGCAGCGTTATTTATTACGCTTTATAGAGTTTGATATTTGATTTGATTTCCATTTGCTTTCATTTGCTTTGGCATTCCATCAGCGGAACAACAAGAACAAAATCAATTTGCGTTTACAGGCAAACAAGGAAACGGCGGGCAATAAGCTACCCACATACATACGTACAGATGTGTTGATTGCCACGCCCCCAACCAGCCACCTCCGCCTCTGGTTAACAAAGGATTTCCCTACTCAGTCAGCCAGCTGCCTCAGCGTTCTTTAACGTCATTCTTTTGTTACTTTACACTCGCATATGTAAGCCTCACATACACACACACACACATACAGAGAGAGAGAGTAAGAGTGTGAAGGAGAGGGAGAGGAACTGTCAACATCATTAGCCATATATCAACTTCACAACTTCCCCAACCAAATGAATGCTAAATGAGTGTCTAAGGGGAGCCGAAAATCTGTATTCGCTTTAAAATCTGTAACCCAAAGAGGGAGCCACAGAGAATGTGGCATGGACTGGGCAAAGACCTTCAAGCATTTGAGGAAAAACTCTTCTAAATATTCAGAAAACAGTGCGAAGTGCTGGGCGAAGAGAAGATCTTCGAAAGAGTAAGCCAAATAAAAAGAAAATCAAAGATGAAATTTCTGGAATCAATGCTGAAAATAATGATCATAATATATATAATAACATCTTCTAAGGGTATGGTTATCTGCTTATCAGATATGCCCCGAGTGACAGCAAAGGTCGAAGGGCATACACACCCTTTCGTATCACAAAAAAAAGTCGGTTTTACATTTTCCTTACTTTCATTTTGTTGTGGAAAAACGAGGTGCTAATTGGCTGCCAGTTGAGATCAAAACTTTCCTGTCCATTCCCGTGTCCCTGCCATGTGGAAATGTGTAATTGTGAAAGGGGAAACTACTGTAAATAAATCTGCTTAACTGGTTTTTTGCTGGCGGAACATTTTAATTGGCATTAATTTGACCAAATGCCTTTGAAAGCCACTAAAAAATTCCATTAGAGAAGCTCTGGGCCATCCCTTTGCCTCGCCCTTATTCCGGTATTCACAAATCAGTCCTAATCAATTTTCAAATAACGCTCGAAACCTAATTTGATTCGATTTGATAATAATAACTTTTCCAATATCGATTGATAACCCTTCAACCTCCAACCTGCAACCTCTACCCTCCGCCCTGCTGCCTGCTCACTCGTATGGTGGGTGGAGGATGTTAATTGACTTGGAAAGCGTTTTGACTGGTTTTCACTGGTTTTCACGTCTCTCCACACGCAGGTATTATATATGAAATGAAAATGGGAAATGGGAAATGATTTAGCTGGTTTTGACTGCACTGCGACCCTGGTGGTCGTTCGGCCAAGGTCGTCGTCTTAGCCAGCGGCCATTTTGAATGCACTTCATTCCTAGGCAGCCGCCTGTCGCCAAAGCAAAGCCCCGCCGCTATCAAACTCCATTTAAATTGGCTTTAGTTTTAATGCATGCCATGAAAAATGCCGCCTGGCCTTGCCTCTGCCTTTGCCGGTGCCTGTGCCTGTGCTGACCTTGCCACCGAATGACCAGCGAATGGATGGCTCCATGGCTACCTCTGAGCAATTTCACTTGGCAAATTGTGGTATCAGCGGCACAGCATCTAAGCCCTTCCCCTAAGCAAGCCAGGATAGTGTAGGTTAATTTATGTTTTATTTTTATTTTCATTCTTTTTGTTTTATTATTTTGCGACAGGAAATTACTTAATTCTTTTGCGCGAAATGCGCTTCACGTGGCAGCAGCGTAAACGGGAAAATGAAAACAATCAAAGGCCACAAAAGGCTAGGCGGTACGTGCCATGACTTGCATCATGTTGCAGCATTCCCCCTGCCCCCCTGCTTTGCTCTGCTCTGCACTTGCATATGCAATTTCAGGGTTTGCTGCTTCATAAGTGTCGGCGTTTAAGCCAAAGACTTATCTCTCTTGGCTGTGTCCTGCGACCCAGAGAACTGCTTGAAGAACTTAGAGAAAACTGCCTTAAGGAATGTCATATCTGCTGATACTTTCTGCCCTAAGAGTGCATTATCGAGCGATTATCGAGCGTTTAGCGAGCGTTTATCGAGCATGCTTTGTGCATTCGCACGCCGAAAATTTGGAGCTCGATATCGCCCGCTTCTAGCCAGGTTGCCACGGTTATGGCCAGCGGGCAGCCCAAAACCTAAAGGAATTTTCGGTCTATAGAGATAGAGCGAGAGAGAGAGTGCAAGAGAGAGACAAAGAGAGAGAGAGAGATGTAATGCATTTAGCATGCACACCGCGGGTGTGCCTAAAGCGAGAGAGAAAATTGAATTTTCTGCTGTGTTGCATCCACACTGAGGCGCAGGCTGCACGCCACTTGCTTTTGGCTAATTTTCGCAAATTTGTTAGAGCATTTTTCTCCTCTTTTTTTTGGGTTTTTTTTTGTAGGATTATCTATCCGGGCAGTGCAATGGCGAGAGGGGACGAGGACAAGGACGGGGAGCAGGCTCAAGGCTCGCAATTTAATCAAAGTTCCATTAATAATGAAACCAAATGAAAGAACTTTCCATTTACCCCCCACCCCCCACCATTTCCCCCCACCCTGCTTCAGCTTCCGGGTAACAGAGCCAGAGAACGGCATTACTTAAGCCTATTTAAGCCGCACAACCGAACAGGTGGCTGGCAGGGAGTTTCATTCAGTTGGTAGCTGCTTTTGCGGGGGGGGGGGGGTGGGGCTTAAGGTAACACGACGACAATCAAAGACACGAAACGACCCAAACGGCCCAAAAGTCAGGCCCAAACGAAGTGAATCGAAAAGAAAGAGAGACACACGGGTGCGAGCGAGCGCGAAGGTGACTCGAGCGGAAAAAGAAGTTGTGACAGGAGAGAGGGGGAACCCCGCTACGTGTCCACCTGTCCCCCTGATCCTCCCCTGGCAGTGTGGCAGATACGAATCGACAAGAAACACCGCTTAAGGACAAGAAATTTGATAATTTTGTGATAAGAAATCGCTCGATACTAAAGAGGAGCCCAGCCTTGAAAGCGAGTGCTGCTGCCACACAACGAGGGAGCCCTGTCATCCTGTCAGCTGTCAGTTGAGATGCACTCAAAGGATGCACTCAATGGATGCGACGCCCAATCGATGGCGTTCTCCAGCTGAAATCATGCTGGTTATAGAGCTCTGGGGAATAGTTGTCAAATATATTTTTGGAGTACATCAGTCAGTCAGTCATTCGAACGAATGTTTCAGTCAGTCTTTCCGTAAACGTTGACTAGAACAGATCACAAAAAAAAAGTACAACAAATATTTTCCAACTTTACTTCAAACGTAAGTAAATATTTCAAAAATAAATTGAGAAAATTTCGGAATAGAGAAACAAATTTTTTTTACAAATTTCACAAATTCTGTTTCGTAAATTAAAGCATTTATTTTTTTCGACACTAGCAAATAGCAGAAACCCAAACAGATTGATAAAAATGGATAAGAAGGAGGAGATTTCCGAGGATGACAATGTGGAGGTGTTCTCCAGCACCACCACATTCAAGGTAAACCTCCTGCCAAACCGTACTCCTACTCGTATTGGTAGTATTGGAATCTCTCGTGTCCCACAGATGCTTACCATAACGACTGGATCTAAGGAGGTGTGGAAGGCAGCTAAGGTGGAGGTTACCGACAGCTTGGAGACAGCCAAGAAGTCGCTACATGATGCTACAGCCAAGGACTCGCTAATGGATGTTGCAGCCAAGGACTCGCTGCATGATGCTACAGCCAAGGACTCGCTAATGGATGTTACAGCCAAGGACTCGCTGCATGATGCTACAGCCAAGGAGTCGCTACAGGATGCTACAGCCACGAACTCGCTACAGGATGCTACAGCCAACGAGTCGCTGCATGAAGCTACAGCCAAGGACTCGCTAATGGATGTTACAGCCAAGGAATCGCTAATGGATGTTACAGCCAAGGACTCGCTGCATGATGCTAAAGCCAAGGACTCGCTGCATGATGCTAAAGCCAAGGACTCGCTGCATGAAGCTACTGCCAAGGACTCGCTAATGGATGTTACAGCCAAGGACTCGCTGCATGAAGCTACAGCCAAGAACTCGCTGCATGATGCTTCAGCCAAGGAATCGCTGCATGATGCTTCAGCCAAGGACTCGCTAATGGATGTTACAGCCAAGGAATCGCTAATGGATGTTACAGCCAAGGACTCGCTGCATGATGCTACAGCCAAAAAGTCGCTGCATGATGCTTCAGTCAAGGAATCGCTGCATGATGCTAAAGCCAAGGAATCGCTGCATGATGCTAAAACCAAGGAATCGCTGCATAATGCTTCAGCCAAAAAGTCGCTGCATTATGCTTCAGCTAAGGAATCGCTACATGATGCTACAGCCAAGGACTCGCTACAGGATGCTTCAGCCAAAAAGTCGCTGCGTTATGCTGTCCACCGGGAACATGCTAAAACCATTTAAGGAGTAAACAACGGTGAGTGTTGATCCTGTGTCAGTGCGCTTAACCAAGTCCTGTTTTCATGGTCTAGAATGATGCCAGATGTCGACCAACCCCAAAATGATCCCCAAATTTCATACAATATTTTTCGGTGAATTTATTTAAAATTTTATTGTTTAACAAACTGAAATGTTTCGAAATGCAATCGGTTTAATCTCAAATATAGAATACAGAATACAGTACAGTATACAGTGTATGTCCTTCATTTGCCAGGGGCAGCCTGCCAGCTCTTGGCCACAGCCATGCCAAAGTGGCAAGAACACTGAGTGGGGGGGATGGGGGATGGCTGGATGGTCGGGGTTCACCGGTTGGTCGGTCAGCCATAAATTTGCTTAATTTATTTGTGCGTGCTGCCGCTGTCTTTAAAGTCGTTTTGGGGGGAGCAGCAGCCATGGAAAGAGTCTCCTCCACAAGACAATGAACTGGTTGCCACAAAGCCACAAAACCAATTTGATGACGACAATGACGGGGGGGTTTTAGAGGCGGGGGCTGGTGGCTGGTGGCCTGAGGATCTACCGTGTTTGGCTTTCAGTTTCAGTTCTGTTCCCATTTTCATTTAATTTTCATTTGAATCCTTTCCCTATGTTTCCCCCCTCCCATATTTGCTGCTGCTGCTGCTGCTGCTGTGTCAAGAACATGCCACAGATTTTTCGTCGTCCAAAGCGGAGCACAGGAGAGTGGAAAACCAATGCGAGGCTGCTGTCTCCTGCATCTCTAATTGTACTCTCATTCATACCCCTCGGAAACCTCAAAGCAGAAAGGATTATTGCACAGATTTCAGAAAAATGTCTTTGTTTGGCCATAAATTCTATAATCTGTGTTCGATTTTTCTTTGAAGCTGAACCTGTGACCTTTTGCCGGTGTGCTGCCGGTTCCTGGCCAGGGAATTTTCACTTTGATATTTGCTCCTCGATGCCACACATTCAAGTCAAAAGAAAATGCCAGAATGTTGATTTAATTAAATGTATCGAATTGCATTGGCACTGCATTGGGCCACAGGCGTTGGCCACAGGCCGAATATCTGCACATTTGTATCCCGTATTTATTTGAATTTATTTGCAGATTTATTTGGAATTATTTGACAGCATTTTCCATGGAAAAATAGTCAAATCAAATACCCGAAGCTGTTGTTTGTTTAATCATTATTTTCTGATTAAGATCAACTCGAAAAAGCAGATTCAAGAGTGGGTGGAAATGCCTCCCAAATTTGCATGTTGTATTTTTGCATTTTCTCGGAAAACCTGAGGCCTTAATCCTTGGCAGGAAGAGCTGAAGTTCCCTCGGCTTTCATCCTTGAATGTGGGAGTTCTTTGGTGTTATTTGTGTACGAAATGTACGATATGTTTGGGTTAATCGATTTCGTATATTCTGATTGTTATGAATTCGTTGCGATCGATCTGTTATCATTAATTTCCATAATAGAAACATTTTGAGTAACAAACTCCACTTGAGAGTCTCTCCCACCCCCACCCCCCCAACTCCCAATCCCCAAGCCCCCAAACAACTTCTTCTCACGCAACTACCACGTCCCGCCCCTGGCCTCCACCCCCTCTGCCAATCAATCAGTCATTCAGTCGTTCGTTTCACTCACCGTTTTCGGGGGCAAGGTGAGTGAGGTCACAACATGCCGTGCAACATTTTTGGCAATTTCAATGTTCGGCGGGGGTGGGGGTGAGGGTGGGGGTTGGGGTTCAAGAATGTTAACAATTGACAGACCCCGCGCCCAGGACAAACACAAGAATAAGAATAACAAAGGAATCACAAAAAAAAAGCTGACCCCAAAATGTTTTCTTCTTCCAGAAAACGAAATTCCAACAGCAATGAAGAAAAATGCAAAATCGATGGCTAAAAATGCGCTCCACAGATGCTTTAAAGAGAGAGAGAGAGAGAGAAAGAGACAAAGAGAGAGAGAGGGGGGGTTGTAGGGGTTGGAGGTACAATATTCCCCCTGGAATAAAGGAGCTGTGTTGATCTTTCCGCTAGAATGTGGAAGAGGGAGTCTTGTATCTATGCGACACACACACACACACACACACAGACACACACACATACTCCATAACACCCATACAATGTAAACATTTTCATGCAACGCATTTCAAACATTTGCCTTTCATGGCGGGGATGGCGGGGATGGAACAGGGATAGACGGGGGGAATTGAAAGGGCTAGGCTACTGTAGAAAATGTCCTCCTGTGCTCAAGTACAGTGGCAACCAGCTATAGGAGAATCAAGTGCATTATCATAGGGAATCTTTCCTCCAGTCACTATTTTACCACTTATCGGACGAACTCTTTTATATGCAATATATACATATATGTACATATAATAGTGCCCCAGCCTATCCTATAATCCCATCATTTATGCTGCCTATCATCGTATTGTAGACCTTTGTTCCCTGCCAGTGTGTGTTGTGTGTGGGTTTGCTGTAGGGGGTGCTGCCTGTATTGACCTTATCGTGGTGCCTGGTTGAATGCGAGTCTGCCTGGACGACAGGTGAGTGTCTGCTTTTGGCTTTGCTCATTTTTTTTTGTTCTGTTGCTGTAGCTGCCGCTTATTCTGCTATCAAAATATTTATAGGCACTTCAAGCACACCCACACACACACATACATACATACATATTGTCCACACACACACACACAAGGAGCAGCTACTTACGCACACAGAAGCAAACCGATAAATTGTGGCAGTTTTCGTATTTTTCTTCTTTTTTTTTTTAAGGAGATTTAACATGTTTCTGATGGCAATCTCACTGTCCATCTCCCTCTCTCTCTGTCTCTCTCTCTCTTTCTGTGTCAGCCTCCGGTGTGGATGGGGTCTCTTTTGCTCTTTGGAGGCAATTACATAATAATTCAATGAATAACAAGCAAGGCATGCCACAGGATGGGGCAGCAAAAACAAATATATAAGTGAGATGAAGAAAAAAAAAATTATTTCAGCTTCGTAAAAGTAGATGGAGAAGGATCAGGGGCAGCTGGAGTTGGTCCTTATGCATGGCTGGGGGTGGGGGGGAGAACACACACACACACACACACACACACACACACACACATACAGTGGGAGCGAAAAATATGCTCTAGTGGCCACCTGTCTGACAAAAGGCGAATGACAAGCAGCCGTCGCCCAGGCCAGCCCAGGCCAGGACGTCGACGGGGGGCAAAGATGAAAGCGAGTCAGAGAAGGAGAGCGGGGTGGGTGGAGGGTGGGCAACCATAAAGGATCTCCTCATCCTTCTGCATCCTTGCTCGCTCTTGTCGGTTTTTTTTTGTTTCACTTGAAGCGTTTGGCTTATGACCCAAGTGAATATACTACTTCCAGGCAACTGATACACTCGAAAGACGGCGGGGCATGCCACGGCTTTCTCTCTCTCCGTCTCCGTCTCCGTCTCGGCTTGATGCTCATGAAATCACTTTCAATGGGTACTCACTCTCATTGTGGCTCTGGCTCTGATTAATACAGATGTTGACAGGCTGCTTAAAGACAAAATCTGAACTGGAAGTGGAATTGGAACTGGAATTGGAACTGGGATTGGAACTGGAGTGGCTTCTGTGGGTTGTAGGTGGCCCTGAAACATAGTGTAAGCTATCTTTTGCTACTCTTTCGTATGAATATCCTTTCTCATTGCCATTTTTCTTTCCTTTCTTCCCATTTGTGGAAAACTAAGTTTTTTTTCTTTGTTTTTCTTTGCCTTTGCTCTGGCAGTTTTTGGCCCAAGTTTTCATACAATGCATTTTCATAGAGAATTTCATTAAGAAGTTTTCATTAAGGGTTTGCGTTGCCGTGCTTTAAAGTCCTGTTTCTCCTTCCATTTTGATGTCCCTTCAAGCTCTTCTGCTTTTCCGTCACTCAACTCTTCATTTGGCCTTTACCTTTTTTTTTTGTTGTGTTTCCTTTATTTTGCTCTCTTGTTAATCCTCTTTGGCAGTGTCTTCCTTGGCATTTCCTTCCTTTTTCCTATTCTTGGCACCTCTTCTCCCCTTGAGCTGTTTGTTGTGGTTCCGTCTCTGTCTGCCTTTGCTTTGCTCCATCCATCCATCCCCCATCAGCCACCCACCCACCCATCACCCACCCGTCATCCCACATTTCATATTCTTCGCTTTACCATTTTTTCGGACTCCTCTCTGTCTCTGTGTCCTGTGTCTGCTGCTGCTCCTGATTCTCCTTTCCGTTAATGTTTCTATGTCAGTGAGAGGCATTTTCATGTTTCCTTTTGGCCAGCAACAACAGCGAAAACCTTTGAGGGAATTGTCTCCCCCTTTCACTCTCTCCCCGCCCAACCACACAGTCTGTCAGTCTGTCTGTGCTTTCTCCTGTCTTGGCTCCTGTCCGGTACGCTTTGGGTCCTGCCATGCCCGCTGCCCCTCCCCCCCCCGCAGCCAACTCTTCTCCTTACCCTCTTGTTTGTTATAAACGTGCGTAAGATTGTTTTTATTATAATTATTAATTAAGTTATTTATTCTCGAGGGCCGGCAGCAGGGATCTCGCATTGGGTTTTCCTTTCTCATTTCTCGCCGTCGCATTCTTTACCTGTTAGAGGTTTTCCTTCCCTCGTTCTCTCTCTCTCTCTAAGTTGGCTTTTGGCTCTCTCTTTCTATCTCTGTTTCGCTCTCTGTTGGGTAATGGGAACGAGGCTGCCAGCACTAATTAAATTATGAAGTGTTTTCTGCTACATTTACTCTGCACTCTTCTCTCACTTGTCCGCTCCGCCACTCTACCACTCCACCACTCCAACCCTCCACTCAACCCCTCCCTCCACTCTCCACTTGCCGCTCTCTGCTCTCTCCCAGACGCTGCCAGACAAGAGTAACTAGCGCATTAGTCGCTGTCGTAGTTGTTGTAATTATTTGTTGTCGCTACTCAAGTGCTCAGCGGACTGGCAACACTTATACAACCAACCCACCAACCCACCACCCACCCCCCCGTCTGTCCAACCAAAAAAAAAGAAGAAGGTGAACAAAAAAGTGGGAAGCCCAAAGCGGAAACGGAAGCTGTTTGAGCTTTGTTAAGGGAAGAGCCGGGTAGAAAGGGTTGAGGGTTTGGGCAGGAAGTCGAATTGCGTGAGAGCAGCACACGGCACGTATCCACTCCACTCACACACACACACACATACACAGGGGTATATGTATGAGTGTATGTACATATATGTGTGCCTGCTCTGGTGTTCTTTGCGTATACAAACATAATTTTCATACAAATTAGAAAGCAAATTAAATCCACACACACACAGAGAGACGCATATAGGGCTAGAACTAAGAGACCTATTAGAAGGGGGGAAGTGGGGTGGGGCGTGGGTTGGGGGGTGGCCTAAGTGATTTCGATGCGAAGGTTTAAGGGTTCAATATGGGTGCTTGGGGTGTCCTTCGACAATATGAAAACTGATTCTCGTGTTTTCGTTATTGTTGTTGCATACCTTTCTCCCTCTCGCCCACAACGATGCCCATTAAAAAAGTTATGATGATGAAGCGACCAACAAAAGGGCACGCAGGGCGGAGGGGAGCCAGTTTATGAGATGAGATCATAGGGAAATTTGGTAGACTTAAGGACGCATTTGATGTGGCACTAAAGGATACCCAGATACCATCTCATTAGCCCACAAAAACAAGTCCAATTTCGTTCAATTTTCTTGGTTGCAAGCCCAAGACTTTAAAGGCGTTTATCAATCAGATATACATACATATACATACATATGTATATATATAGGCATCATATGAATAAATCTCTGGTGAAAATGGAAAAGAGTTAACAATTTTCGCTTCAAAACTCTCAGGGATACACAAATTTGTGTCTCTGTTTAAATTTGGACTCAGATTCTTTTTCTTCTTCTTTGGGTAACCAAACGCCTGCTTCCTGCTTGTTCCGCGTTAACCTTCTTCCGCTTCCGGTTCCTGCGCCCCTTGCCGTCTGCTTCCCATTCCCAAATTTATGTTTGTCATTGCAGGTGAATGGGAATGGTATGGGAATGGAATGGGAATGGTATGGGAATGGCATGGGTTGGGTTTTTGGTATGGACTGGAATGGGTGTCTTTGCTTTCTTGTGGTTGTTCCTGCTTTCGGGGCTTTACTTAACATAATTCGCCGTAATTTGTGTGTGTTCATGTTAGACATTATTACAGGGTGGCCCTCCGGTTCTCCGGTTCTTGGCTCCTGGGTTTGTCCGGGTCTTTGTGCGGCTCTTCTTCATTGTTTTCTCTTTTTGTTGTTGTTGTTGTTGTTTGGCTTTTGCCCAAAAGGGAAATCTGATGTATGCTTTTGAAGCATTATTCATACCGATTTATGATCCATCTTTTTTGGGGTTCTTCCCTCCTTTTTTTTATGTACTGCAGGCTCTCTCTGTGTGTGTGTGTGTGTGTTTTTGCTTCCTGCCTTTGGGCTTTGCCTTCCTTTTCGTATATTTTATTGATTACCCAACAAAAACGACAAGGAGGAAGCTCCTGTTGCGGACTTATCAACAGGTTGTCCTTAGACCTTTCAGGACTTGCAGAGATCCAACAGATGCACAAAACCTGAAGCTGAAGTCCACCTTTTAGTTCGATTGTATTAGCTGAACTAAGAGATTGTCAAACGGGCTTTGGATGGCCTGAAAGCATAGTTCAAATGGGAATTTCCATTGCGAGGAACATTTGGTGGGCGAAAGGCATTCGTCCTGTCCTCCGTGCCCCAAAATAGATCCTCTCGGATTCGGTCGGCCCAGAGGCAAATCAGATTTTCTGTCATTTTGGTTCGACCCCGTTTTCTGTTTTCTGTTTTCTGTTTCATTTTCTAATTTTGAACGCTGTCACGGGGCAGAGGACTGGACGTTGAGGTATCCTGCCATGTGGCATTTCTCGTCCCCTCCGCCCTCCGGGGGGCATGGCGCATGCAAAAACGCGGCCACTGCAGCGTTTCACTTTGGCGGCAAAGAGTTCGCTTGTCAACAAGTTTTTCCTGCCACTGGAGCCAGCGGAGGCTCCTCTGACCCGCGGCGAAGCGTGTAAAATTTGATTAGCTGACAGGATGGAAAGGACATACAGCCGGACAACAGGACAGCAGCCTGGGCAGCTGGCTGGCTGGCTGGCTGGTGGGTGGGGCTGAAACATCAGCAGTCTGCAATGCAGAGGTGCTGTCTCTGCGGGGGGGGGCCAAATAGAGTGGTTGGCTTTGATCTTTCCTCTGCCGCGCAGCCACAGTAGACAAAGGTACAGTGAAGCACTGTCCTGTTCTACTGAAAGCCGTTCTAAAAGCTCTAAAGCCAACAGCTGCGCTTATGGCGGCAGAAGGATGCTTCACCCTTTGGTGGCAGGCCAGGCTGCAGAGCCTGGGGGCAGCTTCAAGCTTCAACTTTACATTTTACTTATATTTAATAACAAACTAATTGAAATGGAACTAGTTGTTGCGCTCGATGCATTCGGGGAATCTGTGGATGTAATCGCATACAAAGATCAGACGAGTGGGGTGGTAATGCAACCAATAGAAGTTGCACTGCGCTGTTGCTGCATGGATGTGTTGTTGTTGCTGTTTTCTTTTTGCCAGGATTAAGTTGTCAGCGCGAAGGAGCAGAGGAGAACCAGAGGACTATCAGCTCAGCATCGATGCCATCGATGTCAAACGCTGGGAAGGAGCCAGAGCGAGAGGGCTGGCAGCGCTTGACATTTGCCCGGATGCCACTTCCAGTTCCACTCCTGGTCCTGGTCCTGCCTGTCACTCTCCCAGAGAGAGAGAGTTGTAGGTTAGCCGAGTGTATGTGATAAGGATAATAAACACACACATAAATATAGTACGACAGTGCGGGGCCAAAGGATTGTCTCTGTCTGTGTGTGTGTGTGTGTGTGTGCTGGCATTAAGCGCATCAACGTTAATGGCAGTCAGTGGGAGGACCATGAGAGAGAGAGAGATACCGAAACCGAGAATGAGAACGAGAATGGGAGCGTCATGCTCCAGATGACATTCAAAGAGCTTAGCTCCGTATAGGAAGTGGACACTTAAAGTGGCCGGGAAGAGGGCCAAAAGGAGATTATAAAAATGACACCGGGGGCCCAAGAGAATGCCGAGTGGTGCAAATAGTCCCCCACACACCCACACACACAGCTACACCCACACTCCCTGCCATTGTGAATCTAAGAGCTGCATCCCCGGCCGCCTGCCTCTGCTGCCCCCACATTGGTCGAGTACACGAGTGTAGTGCTTGCCGAGGGCGGAAGGCAGAAAGGACATGGAGCCAGAGACAGAGCCAGAGCCAGGACTCTTCTCCATGCACCATTCAACCGAAATTCGATTGATTATTTGGCTACCTACAGCTTGTGCGTGGGGTTGCGGGGGTTGTTTACCCATTAAACAGGGGCGCAAAACCCACGGGAATGTAACCCAAATAGCACACAGATTAATGTCTGTACATATGTACATAGGTATATGCCATGGATACTATATTTAACCCAGCAGAGTTCCTTAATTGGGTGTTGCGACCATTCCATGGCAGACCATTCCAGGCTGGCTGCATGTCTGCGCATGCAGCGTCACTCGATATGCCACCCCCCGCCCCCCCAATGGGCCATCAAGACAGGACACATTACATTGCTAGCTCACTTTTAGGTCTGCAAATCTCGTATTACATACAAACATATACATATGTAAGTATAATGAGTTTCACATTGCCCCCCCCTTGGCTGCCCCTTAAGTATGAGACTTTAAAGAGCAAAGGACACCTTTGTGCGTGCCACAACTTGAGAGGATTTGCAAACTAATGCCACAGATAATTGATTGTAATTCTATAAGCAGATTTGATAGATATACACACATATATGTACATATATATATTCTCAGAGAAATGCATTTAAAAGTCTTGCAATAAATATGATTTAAATATGAGGGCTGCCCTTTAAGTCCTTAGCTGCCTCACTTTCCTTTCAAAAGTCGATCATATAATGCGTTTTCCCTGTGTCATCTGCAGTGTCATCTGCCGTGTCATGACTTTCCGCGATTTTGCACATGGATTTACGCGAAAATTGTGTGATTCGATTGACTTTGTTGAGCTTTTGGTGATGCTAAAACGATTTCAGTTGTGTCCTTCATCCTTTTCGGCAGACAGGGAGGGATGCAGGATGAGCTGGAGGCATCTTTGAGCATTTGTGTCACCAAAGGATACATTCAACTTTGCATGGACAGTTGGCTGTCGAGCTGCAGTTTTCCCGTGAGATATTGGATACATTTTATATGGAAATCTCTGGGAATTATTTGTTCTCTGTATAGATTTATGCCTTAGCCCAGGTCCAAGCCACTTTGAGTGCCTTAATGTATGTACTATATAAAGTTTAATGTGCCATAAAGTAATTGTTCATGTCAAAGGTCAGTTTAAATCACATCTAGCTTTAATTGCTGAAATGCAATTGCCGAAAAACAAAATGCGATAAAATGTGGCATGAGTAAAACACATTTGGAGCTGCTGGTCTGCTCTGCTCTCGTTTTATCCCAAGTTCATTTGTGTGTGGCTGTGTGTGTGTGTGTGTTTTAGCCACTCAGGCACTCAGCGTACGGAACGTTAAAACAGAATCTGGGCAAAAGTTTTGGCATTTGCGTTTAGAGTTAGCCAAGTTTGCCGTGGGCTCTGGTCAACTCGGGCCAAGCCACAAAAACCGTCTTGATTAGGCGACATAAAACAAGTTAATGACAGCGCTCATTATGCCAACACAGCTGGGTGCCTGGCCCACCCTCAGCCCCCTCCCACACCCCACATCTTAGGGTATTTGCACACACACGCAATTAATCACATGCCGCTTTTTTTGGGGGGGTGGTAGGGGGTTGCAGAGATTGGCTGCTGGCCCAGACTTTTCATTTTAAAGGCAATTTATTGCCTTTGCACCCTACAAGAATTGATAAATTTGTGAATACGCTGCGGGACACCCCCACCCCATATCCACCATCCCCTCGAATAAGAAAAATACAAGAAATGAGAGAAGAAAAATTATTCCACCACGTAAGCAAAAGCCGAATAAAAATGATGAAAGACTCACGGTGGCTGGTGGGCTGGGGTTGGGGCAGGGTCGGGACTGGGACTGGGGCTGGGGCTGGGGCTGGGGCTGCTTCTGCTCCCACGTTGCGTATACATGATGAATGGGGAGGCGCAAAACAAAATTCCAATAAAATGTCGACAAAAAGGCATAAAAATTGCACAAATAAACAGAAGGGGCAGGGGGGCAGGGGCTGGGCAGGGGGCAGGTGGTTGGGTTGGATTGGGGGGTTGAAATTTATTATAAAATACAGCCGCAACGTAAACATGCTCGGGAGAATGCCTCCGGCTAATGAGACTTTCCGCACACCCGCAGAGAAAACCGAGCACTTTTCCACTTTTCCGAATAGTTCGTAGTTGGTAGTTGGTAGTTTTTCCCCCCACCCCCCAACCCCCATCGTTCTTCATTCCGTTCTGGACTTCGGGGCTTCATGCAAGTGCCATTCATTATTAAATCAAATTGACACGCGTCCAATTCTGAACTTTCTTCTTCTGCATTTCCAGTAATTACGGCCTTAGGGGTTGGATGGATGGGCGATGGGGATGGTAATGGGGTTGGGGTTGCGAATGATCGATGAGCTGAATCGAATGCAATTACACCGAATTGTCGGTGTCTCTGGGCATTGGAGAACTTGAAAGTTTTCCTTTTGGATCTGCCCACAGCCTCCTAGCCAGTGGAGCGAATGGAAATGGCTAAAAGGATTTTTTGGCCAAGGGAAGTGCATGGTAGTGCACCTGTCAAAGCCCCAAAGAAGTTTTGCGACTTTGATTTCCAAAGGGCTCTTCAAAGACTCCTTACAAGTGACAGAGCCGTTACTTTCCCATTTCGCATTGCCTGTTTGCCTTTACCCCAATCGGAGAACAAAAGAAACCAATAAAAAACGATTATCCATCCAGGCCAGAGTCTAATTTGATTGTGGTTCCTTTTGTTGCAGTTGGTGGCGCAAACCAATCATAACGTGGCATGCAAAAGGCCAACAATAGGGCCTGCAACCAGACATTTGCTCTCTCTCGCTCGCTCTCCCTCCTCCATGCCGATTGACATGTAAACAGGGCCCATGGCAAAGCGGGGCTAAGCAAAGCCACTGCTCCGCTCTGTGGTGGAGCTGTGCAACACGCCACTGCCACTGCCACCGCCTGCTGCCTGCAATTGAGCGTTCAGAAATTGCTTTTGCCCCACCAGAAAGAGGCAACGGGGACAACAACAGTGGCAACCACACAGTCAGCCACTCGCCACTCTACACTCGTCGCTCGCCGCTCGCCGCTCGACATCAGCTCCAACGCCTAGGTCATAATTGGCTTTTGGCCTGAGGCACGTAGGCACACACACACACACACGCACACAGACATACAAACATACAAACATACGTGAAATGCATATTAGAAACCAGTTCAGAGGAGAAACAACAAACGCCGGAATCGGAATCGGGATATAAGCCAACCGACATAAAGCCGGAGAAAGCCCCAGTTAAGACTGCAGAAACATGGCCCCGCCAGGCCCGGCCAGGCCAAATGTGGAACCATGTTCTCCAATTGGCGATTCAATGAATTATCTGTACCGCTTCTCCAGGCAAGACACCCGACGGAAGTACAGTACAGCACAGCACAGCATAGTGGCAGTGGCATAGGGGAACACATGAAATGGAACTAACCAAGCGACAACCAAGAGAACATGTTCCGAATCAGTTGGAAATGTGCTCGAAGTATCAGCCAAAGATGCCTGAATCATTCACCTATGAGTGCCACAAAAGAGTTGACAACTAAGTTGCCACAGGCATTGCACAGGGAGGGGGGGGGGGGGGGGGGGGGGGGAGAGGGTGGTGCAAGTACCTAATTGCATGCAGAGCGTGTAATTTTGTTGCCACTGGCAACCGATGGTAACTTTTCCTAGTCTTCCGTATGGCCCTTTGCTGTTCTCTCTCTCTGGCTGTCTGTCTGTCTGGCTGTCTGTCTGTGACTGCACTTTTCCTGATAATGCTAAACTTTCGCTTAATTCAATTAAACCCCCGAGAAGTTGCACTCGACTGCTGCATGCTGTGCCCTACACTGGAGGCTGCTGTCTGCCGTCGCTGTTGCCTGTTTGTGGCTGAAACTTGCCAATTATTTGCATCATCCAAGTTTGGAGTCCGCCCCCCTCCTGCCTGCCTGCTGCTGATGGCGGTCTTGAGTGGATGCACAGTGACCGCTGACAGTGGAATAGATCCGATCAGAAGTGGATCTATAAAAATGGATCGCTTACTCGATCGGACAGTTCCGATTGCTTTCTAATTTTCACTCCTTTACCGCCCCTTCGTTTGTTGTTTTTCCATATGTGTCTTTTTTTCCGTGTATTTGCGGCGATAAGTTTATGGTGAGTGTGAGTGGGTGGAGGGGGGTGCTGGGGGGGCGGCCCTATAAATCACAATCAAAGTCATGTTAACAAGTCGCTGTTTGTTCTCGTCGCTGGCTCGTTGTTGGTTGCCTCCTTCGTCGTCATCTGTTGGCCTTTTTACAGCCCTTATCTGCTTATCAGTGCTCACACTCGTAGTGCACAACCAAACATAATAATAATAACAATAACATGCACATTAGCTGGCCTGGCTATCGCATATAGGCCAAAAAAAGCGATAACTTTCGGCCGGATTAGCTGTCGTCCCGCATTATCTCTTCTATAATTCATTTCCAGGTTTCAAGTTCCATTTTTTCTGTGCGACGAATGCCACCAGCGGAAGAGTACTACGGATTGTACTACGGATAGACTTGAGCAATTGTTGTGCCTGGATAAAGGGCTGGGGGCAAAGTTCAAGCCCAAAACTTGAGCAGCGTTCACCAACTATGCACTAAACGTACACTAATAAGAGATATGTATATGCACATATGTTCATCTGTATACTGTGTGTGTGTATCTTCAGGAATGTATCTGCGAGGAGTCTGTGGCGGCCATGGGGTGTGGGTGGTGGGTGGTTGCTGGAGGCACAAGTTCGTGGAGGCATTCTATTAGACAGAAGTCAGTCGGCCATCTCCATGGTGGTTATGCTTGGTCTTACGTATGCCAGAACCTAATCAGAACCTCATTCAAAATGCATACACAACAGGTGGAACGAGCCAAAAGGGGGAGAGAGATAGACGCAGAAAGAGACAGAGAGAAATAGAAATAGAAATAGAAAGAGAGAGAGCCAGGTGGAAAGCGTAAAGCAGGTGGACCAATTTCCCGGCTGTCCAAAAAATAAATACACAGCAAAAACAAAAAGAATTTTAAATTGGCAAAGACTGCGGGGAGAGAGAGAGACAGGGGGAGGGGGGAAGGGGTTGAGATACAAGGGAGGGGTGAAAGATCTTTTGGCAATAGCAAATTTAAGGCCAAAAGTTTATGCACACCCCCATTAAAATGTTGTGTCTGGAAACAACAAAAGATTTCCACACAAATCTCAATTGGATGTGTCGAGAACCCAACCCTTTTCAAACAAACAAAATGGCCGCATTAAACGCAATTTGTAATTAATTTATATTCAAAAGTTTCCCATCCCCGCCTCCCCCAACCCCCCAATCCGGCCCCGCGGCCTGTAATCCGGTATGCGGGGAACCACTTAAATTTTCTGATTTGATTTGGCATCTGAGCGAAAACAGATTCAACTATGAGTGTATATGATATGGTATGGTATCGGCCCATAAAGATTTAATTGAATTTTATACACACGCATACACACACACACAAACCAAAACGAAACGCAGAAAAAACTGGACAGCAGATTGGCGGCGACATTTTGCAGCAGGAGCTGCTGTTCCAGCATGAATTTCTCAAAAGATATAATGGCCATTGATGGATGGATGGTTCAGAGTGTGTGTGTGTGTGTGTGTTTGATGTCCTCGCTCAATTGCCCGTTTCCCCATATTTATGGGGAAATTTGCAAATTGAGCGGCAAAAACAACAACAAATCTGCTGATTCCCTGAATTGAATGAAACTGGTCCAGAGGGGTTCCAGAGGGGGTTCCAGAGGGGGTTCCAGGGGGGGTCACTTTGAAGAGAAAGAAATCCAGTGGCAGTTGGCGGTTGGCAATTGGCAGCTTAACAGCTTTGGCTTACAGCCATATGCACCAATTGGTGGCACCGAGTTATAAGTACAGCGATTATGAATAACGACCATACATTTTTCCGATAAAAGATGAGAATTCTGTCTGACAGGTAATCCGCTTTCAGAACACTCAACTATCTAATGAGGAATACCACAAGATCTAACTCCATCAATCAATCAATAATTCAATCACTGGCAATAATGCGCCCAGGTGTGCCACAAAATCAACTTTTCATCAAAAGAAAAGCTAAGCAAAGCAAAGCAAAGCAAAGTCTGTGCTGGGTAAACCAATTCCAATTCCAAACCCAATCACAATCCCCCGTCCGGAGTTCTATTGCATTTTTGCAGATTCATTCTTGGGGCTAAATGCACCACAGAGATGACTCTGCTCTGCTCTGCTCTTGTGCGCCATGGAATGCTGGATGCGGATACGAATACCAATAGAGTTGCATAAATGTAAATTATCTGGCCACAAAATCAAACCGCATTGGCCTGCCGTCTGTCTGCCTGCCTGCCATATCTGTCGCTATCTGTCGGATCAGCCCACAGGGGCTTATCTATAGACCCAACCGCACACTCCCTCCCCCCCCCCCCCAGGCGACTCCGACTCCCGACCGGGACTCCCATTTCGATTATTAATTTCAACTGACAAATGCACATGTTTTCGGGGGCTTTCCTCCCTCTCCCTCCCTCGCTCCCTGTCGGTGCCACCATCTAATGAGACAGCATCGAGTCGGGTCTATTGGAAGGCAGGGCTCTCTCTCTCTCTCTCTCTGTCTCTCTGTGTGTGTGACATGCTAGAACCAACTCCGCCCCGGATTGAAGACCCTTTAATTAGAAATAAACCAAAAGCAAAAGCACAAGCAAATGCAAAAACAAAAAGCCTCGGGAGCCGCAAAAACCCAAAATGAGAAATCCAAAATCCTGGCTAGCAGCCAGATGAAGGTCTCGTGGGGCCAAAGCCTAAATGGAATTTGATGAAGGAACCCAAATGGAACTCAATTGATTTCAAATTGCAAAAAACAAAAAAACAAAACACAAGAAAACAAAAAACGGTTCCATTTTATGGCAAAAACCAGTCATTTGTGTTGTTTTTTTTCCCCCTTTAGTTGGGTTTTCCACACTCCCCCAAAACACAATCCTTTCGAGCAGCGTTTAGATCAGATCATAGCATTCATAGCGGGTGTCCTTATTCGGTCCACCGCGACCCACAGTCAAGGACCAATAGCAGTCTCCAAAGTCCTCTATTCCGTATAGGGTTAGGAATTCCAGGAGGAAGGGGACTTGGACTTCCACATGGGCGATGGGAGATGGTCGATTCAGAACTTCTGGGATCTGGGATGCCCCCTCTCCCTCTCTTGGAGCTACATATAGGTCTTGAACATGTTGGCTAGGGATCGCCAAGCAAAAGATATCCACTAGAACTGTGGCTGCCACAAGGGCAGCGCATGGCATGCCCTGGCCGATGCCACAATAATTTCTTGCCTCTGCTTTTAATTAGAAAAGCGGACCAGGCCTGGACTGCACACCTGTCGCCCCCTCACCTTGATGTATGTTTTGCGCGAACCTAAAAGGGAAAGAGGGCGGAGCAGAAGAACAGGTGGAAAGAAGAAAAGCTGAGAGGTAGTGCGGCCAGAAAGCCGCAGCAGCAGCTGGAAAATCGAAAATCGATGGCCCAAGTGGGAAGTGGGAAGTGGTGGGAGGGTCTCGGGGGGGTCTGGGGACTGGAGGCATGCAGAAAAGCGAAAATTTTCACTTTATTTTTATGCTCTCTTTCACTGTTTGTGTGTGTTTGTGTGTGTGTTTTGGGCCCAGAAATCGATGATGAAAATGCTCATTGAATAGAAACTGGAAAATCAAACAATCGAACTCAATTATTTCGTTAATTCGAGCAGATAGCAAAAAAGAATTGAAATAAAATACTCTGCCCATTGGAAAATATTCGAATAATGAAAGTCTTTGACGGGTGACAGAATTTTCACATATCTGTGTATGTATCATGGCCTAAAAACATATTTACATGCGTGTTTTTGTATTGTCAATGGTTTTTAAGGCCATGGCCAACAGACTTTTTGGTTAAGCCTTTTGGTAAAAGACACTCACTCCTCTGCATACATTGGGGGTGGGTTTAAGAGTAATAATATGTATGTAGATTCGTTTGATTTCTCGTTAAGTTTCTGCATGCCAGATTTGATTGAGTTTATGGGGAATTCGCCTACAAATGAATGAACTCATTCGCATCTTGGCTTAATAATTTCCATTTAATTATAAGACAACAACAGCTAGTAATCTGAATACATGCATATCAAGTATACGCAGTGGGTTTGTTGTTCAATTCAAAATTCCAGCAATTTCTTATTTGGGACTTACACAGAAATCGCATTCCGATACTTTAATTGTCTTTTGTACTTGCATTTGACATTTGGAGAGCCAATTGGCAAAACCCATCCATCAAGTCGGTGGGCGGGCGGCTCCTGCCGCTCCTGGCGCCTCCTGAGAATTACCACACATTGTTTCAGTCATTATTCTTGGCAAAATCAATGCAGAAAATTGCCAACAGAAACGACAACAGAAACGACAACAACAACAACAACAACAGCAACGATGCCACGATGTACGGGTATGCCGTTGACCATTTGAACTTCTGCCTGACACAAATTGTGGAGCGTTAATTTTCACCATTAGCCATGGTCAGGGCCGGAGCCGGAGCCGGGGCTGGCCAACACGAAAATGATGGCCGACAGTTTGTCAACTTCGATTCGGCCTTGATTTTCTATGCAAATTTCGCTCTTTCTCTGACTCTCCGCCCAGTGGGAGGACAGGGCCATGGCCAAACAGATAATCAATAGGCCGGCATACAGCATACTGTCTTGGGGAATGTAAATGATTGATTAATCCTGTTACCAACTAAGTGGTTCAGGCCCCTGCTCTGCTCCTCTGCTGCTCTGCTGCCCTTCTGCTCTTCTGTCATTTGGCCACACGGCATTCATGTTAATATTTAATTACTAAAGTTTTCAACTGATTTCATGTTATACCTGACTACCTACTATGTATCTGTGTATCTGCATCTGTAGCTGCCTCTGTGAGTTGTGCGGTTTAGCAAATGGCAAGAGTAAGACTCTACGTCTTAACCGCAAACAAAACCCCCAAAATGAAAGCCAGCAGCCAGGCAGTATGCTCTTGTCGTGTCTAATAATCTGCGGTTCAAGTAGAAGGGACGAAAGAACGATAGAGATGTGACGAGATGCAAGCCAAGTGAAAATTAAAATATTACGTATACGCACAGTTTCATATACGGAAGGGAGAAGTTTTGAACTCCCTTTCAAATGAAGATTCATGAATATTAACGTAAGATAAGTATATGGGATTTTAGTATTATTTCTTGTTTCACTCAGACAAAGTCCAGCCCTTAGAGCAGCGTCCGATGCCAAAGCCATTGGCATTTCCGGCTAAGCCCTGGCTGGCGAGTGTATCTTAAGTCGCTGGCGCTGTCTCCATGTTGACAAAGATTATGTGACAATAAGCTTAGATAATTCATTTGCTACGAGGAGCACATAAAGCAGCAGACACCCTCACAGACTCACAGACGCAAAGACATTCCAGGCCATGCCACAGCAGCCAGAAGCCAGCAGCCAGCAGCCAGCACCCAATGCCCAAGCAGAAGCAGAAGCAGCTGTCAGTTGTGTAAATATTTTGTGGCAAGAGTACAAATAGAAATGCTGTCGATAAATCGAAGCACATGACTAGCCTTGCATTAGCAGCTGCGACTTGTATGTGTCTGGGGGTGGAATGGGAGGCCTGCGGGTCGGGAGTTGGGGGTCGGTCGGTCTCTCAATGTAAGACCAAACAGCATTAGCGGGGTGTATTGCCAGCAAGCTACTTAGGGGAAGCTGAAGCTGGCACTGGAACTGGAGCTGGAGCTGAGAGGCTGTCAATTACATTTCAATCACTTTGAGTTCGTGCCGCACAGAAATGAGTGCCAATGAATGATCAAATTAGTGAATGTCCCCATGATTTGAGTCGATTTGAGTTTATGATATTGGATTCAACTCATTTTCAAGTCGGCCACTAAGCTAGCTTCCATTTTCCAACTGATTGACTGATATATTTAAGTCATAAAGTGCATGGAGACTTGTGCGCCTCCCAAAAGTACAGTCTGCATGCTTTGTTGCTGGATTCTGAGGACCGACTCAGCTGGCAGTTGGCAGCTTGAAACATTACAACATTGTTTTCATTTGAATGTAAATTGTTGCAAAGGGGGATGGAGACATTATTATGCGGCATGGCTTGGAGAACACATTCAAATTTTCCACAATTTTGTTGGGCGACCACAGATAGCATTCCGTTCCGTTCCGTTCCGTCCCATCCCATACCGTTCCATTCGATTTGCATACCACATTTGAGAAAATTTGTCTCAATTTACCAATAAACTTGAATGGCAATCGCTGACAAAGTTGTCGTGGATGGAGTGCATGGAGTGCATGGAGTGTGTGCCTCTGCCGCTTCCTTCTGCCCGTATGCAAATCCTTTAAGTGCCAATCGAGCAAAATGTTGCACACACCAACCGTGAAACCAAAAAGTATGCGCCCTTACCAGGTGCTGATCTCAATCTTATCGGCCAACCAGTGTTATCCGACCCCAAAGATTTGTTCTGCCCCACAAAACAAAAAAAAACGAATTCAAATGATTTCCCCAGTCGCTTTGTCGCCTATTAATTGCCCTGTACGTCAATCATTTACTCAAGTGAGCAGACCAGTGTCACTGGGACGGGAATTGGAAGTGCGTTGGGCACAGTGGACACCGGCTATGCCGGACGCTAGTCGAAGGCGCTTCTCGTGTTGGTGCCCAGTGCTGCCTACTGTACGCCACCAACGCTGTCCGCCGTACGCCGTACGCTCTACGGCTGGCTCTGGCGGAGCTCTTGTCCCCCAAATACTACGTACTTCAGGCATTAAGTCGACCGGTCTACCTGTCGACTGGTCTCTATCGCACTGGAGAGACTCTTATCTTATCGAATGCTCGCCCGCTCGGCCAGCCCTAGCTATTCGTCGATTATGAAACATTTCGCATTTCTGTTGTGTGATTAATTTTGAATAAAATAGCTCAGAAAAGTCACACTAGATTAAAAATAAGTTGTGCACTCCATAAATGCACTCAGCACCCAGCAGCCGGCACCCAGCAGCCAGCACCCAGCGAAAGTGTTCCAAGAGTAATCCCCATATGTAGGTGGATATACTCGGATAATTGGAAGACAAGGAGACAAGAGGAGGAGAGATGGAGGAGATGTTTCTTTGAGAACTCCTGGAAAATGTTTGTGCCGTTTGCTGTCACGTTAATCTGTGCCGACGGCATTTGCATTTCCGTGTAGATCTGTAGTTCTTTTCCTCGAAGACTATTGGCAGGCACTGTGCCAGAGCATCAGCAGCCTGGCATCTGTTCATCATCTTCACTATTAGCAGACGCTGCGGCAGATGGGTTTTTCGTTACGCCTCCAGGGGGAGGTCGTCGCTCAAGGAGTGCCCTAAGAGGTCATTCATACGAATGAGCAGCAGCCATTAGCCGGGAAATTAAAGAAATGCTGGATATGACCAAGATGTGGACAGGATGTGTGTGTGTGAGTGGACACTCAATCATTAATATTTATGAACTGTAAAAGTTAATATATGAAAATCGAAACAGAGCGACTTCAATTTGTCTGTGGAATGTCCCATGGTACACTTAAGAGACCAATTGTTTCCCCCGACGGCATCCTGATCCTCATATCTGATATTTCGATCCACAGGATTCTGTTTCGACTGCCTGTCAGGATGTGCACAGTGTAATGGACGGATTCATTTTGTGGGCATTCAGGCGAACAGCTCTGACAAGTCAAAGCGTACTCAAATGTATTCAAATAAATGTATTCGTGTAAACGATGAAATCATAATATATTACAAAATTGTTCCACCCTCAGTTTTCCTTTTATTTACGCATAATTTTCAACGCAAATCGAATCAAATGCAATCGAGTGCAAAATGATATGCGATTCGAGTGGGTCTACTACTGATGCTATGTACATACAATGTATATAGTAGGTATGTAGTATATACATTGTTGGGGTTTCGAGTTTCGATGGATGCCCTCAAAGTATGCAAGTGGCAACGTGGCAAGAGTCTCTGCCATTCAGAGAGCGCGTTTCATTTTGATTGTTTTTTATGAAATATTAATTAAATAATTCCCTTTTTCCGTTCTGAATTTCGCTTACCTTTTTGTGCGGTGGAGAGTTTCAGTTGTTTCTGTTGCTGTTTCTGTTTCTGTTTCACTTGTTTCTGTTTCTTTTTCGCTGTTGCTTTAGGTGGAGTATTGTTCCTGTTTCTGTTCCTGTACCTGTTGTTGCTGTTGCTGTTGTTGTTGTTGTTGCCGTTGATGGAACGAGAGTTGGGGCGTTGGAGGGGAGGGGCCGTGCCGTACGCCCACCAACCTGACTTACGGCACAATTTGTTTTAATTGCTTTTTAGCTTCAGCTTTTTTTTTGTGTTGTATTTTTTTTTTTTCTGGTTGTAATTTTTATAAATTTTTCTTGTTTGTCTTGTTTGGACTCTGTTTTCTTTTGAATTTGTTGCGTTTTATGTATTTATCTGCGAGCTTCAGGGTTGAGGGAGGCAGCGAGAAGACAGAGGACAGAGGAATGTTGAAATTAACGCGCAATGCAAACAAAGAGTGAAATAAAACACACAGGAACCAGAGTCAGAGACAGATACGAGTACTAGTGTGCGAGTAGGAGTACGAGTACGGTTACTCGTACAGAGAGTTTCAGCGAGTTGTTATTACACGAAAGTACCGAGTACCGAATGCGACGAGTGCACATATATGTACGTTGGTACTTTTCTGTTTCTGATTCGGATTCTCTTGTTTTCTCTGGGTTCTCTTTCAATATTTTACGTCCTTGTTTTTGTCACACCTTTGTGACTTTTTGGTTTTTCTTACGGATAAGCACAGTTTTGTCTCGTTCGCCGTTTAGCTTTTGGTTTATTTTTATCGTTCTGTCGTGATTCTGTCGTACGTTCGTTTGTCCATTGGCTCGCCCCGGATCAGGGCGTCAGTGACAGGGGCATGGGTAGGGGCAGTGGCGGGGGCTGTGGCAGTGGCAGTGGCGGCGGCGGCGGCGGCATTCATCCACTCGACTGCTCAGTTTTATAAATAATTTTCGTTGTTCTTTTTGGGTTAGCAGCGAATGGCCAGAGCGAAATGAATGTTAAGCCAAGCTAGCACAATGATGATTATACTAGCTGTGGGGACACCTCGCACAAGACTCGGCAGAAACAGAAAAACAGAGAAACAGATACAGATACTCCTCCTTGGTGGCGGCTGCAGCAGGGAATGCGTTAATTATGCGACACGACAAGCACTTAGCCGCATACCCACAAGCATTTCAATTTTGATGAATTCCGTTCCTGGGGAATGTGTTTCCTAATATTTATGTGGGCATGCCCTCTCTCGCTCTCGCTCGCCCTCTCTCGTTCTATTTTTTCTTGAACATTTCCCCCGCTCTATGCTTGGAATGATCTGGTGGTGGGGTATGCCTGCTGTGGCCTACTGTCTCTTAGGATTGACACTTCTAGCGGGGGGGACTGGGACTGGGAATGGCATGTGGCATGTGGCAGACTGTTTCTGGATAATCTACCAAACTCAGCTTTAGATATCAATGGATAGATATGGTACCTGCCAGCCTCAAGGAACTCCTCCTCACTATATTTCAGCAATTTTCGCATTTAATTTTCTTGTTTTCGTTTCATTTGCCTGTCGCTTGCAACCAAAAAACAAACCCAAATAATATTTTTAAATTGTTTTGTCAGCCGCACACACAAAGTTCGACGAAATGTGTTAATTTTCTTAGGAACCCCTCGCCCTCCCCTCCCCAATTGTTGTTGTTGTCGGTGGGGCTTTCTATAGGCGAGGTCCAATAATTTTGATTGCTGCCAAAAATTCTTAGACAGACGGCCGCATTTCGCTGGCTGACTAAGTGTGGCAGAGAGCCCTCCCTCCCCCAACCCCCAACCCCGCAAAAGTAAGTGGACGATGAGCGTCCCTCTCTGACTGTTTATTTTTTTTTTGTAGCTACCCCCCCCTTACGCCGCATCGAGCTCCCTTCGCACTGATATCCGGGTCTACCATCGACACATTTCTTATAGAGTTTATGCGTTTATTACGCTAATTGTTGTTGCTATTGTTAGCCCTCCCCCCCTCCCCATCCCCATCCCCAGTCCCAGTCGCGAACGATAGCAAGTGATATGAAAAGTTTTGTGTCTTTTTTTTTGCTTTCTTTTGGTTATTCTATTTATTGTTGGGTTTTTTTTGTTGGGTTTTGATTTTGATTTTGGTTTTGGTTCAGTGCTGTTTTACCAATTATGATTTGAGTCATGGCGTATTGGCCAAGTTGAAAGTTTTGCCATATTTTTATGTTGGGGTGGGGATGGGCAACAATCTTTGGGGGATCAACAACTCTCTGAACTTTGAACTCTGCATTTCTGCAGGCAGGCAACTGCAGATGCAAGTTTTGATAAGGCATTAGAGTTTCTAGGGGGGGTAACAAGGTCTTCCAATAATAGCCACTTCGAACTTTCAGATTCCTCTTAAACTTTAGCTCTTTTCACTTCAGATATAATCTAACTATCTATATAGATATGTATGTATATTGAATCTCTTTACTAGTTATAGTTTTAATTCATATTGAAGTTCGTTTTGTTTGGTTTAGTAGATGTATCTTTTGTGTTCATATATACATATATATCTTATGCTTTATATATCGTTTGATTCCTTGCCATAAGCTTAATCTTATACTGATGCTGATCTGATCTTTCCATCCCTTGGCCTGCAGCATCATTATTCATGGCCGACTTTAAAGTTTGTTTTTCTGTTAGACTTATCACCCCAATGAGCAGTGAGCAATGGGCACCCCCCTGCCCGCCACCGAACCCCCTCGATAGTCCCTGCTTTAACTTTTGTTTAAAACAAACAAATATTTATGCCCCATCGACGATTAATCAGTGAACAATTTATAGGAAACAAATGATAACAATCAATAGCAGCGATTATTTTCGGTTTCGGTTTCTGTTTCTCTATTCTCTATTCTCCATTCGATTTTCTTGGTTTCCCTTTATGGCATTTTCTCATATTGTCATTTGCGGATTTGGCTTTGACAAAATCGACCGCCGCCCCCACGCCGTAAGCGGCCCAGGCCCGACCTGGCCTCTCCTTATACGGAGATCAACCCTAGCCAATGCCCTGCAACAAGTTCTTGGAGCCAGGTTCTGTGTTTGGTAATCGGTTCGGTTTTAGTTGGTTAAATGTTACTGGTATCCGATCGGATCGTATCGGATCGCATGCTCAACCAATACTACACCTTATATGGATGGGAATATCAACCTTTAAGTGCTGTTCTCGAGTCGTTTTCGAAGTTGGCGAGTATTAGTTTTCGGGTTCCATTTTGTAGAGTTTCGATGGGGATCGCACTTTTGTCTCTCTTCCCCCCGCCCGTCGCTTGTGCTGTGCACTTTGATTTGCTTTTCCACAGATTTTCAAACACTTTTTTCGTACTTTTTGTTTCGTTTTGCCGTAGTTTGTTCTGAAGCACCGTCGACACTCAACACGCGACAAAAAAAGCAAAAAAAAAAACAAGAGAGCACTTTGAGAAAAAGTTCTATGGAGGGGGCATGGAAATTGTGGTGCAAAGACCACACGCACCACCTTGGCGGGGAAAAGCTCGCAGAGATGTTGACGCTGGCACACGGGGCACGTGCTGCTGGCGCTGCCACTGGCCGCTGTTGCTGCTGCTGTTGCTGTGGGTGGTTGCTGCTTCTACTGTGGCGCTCACTAACTGCTTGGGGCTGCTAGCCGCTGCTGCTACTGCTGCTGCTGCTGCTCGACTTTCACGCTAGACGACTGCTTTGCAACTGCTTAACGGCATGGGCGGCATAGCAGCGATAACGGCACTCCATCGGCCATCGGCCATCGAGCACGACAAGCACGTTCATGTTCGTGCGCGTTCGCCGTCCCTTCGAACATGTTGCGAGGCAGTGAAAGTGCACGGCACAGCGGCACGGCGGCACGGCTGTGTGTGCTCGGAAAAACAAAAACAATCGAAGCAGGAAATTGGCAGCCGATGCTCAAACAGGCAATCGGGCAAATAAACTACATTAATCGAAATGCAGCCTAGGCAAATGTCGGTGCGGGTTCTGCACAACCCTGGGACAAGGATCATTCAAAATAAATTACAAAAAATCCCAAAATATTTGCAATTGAGCGCCAGGGCTTGCAAACAATTTTCCTTGATGGCATCAACTAAATATTCATTTTTAAAAACAAACTGCACGTTTCCAAAGTTCTTTTTACCCAGAGAATTGTCTAAATGTTTGACTTTCCCCGAAATAGTCCTTACATGTCGATTGTCGACTGTCGAATGGCACTTGGGACACTGTGCTGGGGCCGAGCCAACATGTTGCCGCCAAAGACAGAGCTAGAACCAGTGCTAGAACCAGAGACTAACATGTTGGGTTGGGGCTGACTTGTGGGGCATTTGTGTGGCCAATGGAGTCCCTCCGCAAACATCAGGCAGCAGAAGCAGCAGCAGCAGCAGCAACAGCAGAAATTGCAACAGGACTGGCGACGATGATGATTGCGATGATGAGGTTAGCGATGGAGATGCGTTTTGGCTTTTGGGCTGGCAGACATTCGGCGCTGGTCCCCTGGTCTGGGCATGCATTAGTCATAGGAATTGTGCAGACAACAATGGGGCGACACTCTTGTTTTCGCGGCGGGGCGAAGCGGGACGCGTGTGCAACGCGGCGTATGATTAACAAAATTAGCAAACATTTATCAACGGTTGCACAAGGGCCGCTTCCACTGGGGCAGCTGCAGCGGCGGTGGGTGAGTGGGCGAGTGGGGGGGGAGGAAAACTAGAACAACAGATAGAAATAAAAACTTTTGTCAACTTTTATGACAAAGTTTGTTGCTTTCTCTCTCTCTTTGTCACCTTCTGTCTTGCAGTTGAAATTCGTAACTTAATTTTATTTCAACATTTGAATTTGTCTGCTTTCTTTTCATTTTTTTATTTGTTTCTCGCTTTTCTTTATATTTCTTTTATTTTCGCTCCTCAATGAGGGGTTTGAGCAAGTGGCTGGAGTTTGTTTTGTAAAACACCCCACAATAAACGGGGTAAAGGGGATCGTTGGATACCTCAGAGTATCTCTGATCTTTGTCCAGCTCCAACGAACATTCCAACCGATATTCATCACTATTTCAATGAGTTTTATTATGAATTGAACCTTGTTAGGGTTAGTTGAAGCTGACAATCATTAGGTGAAGAAATGGAGCCACTCTTTAGTTTCTTTGTCGATAGTTGATTGCCATTTCCCGAATAATATGCATAATCTGTCTCACACCCATGTTGCCCCTCTCCAACTCCAACCCCTGCGCTCTCTGCGCTTGTAGCTGCAATTGCAATTGCATTCTATTTGATTGGCTTTGTGTAGCGCACGCTTGGCCATTTAATATGTATCTTCGCAAACATTTGCTCTCCACCACTAACCCGACCCTTCCCGTATTGACTTTTGATATAATTGCTCATTTTTCAGAAGGAATGGGCACCTAAGAGCAAATAAAGAGCCGCACATCGAACCCCCCAGCAATCCCGAACCAATCCCAAGCCAATCCCCTGCACATTTCATAGTTCACATAATCGAAAGCAGCGTGTTGTAGGATGGGAGAATGTCAGTTAAATTGATTGAACATGAACACCGGGAAAGAACCTTTGAACTATTGTTTACCCACCTCCGGCTTGTCCCGCTCTTTGAGTCTCTCTTTCAGTTATTGACGGGTCGCGGTCCATGTGGCTAAAACAAAGACCAAAAAGAAAACACCAGGTGCCCTAATGAACTGGGCGAAATATCATTAAGCTGGACTCGTGTGGGGTCCCCCCTACTTCATACAATTCCCCACCTCCCCAGCCTGATAAAAAAGTCATTGAAATAAGTTTGTGCAATGCGAGAACTCGCCCCTGCCCGCCCTCCCTTAGATGGATATCTTGATTTTGCAGTTGAGTAATTAAAACTATTCGTTTCACTTACGCTTTTCTTTGATAGAATACTGAACATATAGTGTCGATAAAAATTCCAAACTCACCTGCAAAGAAAGCAAAAAGAAGTGAAATTTGTGATTAATTAAAATGCCAAGAATGTGCGAGGATGGGGTGGGGGAGGGGGCGCATATTTGCAAGGAAAATCGCTTGGGATATGTGAAAATGTTTGCTCAATAATAATAATTCAGATAATTCATGAATATCCATCAGGGCACACTCAAGCGACTCGAATACTTTTCTTTGATTTATATAGAAGTATCGGTAGAACAGTATTCCAAGCCGAATCCATTGCTTATTTATGTGAAACGGATTGTGTCCAGTATTTTGTATAAATTTAACCATTTTAATATTTAAAAGGACAACCTCTACTTCAAAAGGATATGGTCCATTTCCACTGCACTGAGTGTTTTTCCATAAAGTTATACATAGATTTTTATGGCATTTTCATTAAATATTCGCTGTAGTGAATGGAGGGGTAAGGGGTGCCGTATCCTGTGCTGCTGGTTGGTGTGCGACTCCCGCGAGTCCCTTCTGACGTTTATCACATCCTTAACCGCAGTTTTCCGGGCAATCTTGATGGTGACTTACCTGTGCAAGGCAGGTTGTCATCTGACAACTACAGCGGTAAATATCAACTCAAACAAAATGCACGCTTAGCAACCCGGTGTGGCGGCCACAGCCTCAGCCTCAGCCTGCCAGCTGCCACCTGCCACTAGCCAACCAACCAACCAACCAACCAACCAACCAACCAACCAACCTGCCGCTTGCCACAAAGATGAAAGATTTCATTTTCCTGGAACGAGTGGGAGGCACAAAGCAATGTCAGGGACATTGACTGGCTCTTTGACTGCCACAGATGTTGCATTCCCCATAATGTTGTCGTTGTTGTTGGCCCTGACTCCCATTTCCGGTTGCAACGCAGGGTCCGAGCCCAAGCTGAGATTTTTCTCCTCTTTGGCTGTGGGACGCGACCAACTGGATCGCAAAAGCTCCCCCCAAAATGCTGGCAGCTGTAAAGCTTAGAGGGTAGCGCATTCGCTGAGGAGCTTTGGCGAAAGCACATGTTTGCCATGGTGAAAGCTCATGCAGGCTTTGGTGGATAGGCACACTGCTATGCTTAAAGCTCCAATGAAAGCTCAGTGAGTCAAAGCTCAAGACAAGTTGAAAAGCTCTCCAAAGCTTGCTTTGAAACATGAAAACTCAGGGACCGTTATAAGTATATTTTCAAAATCACAGAATAGGAATAAAGTTCTATGTTTTTCGGATAATCTTTGGGGCTGATAATTATTCATTATAATTGTATTTAATTATAATTTAATTCAAATTTAATATTTACACTTATTCAGCAATTCTTTAGGCAATATATTTATCATCTATGAATCATCATTACTGTCCTGACGCTGACACATTTGCATGTGCTGCCCCCTGGATATTGGTATTGATTAAATGTCAGTTATTTCTGGTCCAACGTAACCCATTCCTGGAGAGGCTCTCTCCTGTTCCCTGGCCTATCCAGGCTATAAATAGTCTCCACGCCCACACAAACACACAAACACACACACACACACACACACATGCAAACGTGTTTTGCTTAAGTTCAATGACTAGCAACAAGGGAGATCTACTCAGGCGTGAATTATTGGCAGCAAGCTGCTGCCCGGTTGGCTCCTAAAATCCGAACAGGATAGCACAGAAGGCGAGGTCGGAGGCGGAGGCGGTGGCACTTGTCACGACAGCGTTGCATAATGAATTTGGCAGCGAATCGGGGAGGCGGGGGCACAAGGTGTGTGTGCAACAGTTGCCATCAATGATGATGGTCCAAGAAAAGCTTTGAAGCGTAAGGGTGGGCGGAAATCTGGAAAGCCTTTACTTCTTCCCAAAAATCCGGATCCCTGATAAGGGAATGGGGGACTTACGGACTGCTTTCCACTGCTCGAATCGGTAAGACAATACCTATACGTAAATAGTCACAATTATAGGGGAAAACGCCGGAGCTCAAGCCGTGGAACCAGTGGAGCACTCGGTCTGGTAGTTGGGGCAAAGATGCGTCTCCCCAAGGATGCAGGATGCTGAGTAGATCTGTGCTGGTCCCTCAAACCACTTGTGACCCGCATGTGATTCATTGATTGGTCGAATCGCTTCCTTGGTCGGGAACATACCCATATGGAGAGCTCGTGTATGTGGCACATGGCGCTAAGGGGAATCTCTATTCAGGACAGTAGATGGAATCGATCAGATTGTGTGCCAAATTCAGAATATCTATAATCTAGCTCATTCTTCGGTTATCTTTAGTTCAGATGTACCAAATATTTATTTATAAGAAGCTCAGTGGAATTGTTGTTTGGCCAGAACGCCTATTGTTATCGAGTAGAAATTCGTAATACTGACCCACTTTGAATCAGTTTGGATAAGACCCGCTATGCGTGCCAGATTCGGGTTAAACCCAAAGTGGCTTCAGCTGGAAATCGATCTGGAAACTGGGTCTATTCAGCTATAAAAGCTCTTCCCTGGTCTCCGGAAGAGCATCAGTTGTCAGCCATTCCAACTATCATCATCATGCGGTACTCTTGCGTTCTCCTCCTCCTGGCCCTGTTCGGCTGTGTCCTGGTCAGACAGACGAGTGCGGCCACTGGCACCGCCACCACAACAGCGGCGGCTGCCACTGCCACCACCACCTCCGCATCGGCCGCAACCACAGCAGCCTCCGCCACCGCCGACACTACCACCGCCGCCTCCACCACAGCCACGACCGCCGCCACCTCCTCAGCAGCCACCACCGCCAAGCCCTCCGCTTCCCCCTCACCATCTGGGGGCAAGGGCAAGACCAAGAGCCACTTCAAGCGGAAGGTGCACAAGGGCAAGAAGAGGACCGTCCGCCGCAGGAACAGGAACAACAAGAAGAACAAGAAGAACAACAGTGGCTAGGCTAGGTCTGAATCTAGATCCACGGCTGCAATCCTGGCACTGATCCTGACTCAAACAGGGAATTCCTGATACCTCGATTTCTGTTTAGCTTATAAATTTACTTTTAATATCTTTGAATAGTTTTAAGGCAATTAAATAGTTTGATTGAATCACAACATTCCTATGAGAGAAATACTTAAGAACAGAGGGTTGGGGTCGGTAGGGAAATGGTGTGGATTCTTGTATGAGACATTTCTTTGGGGCTGAAGAATTCACTTCAATTTAAAGTACAATTTTCCCAATTTTGTTCTGATTAAATGTTCTGTAAAGTCGAGGACGAGTCACCTCGAGCCTCGTCCTGTGAGGAATATAAAAAGTTCCAGCACAGTGGCCAGAGCATTGTCAGAGGGTTCATTTCCGCTGTGGCCACACAAAATGGCGTGCAAAATGCACAGAAAATACATAAAAAAGGAAAACAGAGCGAGAGGTTCTCCTCTCGTTGATGGGCAACATTAACACACGCGATGTGGGTCTGTGGGTCTGTGGCGCTGTGGCATCTGTGGAGCTGCCAGCTGGGGGCAAGCATCCTGGGACTGGGACTGGGACAATTGCATGTGTAATTTGTGTTTAGTGGGCTGGAACCGGAGCTATCCAACAGCCAACAGCCCAGCGCTCCATTAAATGTTTCAAGCAAAATATCTCTGATGCGGCAGGTGGAATTTCCACTGATGTGGGTGCAAAAAATCAAACGATATGTACATGTACATATGTATATATGTACGTACAACCACCTAGAGTTCAAGAGTCAAGTACTGAGAAGGAGCATTTTCCAGGACTTGTATCTATACATACATATATACTTATCTAAGTGCTCATAAAGAGCGATGAATGGAATAACGAATCTGGCTATCTGTTGTGCATATCATTAGCAAGATTCTACATATGTTGCTCTTTGCTTTGGGGATCTTTTCTGCTGTTTCATTTGATTTACAAAAATGTCTCGAGTTTTTCTTTGATTCCAAGGGATTGGCTTGGGAGAATTGGCAGCCTCGCAGCTAACCACACGGTCTCCGAACTAGGGTTTCCTTGCACCCACAAAGCGGCTGTGTTGTTGGTGGCTGGGAAGTGGTGCATTGCGTTCTGGGCAATGCAGTTGTGGTTTGTGTTTCAGTGGGTGACCAGGTGCAGCAGGTGGGCTGGCACTGCGCTATTGTTGTGGTCTCGCACGGTGCCCGTGTGGTTGGATCTTCTTCTTCCTCGGCGGCAGTGCAGCAATCGCAGTCTTCCGATGACCCACCGCTGTTATCACTGTCACACAATTCATCGTCGATGGTTTGGTCGTGGTTGGTCCATTAGCTACTGATTTTTTTGGTTTTCTTGTGGAGAACTTTGATTCAGAGGCCTCGAAGAGGGCCCCAGCCACAATGAGTCCAGTCGCATCCTGTACACTGCTGTTGGAGAACCCCGATGCATCTGCTATATATACCAAGTGCACACCTAGATCCCTCCCTCTCCACAGCCATTCGGAGATGGATGCAGCAGTGTCTCTATTTGCCCCTTGGAAAGGTCTGTTTTCTCAATTTTGGCTCGCACGCTTAACTTTACTTGGCTTATTTCTGTTTCTATACTTTTTGTTGCTTTTTCGTTTACTTAGCGACAGCTGGTTATTACCGTATTGATTGCTTTCGGGTTTGCTTTTCTTTCGGATTCTTCAAAATGTATTTCTTCAATTACGCGTTTTGTTTTGTAGATCAACCCGAAGAGGAGATGAGATCGTCGTTTGTTATATCGTAATGGCGATGGGAGAGTTTTGCGATAGCTGGGGAGCGATAGGGGGGATAGGGGAGCTTCCTTCCATAGCTTTTCCTTTAATTGAATCCAAGACTTGGAGCCGATGTCTGCATTTGGGCTAAAATCTCTCGAATCGAAAAAGTGTGCGAAAACAGGTGTAGCGCTTAACCGGCGGTCGGCTGCTGGTTAAACATTTTTCGGCTCCACATAAAGATATAGAACTGGAAGAGCTTCTTCACGATAAACAAAACCTAAACAGCCGATACAATGATCACAACAATCCTGTGCTTTTCTCTTTTCGTTCCGACAAACTACCGACCAGTTCTGGAAAGCCAAATTGTTTTTTCGACAAGTTTCTCTGGTCGTCAACATTTTCGGAACGACCGTGAAGCAATAGTTTTTCTTATGATTCTTGTTATCGCTAGAACTTGAAGCCTCAGCGTCACATCTCCAGAGCAATCACCTGTCTATTGTTTTGGGGCTCCGGCATTTGGTGCCAGAACCCGTGCCCGGGCTGGTGGCCGGCCTTGGCGTGGGCAAACAGAGTTTTGGCAAAAGCCATTGGACTATAAAATGCGCCGAAACCGATTGGACGATTGTCAGAACACGAAGCGAACTGTGTGAGAATGAAGTACGATAGACGATCCCTACTGCTAGCCCTCCTCTGCCTGGGCGTGTGCCTGGCGCTGGTGGCGGGCCAGGACCAGGACAGTGAGGATGTGGATTCCAACGAGTCCACCGATGTGAGTGGCTCCGAGCAGGCGGATGGGGAGAACGGCGATGATGTGACGGACGATGGCGGTGCCGATGGCAGCAACAACGATGTGGACGATGGCTCTGCGGATGGGGGAGACGATTCGGGGTCAGCCCCAGCACCGCCACCACCATCACCGCCCAAGAGGAACAACAAGAACAACAACAACAAGAAGAGGGCTGGCAACAAGCGCGGTGGCAACAACAACAGAGCCAACAGCAAGAAGACCGCCGCTGCCCGGAAGCGCAACAACAGCGCCAACAGGAGGAGCGCCACCGGCAACAACAACAGGATCAAGCGTCGTGCCAACAGCAACACCAACAACGCCCGAAGGACCCGCGGCTAGGGCTGTCCTCCATCAACAACAACAGCAACAACTACAACAAGTGTATATGCAAAATAAAGTTTTTTTTATAATTTAATCAATTGTTTTTGGTTTTGCATTTTCGGGATGGCATTGAAGTGCAACAAGAGCAGAAAACAATCCGTTTTTTGTGTGAAAAAATGTTTAAAATTCGTTCAAATGGAAAGCGGATATGCAGATGTTCAAAAAGGCAGAAAGAAAGTATAAATTTGCTTGCAACACAAAACAAAACGAAGCCCTCTCCCTGCTGTGGTCCTGGTCCTTGTCCTGGTCCTGTCCTGTCTCCCCACACATTTGAAGGCTTCACAAACTGTTCAATTATCCACAACGTTTTCGGGGAGCTATCATCATGAGTTATTCAGGTCCTTGTCAGCAGAAAGCCCCAGCACGCACACATAGATACACAGATACAAAGATACTCGTATATAGTAGGCATTGTATCCAACAATCTACAAAATAAAATCAACATCAACATCGCTTCTTTGTTTGTCTGCAGCAACCTGAACCTGAACTTGTATGTGTGTGTGTGTGTGTGTGTGGTAACTGAAAGTTTTGTCACTTAACTTTTGTAATTCGATTAAGTCTCGACTAGCTGGAAATTGATTTCATTGTGAGTCGCTAATTGCCCCCCGCCCCCGCCCTCCCCCAACCCCGCACCCACATCCACACCCCGTTTATTGGGCTAACTTTTCAGTTAGTTAAAGTTGTTGATTTTCTAGTCTGGCGAGGGCAGGGCCAGGCGATACGGGGCGTATTCGCAAAACAGGTTGACAATGAGATTGGCAGTGGGAGTGGATGTGGAAGGGGGTTGCGGATGGGGATGGGGATGCGGAGTACTAGCCACGTTGTGCGGCTGGCTGTTGTCTGACGTGCTTTGGTGTACGGTAATTTAATAACAACCTGGGGAACATTTGTGCAAACGTTGCCAAAAACGCCGGCGAGACAATTGGACTCGTTTGCTTCTGATTATTTGGCAAATACATTTAATTTTTGTTGTCTCTTTTGTTGTTTTTGCGTCCATGGTGGATTGTGGCTCTTAAAATTGCCAAAAGATTACCCCAAACTGCGTGTCGAAGCCATTGAGAAGCCATCCAGCTATGTATCCTTTTATCTCTCAAGCTTCCTTTGCAGCTGAAGATTTCCGTGTAGAGATCCTTGCTGGTCAGCTGCCATGCGTGCCACGGTGCATCCTACTTCCAGTGGAAGACTCAAAGTTAGTAGGCCATACTAGTAAAAACAAAAAACAACAAAATCTGAGAAGAGCCAGTAGAGTACCAGTAGAAGGCTCTGCTAGATTTGTTTTGAAGTGTCTGGTCCGGAAATATATCACAGTATATATTACAACTCATCATCTGTTCAGGGAGCTACATCAAGTAATCAGCATGGACGGCAACAAGGACGAGGCACAGCGGTGCATTGACCTCGCGGTGCAGGCCCTGGCCATGGGCAAGACCGACAAGGCGGAAAAGTTTCTGCTCAAGGCAGAGAAACTCTATCCTTCGGAGAACGCCAAGAAGCTTCTGGCCAGAGTGAAGAGCACACCTGGCAGCAAATCTTCACCAGCAGCAGCAGCCGCCGATGAGAAGGATGGGGGACCCCCAAAGCGCACCAACTCGGACTCGCGCAACCCCGCTCCCGACTGCACCAACGATCAGCTGGAGGCTGTGCGCAATATCAATAAGTTTGTTCACAAAGTTCACCAACTCTTTTCCGCTTTCCTCTGTACTGATTGCCATTTTCCAGATGCAAAGACTTTTACGAGGTGTTGGGCGTCAGCAAGACCGCCACGGATTCGCAGATCAAGAAGGCCTACAAAAAGTTGGCCCTGCGAGTGCACCCGGACAAGAACAAGGCCCCTGGATCCGTGGAGGCCTTCAAGGCCCTCGGCAAAGCTGCTGGCGTCCTTACCGATGCGGAAAAACGCAAAAACTATGATCTGTATGGCATGAACGAGACGAACAATGGAGGCGGAAACCATGGACATGCAGAGTACAACGATGAATATGGATATATGCACGGTTTCCATGTCGACCTCACTGCCGAGGAGGTGTTCTATATGTTCTTCAACGGCGTGGGAAATCCACAGCGGAATGGGTTTATGGGACAGCGGCGGCGCCATCGGCAGCAGCAGGAGGTTTGGGAGGTGGATTATTTATCGATTTTTATGAATTGGTTGCCCATCTTGGTGCTGATTGGCCTGTCCATGATCGCGTCCTTACTTGTCTCTGATCCTAAGTACAGCCTGACGGCCTCCGAGAAATACTCGCAGAAGCGTGAGACGAGCGCCCTGAAGGTGCCCTACTATGTCAAGGAGAACTTCTATTCAGAGTACCCGGGTCGTATGACGCGACTGGAGGAGTCTGTTGAGGCGGACTTTGTCAATCATCTCAAGAAGTCTTGCAGTCGTGAACGAAGCTATCGGGACTCCATGCTGGCCAAGGCGCGTATGTTGGGCGATCGCAACGTTTATCGCAAGGCGGAGGCCATCAATACCCCTTCATGCGACAATCTGCAACATTATTCAAACCCATAATCTAGGTAAGCTATTACATTTGGCTGTAGTTTGTCCCCCATCCCCAAACCAATCAGCTTATGTGTATGTCTTATATCTCACCTTTCCTTCCTTCTACCCCCCTTCAACTACTTTGTAGAAGATGTCCCTTTTCCACTAGTTGAATATATAAATTAAAGTGCACACCTCACCCCGCGACAAGTTTGACGGCGAAGCGAATCAAGTCCCTTCAAGGTCAAGCGTATGTTTTTCACCATTTAAAATTCGGATATTTAGATATAATGCAAGATACGATGATGCATGCATACAAAAACATATTGATAGACAAATTGTAAACGATGTAATCGATAGTTAATTGCCCAGTGTTTTGCGATACTCTCAATAAAATTACAAGCATATCATTAAAAAAAAATATAAGTTCTCAAGCTGTTCTTACGTTTTTCCCTGTAGCTGATTGGGGGAAATGTGGAGATGCAGAGCCGTGAGAGACCACGACAACAGGAATCATATGTAGTGGAATTATATTTTGTGGATTTTACTGGCTTTCTGTCCGCCTCCGCAGAAGTCTGAGACGCGACCGCCTGTGGACTTCATGACGTCTGCTTTCTGCCTTCTTTTGCGCCTAATGAGCAATTTAATTATGCACATTGATTGATTGATTCTAATTGATGGATAGGCACCGCATTAGGCACAGAACAGGAACCAAATTGAACCTTTAAATGGCCAAAATAAAGTTAAAGTTGCCCCGGAAAACCCACAAACAATTTGGAGCATCATCGATGGAAAGCTGAGGCTACCTAGATGCGGATTAGGACAAGTCCTATCAGAAGATTACAAAGCTGAAAGCAATATAGGATATGGGATGATTCGGAGAGACGAGGTATATCTTTATAGAGCGACTTTTGTGTGGAGAACTTACCGAACATTGGCCAGGGTGTGTCGTCGGTTCTTGAGATAGCGACTGTGGTACTTCTGGAGGTCCCCGATGGAGCCCTGCTCGGCCTGCATCTTGCTGGTGGGCAGGAGCTGCGAGTTGCTCGGATGCGAGGAGGCTAGAGCGGAGGCCGACGACGAGGTCAGTCGGTGGTGGGCCGCAACGCTGACGCTGCTGCTGTTCTGGGTGTTGGTGGCGTTGCCAGTGCTGCCGCCGCTGGAGGCAAGGGTCTCGTTCGAGTTGCTGCCAATGACGGTGGTGGCCGATGAGGAGCCGCCTCCGGTGGAGCCGATTGGTGCTAGGACGATGCGCGACCAGCAGGACTTGTGCGGCTTGCGGAACTTAAGCTTAATGCGCGGCGACGGAGTTGAGGCACTGCCGTATTCGGTGGCCTGGCCAGCACTGACCGATCCAGCCCCTCCGGCTGCTGTCGCCGGTCCCGTGGACGACGAGGTGGCCGACGAGTGGTGCACACTCTCACAGCTGCCGCAGTATCCCGCCCCGGCGATGGTTATGGGCGGAAGGGTCTCTGTGCACTGGCTGCTCAGGGACAGCTGCTTGGAGTTGGCCTGCTCGGACTCCTCCTCCTCCTTGATGTGCGGCAGTGGTGAGGTCTGTGGCTGGCAGCTGCAGCGCTGTGTCTGGCTCTGGCTTTGATTGGGGTTCGGGTTCTGGGTCTGGGTCTGACTTGGATTCGGATTCGTGTTGCTGTACAGACTGGATGGGGTGGTCACTGAAGTGAGCAGGTTGTTTGGGGCGGCGACTGCTGTCGTCGTGGCCGTGCAGACCGTCACTGGCTGGATCAGGCTGGGGCCTGTGGTGGTGGTCGAGCCCAGCTGCTGGACCACTGCGGTGGGTGAGACACTCGCGTCACTCAGGGTCTCTGGTTCGGCGCGACGGGCCACTAGGCCGCTGGCCAGGGATGCAGCGGCTATGTCGGCGGCGCTCAGCTGCTGCTCCAGGTCCTCGTCCACGTCGTTGATCAAAGTCTTCAGCGATATGGGCGTTGTCACCGATGTGCCACCGATTGTGTCCGCCAACGAGTGCTTCTTCTCGCCGCTGGTGTACGGTTCGAGCTCGGACTCGCCGGTTACCTTCAGCCGGTCAACGGCGCCTTCTACTCCTGCTCCTGCTCTGTTTTTCTCCTTAATCGGATCCTGGTCCACTCCCAGTCCCGACTTCTGCTGCTGCGGATCAGTCGTGTCCGAAATGCTTCTGTTGTTCTTGGGTTCGTCCGGTGTCTGTGCAGGCGTTTGGGGCGGACTTGTGGCGGGGGCTGCGGAGCCGCCCCCGCGACAAGGTAGGCAACAGCGAAACACTGTGCCACCGAAGCACTTGGTTCTTGGCTTTGATTTTCGCTTTCCTTGCCCCTTGGCACTCCCACAGCCGTTCCCACTACCACTGCCGCCAACGGCTGCGCCTCCAGCTCCTTCTCCTGCACCCACTCCCGCTCCGCCACCAGCGGCACCACCGCCTCCACCGCCCCCACTGGCTGCCAGGCCGTTAACGTTGTAGATGCCACCTGCTGCAGCTATTCCACTGTGGCCGTTCCCGTTCTCGTTCCCGTGTTCGTTGCCGTTGCCGCTGCCGTTTCCGTTGCTGCTGCTGCTGACGCGATGCTGGAAACCAAAACAAGGGAAAACAAGGGGTCAGGGATATCAATGAAAAGTCAATCAAAATATTAACAAGTATTGTGTTATCAGTAGTATGTATGTATATGGCAGGTGCAGTCTGCCTTCCCGCCCCTCAACCTTGGCCGGCGGCTGGTCCGAACCCTTTTGCCCCGCATTCTTGCTAAACGGAAAACTCTGCGCGAGTCTCGCCAGACGCATCATTCCCCAGTCAATCCTTGGTCCTGGTCAGAGGCACATGGTCCTTCAAGCGGCTGTCTGCAAGGAGATGGAAACAGAGAGAGAAGACATGATCAGTATATATTTTATTATATATTATAATAATATGAAGAGTATATTGAAGGTGAGGGCATATACATTGCGGTGCGTCAAAGTTACTTTCGTTCCAATTTCTTTTCTCAATGTTCCCCTCGGTACCGCCCCAAAGTATGCCACAAGTCGCCATCCACCTGCCACACCTGCGATGCACGTATGTGGGTTATTCACATATTTGCCAGCAAAAGTTTTGCCAGCATCCGACCTTCCGGGGACCAGCAGCGGCAGCTGCACAAACTGACCCACATGCCACATGCACACACTGTGCCCTCCACCCCCTCCGCCCCCCGGAAAGGCGTTACCCAGCTTCGAGTTCGAGTTCGGTTTTCGGTTCATTTCAGTTCCGCAGTCAGCTCGGCGATTCACTTAAATCAGTCCATCATCGGACGGAATCGCGCATTGCCACTGCCACTGGGCACACAACGCAGAGAAATGCTGATGCTGAGGGCGGAACTGAAGGTGTCACTGAAACTGCTGCTCCTGGTGCTGCCCTGGCTGCTGGTATGCAGGATGTACTACAAGCCCGAGGACTTTACGGAGCCGGATGTGTTCTACAACAGCCTGGACTATCACCCAGAGGACTACATAGATTCGTTCACAACGCTACAGCAGGATGACTATTTTCAGTGACTTTCATGAGTGATGAGTGATTTTTGTTGTGGAAGCAGCAGCCTCTCCATGGATATTAAAATATATTTGTATAAAATAAGTGTTACAATTACAATCACAGAATAAATTTTAATGGGTAATGGAATATTTTATTACTTCCGGGCTAAAGACCTTTACTTTTTACATTTGATGACGTATTTGTATTTGGCTATATGTATTAGTATTTGCTAGAACAATATCCATTTATTTATGTAGATAATTCGAAAATAAAACACCTGAATGTCCCATCGATTTGGCCCAAATCCAGTCATTGACCAAATACCCCGCAATAATCAATCAGATTCAATTGGGGCCAATCGAAGCTCACATATATATAAATATTTAGACCATTCAATGATTTGAACAATGGCTGAACGATGTAGAGCTATTGACTGTAGATTGCCATTGCCAAACTTAAACCAGATCATAATAGAGACAGACACCTTTGAACAAGTGAATGGAAAATTCGCAATTCGAATTGCCGTTTAAAAATAAATTCATGCGCAAATTAAAGGCAAATATTTGCACAAATGACACTTAAATAGAATATCGAATACGAAAACATTGCTCAATACATAAACACACACACACACACACAAATCTTTGTCAGCTGATATAGGAAGTGAAACGTGTAAATGCAGAACAGGTTAAACTGTTTTTAGAGGTTTAGAGGTTTACTAATAATACTCCTTCTTAGCCGAATGGAAATGTTTCAAAGTATTCAAGTTATGGTTTCGAATGTAAACTCCGAAAGATATTCATAGGCCATAAATGGTGTGAGAGGATCATCAGTTCTCGGAATAGAACACCATAATAATTCCACCAGTTAAACCCGTATGTCCAGTCATACTATTTTTTTGAAAGTGAAGAATTTGTACGAAGCGAAATATGGTTACTCCGGTTTTAGTAACTTTTTTCTATCGAATTCACAATTTTTTGTTTTTTTGGTTATTTTAGTTGAAGTAAAATTTGAGGTTCAATTAGCAATACATTTATTGAATATATCAAGATATACGAAAGCAAATTTCCCATGGTGTAAATATAAACTCAAAACATCGGCAAACATCTTTATAGTCCACTCATAAAAATGAGTAAATCGTAAGAATTACGATTACGATTTGCGAAAACGGGAGCACGCACTTTGGGGCATTTATCATGCACGAGCAGTGTAAATTAATTTACAATTTATTCAGGATTCCATTATGGTTTTGGATGAAGAGATTGCAGGAAGAATAAAACCCTTTTTGGTGTATTTTTGAAGAGCTGTTATTTTGTTTAGTTTTATTTAATATTATTTTTTAGGATTAGCATGCCTTGGATAAGTGGGTATCGTGATCGTTTTTCTTGGTGGTTCGACGGAGTTCAGTGGTTGGCCAGGGCGGGCGGGGTGTCTAGGTCTAGCCGCTCCTGCTGCTAGAGAGGCGCCTTGATGAACTGATGCTGCTAACTGTGGTCGGTCCGTGATGACGCCTGACGGTCCTCCGCCTGTTCCGCCTGTTATTCCTGCTCCTACTGCCACCCCTACGGACTCGCTTCCATTTCGTCGTCTTCTTTTTCTTGCCCTTGGACTTGCTGGCGCTGGTGGTGGCACTTGCTGAGGTTGTGGTGGTGGCTGCCGCTGTGGTGGTGGCTGCCGCTGAGGTGGTTGTAGCGGCAGCGCTGGCGGTGGTTGTTGCGGCACTTGCAGTCGTTGTTGTGACGGCCGACGACGTTGACGTGGTTGTCGACGAGGCTGCCGAGGACTGGCCGATGAGGCCACAGGCCAGGACAGCGAGGAGCAAAACGCAATGGTATCTCATGATGTTGTTGCACCTTCGATGTCTTTGTCGGCCAAAGAACTCATTGCCAAACTCCGGCGAAAGACTGGCTTTATATACCCCGCAGCGTGATTCTGCAATTGTGTTTGCACTAGCGAGCCTTTTGTTCCGCTTTGGCCAAAATAATGTGGCCAAGACAATTGCCACTTGCCGCAGCACACCACAGAGAGAAGAGAGAAGAAAGAAACAAAGAATTCGCAAATATAGTGGTCTGTTGCTGCCGGCTCTATCTGTAAACAGCTGCCAAAGTTCGGGAAACGACCTCCACCCACGGACACCAACGGAACCATCTGTGGCCTATCACTGGGCGCTCTGCGAGTCGCGAATGCGGCTGGCGATTGTGTTGCATAGTCTCGAGCGGGGATCGAGAACATGAACCATGAACATTTGCCAAAAATATGTATTGAGTAATTCTATAGATTGTACAAAAGCTTGTGGGTGTCACATGTCCGTGGGAGAGTGCGGCCTTGTGCGGTCTATATGCGGCTTATATTCATTCGGCTGATCTGTTCGCCGGAGGCGTGGCTGGCGTTGTTGCCTCTGGCTCGAGAGCCCTGAATAATCTCGGCCATGCTGCAGTCGCTGTTGCAGCGGGACGGCAGTAGCTCAGCGGTTGAGGAGCTTAGCTGGTGGGGGTCCTGGGTGCGGCGTTTCCGGTAGTTGACCTCCCCCACGTGGAATGTGCCACTGGTTTGCTGACAGTCCGAGCCGGCGGCTAAAATCGCTGGGACGCTCTTGGCGCCCTGCAGGGTCGGCATCGACGGCGAGGCACCAGTGAAGTATCCCTCGTAGAGCACGAAGTGGTTGGGCTGCGCTATGGTGCGCTTCAGGCCGTAGTGGCGGGCCATGAACTGCATTAGCTTCTGGGATGGCCGGTCAACCGATAGCTTCGAGGGGATCCACTTCTCGGCCTGCAGCATGGCGTCGAAGAGCTGCTTGCCCAGGCCACTGCGCTGGCGGGACTCGTGCACGTAAAAGTCCAGGATGGCCGGAGCCTGCTGCACCTTGTGCACCTGGCCCTTCTCGTCATACAAATACAGATCCTTGGTGCCGACCTTCAGCAGCCCGACCACCACTCCGTTCGGTCCCTGCTTGCCATCGGCCATCAGATACACGGTGTGGTTTTTGCTCTTCTCCAGCCGCTGGGCAGTTGTCACCGGGCATATCAGCTCCTGGGCAACGGCCGACAGTTGGCCCATACGGTCGACTATCTCCACCATCTTCAAAGTGGCCTCCGAGCGTTGGGCAAGTGTGCCGGGAAACTCCTCCGGCAGCAGATTCGACGACACTCGTATAATGTCCTCTGGGAACAGAGGCTTGATATCAAAGCTAAAGTCTGCCATCCTGTCGGTGTCGTCCTTGCCGAAGAGTAAATTGTGAAACTAATGTATAACTAGCCGGACTATTGTTACACTTACACTTACGCTTTCTTTTCGAATATTATATATTTCGAAGAAATTAGAATTTTTTTCCAGCCGATGTTGCTCGGACAACAAGGGAGGACAGACTGTAGTTTCCGTTCTGTTTTGTTCTCTATAGAAGCCCCAGGTTCGGATAGCTGAGACAAAACTTATGTGATATAAATTTTAGAATTTGTTGTGCAACCCGTAGAAATTTCGAATTCACAAAAAATGTAGTTCTATAAATGATCGTCCTCCATATGTTTTCAAATACAAACAAGTAAAAACTATAAACAATAAACACACAGCCTCCGTTTCGTTCACATAGGGAAGCATAGGGTTGCGTTTAGTTGAGTTTTTCCGAATACATCAACCCTGATCTGCCTATCGTGGAGCTATCACCACTAGTTACAACAAAAATACGCAGCTAAAAATTTAAATTTTGGCGCGTAAAAATTATGACTGAGGAAAAACGTAACGATTATATGTTAAAAGCAATACGTGAAACTAATTTGATCATTAAATCAATCAATTAATCAACAGACCATTACATTATTGTAAGCAATTGTCAATTGCGGGCCTTGCGCGGTCACACTAAACGATTGAATATCGGCAAGCTCTGCCATCAGCTTCCAGCACAGTTTGCAGCACTGTCCACTCGTGTCCAACAGCTTCCAGCTTCCACAGTTTCCAACACTGTTCATTCGTGGAATCGCATTTAATGTAAACAAGAGAAAATTTGTAAATATAACTGAGAAAAACCAAACTTAAAGATGTGCAATAGTGTGGAAGACCTCGACAAGAACAAGAAATCTGTGGAGAAGCTGCCTGAGCGTCTTCTGGGTCGTAGAATCCGCAACCAATTGAGCAATCTCTTGTATGTATGTGAGCCTGCCACAAGACAGCGATTGAGCACCGCGGGTGTCGAGTAAGTAATGCCAATATTTCCCAGCATCTCATTAAAGTTCTTGCCGCTACAGGGACTTGATAGGTACGCAATTTTCACATGTGAGCAGTGCTGGCTGATTCCTGAAACACCAGACGACCACATGGCAACCAGCTATTCAGCCTGGCCTTTTTGCACCTCAGCCACTGCCTTTTGGGGGATTTTGATTCCCATTTCGGTGACACATGGTGCGATAATCAATATTTATGAACCTGTGGCGGCTCAAGTGTCATTAAGGTTTAAGGATAAGGATAAGGACTTGGCAAAGCCACAAACAAACAAGAGCGGAACAACCCACAAATTATGGCTGCGGTTGCCTCTACTAATCGATGCCATGGCTCGGGTAGGGTTGACAGGACAGAACAGGTAAAGAGTTCATCAATATTTAGTCCGTCGTCGTCTACCAGCATCTCGGTTAGTTTGCAGTTTAGATAGTTTAGATAGTTCGCTCTGCGAGTTCTTCGGTTCTTAGAATATACAGAATGTACAGAATATATAGAGGTTTAGCTTCAAATCCGACAGCACAATGGATGAATTCAGCCCTCTACTCGATTCAGACCAACGCTGAGATATGGGCTTTCGATACGAGACCCCTCATCGAGGTCCATCCTTTCATTAAATTACTTCAAGACGAAGCTAGCCTAACACTTTCTGCAACATGAATGCCCAGCACTTGCCATACACTATGCGACTCACTGTATGTACACTTGCAACAGTTTCTGCCCCAGCCCACACACTTTGACTCTCTGTCAGACTTCATGTTAAGCGACAAAATAACTTAAATGGGATTTTTTAATTGCCTTAAAACTATGCAAAAAACATTCATTACAACTAGAAACTAATTAAAATGCTGTTTTCAGGAATCAGTTTGGGTTGGAATCAGTATCGGAATTGGTATCATTCTATCCATTTGCTGGATTACAGATGGATCTACATTCAGGCCTTGTTATTGCTCTTCTTGTTGTTCCTGTTCCTGCGGCGGACGGACCTCTTCTTGCCCCTGTGGACCTTCCGCTTGAAGTGGCGCTTGATCTTGGTCTTGCCCCCTGAGGGAGAAGTGGAGGGCTTGGCGGTGGTGGCTGCTGAAGAGGTGGCGGCGGTCGTGGCTGTGGTGGAGGCGGCGGTGGTGGTGTCGGCGGTGGCGGAGGCTGCTGTGGTTGCGGCCGATGCAGAGGTGGTGGTGGCAGTGGCAGCCGCCGCGGTGGTGGTGGTGGTGCCAGTGGCCGCACTGGTCTGTCTGACCAGGACACAGCCGAACAGGGCCAGGAGGAGGAGAACACAGGAGTACCGCATGTCTATAGATCTATTGCTGTGATGAACTGATGACAATTGGAGAGTTACGACTGCCTTTTATTGTACTCCGGCGGCGATGTTAAGTGTGCCATAGGAAATGTCTATTGGAGCTAAAATCGGAGCAACAATACAGCCAAGTCAGAACACTGTCTGGAAGAATGGCGAAAAAGAGAAACAGAGGAGAAATCTCTCGTGTTTGAACAGTTGCTAGAGGCGCATGGGCAAATATGCGAATTATTGTTTGGCCCGAACACCCTTTGTTTTCGCAGTATTTGCACTGCTGACACGGTTTAAATTTAGCAAGCCCCAGAAAAGTTTCCGCCCGTGGGGTCGGACCAGATTCGGGTTAAACCCAAAGTGGCTTCAGCTGGATCAATCGATCTATAAAAGCCCCGATCTGGTCTCCGGAAGAGCATCAGTTGTCAGCCATTCCAACTATCATCAACATGCGGTACTCTTGCGTCCTCCTCCTCCTGGCCCTGTTCGGCTGTGTCCTGGTCAGACAGACCAGTGCGGCCACTGGCACCACCACCACCACCGCGGCGGCTGCCACTGCCACCACCACCTCCGCATCGGCCGCAACCACAGCAGCCTCCGCCACCGCCGACACCACCACCGCCGCCTCCACCACAGCCACGACCGCCGCCACCTCTTCAGCAGCCACCACCGCCAAGCCCTCCACTTCTCCCTCAGGGGGCAAGACCAAGATCAAGCGCCACTTCAAGCGGAAGGTCCACAGGGGCAAGAAGAGGTCCGTCCGCCGCAGGAACAGGAACAACAAGAAGAGCAATAACAAGGCCTGAATGTAGATCCATCTGTAATCCAGAAAGTGGATAGAATGATACCAATTCCGATATTGATCCTGACCCAAAATAATTCCCGAATAATTCATCATTTCGGTAGCTTTTAGTTGTATGTCCCTTAAGTTTAAGGCAAATATAAATTTCATGAAAAAAAGAATGTAATTAATGGGTGAAGAGAGCTAATAGGGATTCCAAGCTGTCGCCTTCGAATTTTAGACAAATTCACATAGGGCTTTGGAATCGACTACAGTGAAAGATACTATGTATCTATATAGTATGAATATGCTCAGTTGGAGAGCTCTTTGTGTGGGTACCTGGAGTCAGAGGTGCGTACATTTATCTTAAAAAGAACATAATTTATTTATGCTTTGATGCATTGAGCTGTCAAACTTCAGTTTCAATGGAAATCCATTAGCAGAAAAACCGAACCCACGGAACCCGCATAAAACCCCCAAGGAGGTTGGGAGGGAAGGCATCAGTTTGCAGGCAACGAAATAAGTGAAAACTTTCTACCCCAACAACCAAAAACAGTAAAAATCAGTAAAAAAAACATTTTTGTACCGCGAAAGAGTTGCCATAGATACAGCAAGTCATCTGTGTGGGTGTGTGTGTGTTTATGGTTGACAGGTAACAAGAAAATATTCTAAAGAAATATCAGCAAAAACGATTAGCATAACAAAGGAGGTGCCGCAGCTCGAAGAAGCCACTGAGCAAACACCAACCAGAAACAGGACTTTACTTTCCACTTTCCATTTTCCTTTTTTCGCCTTCGAAAGATTTGGGAAGCTGCGGAGCGAGAAATTGTTTTCATTACGCTATAAATTATGCGAACCATTTTGGGGCATAGCATTGGGGGGTGGGGGCTGCTAGTCAAATGAGCAGCTGCCTGTCACCAGGTATGCCGAAAACTATGCCAAAAATTGTGACAGGTCTTGGGGCAATGAGGCATGCGGTGGGAGGCACGATGGTATGGCATTTACATACGCCCCCCAAAAAGCAGACAGCAGGCAGCGGAATGCTGAAGGGAATTCCTGAATAATTCATGTGAATCTAAATATTTCACATGACTAATTTGGCTACTTAGGGTTCAGGGTTCAAAGCGTTACCGAAGATGCTGAACTCCCCCGAAGTACGCTGCTCGGAATGCAGTTTGATGGAATTTCCTTTCATCTGCGCCCTTCAATTATGCATATTTCTGATGGAGTCGGAGATTTCTTGGGTGACAAATCCAAACCGAAGCTCTTTTTCTCCTTTGCTTCCCTAAAACATATCGCCTCGCTGTTGCATGCCACACATAAACTGGATAGAGCCATAAAGCTGCAGGGGATACGATACCCGTACGTACATATCTGTATTTGCCATTGATTTTTATTGAGACATTTGCAAAATTAATGTCTATGATGCGGGATAGCTGATGATCCCAGGAAGCACTCCACTCGTCTCGACTCGACTTGTCGAATGATGAGCGGCATTAATAAATCAATAGCGTTTTGATGGCAAATAATTTGAGAGCAGCAGCTCTGCCCTGCCCCATCCACAGCCTCGGCTGCCTCGACTCTCTGCGTCCTGGTTGTGGGCCACAGAGAGGACATGTGTGTGTGCTCCTGATAAGCGACTTCCATGGCCTCCAGTTATGCTGCATCGAGTTGACACGAGTCGAGTCGAGTCGAGTCTGTGTGGAGTCAAGTTATTTTATTGATTGATGCGGACAAATCTATGTAGTTCCTGTTGTTCTGCTCACAGCATCAACAGGACAGGACAGGACAGAAGAGGTGAGGTGAGGAGAGGAGAGGATACAACACATGCGAGGATACACGCTATGCCGTGCTGCGAGATAAAAATACAAAAATAATGTCATTAATTTTCGTGCCAAGCCGCACAATGGGGACGGACATGTCCATGTCCATGGCCATGGCCATGGCGATGTGTCTGGGGGATTGGGATAAGGATGCCCAGTCAAGGATGAATCGCAATACAATCAAAACTGACCTAGGCTCAAGTGATAAGATTGCAATGGATTTTAGCAGCATAAAGGCGGCATTTTTATTGCTCAAATATTTTCACAAATTGTAAACCTTTAAAGATGAAATTTGTAATCGAAATACCTTTGTCTTTCTTGGTTTCCAGACATTCCAGTTTAACTCAAAAACACAAAATTGCTTGTCCGCACAAATTTAGATAAAATGGACGCTTCGGACAGTTCCAGTTTGACCCAGAGTATGGAAATTATAATGCGACTTTGCATAGTAGATCCCCAAGTGAGTTCAAAACAAGTTGGTTCAAAACCAAAAGCTACTGGCACTTATGTTTTTTCTCTTATCAGGAATCGGCTGTACAATCATTTGTACTCAATCAGATCGATGATGAGGAAGATACGGACACCTTGTACTTTCTGGCGAAAATCACCGATCTGAAGAGACGTTTCAACGAAGCCAACCAGGAGTGCTCCAGTTTGGATCGCGAGTATCCATCCGAGAACTCGTATCTGCTGAACGAACGCCTCGACGCCAATCTGGTGATGCTGACCAAGGAGATCATGGATCTGGCCATGCAAATGCAAGAGAAGCACATCGTTGTCGATGTGATAGAATACGCGGACCACCTCTGACCTCTGACTGACCTCTAAGACAGGGACAATAGACATTTTCTTCAGCTCAACTTTTTCTGTCAATACTCGTAAACGCGGCAAAGAAAAAAGCATCAATAAATTGGATTTCACTGCACATCGAATCTACTTTGAAAGAACACTTAACGCCTCGTTTTCGGACGAGGTTGTGAGGTTGTCCAGGACATTCAGTCAGTCCATCAGCTTTGCTCAATCTTTGCTGAACTTGTGCCCACGTAGCACATTCGGAAACATATTCCAGGGAAGGCAGGGGCTTCACAATTAATTCACATATATTATTTGTTATGTTTTAATGCTAATCTTTACTCTGTACTGCATGCTACCTCCTCTTTGCTCGGATTCAGCCTAAGCTGAAATTTCCGTGTTAGTTAGTAGGCCATACTAGTAACAGCCATAACGAAAAACAACAAAAGCTGAGAAGAGCCTAACTGAGAGCCAGTAGAATACCAGTAGAAGGCCCTGTACGATTTGTTTGGAAGTGTCTGGTCCGGAAATATATCCAAAAATATATATTAGAACTCATCATCTGTTCAGGGCGCTAATTCAAGTAACCAGCATGGACGGCAACAAGGACGAGGCACAGCGGTGCATTGACCTCGCGGTGCAGGCCCTGGCCGAGGGCAAGACCGACAAGGCGGAAAAGTTTCTGCTCAAGGCAGAGAAACTCTATCCTTCGGAGAACGCCAAGAAGCTTCTGGCCAGAGTGAAGAGCACACCTGGCAAATCTTCACCAGCAGCAGCCGCCGATGAGAAGGATGGGGGACCCCCAAAGCGCACCAACTCGGACTCGCGCAACCCCGCTCCCAACTACACCAACGATCAGCTGGAGGCTGTGCGCAAGATCAATAAGTTTGTTCACAAAGTTCACCAACTCTTTTCCGCTTTCCTCTGTACTGATTGCCATATTTCAGATGCAAAGACTATTACGAGGTGTTGGGCGTCAGCAAGACCGCCACGGATTCGCAGATCAAGAAGGCCTACAAAAAGTTGGCCCTGCGAGTGCACCCGGACAAGAACAAGGCCCCTGGATCCGTGGAGGCCTTCAAGGCCCTCGGCAAAGCTGCTGGCGTCCTTACCGATGCGGAAAAACGCAAAAACTATGATCTGTATGGCATGAACGAGACGAACAATGGAGGCGGAAACCATGGACATGCAGAGTACAACGATGAATATGGATATGTGCGCGGTTTCCAGGTCGTTATCGCTGCCGAGGAGCTGTTCTATATGTTCTTCAACGCCGTGGGAAATGCACAGCGGAATGTGTTTATGGGTCAGCGACGGCGCCACCGGCAGCAGCGGCGCCACCGCCAGCAGCGGCGCCACCGGCAGCAGCGGGAGCAGCCGGAGGTTGACGGGGGAAATACTTCATCGGCTTTGATAAATTTGTTGGGCATCTTGATCATTATCCTGACTCTGATCTTGTACTTGCTTATCTCTTAGTGTGGAAGTGGAAGTGGGATGGGGATCGGGATGGGGATGCGGAGCACTAGACACGTTGCGTGGCTTGTTTTTGTTATTTTTTTATTTTTTATATTCCAATTGCCAAAATTACCCTAAGCTGTTGTTGTTATTTACATGATTAAATTAATATATTGTTATTATAAATACTTATATAAATACTCGATATGCGATAAGTGTATTTTAAAATCAAACGAATTTCATTTGACTCGAATGGTAGTTAAATATATTCTAGGAAATTTGGATGTTTCTATTTAATTTCAATTAAAAGCTCGTTTCAGAGATTCTTCTTTGATATAGGGATGGCACTTGATGGCCAGCTGTTCTGTTATCGATAGAATAATATCGACTTCTGTACACCCAAACATCGATGGCAGCTGTTCCTCCAGCTGTTCTATTGTGGAAATTTCGAATGTTTTGGCATCAAAAGTTGCAGATCAACGCGTTTATTTCGAGCTTTATAAATTTGCAAATAGTGGACACAAAAACAGGTAAGAATATCCTTAGCACACACCAATCTGCTCTGTCTTATGGATCCGTAATTATATGTAGAATGAACAAGAGAGCCATAAAGCTCGTCCCGAAACCAGACGGTCCCTCTGTTCAGGCAGTGGACATGCAAGAAAAGAGCGGACTGTGGACTATGCGTATTGGGACGACCAATGGACACCACCTAGTTGGTTACCTGGCGAGTGTAGACAGTGATGCAAATGTTGTGCTGACCTCGTGCGCGCCGTACAGATGCGGAGCTGACATTCGGCGTCTTGCGCCGCGCTTTGTGGGCGCCATTAGGGTGGCAGTCAGTCGGTGTCTCTCTTAAGAGAAGATTCGATTAGCTGCTCTCAATGGTCTCCGAAATCGGTGAAAGTGGGACCATGGGTAAGGCTTTCTAGCAAACAAACCTGTATAACTGGAAAAGAGCGGGGCTAGATCGTAGCCGTCATCCTTCTTGTAATGAAGACTTCGAATCGAGACGGCCTGAATGGATATGATCTGATCGGTGGCAGCTGCAAGCCAAGTTTTGACAGACTTTCGGGTCTACTACACCACATCTGTGGTATCTACACACATGTATGTATGTATTTATGTATATAACAATATTCCATTTATTGCCAATGTTCTTCTCTTGTTAGCTAACTCTAAAATACCCAGAGGGAGAGAGAGAGAGAGAGCAGAACAATGATCGCACGATCTGTTTACCTTCGCCTAAACAGCAGTTATACGAGCATCAATATTGAACAAGCACGAACCGCTCGATCCGATCCGATCCCGAAGAGGCACTCGATCAATGAAATCAATGAGCCACCGATGCGATCATTCGCTTCGGATCGATGAATGAAGATTCCCCGGCCGGGATGTACCCAAATAGAGACTACTATAGTGTGGAACTCGGCAAATATTATCATAATTGGATCGTTTGGGCCACGGTCTGGTGGCCTGGCGTCTGCTTGGCTGGAATTTCGGCGGTGTGTTTGTTCTCTCGTGGGCAAATAGTTGACATTTGTGCAAATATTTCGGCAAGCTAGTGTTTGGCTGCGACAAGTCTTTGGCGTTTGTTTTTTTTATTGGTTATTTTGCAATTGTGCCGCCGCCATGACGCAGGAAGTGCGTCCATGCAGATTGATATAAATAGGGCCCCGTGGGGGCCGAGAATGTCAGAGAAGAGTTTTGGCTCTTCCACTGAATTTGAGTTGATCCCGAGTCATTATGAAGCTCCACTGGCTGCTCCTGGCCGTTTGCCTGGCCTGCTCGCTGACCATCAGCTGCGGCACCGGTACGTCGACCACCAGCACCGAGGCATCGGCTGCTGACAGCAGCACCAGCACCAGCGCCAGTGCCAGCGACTCCAGCAGCAGCACTAGCGCCAGCACCAGCACCTCGGACTCCAGCACCTCGGCCAGCACCACCAGCGACGATGCCACCACAGCCGCCAGTAGCAGCAGCAGCAGCAGCAACACCAGCAGCAGCAGCAGCAGCTCCTCCTCCAGCAAGAAGAAGAGTGCCGCAGCCAAGCGCAGGGCCCGGCGACGTCGTCAGAGGGCTGCCAGGAAGAGGGCTGCCAGAAGGCGGGCTGCCAGGAGGAGGAACAGGGGATAGACTGGAACTGGAACTGGAAAATGCTAATCATTCAGATGACGATACCAATACCGATATGTGGAAGAGGACGAGATAGCCACAGAGATGGCTTCTCCTCCTCCTTCACGCTGAAAACTCCAATGTTTTTTTTGTACCCCCCACTTTGGGCATGTCAATGTTCAGTTATAAAATCTGTATCCTGGGCAATGGTTTAAAAATATGCAAATATTAGTTCACATTCTCAAAATCTAATGGTTTTCGATGCACAATTCATAAGCATGGAATCTGCTTCTAGCATTGGAAATAATTCATTTGATCTTTGGTTCGTTTTTGGTTGAGAAGTGGAGAAGTAGATGATCTGATCTTGAACACAGAAAAGAATATAGTAATTCTTATTACCAATGTATTCCATATGATACGATTGAGTATTATATACCCATCATTATACATGTTTTAGTCGTACTTTTTGCCCCAAAGTAGTTCGAAGAAAATGCTGAAAAGAGTAACGGCGACTGTTGCCGGAACATTTGCAAATTGAATTTGACCTGACAGTCACAGGACAGGCTACAGGGCCTCCCCTTCACCCACAAAGCAATGGGAGCACTCGTCGTAAGCCGCAGGGAGGTGATGATGTGGGTGGTGGTGGGGGAGACTGAATTTAACGGGACATTTGGAATGCACTGAAACGGTTAGCTTGATTACTTGGCCCCGCCGTACATTGTTGCTTCAAGGGTGAAAGGTTAAAGCTGCCACCGAATCAAGCTACACAAAAACACAGACACACACACACACACACACATGGACACTGTGCTCGAATGTATAAGGCAGCTCTTGCTCGTCCTCATGTGAGCTGCAATAAAAAAAAAGCAACAAGTTGAAAGACCACGCAAGCAAAAAGCAAAAGCCATCAAGGCCCTCCCCCCCGACCACACACATACACACCGAGCAATCCCATTCCCAATCAGAAGACCAGAGAAACCCCAACCACAGCACAAAACCCATCAGCAATTCGAGCACATAAAAATGGTTATAACCAAGAGCCAAGAATGGCATGATTATGGCCGACAACCAAACCGAAGATGGGGATACCCTTTCAAAAGATAACTTGGAATACCTTTACATAGAAGAAGGGTTCATATCAGTCCTGACTGCCTGATGGATCCATCAAAAGAGCTGACTGTGATTGATCAATTGGGATCTCTGGGTTGATTGTCCGCAGTTCTACTGCCCTGAAGGATCACTCTTTAAAAGCTTCACTTTTAAGGAATCGCCTAGATATGATACCCCAAGGAGGTCCCTTCCACAGCTCCTCTTTGGTTCCTTTATAGAATCCAACTGGAGTTTTGTTGTCCTTCTCATCCGAAAATATTGTAACACCCGATCGGGGGCGAGGGTATCGAAATGGGAAACAATAACAAGAAGCAAACAGCAATGCCAACACAATACAGTACAATGGGCACAACTGTTGCTGTTGCTCTTGTTCTGTTTTTGCTTTTGCTTTTGCCTTTGCCTCTGCTTGTGCTTTCTTCTCTCTTCTGGCTTCTGGTGGCCTGCTTTTGGCGTTGCGTTTGCTGGCACTGGCATTGCCAAGTAATGACAGGCGCTAGCTTGAAATGAAAGCGAAGCGCAGGACACCCGCAACCCGCAGTCCGCAGTCCACACTAAGAGCCCACAACCCACAACCCACAGCCCACACAGCCGCACTTACAGCAACAGCAAACAGAAAGAAGCGAAGAGAAGAGAACACAACGGAAGTCGCGTGGAAGTGACATTCGTCTTCAGACAAAAGCCCAAGAGCACAGGCGAGAGATGGCATAGGGATGGGGGTGGGGGAGCAGCCAGCAGGCGGCACTCGCCACGAAAACAAAGGGTCGCTGGGTGGGGGATAGCCCCCTCCATACAGGGTCACCATTTATCGAATCGAAGAAAAGCCGTCAAATTTATATAGCACAACCTTTGGGGTGGCCATCAAAATCATTTCATTTCATTTATACTCGTAGGTGTAGATATACTTTGCCCCCCCAACCACAAAAGTATACGAACCATTTCCGAATCAACCACAAAATGAAATATTATTGAACAGAACAGCCCTAATAATTGAGTGAATATATTCATATATCCATGTCTGATTGGGCAAGGACTTAATCAGATATTTTCAGAGCATCTTAAGGGTTCCTTAGTTTGTTTAAAGATCAAACTGTTACATAATCATAATAGATTAAAGATCAATCTGTTAGGTAATCATAGAAGATTCAAAAAGAAATAATGATTCACATTCTGTAGCCATTTTATATCTTGATAATCCAGATAAATTCAATTCAAATCGGGATTTCTTACGAAATGAGTTCATCCAAATGAGTCTTACTTTTGGTTTATGCCCAAAATCGAAGGCTTAATCGTACCTATAATGAATTATCCAATCGGATATTAGGGGGGTTCAGGAGAGGTTTGCTATAAAGAGTCTGAAGAGTCCTATCTCTGGGCTCCCATCACTCTGTCTCGTTGATTCCAGGACACCCAGTATTTATGTACACTACATACACACACACATAGACGTGTACATGTACATACATGCATACCTATGTATGTGTATTGATATGCTGCGCTTTGTGGCCGTTGATGTTGATATGCTCGACGTGACTTATATTATACATATCTCTCTATATGTATGTACATATTTTGTGCTACTATGTAACCACATCCACATCCACGCAGATGTGAGTGGCAGGGCGATGGAGAGGGGAGAGAGGAACAAGCTACATGTGTAAGAGTGTGTGTGGGAGAGCGAGAGTGGCATACAATTACGCCTTGTTTGTCTTGTGCTCGCCATGCCTTGTTCTTGTCTGTTCCCGTTCCCATTCCTGTTCTGTTCTGTTCCTTGTCTGCTCTGCTCCTCTCCACTCCTCTCCTTTCTCCTCTCCTCTCTCCGCTCTATGCTTTTTATGTTCTCTCGTGGTTGGCTCCTATTATTGTTATTGCTGCGATGCCAAATTCTTTGGAATACTTTCGTCGTACTGCTTATTATTTTGCAAATACTTGAGGCCCCGAAAATATTCCTGAGACCAGCGAACAGCGAACAACAATTGCCAACTACAAGCGTGTTGGGTAATTCTTTCATTCTCCAGTTTACATTTATTTGCTGCAATTCCATTGTGTTTGTGCACACAATGGGGTTGGGTCGGGCAGGGCCACCCTGGTGTGCGGCTTATTTTTCCGAGTTGACGAGTGACAAGTGCAGGACCTCCACCTACAGCAGGAGAGCGAGAAAGAGAGACAGACAGAGACAGAGCTTAGAGCAACAAGTGTGCGAATAGCACAGATAAGTAATGCCACAGGTCTATGGTGTTATTCGGGGTCATTGGTTTTCCAGGCATTTCCAGGAATGTTTTAATGCTTAAATAAGATAACATAGGGTTTTGCCTAAGATAATTGATAGGATTAAAGACGTATCTAGTACTGATTAGCTTTAAGTGAATATGGAAATCGGATCTACCCACTTTCGATTGAAAGCGGATGGCAGAGGGCAAGTGGAAGGAGGCTGAAGCTGAGGAAGCTTTGTCCTGTGACCGAAAGACAAAGAAGGGAGCAAATAAATTACAATTACTTCGTAGACCATTTGCCAGGATTACGTGTACGTAGAACTTTTTTGCTGCCCACTGCCCAAGGTCCTGCCATTCGATTCGTTCGCTCTGCAAATTGCTTTGCCTAATTTGGTCTTTTTTGCTCATGGCCTTCTGGAATTCGTATGCAAAGAGCGCATAAATTTAATCAGTTAGTAGGACGCTTTTTTTCGGCCTGCCCTCTGGTGGGCGTAGCCCTGCCGTGTAGGTGTGGCCAAGCCTCTGCGTGTTGGCCAAGACAGAGAACAGACAGGGAAATGGACATGGGCTCGGGCCGGACCGGACACGGACAGAGGATAGTGGCATCTATGCCGGGTTCAGAGGTGGCATGTTCTCCACATGCCAGCCGCCAGACTGGCGGACAGGCGGACGGGGGGGCGGAACGATAGGTTGGATAAGGATGAGGATGGAGCAGGCTTGTAACCAACTTGCTTTTGCTTTTGGTATTCTCTCTCGCTCTCTCTCTCTCTTGCTGGGCATCATCCATTGATTTTCGAGAGACTTTTTTGTCTAGGCTTCTCCTTTGGGCTCCCTTCATTGGGTTTGATTTTGTTTCGTTGCCATTTCCTGTATGTGCTAAACCAATAAAGCAACTTTTGACATGTCTGCCAGTTGGCTGTTTGAATTGCCTCCTAATTGTACCACTCAGTATGTGTGTGTGTGTGTGTGTGGGCGTCTCTGCCTCTCCTTTCTGCCTCTTGGAGCTGCGAGAAGACTCACCAGTGGATAACCAAGTGCGGAATTGTCGTGCGAATTGAAGACCAATCGCCTGAAGGTCTCACTCAGTCCCCGACAAATCAATCAATCAATCAATTAGCCAGGGCATCTAGTCGTATCTGTGCATCAATCAAGCGCTGGCACTCCCATCCCATAAAGATCAATTTTCATATGACTTGCACGCTGACTTTCCTTCAATTAAATATTTCCAGTTTTTTCTGCTTTTCTGCGCTCAACCTTTAAGTCGCTGGGGCAGGGGATGGGCTGCCAGCTGGGCTAATTATTATGGGTTCTTCCTCCTCCTTGCAGCATCCCCCGCCAGCCAGCCAGCCAGCCAGCCAGCCAGCAAGCAGAGCGCGCGCATCATCATCAATCACGGCGTGTCCCTGGCATCGTTCGGCAAATTTGACAGCGATTGCGACATTTACAACTGTTCCCTCCAGTTCTGCTTGGCTCTGCTCTCGACTCTTAGGCTCTTTCAGGCTCTCCAGGCTCTCAGGTTGGCTTAAAGTGTCCGTCAGCGGAGGAGAGCACGATGAAGTGGCTTCAGCGGCTAATCTCCGTAAGCAGCCGCAAGACGATTTCAAGGATAATGATGATGATGCTGAACTACTTTAAACATGTGCGAGCATTCAGGTGATGAGAACACACAAAGTAAAATACTCCAAGTGGTCGTTCATCTCGATTTAAATTCATTTAAACTCCATTCTCCAACGGGCTCTTAGTGGATTGCAGTGGTCCACAATGAGAGCACTTTTCGTGTGCCAATTTCAGAGGCCACTGCTGCCCACCCCCTTTGCTGCCCCTGTGCTGCAAGCCATAAAGAAATAAAATGTACAAAAAAAAAACACCACATTGCTCATCCGTCTATGGACCTTGTTTTGGGACCAGATTGTTGCGGCCAACACGCGCTCGGTGCATGACATCCCCTGGATGGATGTCCAGCAGCAGCAGCAGTGCACGGCAGCTGGCCACGCTTGACCCCTTTTCAATGGCCAAGAGTGCTTCAATGGCGGTAGAGAGAGAGAGAGAGACAGGCGATGCACTCCTTTAAATGCAAAAACGTTTTCAATAGAGGTCCGCTGGATGAGGGCTCCAAACCCCACCGAGATTAGATGTGAGGCCTTGATTGAAATGGGAACGAAAGTTGTCTGCCGGCCAGTGAATGGCCAGGGCTTTTTGTGAATATTAAATGAATGTAATTATTCAAACAACCGCAACTCAATAATAGCCATTAAATGGCTGATTGGTCAGCCAGATCGACCCGACCCCAAGTGACCCCTGTTCACTTGCAGGTCGGCGGGTTTAGCAACCGTTCACGTGCATTAAGTGCGGAAAGCCGCAATTAAGTAGTAATTATGATTTAAAGTCCTCAAAGGGTCCTCGAAGCCACTGAGCGGCCCTCTGCTCTGGGCCTCGATGAAGCCTCAATGCTTCAACAGTTTCAATTGTCGTTCTGCTGGCGTTGTGCATTATTTAGTTTCAATTATTTAATTAAATAATTAAATGCACTTAAAGTGCAATTAAATTTAATGGCTATTAAAAATGTAGAAGCCGCCCACAGCCAGAGGCATAAACACGCACCGCAACGCACCGCAACGCACCGCACTGGACAGGAATTTAAAGCGCATGACAGACCCAGCCCGAATAAGTATGCTACATATATTTTTGGCTTAGAAGGATTTACGACTCCTGTAGAAGCAAAACCGCATCCCCTTGCTGCTGCCACTGCTCCTGCTGCTTCTTTTGCTAATTGAGAAAGCTGCCTGGCATTTTGGTCAATAATTTAAAATTAACACTTGCCACACGGACACACACACACACCCAGACACACACAGTCACACATACCATCCATTATGGCCTGCCCCTTGTGCCTTTTCAGGACTATTTTTGTGTTCGGGTGCGGGCATCGCTTCCTTTTCAGGTGTTCTGCTCGGATGACTGTGTGTGTGTGTGTTTGTGTGTTTTTCCACCACATACAACACCACAGGTGAAACACATTTGTATATGGCATACTGAAAATCAATAGACTAAGCCATCCAACCACACAGAACCCACCCCCCCCCCCAGCCAAGGGGAGGAAACCCAGTCCACCCAGTCCACCCAGTCCACCCAGTCCGAGGCCCAGCCAAACCCTTCTCTGGCCTGGCTCTTGTTCTCTATTAATAGATCGCCCTGATGTGGAATGCTCTGGCCAGCTTTTTGTGTCAAAATGTATGTCCTTTCGCTGAAAGCCCCAAACCCACGCTCCACGCCGCTCATCCCCTCATCCGCTCCCCCAGGAAGTCGCTACCTCAAAATGGAGCATAATTAAAGCGGCTTATGCATTTAATTGGTGATGGACATTGAGGGGGGGAAGGGGCCAGCAAAATATTTGCAATATAAGTGTACTTTTGGTGGGTGGTTTCTGGGGATGGGGGGTGGGATTGATTGATTTACCCCAGCAGTCTCCACTGTGCTGCCTGGCTGGCTGGCTGGCTGATTGATGAATTGCCCAAATGCATTATCGAAACATTCTCGAGTGGGAATGCATCATCATTGGGTTGCATGCAACTGCTCGATCTCTCTCTCTCTCTCTCTTTCTGTCTGGTTGTGGTTGCCAAATATTACGTGTAGCAATTTTTGACGCTACTATTCTCAACTCAATTAAAATTGTATGGACCCCACGCAACCACCCGGCAGGATAGCTACAATTTCAATAGAGTGATGTGTGCTGTGCTTCCAGTTTTCCATTAACAATTCCCCCGGGATGCAGGCACAAAAAAGGAATGTGTACACATTTCTTTTCAGTTTGCAAATGGCCGCAAATGTGCGCCTAAAAATGCCAGAAAAAAACCAGCAAGAGCAGAACAAAAGGAACAGGATATTCGAATTCAATTGGGTCTGTAATTAATGACTTTAGTTTACGTATCCTTTGTTTAATATCACACACAAATTAAGTCCCAACAAAAAAACAAATTAAAGCTGGGTGCTGGCTGTTGGGTGCTGGGTGCTGAGTCCTGGGTGTTGGGTCCTGCTCCTGCCATACAAATTACCCATTTTGATGAGGCAAATGATGGGCATTTTTTGAGTTTGCTGCTGAATGTCGCTCCGGCAGAAAGCACTCAGCCAGTCCTCAAATGTTCTGAAAATCAAAATAAATATGCGTCGAGTGTGGCAACACCACCACGTACGTATGTGTATGTGTGCGTGTGGGGTATAACAGAAACAGAAATGGCCAAAACTGGTGCCTGGCCGGGCATATAAATGGCTTCATTTTGACGAACTGCCAGACCATTTGCATGCGTGTCTAACTGCGTACAAATTTTTGCGGATTGCTGTTACTCCCTCTGCCCCTGCCCCTGCCCCATGCTCTCTCTCCCTCTTGCAGAGGGCAAACAAAAATGCTCTTTGTTTGTCTGTCTGAGTGTGTGCTGAGCCCCACCAAACCCACTTCGTCGGCTTGGAATTATTCACAGGATAATCCAATCACATTTAATGCAAGTTGGCAGTGCTTAAAAAAGGGGCAGACCAAGAATCAAGACCCAGAAAACTATATCATTTCCAGAGCTGAAGGCCCATAACTGAAGGATATTCCAAGGGCTTTCATATAGAAGGAAACTAGCACCAACCCCAAGCTCACTTGCACTCGCTTCGCTTCTTTCCTGTAACTAGAAATTCGAACCAATAATGATACATATATGTTCTGTATGCCTAGTCTTAAGTGGTCTTTAGGTCTTCTTCAAAGCATCCTTTGGCTGTCCTTTTCTTGTGTGTCTTTCAGCTGCCATCCAGTCATTCTTCCATGCATTTCCCTGGCCAACTAGTCGGCATTTCCATTTAAAGTTTTGATAATATTGTCAGCTGAAAGGCGAACCATTTCCCACTTATCCACCACTTTGATTGATTTCAAAATCAATTTTGTAATCTTTATACAACCCCCCGCCCGCTCCCGCGCCCCTTGGCAACTTATTTCCGTTTTCGACTCGCACTTTCCTCCTGCCTGCCACCGACGACTCCTACTCCGGCCCGACTCCGGCCCGACCCCGGGAAATTCGGGCGTGTCGCTGTCGTAAAGTTCTTGGAGCTGCTGTCCAAGGACGCCCGCTTGGCTTCATAAAAATAGTTGTAAATTTCCGAGCAGTCTGCATAAATTGCCGGGAACGACAGGGTTCCCGAGTGCTCCCCCATTTCCCATTTGCCCTCCCGCAACCCCCATACAAGTCCCTGGCAGGGTTCGCCTTCTGGTGGTGCTGCCACGTCAGGAAGTTTCACACGTCGTTTCAGTCCTGGAAGGCAGTAAAAAGTGACGCAACTTTTGTAAACATTGTCAACAGTCGTAAATTTTCCATGCTCTTGGCCAAACCTGATTATCCCAGTAGTTGCTCAAGCAGTGGAAGATGAAGACCTCCTAGATGCCACCATGTTGTATGCAACATACATACGTCCCTCCCCTTCTGTGTATCTGTATCTGTGGATTGTATCCGTAGTCGTATATCCATTTTGTATACTTTTCTCCGTCATTCATCCCTGGCAACCTAATTATAAGTTACTTTCCTTGCCGTTTCGTTCCGTTTTGGGGAGGATTTGCATTAGAAAAGTGCCACACAATGGACACGAGCACCCTCCCTGCCCCCCACTAGGGAGTGTGCAACAGTTTGGCATCTCTATCCAGCCGCTAACGGTGTGTGTAAGGACATTTATGATTTGTGGTCTTTTCCCTGTTTCCTGGAGTGTCTTCGGTGGCGGCATGGACCTGACGCCTGATGCCTGACAGCTGCCACAGCGTCCAAGTACGAGTAGGAGAGTAGGTCCTGCATAGAATAGATACTCGGTAAGGGAGTGTGTGTGTGTGTGTGTGTGTGTGTGGATGTATCTGGCATCTGTAGATATAGCCATTTGACTGGCTGGCTGGCAATTCCATTTTCACATCTCTGCAGAAACAAATTCAATTACAAGCCAAGCAAAATGTGCGTTAAAATCCAAGGCAAGATGCGGTCCTTGCGTCTGAGAGGAGGTCTGAGAGGATGCGAGGATGTCCCTACCCACACACACACTCGTGCATATCGCACATATCGTACATATGTTTAGCTAAAATTAAAATCATATGCATGAAATGAGCGCGAAATTGAAATGGAATGAAATAAATACAGGCTCCAGGCCACAGGCGAGACGGGTGGGGCGAGGGGGCGAGGGAAAGGACAACTGCTGGCGGAAGAAGATGGCGACGAAAGTTTCCCTTCAGCCGCATTCTCTTCTAGGGTCTCTCGGTTTCAGCTTTCATTCTTTAATCTGAATCTTACACCCAGCTTCTGTTTTCTTTGCCTTCCCCACCTTCGCCTTCGCCTGCTCCTGCCCCTCCTGCTCCTCCTCCTGCAACGCTCTCGAGACATTGACACAAATCCAAAGAAAGAGAAGCAGCACAAGGAAACTCTTGCCAGCGAGAAGTTAATCGAACTTGAAATGCTCTAAAGCCAAGGAGAAAACTTTGCAAGGACTAGAAAACTCGTTGGTTGTGTCGCTAAGGCTCGAAGGTCTCCAAGAACAGAAATATGCTAGATTTTCCCTGATAAAATCTCCATCGAATCGTTGCAAATATTACTTAGCAAATTCTAGCCAACATCTTACACCACACATTGAGTAAACCCCTAGTTGAAAGTACAGTATTTGATGACACTTTTCCCATCCATCCACTGCGTGGAAGTCTCCGGCGAAGCCTCAGAGCATCAGAGCAACAGCCACACGATGCAGAGCAGATTTTAGCCCGGGTGAGTGTTGCTGTCGTGACTGTGGCTTCAGTAACTTCTGCCACGAGCCCCCATGGCATCGGCACTGCGGTCTCCTCCCCGTCAGGCATCGCTTCCGTTAAAGCTTTAAGTCGCCCCACGCCTCATGCCCCATGCCCCACGTTCCACGTTCCAGCATGTGACGGAAGTCGGAGTGTGCTTCCGCCTCCAGCTGATGGCCATTGTCATTTCCCCCCCTGGCCACCGCCTGGCGGGTCTCCTCCTAAAACTAATTTATTTACCTAGAAGCCAACTGCTGACGCCTATTTGTATGCAATTAATTTTGTTTCTCTCCCTACAAAAAATTAAAAAAAAACACCCACACAGAGACCTCAAGTCAGGGGCGTCGTCCTACAAAGTGGAAAAGGAGACGGAGATCACTTCTCATTTGGTTGTTTGCCAGATCTCGGATCTCCCCATGGGCCACGCTTCTGATTGCCAGAAAAGACACACCCCCACCACCCACTTTCCATGCCGAAATGGCCAGCCGCCTGTCTGTCAGCAGTCTAATGAAAATTGATGCTATATGATTTACACTTTTCCGTTGCCAAATTCATTGTTTTCCCCGGCCCAAAAGAACAAAAAACATACAAAAAAGAGACTGGGGAGGAGGAAATTAATGAATTTCGCACAGGCTAGAAGGATCTGCTTTAGGCGATGGGCAGGGCAAAGTCTGAAGAACACCCCAAATACACTGAAAGATATATCTTATACTATATAATATCATACATCATTTGAGACCACAAATTCGTTGTTTTTCAAACCTTTTTTCAGTCGGTTGATGCGCACAATTAACAGCTCAGACTCACCTGAAAATGATAAGAAAAGACAACAACAACAATGAGTGACAGCGGCAGAGACAGACAGAGAGAGAGAGAGAGAGAGAATGGAAAGGTATATGCGTATAATATATAATTCATCTGTTGATGATGGCCACTTAAATAATTTGTAATGTCAATTTTTAATGCGGCTAATTGCTGCAGATATCGTTGGGGTTTTTTTTCTAAAGTTTTTCCCCCTCGTTGGTTGGGGGGTTGGTGGTTGGGTTTAAGGGCTGCGGCTGTGGTTGGCTGGCTGTTGACTGTCACTGGCATGCATTGACCAGCAGTTGAAACGAAGGCTGCGGTCAAACTAAGTCCCAAACAGACTCTCCATCTCTCAGCATATGTATATGTATTGTTGTGGCGTCTTTGGCTTTGGAGATGGAGATGGGACTGGGACTGGGGCTGAGGCTGGGACTCGGACTGGGACTGGGGGGCTGGGAGGCTGTGGCTGGGGTTGTCATGAAGAAAAGCCGGGCTGGTTGACAGCGGCATTAACCTGCGGTTTGGCCTCCAGCTTCGGCCTTCGGTGGCCAGTTGTTATTGGTCTGTTACTTTTTGTTTGTATTAATTATTTAGTGAAACGTAAAGTATACGTCAGATTGTTATATAAGCCAGGAGCCAGGAGCAGGACAGGACCGCTATCTCACTTGACCAGCCTCAAGGCAAGTGTCAAAAAAGATGCCCGACAGTTGCCTTCAGGTATTTCCATTTTCCATTTACCTTTTACCTTGGATTATAATTCAGTTTCACTTTACGTTTTTCTCTCGAAGAGTGCAGTCGGGAGAAAGTGCACAAAAATGGCGAGTGAGAGAGAGAGAGAGAGAGAGAGAGCGGCGAAAGCAGGAGATCAACAATTCAGTGGGAATTACATTGCACATGGCACATGGCAGAGGAATTTACGGCAATGAGGGGGAATCAGCCAATGAAGGAACAACTTAAGGCCTGTTTCAGAAGGTATTACCAGTGGCAGAACCCTACAGTAGAGTCTGCCACGAGGCTGTGGGTGGGGCAGCCTGCCTCCTGCCAGTTGTGTGTTCAGTTTACTGGCCAATATGCTGGCAATATGCTGGCAGACGGCGGCGAGAGTTCGCCCCTAAAGCCAACCCATTCCTACCTTTGTATTCCCCAATCCCAGTCACGTTTTGCTGCTCGTGTTCTATATTTTTTCCTTCTCCCTTCGCCCCTTTTTTTGCATCTTCATTTGCGTCACGTCTTATAGACGTTGGCTGGAGCAGCAGCCGCAGCCAGTGCTAAAAAGTGGCCAGGACCATCATCATCATCAGTCGTCCTGCCGCACAAGTACACACAACACAAACCACAGGCACTACCCCTGCCCACTAGCGTTTTGCTTAAATAAATGAAATTTGAACGTGTTCAACGCAAAGACTGGGGGCTGGTCTGATTAACCTGCCCCCAACCCCGCCCCCCCTTAGAAGCAGCAGCGCATAACAAGTCGAAATTGAAAATTAATGACAGTTTGTTTGACCGCAGAATTGACATTCGATGCGCGGGAAAGGCTTATTCCGCTCGCATGAAAGTTAATTAAAATTATGCAAAAAACAAAAACACAGGAATAAAATTAATAATCGAATGGAATTTCAATTGCTAATGGCGGGTCGATACTTTTCAGTCAATGCTTTCAGTTTATAATTCGCTTTCAAGCCAATTGGTCAAGGTCAAACGAATCAAATTACCAACAAACATATGAACACACAAACATATATCTTTATATATGAGAAACCAAAAACTGTTTACAAAACAAGCAAAGAAAACTTTCGTTTTCATTTTCATTTCCATTTATTACGTTATTATTATATCCCCCCACCCTCTTGCACACCCCCCACATTTATTTGGATTATTACACTATTTTCTTTGTTGTTGGAGCTTCGAAGGCGTTGAAATCATATTGTGACGTCATTGTTTAGCCCTAAACAGAAACAGAAAGCCAGAACCAGCCATAACCGAAGGCACGTCCAAGTATGACGGACCCCCAGCCCACTAGCCAGCCGAAAGTAAATGAAAAGTTTTCTGTGTATATTAGGTTCGCCGCTTCCTGTAATAAAAACTGCGGCTTGTCATGCGATTTGGCTTCGCCTCTGGAACCAGAACGACGCGACATCGCGTCTGATAGACCCGACCTGGCAGCCCTTTTGTGGCAAGCCAACAACAAACCACCCCCCACCCCCAAGCCAATCCCATCCAGTCATCAACTGCTGCTGATTATCTTGGACCCAAATAGAAAGCAAAGGAAAGTATTAGCAGATTTCAAGTGCTTTCCCGAGAGAGATTCTCATTGGTTTGCAAATGTGGAAACTTTGAACAGCCGCAGCAGCGAATTTCAATGCGATTCAGGACCAAGGACCAAGCAAATCATATCATATAGGATATTTAGGCAAGTTCTTAGGCTTTTTTGGGCCCCTCTTGAAGCGAAATTGAAACGATTTCCTCTGAATTTGTCTGTAGCACAATTTGTGAATTGTGATTATATTTCTTTGTCCTTTGTCCTTTGTCTTTGTCTTCGTCTTTGACTTTGACTTTCGTTTTCCCTGCCGCTTTTCCGCGCTTAATTTTCAGCTGAACAAAATTATTCCTGGCATCGTTTTGTTATTGTTTGCTTTGTTTTTTTGTTGTTTTGTTAACTTTTTCATTTTACATTTTCCATTTCCCATTTTCATTTCATTTATTTCTGCCAGATTTTTCCATTTGCGTTACGGTTTCAGTTTCGCTTCTGGAGGGGATCCTTCGCTCCCTTCGCTCCCTTCGGTTTGGTTCGCTTTTCTTTGTATTTTATTTTCCACTGTCAGCGACACGAAAGGCAGGAGCCTCCCGCTCCTTTTGCTCCCGTCTTCTGCCGTTTTGTCTGTCTGTCGTCGACAGAAATCCTGCTACGCATATCCTTTTAATTGAAAACACACTGGCCCGCCCCGAGGCCCACAGCAGTCCACCACCCACCACCCACCCCACAGCTCCAGCCCACCGCCAGCCACGCCTGTTGCCAAGCGGAATATCCGCCAAACTGACTTTATATAGAAATAATAACAATAACGATTTAAATTAAGTGCAACGGCAAGCGGAAAGCAAATTTGCTGCTTTGCTCTGGCTGTGGCTCTGGCTGTTGCTGGTTGCTGCCTCCTCCTCTTGTACCCTCCTCCCTTCGAGTTTTTTGCTGGTGAGTAAGTAATCGTTTTTAATTTAACAAGTACGTGACAGTTGCCAAATTTTCCGCGGCTCCATTCAGCTGCCTCCTCTGCACCTGTGTGGCCCTTCAGCCAGCCAGCCAGCCAGTTGCTTGTGGGGGTGTACTACACCCCCATTAAGTGCCAAATTTGTTGAAAACCCAAAGCCAAACAGAGCTCCAGAACTCCAGAGCCGGTTCATTGGATACACTTTCCATTTCGGCAGCCATTTTCCCACAGAGGAATTGTATCCCCAGCCACAAAAAACAGAAACAGAAACTAAATGCCTGGCTTAAGCCTCGCTTTGGGCTGCCTATGGAACGCTGTGGCCATCAGACGAGTCCTGCCCGAGGGCAGGCGGTCCTTCAGCTCCTGGGACCACGAGCAAAACCGAGGCGGTATGCAGTAGGGCATTAACTTCTTTCAACACCTTTCTTAAAATGCATTTTTCTATCCAGCTGGACAGTCCGCTTGCCTGGCTGTCTGTCGATATGTCGGGTGTTTATAGTTTTGCCACAATCTGTTGAAAGTCGAAGACAGAAGGGAAGGCAGCACCAATCGCTGTCTTCTGCAGAATGTTTTTGCAGGTGATTGAATATGCCACATGTCACGTTGACACACACGTGCTGTTATGTGTGCAAAATGACGCGCTGAAAGTTGCACATTTCCATTCGAGGGAGAGACACGAAAACGTCAATCAAAAAAACGCAGCTGAAACGCGGCCGATGCCGAACCGCGAGGTTTCGTAACATAAGTCGGGATTTTGTGTTGTACTTTTAAAGACCTTTTCGTGTGGCAGAAAAACCAATGAGTGGCTGTGGCTGTGGCTGTGCCCCACCACACGGCAGAGAAGCAAAGAAGCGTAAGGCCATCGATAAGAAAGATGCTCAAAAAAGGGAAAGAGAGGCGGAGAGGCAGAGGCAGAGTGGCACAGGATTCGCCATCACTCTCTATCTGTTGGCTTTATGTATGTATGATGATTATGTTTATTCCTTCTCACTTAATTTATTGTAAAATGTTAAATTTCACGAAGCGGAAATGTTTATTAGAGCGGAAACTGTTATTTTTAGTGTGATGGATGGGCAGGTCTCTGAGAGCATGCTGTGGCCACGTTCTGTTGGCCAAGTTCTGGCTGTGGCTGTGGCTATGGCTATGAGTCCTTCTTCTGCTCTGCTTCTATTGGTCCACCAGCAGCAGCAGCAACAGGGCCAAAAGGATACTTATACCCTTTCATATGTGTGTGTGTGTGTGTGTGTGTGTGTTTGTGTGCGCTTTCCTTTTTCTCGCTCAGCTGCCAACAATTAATTTATTAATATTTCCCGTTTTCGGCTTTGGCTAAAGGCACACCACGTGGCGTATGCGCAACTTATTAAGTATACGAAACACAGTCCTGGCCCGTCCTGTCCCGTCCTGTCCCGTCCTGTCCTGTCCTGCCCTGTCGCCTCTCTCTGTCTTCTCTTTGCTCCTGAACATTATCCTGCCAACCTGTTAATTAGTCGCCGCCCTTCACTTCGCTTTTCCTTCGCTAATTAAAAAAACCAACAAAATGAAACAAAAACGCAATATTTTTTCTTCAAATATTTATTAAAAAGTTGTCTTAGCCACAGGCCGTGAGCTGTTGCCCCTTTCCCCTGGCTCTCCCTCCCTACCGTGCCAGTGATTAAATCAAATTTCGAGGTACTTCCTGGGATGAAAGAAACTTTGCAACGAAATAAATCAAGATTGAGGAAAGTTCAAAGGGAATAAAGTTTCGGCCACTGATGAAACTTCGCCTAAATGTGGCTGGAAAATTGCGGAAAATCTATACAAAATGACTGCTAAGGGTTGAGGTGTGCCCCACAAAATGCAATCTTGTATAGTGTCAGCGATTAGAATTGATTTAGAAACAAAATTGATGGAGGAAAACCATTTATGGTTCACCTTGTTTTTGGCCAATGAAAAATGATAGTTTTTGACACGGAAAACCCTTATCTAAAATCAAATCACATTCGATACAAGATATGTATGCGTTTCTGATAATCTCTGGAGACAGCTGAGAACCAAAGAGAGTGAAAGAGAGAGGGAGATGGGCCACAATTCCCTGGAAGGCATACATACATATTTTTCCCTCCGATTTTCACATTCATTTGGATTCCATTTTTGGCACTTGAATATTTATCGATGCTTAAGCTGCTTTGTGCATTTTATAGACTCTCCTTCTCTCGCACATAGCTCCTAGTCTCCCACTCTCCCAGTCTCCCTCTCTTCCTTTCCCAGTCTTCTATCCTTCAGACCCTCGCCTCGCCTTTGGGGCCCAGCTGGAAGCCCCAAACGTTCGGAATCTGCTTAGAAATTTTATTCTTAAATACTTAATGCAAAATACTCGCTTTCCACAAAAACAGACAGCCATCCAGCCAGCCAGCCAGCGGGCAGCCCCGCATTCGGGCAGAGTTCTTCAGTTGTCCGCAACATTTCAAATTAATTTTACAGCTGCCAGTTAAGAGTGCCCCCAGAGCAACCCGCACCCCTAATCTACCCCTAGCCTAGCCCTACGCGGGCTGTCCGTCCTTGGGCCACCCACCTTGTGCTGTAATGAAGTAGCAAATAAATAGCACTTTGCCCCTCCCTTAACTCCCTCAGAACTGTCGGCAGCATAGCCAAGAAGCAACCAAGAAGTCCAAGAAGCACCAGAACAGGAAGCCAAACTCCCGGGTAAGAAAGCAACAGACACAGAGGCAGAGGCAGAGACCAAGACCAAGTCCAAGACTGTCTTGAAGAATTTCCTAATAAAGGCGACTGGTTAGTTTGTCATTTACAATGGCTACTGTACAGTGGTACACTGTGTTCGCTGGGGATATAAGTTGGCTGACCGATGGACAAATACTGCCCCAGAAACTATGCCAGAAGCCCCTTTCGATCACAGGGTATTCCCGCCTTCGTTCAGGCCCAGAGCTAGCGTATTTGTTCTTTTTTACAAGCGGGGGGTGGGGGTTGGAAACTCGGACAAAGAAAAATACATACCGCGGCCGCAAACTTATCTCGGGCCCTGCTCAATGGTGGCAAAAGCGCAGTTGCCTGCGCACAAATTTGCATGCAAATGAAACGCGATAAATTCTGTCGTCATTGTTTGGAAGGGCTCTCATCTCTGCCTGACGTCATTCAAGGAACCAACGGGAGACCAGGCCACCCCCCCCACCACCCAATTACCCAGCCCAAATTGCATAAATCAGGGGAGCGACCCAAACGAAAAAAAGTGCATTCCATGGCCTCAAACTCGCATGCAGCACCTTAGACTGCACCTTAGACTTCACCTTAGACTTTACTTTAGACGGCACTTAATGTGTGCTAATTCCCAGCTTTGTTACACTCCTTGCCACCCCTCAAACCCCCCAGAGTATCCACAGGGGATGCAATTAATGACAAGCTCATCGTTTATTCATCAATTGCAATTTGCCCGCGGAAGGAAGGCGGCAGCTGCTGCGGGGCAAAAGCCAAAGGCCAACACTGGAAGCCACGTGGCTCGTCCGTGGCATGCAAATACAGTTAACAACAACAAAATGGCCACAAAGAAGCGCAGGGCAAGAGCAACAACTCTCCCACTCGCAGGACAACTCTCAGGACAAAACAAACCAAACAGACAGTGGGCCGAGAGCGTCAATAAACGCTTACAGATAAGTGCCCAAGATGCCAAAATGTTTATCAAATTCGAGAAAGTGAAATGATTTATTCCATTCTTTGGTCCAGAACAAAGAGGAGACTTTCTTCCCAGGACCAGGACCAGGCCCAGTCGTTAGTTTAAGGAATTCCTAGCTGGTGGAACATTGTGTATTGTCCCTTTGTCCCCGACATCAATCGCTCCCCCGTCTGAGCATTGTACTCGTAAATGGCTCCCGTCCGTGTGATTGCTGACAGAGGGTTGGTGGGCGGCTTGGGGGAGATGCTTTTGTTTCGCCCGCTGGGATACTGCCCCGAAACGACAATTATTATATAATTTTTGCATCATTTGCAGTGAATGGAAATCAACTTCCATCGTATTGGCCCCAGTGTGTCAGTGTGTTAGCTCCAGACGAAGGTCTCCCACTGTGCCCCACTGAATGACAACAAAATAAATGAAATTGACCGTTGGGTTGGCTTATTCAAAAGCATGTCCTCCCCCCACCGCCATCTCCGCCATCTCTGCCATCCGTTCTACCACGGAAATGTTCCTTGGGCAAGAGGTTTGGTCAATACGGTGACAGAGACTACAGAAAAAAGTATGCGTTGCGGTGGGGTGGGGTGGGGTGGGGTGGAAAATCGGTAAATAAACAACCAAGCAAGAGCCTGGCAAAAAGTTATAGGAAAATATTTACAAATGAATTAACGTAATGAAAATAAACTAGCACGGATATAGCCCATCCGATCATGATGACGCCATGCCTGGCGGTGGCCCCCCGCCTCCAGATTATCGCAACAGATCCACACAAATCTAAGGGTAATACACCCACAAAAGGTGGCATGTACTACTCGAACATACAGACATACATACAAATGTGTGTGTGTGGGTAATAGAGTCCTGCAGGAATGCACAGTATTTAGTTATACTGGAAGCCGCTTTAATTCCTTCGATCAATACGAATCCCATCTACAGTTTGCTTCGAATCATTCCGAATCACAGCAAATAAGACTGTGTGTTGCTCTCTCGTTCTCTGCTTTCTCGTTCCCCAAACTTCTTGTTCTCCAATCTTCTCGTTCCCCAAACTTCTCGTTCTCCAATCTTCTCGTTCCCCAAACTTCTCGTTCTCCAAACTTCTCGTTCCCCAAACTTCTCGTTCCCCAAATTTCTCGTTCCCCAAACTTCACGTTCTCCAAACTTCTCGTTCCCCAAACTTCTCGTTCTCTGCTCTCTCTTTCCGAAACTTTTCGTCCGTTTTGGGCGAGCGCTTCAAAGTTATGAGACAACGGAATCGCTGATTCAAACTGAACAAAGCGAATCCCAACGAATCATCCCCGAATCCCAACGAATCAATTCGGTAGCCCGTTCATGCAAGGCTTCAGCAAGTAGGCATCTGCACCGTCATAAGCCCCATTAGCATATTCAAGACAGTAAGTGAAATGTTTACCGCTTCTGAAATACCAATACACATGCACCATAAGCCTGCACACTTGCACCATATGGTGCACCATATCTACGCAACAAATGAAACCAGCAAAACATTCAACCAGCCTCTGGTCTTTGGGCTCTGTGCTCTTAGCTCTGCATTTGATAATACCAAAAAGATGGAGCATTTGATTTCATTTAGATGAGCAATGGTTTTCTCCCGTCTAAAAGTGTCATACATATATTTCGGAGCCACGTGCCCCTTCGGTAACCATCTGGCAGCACCTTCAATGTGCCAGAACATATTTGTATGCTTATTAAATTGACATTTCATGAATAAGTTTGCAGTACAATCCCCTGGAAGTATTCGGTTTTCAAGTTCAACTCTCAACTATTTGTGCTTGTGCTTTGTGTTATGTTTTTTGCTGTTTTTTATGAAACGTGTTTGTCCACAAAGGACATGCAAGCGCGGCTCTCGGATGCCTTCTTCAATGGAATTCCTCTGCGCTCGCGTTGGCATTTGCTTTGGCTCTGGCTCTGGCTTTGGCTCTATTTATCGCCAAGTTCTGTTTGCTCTTTGCCACATTTACGAGGCACATGGTGGACTCCCAGCTCTCCTTCCGCTCTTTTTACGCCTGTTATTGTATTTTTTAATGCCCTACACATATGTATGTACATACATATGTATATAGAAGGACATATCGATTGTAGGACTCGCCTCGGTGAATGGCTAGAGCACAGCGCAGAGCCCCTCCCAACTGATGGAAAATTCCCTTTGAGCCCACTCCTACGCACACAAAATCCTCCAGTCCGTCCCAAAACAAATAATCTTCTGCCTGCTCTGTTGCTTGGCTGCTTCCTGCCTCGAAAGGCTTATCATATTGTATCTGAAAGTCTAATTTCGAACTGTAACTGCGCCTCGGCGACGGCCACTTTTGGGCTACTTTCGGGCTACTTTTCCAGCATTAAAATTTCGTTTATTGCCAACCGGGGAGCTGTTAAGTCGTCAAACGCAAAGCCCCCCACCGAACCACCCTCCCCGCCTGCCGCCTCTTCTCAATACGAAGCCAATAATACTCTCTGCCGGAGGGAGGGAGGGGGCGGTGCGGGGGCTACGTGAGACAATTTCCATGTGGGGGAGACAATGTCTCAGTATCTGTCTCTTCTTCTGGAGATTACATGAATATGAATAGAGTTTTTCATGGGTACATTTGTTTTTTTTGGTAATATTTCTGTTTGTAAGACTTAAGAGTGAAAGTAAATTCCATTGTTTATGCCCTAAACACACACATGTGGCCATAAAGAAAGTTCAAACTCATGAAAGGGCAAGGCGTTATTGGATGATTGGATGATTGGATGCTTGCGTTGATTAAAGGGTTGCAGTTTGTCAGTCAATTGATTGAACGATTGAAAGTACACACCCACAATCTGCCACATTGTTAGATATCTGTATGTGCTGTATGTGCGTGTGTGTGTGTGTGCTGCCATTGATTAAATTGAGATTAGAACACATCTGTGGCGAGAGTAAACTATATGGTTAGCCCCCCCCTCCCCCCTGGCAACAGTCTGCCCGCACTTGGGCTCTGCCATTGGCTCGTCTCCTATTGATACAATGCAGCAGTGCAGCATGCAGCATGCAACATGCAAATTGAAGTGCACAGTCCACAGATGCCACGCCAGTCGAATGCCAATGAGAACTGAAGCGAGTAACGGCTCGATGGGGGGGGGGGGATGGGGGGGGGATGCTGGATGGATGGGATGACAGATTGATACGCAAATCGGATTTTAAAGAAGCTTTTAGTGTGTTTCGAAGATAACCAGGGATTATCTCTCGTTTGTCACTGATTGAAAATGATAATTTCCCAAAGTCTATGGCCTGGGGGGGGAGGTACATCTCTCGGGAGGCGGGGTCTTGCCATGAATCTTTAACGATTCACTGACACTGACATTTTCTATGCCAGGAAACTTTTTCCTTCCCTGTCACTGGCTCACTTTTTGGATGAAACTGTTGCACTCATATATACATATATATATGTATGTATGTATGTATGTATGTATATATATTCCATCCTTTACCTTTTGAGGCTGCCAACAAGTGTTTTCATTGCAATTAGCGGTGTTTCATGGTCTGCCTGCCACTGCCACTGTCGCCTGCCACTCGACTTCCATCTTCCATCTTTCGCTCTTCATTATGCACACAACTTGCTGTTTTGGCCCACTTTCCAGTTTCTTCAGGCCAACGACAGATACGACAAGCCCATGACATGGCCACGCCCACAATTCATGCTTGACATTCAACGCCTTCCTCAAGAGAATCAGAATGAGAACGAGGCACAGACACGGACACAGACACAGGCGCTCTGGATGGGATGGGATGGGATGCGATGCGATGGGATGGAAACTATGAAAGGAATGGGTTAAGGATGGTTAAGGCCCGACTGGGCCGGGCCGGGCCAGGCCAGGCGAAGCAGCGCAGCGCAGAGTCGGAAGCCGTCATCACTTTGTATGGAAAAGTTTTGCTGGCGTGTTTTTGAAATTTTTACCCGAGAACAGAGCAGAAAAGGGCGGAAATTGTCAGTGCACAATATCCGTTGATTTGTGCAGCATGAAAACGGTGAAAGGGTGGAGGGGGGAGATGGGGATGGGGAAATAAGGAAAATCCATTGACACGAAATGCAAGTCGCACAGTTACTCGCATATCCGTGAGGGTGCAGGGGGGACCAGGGGGAGCAGTGAAAACCCCAAAGGCATTTCAGCAAATTATGCATATTCTACGGAAATGGATGGGCAAAACTGATGGCCCCCAGTCCCAGGCCGAGTCTCAGACCCAGACCAAGTCCCATACCATACATTTACTCGTACACCTCTCTCCGTGCTGAGCCTGGACCGAGCCGGGTCGACTGCCACACGACCCCCCTGGGACATATCGCATGACCAATTAGCACTCTCCTCCGAAGAAGGAAAAGTATTTTCATAACCCGAAAAGTTGAGAGAGAGAGCGAAAACCCTTTTCCCGACATTCGTTATTTACTTTCAATTCCCCAAATAACAAAGCGGAATTCTCCTATTTTTCCACTGGCTGAGGACTGAGGACTGAGGACTGAGGGCAGAGGAACAGAGGAACAGAGGCGTACTCTCAGGTCTGAAAACCTTTTGCGGTTTTCTTTGCCATTAACATAAAACCCCACCAACCTCAACCCCAGTCACAGCCACAGATCCAACCCCCAACCCACAACCCACAACCCCCAACCCCTGTCGCAGTCCCAACCGAAACGAAGCAAAATGTAGAGAAAATGGTCTTGTATGTAATCGAAGGCAGGTCTGAAGGCTGAAATAAATAAATAAAAATAATAACAAACGAGCGAAGGAAAAATGCCCCAAAAAACCCGTAGAGGAAGAAAGCTACCCGTCCGTCTGTCTGTCTGTCCGTCTGTCCTTCTGCTTGTTGCTATTTTCTTGCCTCTATCTACGTCTTGGTGGTGTGCGGGGGGGAGCTTGTGGGCCAAAAAGTCTTAGAGCCCTCAGGTAAATGCAAAGAAAAGAAAAACGGAATAAGACCTTGGGATAATACAGAAGAGTGCGAGCGAGAGAGGGAGAGAGCGGTGGTGGGGGGGTGTAGGAACAGGGGGAAAGGTGGGTCACATCAATATGGACGCCTGTCAGTCAGGACACACAAAAAATGTCATTTTGTATGCCCTTTGCAGCGGCAGCAGCGGCAGCGTCTTATGGGACTGAAATCAAAGGACCTCCCCACGAGTACTTGGGGGAGAAAGCCGAGCGCCAAAGCCCATTAAAAAATGTTTTATATATGTACAAATACAGAAATATATACATACATAATAATATATAATGTATATCATATAAATCAATTCTGAAGAAATCAAAAATGCAAGTAAAATACGAAAAAGTCTCCAAAAAACTCCAAAAAATTATCTAAAAATCAACAAAAAAAATATATAAAAATTACTTGAAGATCCTTAAATATCCTTAAACTTATTGGGAAATATTCACGCATTGCTGGCTTTTTTTTTTTTGCTTTTTGGAAGGGCATCAAAAGTTTGCAAAGGGTAAAAATTCAAGGGGAATTGGGATTTCCTCATCCATTTTGGGTTCTTCTGATTCTTCTATTCAGTTATTCCATTACGCCACCATTCCATCTCTCTCTCTCTTCTCTCTTCTTTGTTTGCTTAGGGGTGTAGGCAGAGGCAGAGGCAGAGGCAGACAGCAACACGTCGTCGTCGTCGTCGTCGTCGTCAGGGCGAAAACTCATAAAGTATATTAACAAAATGTTCGATTGCACTTTACCTTTTAGCATTTTTGCCTTTGCTACTTTTGCCTCCCCACCATCCCCAGCCCCCAGCCCCCTGCCCCTTGCATGACTAACGGATGGCAATATCTTCCTCCCCTCCACTCCCCTCTGTCTCTGGCTTACTTTTGTGTCTCTGTTTGTCATTCATTCAGTCGGCCTGTCTGTCAGTCAGTCAGTCAGTCAGAAAAAAGGTTGCCCCACATTTTCTTTTTTCAATTTTTCGAAAAGTTTCCCCTGGAAATTTCTGACCTTTTTTTGGGGTAAATTTAAGACAAGAAAAGGATGAAGGATGCAGGACGGAGGATGAAACTTGATACAGTATTAATTATGTTAGGGCTTGGAATTTCGAGCTTTCCTTGGGGTTAAATTTGTTGAAAATTGAATCTCGAAGTTCGAATTTCAATTGGGGCAAAAATCGGTTGGAAATGCAATTCGATTCGTGATTATCTTTGCCTGCTGTTCGATGAACTCATCAATTCAATCATCGATTGATTGAGCCATAACATGTGTAACTTCGCAATTGATTCAATCAAAAGTAGAATTGATTGTAGATTGTGGCACATTTCCACTCAATCATGCAACTAGAGCAAGTTTCCCATTTCCCCATTTTCAAGGATTCATACATGAAATACTTGTACAAATATGTGTATGTACATATGTTTTGTATGTATTGGCGCATTCAATGGCATTCAACAAAAATGAATTGATTTAATTTGTGGCCAAAGTGTCGCCCATTAAACTTCGCTACTAACGAACAACCAACCACCCAGCCAGCCAACCAACCACCCACCCAACAGTCCCTGAATGCTACAGAATGTGTATGGTGTATCCATGAGAATGTATCTATCAGCTGTGTCTGTGTGTGTGTCTGTGTGTGATAAAATGCGAGTGTAGCAATCAAACTGTTGATTCCAGCCCAAGGGGCATGTTGCAAAGGCAAAAACAGCAACAAAAAATATAATAAAAATGGCATCCGTTTTCGCTGTTGCTGTCGCTGTCTTTGTGGCTCCACCCCACACACAGTTGACCAGCAATACCCACCCCCTAAGGGGTAGGGGGTGGGTGTCTATGCCCCAAGGAGACTCGTTGACAGCGCTGAGCTGGAGCCATAGAAATTTATGCCAAATTCCATTCCCTATGACGCCAGACATTCATTCACTTCGATGTGGCTCCAGTTCTGGCTCTGGCTTTCACCTCTCGCGATGGCCTCCACCCACACCACCACCACCCAAGGCTATGGGCTATGGGAATATTTTCTTGAGTTTATTTCGGATCAGATCCTGTACTCCCTCCCACCCCACCCCACCCCACCCTACCCCCATCCCCTACAAGCACTGAATGATGGCTGAATATTGCATCAGTTTTTCAGTGCAAGTTTCAAGTGGTTGTAAATATTTTCATGACATATGGCACATCGCCTGGCTCTTTATGGCTAGGTTTAACCGTCATGGGAAAACGGTTTTCTAATAGTTTCTATAGTAAATATGTATTACACACATACACATATGCATATGTGCATGTATATGTATCCATGATGGAGGCAAAATTGATTTCCATATGCAAATCCATTGAAAGTTTCAATTGGAAAATCCATTATGTATGTTTATATTTAAGTTTTTTTAATGGTTTGTTATTGGCCCATAGAGCCATCGAAGGACAAAGAATTTTAGGCATTTATTTCTGCCCTGACAAAGTCATTCGGCCAAAAGCTGTTGGCCATCATAGCACCTAACAAATCGCTGGCTAATTTCTCAAGTTTTGACCTGTTCTCTGGGCAGTGCTGTGGCTCCTGTTCCTTGCTGTTGCTCCTTCTGCTACTTCTGCTCCTTCTGCTGCTCCTTCTGCTGCTCCTTCTGCTGCTGCTGTTCTGGTGTCAGCAACTGAAAAGTTTCGCCTGTTCGACAAGGACAAGCGACAGTCAAAGTTCTGGGGCGGGCAGGCGTAGGGGTATGTATGTATCTTGTGGCTAAAACTGCTGGCCAAATATGTCCTTGCCTCCTCCTGGCTACACCACATACATACATACATATGTACATGTATGTACTTGTTTGTATGTCTGTATGTACATGCATGCAACAGCTGACGTTGGCTTTGAGTAATCTAATTAAAAGTTTGTTTCAACTTGTTTTTTAATGATGTCACGCCTGGCTACAAAATTTGGCGCCAAACCTGGGCCCCGCTTTCACAGAGAAAGCACAGCGTAACCTTTCTCCTTTCTCTTTTGTGTTGTGTGTTTTCAGTTTTCAGTTTTCGCTTACTGTTTGGCAGAGGATTGTATTTTGCCTTAATTACAATTTATGGATCCTTCAAGTGTTCAAGCCGGCAAAGAGGAGCAAAACAAAGCTTATAAAAAGGTAAGCGTCACGGCACCCCACCCAATGCCACCCCAAATGGGGTCAGAATCACATAAAGGCCACAAAAAAAAACACGAAAGAAATGAAATCATCGAAAGGCGATGCCAAAGATACCCTATGTACATATACATATGTACATATATGATATGATATATCCTCATTCGATTTGGTTCTGCTGGAATGGAATAGAATTCCTTTGAAGGTTGTTCCGCTGGAAGCCTTCGTGTGATCAATGGTAATAAATCTCTTGAAAATCATAAGACCCTCCAGCAGAAGGGTAAAGCAAAGTGCTGAGAGGGGGAGCGAGAGCGAGAGCAAAGCGATGTAATTACATAAAAGCTTAAGAAGGAGCAGCCCAGAGCCAGAGCAGAGCCAGAGCTACAGCTACAAGGGCAACGCACCATGCAAATAACAGTAAAAGAACAGGAACTAGCACGACAGCAGCAACAGCAACAACAGCAGCAACAACAGCAACCAGAACAAGAACGAACAGAGCAAATAGCTCGAAAGCGAGAGGGGGAGATAAAGAGCACGAGAGCGAGCGAGCGAGGGAGCAAGCGAGGGCGAGCGAGCGACAGAGAGTGATGCGTGTGCCATTTGGGCATACGTTGAGTGAGAGCTCATTTGAGCGGAACTCAGAATGAAAGAGAATCCGACGAGATGGACGCCGCCTGCGCAGTGGAGAGCCGGGTAGCCGGCGACCCCCCCTCCCCCTCCCACACCGACAAAAACAGCAGCATTACAGCAAGCCAACAGTGGGGCCAAAGTATAAGAAAACTGAAACTCAATAACATACTTTTTATACTCGAATAGAAACCAAATTAAATCTAAAATTTATTGAATGACAAAGATATATCTTTGGAAATCAAACCTTGACCTCTGTGAATACTTGCAAAGGCTACACTCAGAGAAAGTTCTAAGCTCTTGCACAGAGTCCACTCGAACCTCCGACCCACTGTGCCACGTAGCGTAGTTCCGCTCTTCGCAAGGCATTGACATTGGTCGACAATTGTGTCAATCCGCAGACCCATAACCCAAAACACCCACACACACCCACACACACACCAACACACACACATACCGCTGAAAATAGTCACATATGTATGTACGCTAGCCTGCTGGCTGTTTGGCTGCTTAGCTCCGGCTTCTGGCCAGCTTTTTATTTGCTTCTTTTTATTTATACTGGTGGGCGAGGGGGGGTCCTCCTGCTTTCGTTTTATATAAGCTCGATCTGACAACCCCAAATCAAAAAAGGGAGAAAGAAGCAAAATGTAAGCCACCCACCCATCCACCCGAATTTGGCTAAATTTGGAAACCCGAATTATATAAGGCCACGTTTCGGCGTGTCCTGTCCGCCGACCGCCCACTGACGTCACTCGAACCGCTTTAATTGCTGTTGTTAAACAAAACTAACCAAAAAGAGCTGAACAACAAAAAAAAGAAAGAGAGAGACAGCGAAAGAGAGAACGAACCGAAAAGAAATACATCAAAAATAAATCAAAAGCAAAGAACACTTTTTGGAAACACATGCAGACGGACGGAACAGACATGGCCATAATTTTAATTACCTAAACAAACTGAAAATTCCAGACCCGACGACGAGTTAGAAACTTGCTTGCAATTAATAAAGTTTCACTTTGCCTTTACCCCCCAACCCCGCCCCTGGGTGGCCCCTCGGTCCGCCTTTAGCAAACTTTCCTCTGTTTTTATTTTGTTGTTTGGGTAAACAACATTTGGAAACGTTCAGCCAGCAAGTGGGGGACCAAAGGCCTTTGATTTATTCCACATATACCTACACATACATACATATACAACACATACTCTTACTCTTACTCGTATGGGATATATCTTTTGACATGGAGATGGACTAACTCCTTGTACGTCCAGTACTCCAGCCCACAGCCGACAAATGGTGAGAGCCAAGTGTTAAATGTCTCTCGTTGGCAGCCAAGTTCTGCGTAGCCTCATTCAAGATCAGGTATATCTGATTAGCAGGTATCCCCAAGTCGAAGTAATCCATCCTTTCATCCATCGTAGTGCTGTGTTTGCCTTTTCGAAAAGTTTTTAGACATACGTCTGGTCTGGTCTGGTCTGGCCAGGTCTGGGCTGTTGCTCAATGGATGAGATACCAAAGACCTCAAGCCCTTAGCCCACTCCCTCTATTCATGGTCCCTAGGCTGGTGGGGGGGTGCGGCTAGGGAGGTCCTTTGTGGAAAAATGCAGGCACAAGCATTTTACCCTCAAGCAGTTAACAAGACCAACAAATTGAAAGGTTTTTGCCCCAGCTACTCGACTCGTAAGCTCACTGACTGCCCGGCTGACTGGCTGACCAAAAAGGACAAACTATTTGATGGCTTCAATGAAATGAAAGAAGGTGCCAGTGTCGGATGGCAGGGTAGAGGAGATTAGAGAAGAGCGAGAGAGAGAGAGAGCTAAAAGTCCTTCAAATCCTGTGTAAATATCAGTAAGTGGTTTGGTCCTTGCCACCAGACGAATGCAATCTCTTTAAATGTATACTTGGGTTTTTTTTTTGTTGTTCAACGAGACCACATTAAGGCATTAGACAGGCAGGCAATTGGCATTTGATCGCTTCAAATTGGTTCTATATTTTCATTTAAACAGTCGAAAGAATGTGGCCAACAAGATACCGAAGAGCCAGCCTCCCTACAGGACCATCGAGTAGCGAATTATTCCAGCGAGTTTCCAGCTCTATTTCTTTATTCGTTGAAAACGCAGTTCAATGACCCAAATACCAACCAAATTGCACTCCTGATAGTCATACAACATACATAGGTACATACATATATAATAATTGGTATATAATAGTATCTCTGTCTTTCTCTCACGCTCTGTCTTGTTATCAGTCGGGGGTAGGTATTCATGGTATTCATATCTTATCTTGCACATAAAATTGCCAACTTCAATTCGTTAAACGTTAAAATTGTTTGCCTATCATTAATGAATATGTACCATGAATTATCTACCCCCCCTCCCCTCCCCTCTCCACCCTCGTGGCGTCTCTGTTTCGGGTCTCTGGTTTTGTGTTCGAGCCAAAAATAATCCCATAAAAGATGCTGGCAAATAATAAAGAATGAATGAAAGCACATGAAAGAGGGTGGAGGGTGGAGGGGTGGAACACTTTTCCGCTGGCACCTGCATAAAGAGAACCGACCATAAAAGCCAACGAAAATAAATCAAACCCAAAGAAGACCAAGGAAAACAGCAGACCCCAAGAGTCGAGAGTCGATGCTGTTGATACCCTGGCAGCAGAATCGATCTATCGTAGTCTTGTGCGATATATAGGTAGAGTATAGAAAGTCATATACCCTCTCTGAAAGGGTACAAACGGTCCAAGCCAAATAATTCAAATTGAAAAGCATTAATTAAGCCATAACAATAAATAAATGCATGGCGACTGGGACTGCGACTGCGACTTCGATTTGTATTCAACGAAATTCGCCAAGCGAAACACACATTCGAAAATAGGCATTTCTGAATGAATATTTTCGAAATTTCTCAGGGAATTTTTCACCAATCAAATTTTGTTTTTGTTTACAGTGGGAGCCACACAGAAAAATGTTTATTAGTCACCGTGGAGCCGTCATCGTCGTCGTCGTCGTCGTCTGTTAATTAAATGCCAAGAAATGGCATTGAATGGAGAAAATGAAAAACATTACTTTCGGTGCCAGGGACATGGGAAAACAATTAAAAAACATTAGAGCACAACTCGATTTGTTCATTGCAAGGGGTTGGGGTTGGGGTTGGGGTTGGTGTGGGGGTGGGGGTTGGTGGGATGTCATGCTCCGTAATTGCTGGCAAGTGCGAGAAAAACAACAACAAATAAAACATAAATGATTGCTCTATAAATATTTTGGGCAGACGCTTTTGAGCAATAATTTTATATTCATCAAGAGTTTTATTTTATTTCAGCTGTGGGGGTGGGGGTGTGGGAGGGGCGGGAGGGGGATGGATCACTCTTGTGCGTGTGTTCTGCTTTCAATTGAAATATTTTCTTTGACGTTGTCACACACAGAAAAAACGAAAAACCATAATAATAATGGAATTTGAAATGAAAATGAAAATAGAAAGAAAGAAACCAAAAGAATTATAACGAACTCAATGGGAAAAATTGTTTTGCAGACCCACACACACACACACAATGGTGTTATTAAATTTGCGACTATGGCAACGGTTATTGCAATAAATAAAATTATATTTTTTGGTGGAAATTCTCTAAGCAAAAGCATAAGAAAAAGCAAAGACAGTGTGTCCCTGGCTTGCTTTGCGTGGCCGTAACTTTTCTCATCTAAATTTTTGCACGCAAAAAATTGATAAAACCAAAACAACAAAACATTAAATGCGATTTTAAGATTCTAAGAAACTAGAAATTAAATCCATTTCGAGCACGCACACATCACTCAACTCGCTACACACTCACGGAGATGAACCACAAAACCAAACAAAACCCATCTATTCCAAGTAAAAACCATACCTGAAGTATACAGAAATGATCTGTCAACTCATTAACACACACACACGACATCCCAAAAGTCAAGTGCAGTGAGCATTTGGGACCCTAATTGGCCACTCGCAGTACCGATGCACCCGTTCGGTGGGTCCAGCGATAAAAATATAATACAAAATTATCCACTTCCCTTTTCCGAAGGTAAGACTTGTGTCTAGTTAGTGTCCAGACTTTTCTTTTAAGGTCTAGACAGGATCTGCCTTACAGGCTTGTTCTCCTTGACCCATTGACCCCCAAAAGAGCCAAAAATATGGCACAAATAGCTTGAAGACTTTGAAAATGCTTATTCATTTTTCTGAAGTATATTTTTGAATGGCAACCATTTTTAATGTCATTTGGTTGTGCTTTAAATACAAATGGCCTCATTTTCACCCCCCCTCAAAAGTAGCCAACTGTTTGGAGGATTAGCCAACTCAGACCAGACCAAAACAGACCCACAGATTATGCATTTTAAATATTTAATATTTGATATTTGTTTTGTTTTTTTTTCCATTGCCATTGTTGTTGGTCCTTCCAGGAGCTGCGCTGCTGGTGCTGTGCATTTGACAGTTTAGCCCAAAAGGCAAACAGAAGCGTGGCTAAGGGGCGGGGTGGGTTGGGGGTGTGGGAGGGGAAATATGTTTTGCATTCTGCGCGAATTTCGCACGGACCATGGACCATGGTCCACATGCATTTGTAATTGCTTAATTTGTGGCTGTAATAACCTTTATTACGGTACAGTTTAACGCCAACAACTAGCGCCAACTAAAAACTAATAGCGATGTATGTAAACGATAAGAAAGGACGGCCAGAACAGTGGTCCAAAACAGTGGATACTCTTAACGGAGATCTATACAGAAATTAGGACTCGTCTCCAAGTTATCGATCGAATCAGTGAAGAGAGTTTATTCTGATGGTAGAAACCTATAATTTATCTTCATATATACTCCATAGATCCTTCATCTACAAGGGCATTGAATACATTGTACAATCTCACGTTACCCTGCCCCTGCCTTTGTCCGTGTCCGTGACCGTGCCTTTCGTGCTCCTTTCGGAAGGATAACAATGCAATCCAATCATGCGGGTCCGCACTGCCCCCCTCCCATTCAGCGCTCAAAGTGCATTTTCTAATTGCAACAAAATCCTTTTCACTAATAGGAAAATTGTGTTGTGCCAAGCCCCCCTGCACGCCCTGCAGCCACCCTGGGTGGCACCCCCCGAACAACCCCTCCACCTCCATCCCCGCTAAGCTAAAACATGCTCATGGCAATTTATGCGTGTCGCGCATCGCGTTTTTTCCCCATGTTTCCCCATTTAAGAGTTTTTCTCATTTAATGTATTCCCAGCACGTTGCTCCTGTTGAAGGAGGGAACGAGGGAAGGAGACTACAACTCGGGGCGTGGCTGGGATAATAGACAATTAATTGGCCACATCATGAGGCATTTCTGAATTGAAAACCGCTCGAAAGGACCAAGTCGAAAGTCGCGAGGATAGCAAACAAATTCTCTTGTTTATGTACTACGTACGGGAGAGTATTCATCCGGATTTATGGGAAACAAATCCAGAGGACAATAATTTACCACCAGCTGCGGCCAAATGGTTGCAGCAACAGCAACCACTCTGGAGAGGATGCTCGGAGCAGCTGAGACATTTTTTGGGCTGCCAGCAGTGAATTTTTTATGGAAACTCAAGCAATCGAAAGCCAATCAAACAGTTGAGCAATTCGGAGAGATTATTATGGTCTAAAATGGAGGATCAGGACTGCCAGGCTCTTTGGCCACATTCACCTAAGGATAAGCAATTACTGGAAAACAAGCTGGAAGCTGGTTGAGCTGAAAGATCCATGAAAGACAAGCAGATCGACCTCTGTCAAGGTCGAGGACAAGCTCCTTATGCCTGGAACTCACATGAATTCCATGAGGCAGTGAGCCACAGCAGTGAGTGGATCTACGGACTTCGTATGAAGGATGATGGTTAGCCAACACCCTGAAGGATGGCCTAGAGCCACTGTCTTTAATCAATCCATAGGAGTCTGAATGAGCTGCCTGGAAGCCAAGAAGTATAGGGACAACGTTCATTGTCCACTCAGACAATAGCAATTATCCGATTGGTCCTGGCAGAAGTGCGCGATGATTGTATGGAGGAGATGGCAGATGGAAGATGACAGATAAAAGATGGCAGATAGAGAATGATAAATCAAAGATCAACAAAAATGCTGTCCCTGTGGAAGGATTGCATAGGCTTTGCATGGTTTCTACCCAAAAATGGAGGCCTAACTGTTGAAACGATGTTGTATGGGGGCAGGTCAGGTCTCAGTGCTGGTTGCTGGGGTTGCATTTGGACCCGATAGGTGGGGTTATTTCATTGACCAAGCCAATTTAGCAAATGTCTTTAGAGTGTGTGTTTGTGTGTGCGTGTGTGTCGAAAGGGGGGAGTTCTGGTAAGAACTTAACATACGGGTGCACATGATGTCGCATTACATGGCTACTTAGCTATGAAAAGCATTTCAAGTGCTCGCGTGTGGCATACTACGGTGCGGGGCGGTGCAGGGCGGTGCTGTGGGGTGCGGTGCACCTCTTGTATTTCCTCCTGCGGTTGCTGTTTTGATACCCAGCATTCACTTGAAGTACATGGGGTATTCTCAGCGCTGTGTCACTGCAGAGCTCATCAAGTGTAGTCGGGGGGGAGTTTCGTTTCCCTTTAAAGCCTCTCCTTAGATCTAAGATCAAGGGGTATCCGCCAGTCGAGAATTGTTTCTTTTGTTGTTATGCAATAGTTGTAGTGGCTAATCAAGTAGTTGTTGCTGCTCCTGCTGCTGCTGTTCGGCTTTTGTCTAATTGCATTGGGGACCCGCACCCGTACCCGCCCCCGTACTTGTACCCCACATTCTGCATCCGTATCCCCATCGCATGATACTTAAATGCATTAAAGCCGAACCTCAAGAGAATTTCATCCGCACACAAGTATCTGCATGTCTGGATGATGGAGTGGCAGTGGCATGGGGCAGGGGCATGGGGCAGCGGCGGTGGAGTCCCTCTATTGACGGTATTCTCGTATGTCATTATCAAATTCTAATTGGAAAGCTAAACAGATGAACAGTCGAAGGCGGTGGGGGGAGGGGGGACCAGCCCCTGGTAGGAGATTGATATGGGAATACCATGCGATGTATTAATGACAGTACTTATCAGCTGCATTAAACGGAGCAGCAGCAAAGGGATTCGTGTAATGGCCATAAAAGCCATTCATAAAGGAAAAAGTAGTTGCAGAATGTCTGGGGAGAAAGCATTACCTAGTGCACACATTCCATCTCCTACATAAGCGTGTTTGAAGAGAGCAAAGAGAACCGACAGATAAGAGATCGATCGGTTATGATTATGGGGCATCGATGCTTAGAAGATGATGGATCCAACTGACAATAGCAAATGGGAAGTGGAAATTGTGAATTGAAGCTATTCAAACAGTTATCTATACCCACTGTCTGGATCAGTTATCTATAGCCACTGTCTGAAAGTGTGGCACAAAACAGAAATCTCTCGTGTTTGCACAGCTGCCAGAGGCGCAAGAACCAACATGCGAATTATTGTCTGGCCCGAACGCCCTTTGTTCTATTGCTGACACAGTTTTAGTCTTAGCAAGTCCCAGATACGATCGCACCAGATTCGGGTTAAACCCAAAGTGGCTTCAGCCGAAGATCTATTCAGCTATAAAAGCCCCCATCTGGTCTCCGGAAGAGCATCAGTTGTCAGCCATTCCAACTATCATCAACATGCGGTACTCTTGCGTTCTCCTCCTTCTGGCCCTGTTCGGCTGTGTCCTGGTCAGACAGACCAGTGCGGCCACTGGCACCACCACCACAACAGCGGCGGCTGCCACAGCCACCACCACCTCCGCATCGGCCGCAACCACAGCAGCCTCCGCCACCGCCGACACCACCACCGCTGCCTCCACCACAGCCACGACCGCCGCCACCTCCTCAGCAGCCACCACCGCCAAGCCCTCCGTTTCCCCCTCACCATCTGGGGGCAAGGGCAAAAGCAAGCGCCACTTCAAGCGGAAGGTCCACAGGGGCAAGAAGAGGTCCGTCCGCCGCAGGAACAGGAACAACAAGAAGAGCAATAACAAGGCCTGAATGAAGATCCATCTGTAATCCAGCAAATGGATAGAATGATACCGATTCCGATACTGATTCCGACCCAAACTGATTCCTGATAACAGCATTTTGTGTAGTTTCTAGTTGTAATGAATGTTTTTTGCATAGTTTTAAGGCAATTAAAAAATCCCATTTAATTTATTTTGCTGCTTAACATGAAGTCTGACAGAGAGTCAAAGTGGGGGGCACTGTTGCAAGTGTACATACAGTGAGTCGCATAGTGTATGGCAAGTACTGGGCATTTGTGGCAGACACACGACTAGCGAGAGTTCCCTCCTTCCTGCAGCTGGGCCACGCACTGATCCTGGTGAAAGTTCTCCTCTTCGCAATCAGATGAGGCTTCTGCCAAGTGGCCATCGGGATGGATCTTATATCCCACAAATAGAGGCCTTAGATCGGATTTGTCTTTCCATCTCTCTTGCCGCTTTTCCGCTGGCCCGATAGGGAAAATCAATTAGTGGTAAAAGCCAGATGGTGGCTCTAAGCTGCCAGTTATCTGTTGCAGGTGCAGGTGCAACAGCAAGTAGCAGTTGGAGGAACAATCAGGAGCAGGACCAAGACCAGGACTAGGACTAGGCAGCAGCAGTGAGGAAAAACCATTTAAATTGAAGTGTTCTCTGGGGTCTGGCTGTTGCTTTGACTAATCCTTGTAGCGTCTTTTTATCTGGCTTTAATGCTCGGTATGCATATGGCCAAGAAGTCAGTTACCGCACACACCCAGAGCATACCCCCGCACAGCATCCACACCCCACTTTGGCACACACCCTTTCCTTTTACTAAGTTTCTTAAATGGCTTTTCAATTGCATTTTAGCTTTGGCCTCAGAAAAAAGGGGTAAATATATACATATATACACATGTACTATATATAAAGAGAACTATTCTACATTCATGTACATGTATTTATGTGTGCACTAAATGTATATCTGTGTGTGTAGGTGTGTGTGTGTGTGTGTGCCCAGCGTCTGGTGATAGAGAAAAAGGTTAAGCAGCGCATGACCTCAAAGCATCAGACACGTCACCTCTTAACGATGCTATTGAAAGGGCTTTAAGGATGGCAAAAAAGCCACAGGATATTCCAGCGAAGAGTGGGAAAATATGGCGAAAATCAAGCTAAATGAGAGGGAGGAAGGTTGGGTGTGGGGGTTGGTGGGAATGTGCAAAGAAATCAATCTGGAATTGAAATTGTAGCAAAAAAAAGAACCAAAAGTTGAGAGAGAAATCAGCGGAAAAGGAAAAGAGATAGAGAGAGAGAGAGAAGGAGAGAGAGAGACACCTGTCAACTGTCGCATATTTATGTTTCATTTACATTTTTCCAATAAATTGTGCCACCAGCAGCAACAGGAAAAACAACAACAACAAAAACGAATAAATAAAATTTAATAATTTCAGATTTCAGATTTCGGGTTTTCAGCCTCCCCGCCCCACCACAGACCCCCTCCCTCAGCTGCGGCACTCATAAATTGCCGTGTGCGTCATGGACAGCCGTCAACTTGTTGCATGTTAGTGTGTGCCGCCTGAGAGTGTCGTCTCCCCATCCCCCAACCCCATCCCCAACCCCATCCCCATCCGCAGGCCCCAAAGGAAAACTTTTTAATTAAGTTGCCAAATGCTAATTCGTGTTGAAACGAAATGATGATCAAAGCAGCAGCAGCAGAGGAAGGCGTGGGGGGCGGGAGGCGTGGATTCATACTCGTATAAAGAATGTGGAGAGGAAAATCACAATTTATGTGAGTCTCCTCGCACTAATGGGAGGGAGGGGGGCAGGGGCCACTAGCCAGTGACCAATCGAATGGCAAAAGTCGGCCAAGATTTACGATCAATTTATATGCTATATATATGTACATATATATATGTATGTACAGATTTATGTATATATTTGCAATACGAACATAAATAGTACTGGAACATAAATATTTTGAAAATTTTCCAAAAACAGTTGTAAATTAAACAGTGAAATATGTTTGGTGCCCTCTCCCGCCCCCCAACCCCCACCCTCCGACTGCCCCGTGGCCCTCGGACTGTGGGCAGTGGGCTGTGGGCTGTGGCCCGTGGGCAGGTTGATTTATACGCTTTTCATTTTGTATTCCTAATGGAAATTTACTTCTCACATAATTTCATTCTTTAGGTTTTTTGCTTATTCTGTATTTCCAGTAAATACTCGATATTTTATGGGCCATTTTGTTAGGGAATTGATGGACATTTGGATGGTACGGTGGAATGGAGAACTGCAACAAGCACGCACCTACACGAAGGAGCGAGACGCAGTAGCGAGTTGCAGTTGCAGTAGCGAGCTAGCAGCAGCGAGCAGCAATATGCACACGACATGTATGTTGTTCTTCTAATAAAGAGTTCTATTGTTGCAAGATACTGCCAACGATGGTCTGCCGCTTACCAAATCTTGAATGCTGAAGCCAAAACCTTAGAACATTGATAGAATACACATATGTATGTGTGTACCTAAATGTATGTCTGTGCTGATAGTTTTCATTTACTTTTCCCCCCTGAGTTTCCACTCTGCGTAAAACACTTGACTGGCAATCAACTTCGTGCATCTTGCATCTTGCATCCAGCATCCCATCTACAAGTAGTTCGTTTTATCTTTGAATTTCCATTTTAGTTTTAAATTGCATATAAATTTTATTATCCAACACGTTTCCCCTGCCCTCCCCCCTTCACCGTCTCTGCCCCTTTGGCTTGCCCACAAGGTAAACATTTTAAATTGCAATTGCATAATATTTTTCTCACTCTCCACCCTCCTCTCCCATTAAGAACCCCCCCGCACCGCCCTCTGCACGACCCCTGTTGACACTTGGCTGGGATTTTGCTGGGGATGAACACATTTTGTAGCTTAGTTGGGGCTCAGTGGAAAGTTATGTGTAAATTAAATTGTTATAAATTGCAGCTTAACATTTGAAAGAGATAGAAATGGAGAGAGAGAGAGAGAGAGTCAGTATGAGGGGGGGAGAAGGAGAAGCATACATATGTATGTATTTCTGTGGCTGGATCGAATGAAATATTTCAATCAGAAAAAGTTAAACGAAATATCCCTAGGCCACAAAATATAGACACAGATTCAATGGGTTACACATGCATGAGCAGAGGAGGGTAAGGCCTGACTGCGTGTCGTAGAGGGGGTGGGCGAGGGGGTGGGAGCAGGGGACGGGGTAGCTTTCATCGGGTTTATTGCATAAAATTTGTTCAACTGTTGCGAAACAAATTGCCATGGCAAAGGCTTAAGGGCTCGACTGCTTCTCAAACCATTTTCAAGGGGGGGTAGGGGCTGGGGGGGGTGGACTGCCAATACAGACAATTTTCCTTCGCTTTTCTTTTCTTTTCTTTTTGGGGAAATATCTTGCATTCATTCATGCGCCAACAGCAACAATAGCAGCTCCTTCCTCAATCCCAAAACTGGAGATCTCTGTGTGGCAAGTGCGCGTCATTAACAACGCCCCGATGCCATGGTGGGTGTTAGGTTAGCGTAGGGATATGAGACCCCACAGGCACACACACACACACTTACACACACATACAGTAAACACTCCCAGTGGGTACAGTCAAAGACCAGGAGCTTGGAGGATGTTCAGTGGATGGTAAGCGCATTAAAAGAGACTGCCACGAGGCTAATACTCGTACCGCAACATGCCGCCAAGGAGAGCTGGCGAGGAAGTGGCATTAAATACAGACCAGGCTGAAAGCGACAGACAGACAGAGAGACAGGCACTGACAGAGAGGGGAATGGAGATGGAATGTTGAGTATTAACCGTCATAAAGCGGCCCTCCAGTCAGACAATGCGATGAGAGCAAGTAACAGGCTTCCCTCGAAGTGGAATTAAAACACACAGATCTCTCATTCGGATTTTGAGTTGTTGTTACATACACATTTATACCCTAAGACTGTGTTATCACACGCAGGACACGCAGGCACGCAGGACTCAATGAAATGGGATACCAAGAGGAGGCAGAGATCTTATCCCTAGAACACACTCCTCAACGGTTAACGGTTAGCGGGCAAAGACAATTCAAACGCTAAAACAGCTCAAAATAGTCGAACCAATCGAATTTGATGTGAAGTAGCGATTGACTTTGTCTCAAGCATCCTTTATATATAGTATTTCTGTCTGTGTGTCTGCGTGTGTGTGCGTAAAGTGCTCTTGAGCCACACACAAAATTTAATCATCCTTAAGAGATGACAACCCTTTGAAGAAGGAGCAGCTGCCCGCTACTACAACCCCCTCCAGCCATTGATTATACTTGATAGCCCGTTCGACAGAGAGAGAGGGAGAGCGAAGACGAGTAGTTGTAGCGGTAATGTCCTTGTGTCCCCTTCCGTTCGGAAGGCAAGCAAATGCAATTAGTTAATTCAATAGCTATAATTTCATTTGGAACTTTATAAGCCATAATTTGCGTTGTCTGTGGCGTTCGTTCGTTCGTTTTGGTGTCTGGTGACTGGTCACTGGGCGGCGGGGGGGTCTGTGGGGGCGGGGGGTCTGGATCAACAACCCACTTATGCACGTAAGTACAAGCAAGTTCCCCTCTCATTGGCAATTAAACTAATGCCAATTTGCTGAGCACACCAGGATGACGCTTAATGCCACCAAATGGCTGCCATCCTACACTGTCCTACACCGTCCACTGTCCGCTGTCCACTGTCCACTGGTCATTGGTCATTGGTTTTAATGGCAATTGGATCTATGTATCTGGCATTAGTGCATACACATACCCCGCATAGATGTAGATACATTTTGTCACAGCTAATTGGATGTCCGGGTGTAAAAATAAACATACCTGAAAATGAAACAGAACACACACAAACATTAGCTATAGATATATTAGATATATAGACACGTGAGAGTGTAGTGGCTATGGGGTTTTGGATCAGACATTTTCGGGGCTTTAATTAGTGGAAAAGTGTAAAATAATTAGGTGACAAATTGATGGGTTCTGCCCAGTTTTCTGACAACATTGCCCCAAAGCTCTTCAACAAATGGGGCCACTACTAAAATGATGGGTTTTATCACTTGATTCGCGGATGATTTTTATGTTCTGCTGTCATAGAAATTGACAAATTCATGGTCTAAATTTATATAAATAATACACACAGTTTCAGGTGGATTGAGAGAGAGAGAGAACTTCTAGCAAAAGGCACTCTTTGTAACCTCTTTCTGAAGAACTAAAGCTGGAACCAAGAGCAGTATGTCTATAAGGAATACATTATATGTACAGTGAACAGCAGATTTCGTGGATAATTGTCTAAAAGATGGAAGCCAAATGTAATGAAATTTCTTCAGGATTGGAAGACCCGAAATATCTCTGAGATGGGCTTGAAAGAGGTGACGTGCAGCACTGCTATTTCGATGAACACAGCTGTACATACATATGTATTTTCCACGCTGGGATCCTAAGACCTATGGGTACACCTAGGGTCACTTTTTATTTGCGACATCGGGGCGTATGATTTATTTAGTAGTTCCTGAACCGTTTCAGATTTTTTCTATTTTCTATGCGAGTTTCCAGCTTGAGGACTCTTTTTCTTGGAACCTATTGTACATTTCACTTTTCCCTCTCTGTCTCTTTCCCTCCCCTTTGTCGGGCTATTAGCAACACTTTAGGCGGGCGGGGGGCGGGGCCTGATATGCGATCCATCTTCATTTTTGCGTTTCATTTCATTTAAGCTGAAGCCGAAGCCGAGGCTGAAACTGCCAATACGCAATTTGAAAGGCAAGGCAAGGCTGCGGCAGGACACGTCGACAAAGGTCCTTTTGCTGGCAAAAAGGCTCCTCCAGCCATGTGTATCTGTATGTGGGTGTGTGTGTGTGTGTGTATGAGTGGATTTGTAATAGTGTGAGTGCTCTCGGTTTCTTTTTCATTTCGGCGTTACAAAAACACCTTTACGCATTTTCTTCCTTCTTCTTTTTGTTGTTGGCTTTTTTTTTTGACTCGACACGCTTTTGCTCTTGTGAAAAGGACCAACCCACAGGGCCCCAGCCTGCCAGCCAGCCAGCATCTTCCGCCTCTTAGTAACTCGAGCAGCACCGTTTTCTTGGGAGCCTCCTCTCAGCGGCAGTGTGGGCTGGGTGGGGGGGAGGTGTGTGTAAAATGGAAATGCCCTCAAGGGCGAGGCGAGGCAAGGCGAAGGCGTTCTTCTTCCCAGCTGTCGCCCATTTTTGCCGAATGCAATGCCAACATTTTTTGAAAAATCATCTTCAACATCCTGCAACCCAAGAAGCAACACCCACCCACACCCTCCAACCCCCACCCATCACAGGCCCATCCTCCTCATCCTCATCCTCATCGAGAGCCACATCCACTTTTACTTTCACTTTCACTGGAGGCGCCTGCTAAGCGCCTAATGATGCTTATTTCGGGCGTGGCACTCAGGGGGGGGGGTGGGGGTAGGGTATGGAGTGGCATGGAGTAGAATATTTTGTATACTTTATTAGTTTGCCAGGGCCGAGGCGAAACGAAACGAAACGAAACCAGAAAAGAAATTGTTTTAAATTAATTTGCATGCCAAGACGCACAGAAGCCAAGCAAACCTCTGGCAGCGGGGGACTTTGGACTGAGGGGAGTGGGGAGTGGGGGCTGGAACTTGGCTCATTAAGAATTTCACCCCTGGGAACGCCAGGGAGTTCTCTGTCTCACTTCCACTCTGCGTTACCTTCCTTTGGGGGAATCCGTAAAATTGGGGAATCTTTTTGGCAACAAGTTTTGAGAGATTTTCCGACCCAAAATATAGCTTATTGAATTGGAAAATCTTAAATAACACATTTCCTCGAACTAGAAAATGGGTATTAAACATTTCTGGAGTTATACTTTAAAGGAAGCAGAGAGCACCAGGACTTCCACATTCCACCTTTCGAAGCCAAGATTATGCACCAACCAACAACAACAACAACAACAGTGCGGTGAGAGTATTTCGAGCAGAAGAAAAGCCAGGGAAAAACGGTGGGAAAGGAAAGTAAAGGAACAACAGAGAAAGGCAGAGAAGCACAAGGAATACTTTAATCCTATTGACGTTTAATCAAGAGTGAGGCAGGAAATGAGGGGCACGCAAATGGGGGGGGGGAGGAATGGTGGATCGGGGGACACAAAGAAAACCGTCTTACGCGCAATTAACAAAAAGAGAAGAGAAAAAAACCAGAACAAAATAACAGCCAGAAATCGTTTATAAATTTTCCTGTTGAATTTTCAATTGGCCCATGAATTTCCATTTCAACGCGACAGAATGGAAAGGGGGCGGTGCGGGGTGGGGCACCAAACAGACACCAAAATTGTTTACCTTGCGACCTTCTCGATTCTCGAGCTGTAACCTGTTGATAGAAGCCCCCAAACCCCAGACCCCAGAACCAAGCTGAAGCCCAAGCCCAGGCCACAATAAGCCCAGTCGGAGGAGGTTTACGGGTGGGTGGGTGGTTGGGGTGGGCGGTGGCAATATTTAAAGCGCTTAATAAATAATCACATTTGCATTTTCACTTGTTGATTTTTCAGTTTCCAGGAGAAAGACAAGCCGAAATTCTCCGAGTGCCAACAATTTTTCTGCTGACTTTTGGATAACTTTTGGAGGAGGAGGAGGAGCCACGCAGCAAGGGACGAGCACGAGCCGGAGGACATTGAAATTAGCCAGGCACTCCAGGCATGTCCCCAATCCTCTGCCCTGCCCTGCCCTGGCGTGTCCCCCCGCTCTATCCATTTCTGTGGGTCCTGAGTGCATTTTGTGCCCTGTCATTGGGAGGCTAAATAAATTGAAATTAGACGATGTCAGCACAAAAAGCCAAAAGTGGCCAACGAGGCAGCAGCAGCAGCGGCAGCAGCAGCAGCAGCAGCAGCAGCAGGGATACAGCAGAGAGCAGAGACAGAGAGACAGAGACAGAGAGACAGCTGGATGACAGTAGTGGACTGTGGGTGGAGCCCTGGAGGCCGACAAGTGGCAGTCACAACATTGACTGGGCGTTTTACGATACCCTCAGCCCCCTCCCGCCCACACACACACACACACACACATACAACACATACAGGAGTCCTTCCTGCGGCTAGTTGCGGCTTCCCTGCGCAGCCCAAAGGCCAAAATGGTCACTCGGCTTCTGTTTTGGTAAATGAAAATGGGAAATTTCACAGTGATTTGATGGAAATAAAGGATCTGCAGAATAGGAATAGGACATATGCATAATCCAACACGAGAAAAAAGTACTGGGAATCGCAGGGTTACCCTTAGTGTTGAAGTGATTTCACATTCTTAGCCATTAACATATCTAATATCATCTTTAAACTATTGAAAGTATCTCTGAAGTTGTCTTTGGCTTTTCCTGCATTTCCCCCCGTGTGTTTTTCGTTAATTTCTTGGATAAAATTCCCTCATTGCCATTTCATTAATTTCGTGATCTATCTTCATATTTATCTTTGTGCCTGCCAAAGTTCCAGGACCAACTGGAAGTTGACTTCATCTGCAAAAACTTTTCCGTTTCTTCAATTTGAGAACAGACCTCCCATCCACTCCCCCCGCCAGTAATTTACTTTTGTGGGGGTGGGGGGAATGAAATGGAAGAGCAGGAATTAAGTTATGGGCGCGGGGGTGCTGAGTGGTGGGGTAAATGCGTTTAATTGTGGGTAACAATGGGCGACGCGTCGACAGCGTTTTCTGGCCCCAGCCAGCGCCAGCGCCAGCACCTGTGGCATACATGGCTTGGCCCACTGTCCCTCCTCACACAAGTGGGGGAATGCCCCTCCCCCTACGCTCCCCCCTGGCATGCCCTGCCCTGCCCTGCCCTGCATAATGTTTGTATATGGACAGATTTATGCTGAGTATGCGTAACATTTGCCTGGCAATATTTCGCCAGCGACAGCATTTTGCCCCCACTTACTGTCCAAAAAATTCCCCAATCTCTCTCTCTCTCTCTCTCTCTCTCTCTCTCTCTCACTCTCTTTCTGCCTCTCTTTCTCTCTTTGTGGTGGGGGCTTTTGGGCTACGCGTTTTGCCATTACCTCATCTTGGGTCTTCTCCAGCAAAAGCCAAACATTAAATCACTTAAAATGCCAGTCCAAGCCCTGGACAAACACAGACTGAGAGAGAGAGAGAAAGAGAGAGGGGGAGGGGGAGGGGTAGAGGTTGTGGGGGTGAAAAGGACGTGGGGCAGCGAAGGAGGAGGCAAAAAATGAGCGGTGGAAATGAGGACCAGCAGAAGTGGAAGTCCAAAACGAGAGTCGAGAGTGGAGGCAGGGGGACATGCGGTTTGGACTGGCGCTAAGAACTTCTGGAATTTGAACACCCCTCAAGCACTCCCCTCCCCCCTCTCTTTCAGATGTACATGCACCATCCATCCATCAAGTGGGGTCTCCACTGTGTTGTACTATTTTATGCGAGAGTGTTTTTGTCCTGGCATTTGGACATTCAACAATGATGGCATTTTCATAATAATAAGCAGTTCCGTTATGTGCCTCTCCTCTCTTCTGCTTTTCTGTTTTTGCTGCTGCTGCATTCCTCCTCTTTCTGTCTCTCTCTGGGGAAAGTGAGAATAACGGTAATTTGTTGTAATTCCATTCAAAGGGAATTTTCTTGGGATTCTTGAAAATGGAATGAGATTTTGTGCCCTTTTGTTTATTTACCACGCTCCAGGCTACGATTAAAGTTTAAAACCAATTAAGTTTTGTAGGAAATTGAACAGGAAAAGCCCCATAAATATGTATATTGGTGCTGCAACGAATATCCTTGCAATCCGAATAATAATAATCGACTTAAGAATCATTTTCTGGCAAAGGGTCTCCGTCGTATACTTCATATTTTCAGCATCACTTCTGATTTTTAGATCGAATTATTCCTGGCATGAACCGTTTAGGGTCTTATGCTCGGATTATAAGGAGGAGGAGGAGGAGGAAACGGTAGAACACCTGTTCTACTCCTGTCCAGCTCTCAGCAGGAGAAGGCTACAATACCTGGGCATGCCCTATGTCTCAGACATTTCAGAAATGTCCAAAATCTGTCCCAGAAAGATTGCAAACTTTATAAGAGCATCAGGATGGGATAACTGCTGATATGTTCAGGTCTCATGAGATGGATAAGGTACCTCCTGATACCTCCTGAGGTATCACAACGGGACTAAACCGGCCCAAGTGTGACGGGCTCCTGTGAAGCTTGACAGCCGCCTTAACCTAACCTAACCTAACTACTACTACTGGACCTAAATGAATTGCTATTGTGGTGTTCAAGTAATCTTCTCCTTTTGAACCTCTCGAAATGCAAGCTTATGACATTCTACCGTCGTGCTCCACATTGGAGTATCTTGGATCTTGGAGTATTATTTGATCATGAACTGTGTTTTAGTAGTCATAAAGCAGCGACAGCTAATAAAGCTAGGGGTGTTCTAGCATTCATCAAGCGTTGCTCCAAGGAGTTTGACGACCCGTATGTATGACCCCAAACGATTGTACATGTCGTTAGTGCGCCCGATGTTGGAGTATTACACTGGAACTCTGGTTGAATCCTGCCAGGCTAAAACTTATTGACCCACCTTCGTTACACCATCGCAGAATATGCCATGGGGTAATGTTGGTGCACAAGCTCCTTCTCGGGATGGCGGACTCCCTGCCAAACTCTCTTGAGTCAGATTGACTTTACGGTTCCCTCTCGTGCTACTCGTTCTTTTAGGCCTATCGGATTACCCTTATTTAGGTCAAACTATGCCCAGCATGAACCTTTCAGGGTACCCTTTGCCATATCTTATCCCCTGAACTAACCCTTAAACATATAGCACTTAGTATTTACAACCAGCTGAAATCTGCTAACTTTTAATTTTAATATTTTAATTTTATTATAGTTTATCTTTAGTTCTCTTTTTAATTTATATATACGATTATTAGCAGATAATTGTTAATTAATTGAATAAATAAATAAACTAATAAATAACTTCCTTCCTAGTCTTAAATTACTGACCCTCTCACATCTTTCTCGTAATTAGAAATTGCTTTGCTTTTTTCCTCCCAAATGCCTGCGATCGGTTCGGTTATGCGGCAGCGCCCCTCGGTCGTTTGGCCGGACGATGCCGAGCAGCCAGCGGTGGGCGCGATCAGTGACGAAGCACGGGTGAACACGAAGGATCCCACGGCATAGAACAGCTTATTGGTACCCCACACACCAAATGCTGTGTGGGCGCTCTTGTATGTTATCGATGGTTTCTACTCATACCTACTGTACTACTTTTTAATCGCACGGGCAGAGCTAGTTGCCTGCGGATCAGCATAAATGCACATCATATACATATGTGCATATCGTACATATTCTAAGCCCAATGCTGTTCTAAACAACAGTTTTTAAAAACAAGATCTATAAAAGTTAAAAAAAGGGGAACTAGTTTGTGCTTCCAAGAAGGTCTCTAGCGATTGTACTTGCCTTCGAAGTATCGAGCTGAGCTATCGATAGATCTATCGAAGCAACTCAGCCGGCAAGTGTAAAAAAGTTTCGTTTTGCAATTTGCAAATCAAAAAGAGAATTTAATATTTCAAGAACCATTTGATATTGTTTGGAAAATGTCTTCGCAAATGCAGACGCGCAGCCGGGCCTTTCGCTGGCTCAATAACCTGGAAGCTTCCAACTTTCCAGCCTGTGCTACCGAGGCACTTTTGCACTTGGGTACGTACTGTACTTACTTTTTGGTTGCCCATTGTAATGACATGTGCGTTTGCAGAGACTCTGGTTGCTATCCCAACCAAACAGGGTCTGACAACCGAAATCATTGCGGAGTACATTTTCCTGGAGCGGATCAAGACTGAATGCACTCGAAAGTCCAAGGAGCAGTTGGTGAATAAACCGCTGACCTTATGTCAAGAGCAGCTGCTGGCCATTGCGTTGATTGAGTTCTTTGCGAAGCCGGGACCACGACGCGATGCCATATTCCATGCCATCTTTGGCAGCCAGCTGAGCCAGCGACGCGCCAGGGTGCTGTACAAGGTGATTAGCTCAGGAGTTTCGGGATCGCTGGTCCCAGTGCTGTCTGCTGCCGGCGCCTGGATGCAGCAGGTCGGCTGCAAGAGCGGCATGAGCCTGGAGGTTATCCATAACGTTGTCATCGACATCATACTGCACTCGCGCAGGGCCATACTGCGCCTGAATCAATTGTCGATGATTGCCCCACACTTTGCGGCAGTCTTCATGTCGGCTGTGACCGAACTGTACCTAAATGAGCGGCGATCGAATCTACTGACCCCACCGCCGGTTACTATTATGGAGGTGTTTGTCGAATGGATGTGCGAGAACCCAACCACCATATCTCAGGCATCCCAGCAGCAGCTGGTTCTGCCAGACGGCGTCACTCCAATGCCATTCGTTAGCCCGTTGTCCGGCCTCTTGCGTTGGACAGTACTGGCGCCGTTGGTTTCCCGCAGTCCGACGTACAGCAGGCTGCATCTGTCTATCCTGCATACGCTCCAGCAGCTGGCGGCCAATGGCGAGTTGGCCGTTCTGCCCAAGCAGGACTTGATGCAGATCATTAAGTCCTTGCAGAACCACTGCTCGCGCATGAGAGGCTCCAGAGTGACGGTCGAAAACGATAATTCGTACCAAATGTGCATGTATCGTTTCGCCCAGGCTGTCCAAGTCGCCATCACCTCCAAAGGCATAACATGTCTGAATCAGGTCCTGATGGCACTGCAGTCATTGCCAGCCAACCCACTCATGAACATCGTTATTGCTGCTCACAAGAAGCCCTAGGCATTTCACCTTTCTTCATATTTTTTTCTAAATTTTTAAACATTTTCAATAAAGGTAAACAAGACATCTTTGGAATTGTGGAGTTGATTATTTGGCGCATCCTCCGAAAAGAAGTCCAACAGTGAAAGCTCTCCTGGTAGCCACCAGTCTGCTGGTGAGGCCCCCGCCAGTCATTCATTCAAAGCCTGTCGGCAGACAGAATCGTCGCCCAATGAGGGAACTGCCACCAAGTCCAAGGGCCTAATGCTGCTGTTCCCTGTGCCCGCGCCTGGAGGGCAACGATAAGGCAAAATGCATATTGTGAAGTCGGCCCCTCCCATCCAGGGGCAAACATCTAAGGCTGTTCAGTGGGGGCCGCCATGCTCTCAGCAATAGTCTGACCGTTTTGCGTTTTTTTTCATGTGCAGATGTAGAGATGTAATAACTACATGGAGATGTAGCAATGTAAAGACGGCGGATGTAAAAAAAAGTTTACAGAAAAATGCAAACAATTAAAATCCAATATATAAAAATCTCCTAAACGGTTCGGCTGTTTTGGAATCTTTAGTTTATTTTTTATTTTTTTAAATTTAAAAACTTGTGTGTGGCAACTTCCATTTTGGAAGCCAATATCGCCTTTGGGGCATATGGAGTTTGGTTCAAATATTTGTTGATTTATTTATAATGTTTTTCCAGCTTCTCCCTCCCCAGCATTTTCACACGTTTTTCCACAAACACACACACACACAAGCACACAGCCGCCCGCCCCATCTATTGGCTACTCGATTTGAGTGTTGTATGCAAATAATTGCCGAGTGCCCCCTAAAATCCATCGCCAACGCCAACGAGTGTGTACCGGTGTACTCGTTGTATAGTTGTTTGTGTAGGCTGCTGCTTTTTTGGGTGTCCAGGAGCAGTCCAGAACGCACTCAGTCCTGGACTAATAAGCCAGAGGGCAGTGGGCAGAGGGCGACAGGCAGGGCAGCCTTGGGTCGGGGTTGGGGGGTTGGGGTTTTTGGCGGAAATTTAAACAATGAACTGCCATGCCCATTAATATTACTTTAGGCCACTCGCAACTTTGACTTTGCTTCTTGCTGCTTGCTCCTTGCTGCTGCTTGGCTCCTCCTTGGTGCTCCTTTTTCCCTGTTTTCGCTGTGTGTTTGTTTGTTTGTTTGCCTTGTCGCTGAGCCAACAAAAGCGCCAGACGTGAGAGCGCGGCTTTTGCTTTTGCTTTTTGCTTTTGCCTTTGTTTTTTAATATTATTTTTATTATTTTTGCGGTGTTTGTGTTGGAAAGTTCACAAGTCGCTTTGATTCCCATTGTCCTTGGACAGGCTGCCAGCTGCCGGCTGACGGCTGTGGGCTGCATTTTTGAGTGGGGCAAAATAATATTCATGGAATGGACGCAAATTTAAAATCGATTTAACATAATCAAGTTTTTATTTCGGGCAAAAGAAACAAATACAAATTCTGTAACTGTATCTTTTGGGTGGTTTTCAAGCGGAAAAGCGATTCAAAAATCTGGAATACATTTTTTGTGTTTTTTGTTTTGAATTGAATTTCACTCTCAGGCAAAATCCCAAAAAGTAATTTTCCCTCAACTTTTCGTCACCGAGAGAGCAAAAACGAAAGAGAGAAGGCGAGACTGTGCGACAGGGAGGGGCCAACCGCCAGAGGGCGAATGAAGAGGAAGCAGAGAAGAAGGAGGAAGAGCAAGGGGAAGAGGAAGAGCCCGAAACAAAACGCAGAGAAGAAAAAAGAAAAGTTTTTCGAGGAAATGGATGGACGGTGTATGGGTGGGTAGGCGGGTGGTGAGCGGGGGGAGGGGGGTGTAACAAAGTTATTATTACTTTAATTTTGTGAGTCAGTTGACGACTCGAGAAACTCGAAAGTCGAAGTCGAAGTTTTTTTCGGTGTTTTTTTTTGGTTTGGTTTTTTTTTGGTTTGTCGGAGGATGTGGTGTTCCAGTGTTCCCACTGTGATTTCTGAGGAACAGCACCAACGATCCTCACCCAACCAGAGCTCACGTGATAGCCACAAAATTCCAATCTCATTCATTCCAAACTCATTCATCCACTCTCATTCATTCCAAACTCATTCATTCCAAGCTCTCATTCGTTTGCCTTTCAAGCTGATGGCCGTTACTCGTCTGACAATTATTATTTATTAATATTTTATCTTTAAAACAATAGTCACATATTTGAAACAATGGTAATCTACTTTTAATATACTTCTTCGCTGTTTTCTCTTGAAAATCAATTCAAAAATTATCATCAGAATCGGTTTACTTATCAGTCGTATCGTTATCTGCCTGTCTTAATGCGCTCTATGGCTTTACTATATGATATATGATATGTAGGTGCGTATAAGATCCTCTGGATCAAAATAGTAGCTGGCTGGCTTAGGGTAGCTTTGGCTTCGTTCCGAAACTGTACTTTCTCTTCTTTCCTTTCTTTTCTTGGGGTTTTTGTTTCTTTTTGAAATTAAAAAGTTACTCTCCAGCTGCAAAGAGTTCCAAATTCGTACAAATTCCTGGCCCCTACGCTCACCTCGAGGAAAAGTTGCCTCAAACCGCCCCCCCACCCCCTCTTGTGCATGGGGGCACGGACATGTGTGTGTGTGTGGCGTGGCTTTTTGTGTGTGCGGTTGCTGCCACTGCCTGAAGTTTAATATGTTCCCCAAGGGCCTCATTAGTGGTGCCCCCTGTCGCTCTTTACGCTGTCGCTCTTTCTCTTACACTGTGCCACCATCTAACGGTATAGATATACCCGCTTAATACACACAACATTTGCTTTACACTATTTGACATCGCTTGTTGTTGTTGTCTGCAAATCTTTTTTTTTCACTTTTTTCCCCCGATTTCTGTTGATTGAACAGAACAGAACCGAAAAATCCAAGCAGATGGGATGGGGAGATATGGAGAGAGGGGGAATAGAGATAGAGATAGAGCGAACGATGGAAGGAGACAGAACATGGACCTTAACATGGACATGGACATGTTTTTGGTGAGCTCTCCTCAACTTTAAAGTGGAGAAGGAGCAGGAGGAGGAGGCCCTAATGAGTGTTATTATGGGGGCTGCCACACAGGAGGGAGGCTGGCTGGAGGCTGGAGGCTGGCCCCCAGGGAAAGCCCCTACGTGCTCCTTGGGGTTCGCTTTGTGCATTCGCTAGATTGAATATTAAGCTGACACTTGTCACTGGGTCGCTGGGTGTGTTTGTCACTAATTTGATTAGCAATAGTGCGGATGGGAAAGCAGAAAGTGCGGTTAGGACTTTGCCAATATGCGGGATGGGAGCAAATGAGTCTCAAATACATTTGGGGAGACATTTATTTGACATTTTAGAGGAAGTGTAAGAATATACCAAGATCATTATTCGATAATCGTTGCTCATCGTTTTGAAACCTCAATCTCATTTCTTAAGCCATTTCCCAGATCAAAGAGCAGGTAGAACAAGTGTGAGAAAGAACTGATGGTGGCCGGGGGTCAAGAGGTCCAAAGTTGTCCTAGAGAAATGGATACCATTACCCAACGACACCAAGGAGATTACGGAACCAAAGAGTGCTTAAAGAATGTTTAAAAATACCCATTGTTTAGGCTTGAATCTCAGCTGCTACCCCCAGTCAGGGCGCTGAATCATCCGAACCCCCCCGAGCCCTGGAATAACATAGATATATAGACATATCTATATACCTTAATCTACATACATAATGTATATTGTACATATGTATATTCTATGTGTATGTGTGTATTCTAATGTCTTGATTACAATTTCACTAATGGCGCCAATTTGTTGTTGCCATTGTGGATGGGCGTGCTGCGAAAGGGGCGGAAGTAGCACCAAAGGCCAAAGAAAGACGCCACAAAAGGCAGGCGAAAAGTGAAAGGAGCCGAGGAGCATCGTAAAAAAAGAAGGGCCCATAAAGTAGCCAAAAACCGAAGACGCAATTCGACAAAAGCGTAGAAAAGAAAAAATAAAATAAAAAGGAAATCTGAAAGCGAAATGATGCCCAGGACTCCGACAGGATAAGGGTAGGGATAAGGCTATGGGGGTGGGGGTGGTGGTGGTCCCAAAAAAGCGATACCGAGACACGGATACACGGGAGCGGTGCCGGTGGCCCTTACGACTGAACGAGTCCAGTGTGTGGACCCCTCCTCGTCTCTCCTGTGTCTCCCCTAGTTGTGTGTGGTTGTGTGTGTTTGTGTGTGTGGTAAGCCACGAGGCAAAAGTCTGCACAAAAGCTGCTCAAACTCAAAGCACCCAACTCAATTCGACTCAAGGCCGCAGGAAAAGCCACTCAAAATGAGAGCACACTGTCCATATGCGAGGAAAGAGAACCGCCAAAGAGAGAGAGAGAGAGAGACAGGACAGGGTTCACTCAACCCAAGAGAATCGGGGCCTGGAGTACCATGGGTATTCCATAAGAAACACACGACCGCCTCGTAATCCCATCAGAAACGAAGATTGCTCTAGTTCTTCCTCTGACATTTTCATATATTCCAAAGACTTAACGTTCGTATTTGTTTACCCTTCTGTGACATACGAAGATTTCCAATACTCGCCTGATCTAATCCACAACAGGGTTAAGGCTATCCAAAACCAGAATAGGATGCCTCGAAGGAGATCCTAATATGTATTTTTGATCAATGATCGATTGTGGCCATATGCGATCTAGCTGCCAGGACTCGTAACGAGTAGTAGGAGCACTTCTCGTTGATTCCACTGTTAGACCAACGGACAACCCCAAAATCGACTCAAATTCTCCGAAATCTGAGAGTTTTGGCCCTCCATCTCTCTCTCGGTAGCTAGTTTTATCCTGTTCTCATTTTGGTGGCCATGTGCTTCGGCCTTACATTCTCTCTCGCTCTTTTTGTGCCCTTTGCCACCCTTTGCCAGAGGGTATTATGATTTTCTCATTTGTCTGTGCTTTGAGGAAACATTTTGTCCTCATGGACCACGAACATGGGATCTTGAAGAGTATCTGAGCCTTCGACTAGTTTGAACCCACTCAAATGTTGAGCAGGATAATCTCACTCGCTCTTTAACTCTCCCTCTCGCTCTTTTGTTGTCTGCTGCTCTGTCGCTCTGGCGGAAAACGCAGGCGCACTCTTTGTGCGGCGGCAACAATGAAATCCAATACAATAAAAACCCCAAGAAAAGCGAACAAAAAAAATGTTTTGCCCAGCCCAGGTCTGGCCGCAACATCCATGCAAACCCCCCCGCAACCGATACCCTTTCTTTTGCTCTCTCCGGCAGATCGAACAGCTGCGGCCCCTGTGCGTATGCAATGAAAAATTCGCGCTACTCGCAAACGCCGCGCAGCCAACTGAGAATTTTTAATTGCTTCTTGTTGTTGCCCACACGAATACCCTGTACAGCGGGTATGATGAGTGCCAACCCATTTGGATTCCAGAGAGACAAGAGTCCCCTAGAGACTACTTTCTTTCTTTCCTGCAGCCAATCTTAAGATACATATATCATATTTAGTTAAAGATGGTAAATCAATTCAATTTATATGCAAATAGGATGACTATCTGGAGTAGCCGCTATAGGAATTGGCTTCTATTGGTGGGTTCCTTTTAGGAGGTTTCTTTTTGGCTTTAAAGTCGATGGAAATCGGGGGACTAGAACGATAGAACACTTCATACATACATATAGTGATAGGTGAAAGGGTATCACACGCTTGGTAGTCCGCACACAGATTTTCTGTCAGTGTTGTTGTTGTTGCTGCTGGGAGGGAGTTTTGGGTGGGAGTGGGAGTGGAAGTTTTGGTGTGGCGAAATGGGCAAGTGGGGGGTGTAGCTGGGTGGCAGGTCACTTACCTTTTGTCTCTGCAGATGGGCTGCGCTGCTTTGTAGCTCTGAAGATGATGCCAATACGGATGCCGATGCTGCTGCTGCTGCTGCTGTTGTCGTCATCGCCGAGAAGCCGCTTGGAGTTTTGTTTTTGTTTGTTTGCTTTTGTTTGAGTTTGCTGTTTGTTTTTTACCGTTTTGGAACTTTTTTGGTTGCGTCGCTGGGTTTTTATGTTTAATTTTTGTTTAAATTTTCGTTTATTTATCGCGCACACTTTATTTATTTATTTCATTTTGGCATCAAATTCTTCTTAATTTTTGTGTTTTGTTTTTTAAGCTAATTTATGCATTTATTTTTCTATTTTGATTATATATATTTTCAAGTATTTTCACACTTTTTATTTTGGCACACACCAAAAAAAAAAACACACACACAAAACACAAAACAAAAACAAAAACCAACAAAAATACAATCTCTCGATGTTCTAGTTCTATTTCCAGAAATACTTTTGCATAGTGGATTTACATATAAAGATACATTGAATTGCTTCAGGATATTGCTTCAGCAGGACTCTCGCGTCTCGTCTCGCTTCGAATTGTACAATAATATTTGTGCAACATTTGTGCGGGGCACGTTTTTCGTTGCACGTTTCCGATGCCTTCCACGGGGATGATGCTCTGCTCTCCTGCGGCCGCCGTTGACCCGCTGACGCTTTCAACTGCCTTTTTTTTCGGCCTGTTCCATTATGGTGTCCTTTTTTTTTTTGTTTTGGTTTTGCACTGCTTTTGATTTTGATTCTGTTGTTGTTTTTGGTTTTGGTTTTGTTGTTGTGTTACATTCTTTTGCTGCTGTTTCTGCTTCTGCTTCTGTTTCGGGCCTCTGGAGCTGCGTTGCTGGTTCGGCTTCTCCTTCCGCCTCTGCTTCTTCTTCTTCGTGTTCTTGTGTCGTATCCTCGTGTTCTCTTGGGCTGCTCTTCTCTTGTTGTTGTTTCATCTCTTTTCCGCCTTCTGCTCTTTTGGCAGTCCAGCCGCCCTTTGACAAGCACCCTTCCCCCCCGCACTCACACTGCGCAGACGTAGTTTTACCCCCCATCCCCTAGACCGCACAAAGATAAACTCTCACTCGAAGGGCTGGCTGCCTCTCAAGGTGTATCACAGTGCAAGGTGAGGCCGGCATTCCCGCTGGTTCGCTCTCTCTCGCTGTTTTCTGTTACGGAAGGACCCCGTCTGAATGCAATTTGGCACCCCCCCACCCCTCCGCAACTGGACGAAACTCACTCAAAACTCACCTCAAAGCGGAGCTGAATGGAGGAGCTCAACCTGGTCCTGGTCTGCTTATCCGGCGTCTATTTAGGCTCTCTTTTGAGCGCTGCTGCAGCTGGCGTTTTCCTCTCTTTCGAGCGCCGCCTGCTGCCTGCCGGCTTTCCCTTTAGATTCTCTCTCTCTCTCTCTTGGATCTCTGCTCCAGCTTATTCTTTGGCTGCTGCTGCAGAAGGCTCCTTCCCTTCCTTTTACTGGCTGCTGCCGCTCTTTGGCTCTGCCGGCTTTTGGCCTCGCACTTTCTCTCTTGAGAACTGCTTTCGCTCCTGCTGCTCCTGCTGCCGGCTTTTGCTGCTTTCCACTCTTCTTGAAGCACACAGACTGTGCCCACTCCTTCGCACTTTCGTTCCACTCTTTTGGAGCGCCAAACTGTTTATCAGCTTCCCGTTAGCTTCCGTGGTGGCTTATCGCACAAAATTTCCGATTTTATTTATTTTTTTTTCTTTTTCGCTTTTTTTTTAGTTTCGATTAACTTATTTCTTTGGTTTGGCACATTCAAAAAAAAAATGCACAAAAATTACAACAAAATTACCCTAAAAAAAAAATCAACAACATTGGGAAATGTTTTTCAATCAGCTTTTTGCTTTTTACCGTAATTTATGCGGCTCGTTATCAGAGGAAGACTGTAAACAATTACACAGTTACAGAATACACACACACACATACATGGACACACACATGGGCACACACACACACACAGATAGACTGTGATAAGTGCGAGGGAGATACATAGATAGGCAGACGGGGGAGAGCTTATCAGTTGTGATTCCCAATCAGAAAGGCAAAAATCACACAAAAATTTCCAATCGGATCGCGTTTTGTGGGCGTCTGAAAACGCGTGCAATTCCGTCAACGTTCAACGATCCTCTGTCGCTCCGACAACGCGCCAAAATAAACTGAAACAGCGCGCGACTGCGACTGCGATGAGATGCTATGAGATGCTATGAGATGCGATGCGGCCACGGCCCAGACCAGACCAGACCAGACCGACCCCAGCCTCAGCTTCTCCCTCTGTCGCTGTGGCTGCCGCTGCCATCACCCCCCAGCCCCCCACCTTCCACACCCACTCCACATGGAAATGAAATTGGAAATAGAAAACGCCATCAAGCGAGAGCACGACCGAACAAGAGACGAGCAAGCAGGCAAGCGAGCGAGCGAGCGATTTTAATCGCGCACGCAAAAAAAAACTAAACCAAAAACAAAAAATAAAAATGAAAATGGAAATGAAAATGAAATCATGAGATCGGACGTGTGGAAAGCTGCTGCAGATGCACAGCAGGCGGCCACAAAGACCTGGCACTGACCTTTGAATGCCCTACATGAGAATAAGAACCAGAACTACATGGATTGAGAGTGGGAAAACCCTTTGGAATAGCAAAATAATCCAAATAATCAACACACGAAACTGTCCCGCAGTATTGACACGGGACAATCACGACTCGACACGACACGAAGAAAAGCACTAACTATTTTCACAAACAAAATTCGAATTCGGATTGGATGCTGTAATTGAATGGATCGATTCACAGTAGAGTGGGACTGGGGGGGGGCTGGGGAGAGCAAGGGCTTGGGTTGCCTTTTGTGAGATCAGCGAATACTCGTTAATAGAGTGGAAAATACACGTCACACATGTACATAGTTTGTGCAAATGTTGGATCAGTCAATCATCTGTGCCTATACTATGCCCATACTTTGTGTGCTATGCTAGGCGAAAGCTTGATGATATTTGATACTACGATATTAGTGTCTCTCGAGCAAGACTGACTAGTCAACCTTTTAGAGTTCATTATGCCTGATCAGACTTACTAATGGTACCTCGATTCACGTACATATGTACCTACACATCTTTGAGATAACTTTGGTTTTATATTCTTAGATGCAATCTGTTAGATAGCTGCATTCAATGATCATTAGCAATTACATTGGGTGGAAAGTGTTTAGATAATGTTTATCAGAGACTCATTCTACAGATAAGATCAGAACAGATCCAAGATCTCGTATTATTTTCTGTGTATGAGTCTCAAAGTCCTCCATAGACGAGCAGATCTTTTGTAGGGCAAACATTTGACTATATTCCGATCCGATTGCGATCAATCTTGATTGTTTTTTGTCGCTGTTTCTTGATGCTCAATGACGATGATGATGATGAGAATCACAAGCACAATCACGAGGCGGTTTCGCTTTTATATGACTTGATTGTACACCATATAGTATGTACATATGTATGTATCTTCCTGTCTGTCTCTCTCTCTCTCTTTCGCTCTCTCGCTCTCAACCCAATCACGCTACGATCGTCAGAATGACAGAATAAATGTGTTTATTGTCTGTGCGGTTATTGTTATTGCTATTGTTGATAATTCTTATTACAATTGCAATTAAATGGAGGCAACAAACCATAAATAAACAGTTAGGGATTCAAGCGGAATCGACAAACGATCCGAACACCAAACACACACAACCGAACCGAACCGAAGCGGCATCGGCATCGGCGACCAACTGTGCAATTCTCTGGGATACCAATATCAGGGGGGTGTGGGGTGGTGAGATTCTCCAACTATCTTCAAAACATTCTGAAGATACTTGCAACGAAAAGAGACAAAGACAGAGCCAGAGCTGGAGAGGATTATGGAATTTGTTTATTGGAGAGCTGCCGTTATTTCTATTGTTCATATATAGTTTTATATGGCTTTTCCTACTGGCTTTTCCCACAAATGCTGCACCCAAATAAAAATCTGATTAAATTGTACGACACTCTTACTGGCTTTTATTGGGCAAATAGTTAAGAATCAATCGAATCGAATCGAACCAAACCGAACCGAACCGGATCCAATGCCGAACCGTACCGAACCGGCATCGGCATTCAACTGCGAGGAACCTCCATTCGAACATAATATCATTTGGGGGGACTGTCGACAGTCGACAGTCGACAGTCGACTGTGACGTTTCAGTGGCGTAGAATCGCTTTGGGGGGCAGAGGCTGGTGGGGTGGGGGGGGGAGGTGAGGCAGAAGGAAGAGCTTGGTGGCCAAAGGAGAAGCAACAGAGAATATTTGGCTGACTGCATTTTTTGTTGCCATTGACGTTGTTAACGATTTCCAAATAGTGTGGCGGTAGTTGACACCCCAAACACTCTCTCTCTCTCTCTCTCTCTCTCTCACACGTACACGTAAACCCCCACGCCTCCCTAGCCGTACCCCCCGCGTACTGTACTTGGATTCGTGTCGTCATTAGCAACGAAGTTGGCGGGCGGCAAAAAATGCAAACGCTTGTTTGTTTTTCGACTTTCGACTCGTTCGAGTCGGTTTTTGTTTGTGCCGCCCCCTCTCCTATCAGTGGCAGAGAACTTCTGCACATTCTGATAAGCGGAGAATGGCTGAGAGCGGGCGCGGGCGCGGGCGCTGGGGGGGGTGTTGCGGAAAGAGCACACACATTAAAGTTATCTCAATTATCTCAATCAATTGTAGTGGTGGCTTGGGGGAAAACGGTCAGTTAATGCCGCGACGCTGACCACATGGCTCATTACCAAAAACCCAACAACGACAAAAAATTGGTAGTAAAACAGATCGTGCGACCGATATAGATAACAGTTCTTTGTTCCTTGGCTGGGGGAACACAGTGGAACCTGCGGTGGCAAGGTCAGTTTTCCCCTCCCCCCACCCAATCGCTGGGGGAATATTAATATTTGGAAATTGGATAGAATAGATTCTAGTTTACTGTGTTTCCGGCACTATCCAATCATTGATCAACTTCCATTCTGTTGTTTTTGTGTTTTTCTACCCATTCCATCCGTTCCTTTTTTGCGGGTCAAGCCACCAGCAGAGCAGAGCAGAGCAGAGGTTTTATCCCATCCATTCCATTTTTCATAATCCATTCCAGCGCGTGTGTGACACTTGATTGGATTTGTTTGCATATATGTACATATTTTTTTGTTTTTTTTTTATTATTTTCTGTTATTTTTGACTTCGAATTCGATATATTCCGATATATGCAAGTCTCTGGCATGCGTATGCGTGTGTATCAGCAGCAGATACAGACACACACACACACACATACATATGTACATATGCACGTTGGTATGTTTGTGTATCTGCTATATCATTATAGATATAATTTCCACATATCGATGATATATGCACTACACGTTTGCTGTGCCTCTCTGCCTGTTGCCTGTTGCTGTTGTTGTTGCTGTTGTTATGGACTAAATGCGTCAATTAAATAAAACAAAATAATAATATTAATAAATACATACATATCTATATACATACATACATATGTAGGTGCCGAGATACTTTCGGCATAGGCCACATCTATGGATAGATACACGCAGCGATACAGGTACAGATACAGATGCATCTCTCTCTCTCTCTCTCTCTCTCTCTCTGTGTGACATTTTTTTGGGAATTATAAATAAATTATGATTTTCAATGACACTATAAATCGCAGAATATATATTTATTGCTAATCGACGCCACGCTAAAAGATTTAAGTCCGATCCAACGAAAAAAATAGATAAAAAATAATAATAAAAACAAAAGCAAAAAGGAAGCGATTCCATGTCTTCCCCTAATCCTCTCGAGCCCATTAAACCCATCAACCATCCATATGCGATCTGTTCGCATAAGATCTATATAAATTTGTGTATATCTTTTGCGTATCTATAATTTATTCGCAAATTTTGTTTTCAGATTTTTACGAGCTTCTTTAATGACAATTTCGCTGAATTTGGACTGTGAAAGGCTGTACATTGTGCAGGGGCATGCCCCAAGCCCCAGGCTCTCCAACCGACAGCTGTCTAGCTTGTTACGTGCCTCATTAAGTATTTTCGGCTTTTAATTGACAAAACAACCAGCCCCGCCTGAATATGCGAGACAAAATCAAATTTTATTACATTTATTATAAATCTCAAATAATTTTCGATTTTTCATTAAATTTGGATTTTTGCAAAATAGAAAAATATATGCATTTTAATAGGAAACCGTATCAGAATTCTGATCAGGAAATGCTCTACAATTGATTGAGGTCACAAAAAAAGCTTTCCTATTGCCACAAAAATAGATGGCCTTTCGCTAGATATTCCCCAAAACTTGAATATTAAAAAAAATACTCATTCGGCAATGGGAATCCATTAAGATGGTCTCGCAGGCGACAAATCCTTCAAAAAGATTCCAATTCAATTGTGTTCCATAGATCTATTTATCGTTATCTGAATAATACATATGTATTTTCGTCTAATCTTAAGCAAATATTTAAATCAACAATATTGGAACATGGAACATGGAACATCATGGATGCGATACTTTCGGCCAGTCCAGCCAGTCCCAGACCCAGACCCAGATATTCTATGACCTTCATGGGGCCAACTTCTCTCTTCGATCGCGTTCACATTTGTCAATTTAATTTAATTTATGATACACATATACACATACATATACATGGTATATGCAACCTTTTTCCTGTTGCGTATTCCCATTCCATTCCATTCGCTTCGACTTGTTCAAATAATTTTGTTGTCATCTCGGATATTTATTAGCACCAGACCGCCAAATGGGCCTCAGCATCGGCCGCCTGATGAACGCTGAACGCTGAACGTTGCGTTGCGTTCATCGTTATTTATTTGCGCATACAATAAATTTCTTTAAAATCAAATACACACAAAATACCATACAGAAATGTATGGAGGAAGAGTCGAAGATAATTCGACAAATGAAGACGCGTGCAAAGGCAATTGAAGAACTTATGGATGTACATACATACATACATATGTATGTACATATGTACAAATGTACTCCTCCAGTCGAGCATTTCGACTGTTTGGGAACTGTAGATCTTTGATCGATCCATCTTACAGTTATAGAGTATATCAGAATATCGCGTTGGAGAGTTCACTTGGGCAAATCCTTTCTTTACTTTTTACAAAAAATACAAATGCTTATCAGGCTGTCTTGGAGTTTGGATGGTCCCCTGCTCTGCTTTGGGTTTCTTGTGGTCCACGCATCTTTAAGAGTGTGCGGTATACCCTCCTCCCAGTGGCATTGCCATTGCCATTGGAATGGTACCCGGAGAGTCGGGGGATGCAACAGTTTTTGGGTTGCTCTGCACACGGCGGCGTGTACCGTTATCCAGCTTCCTTCATCCCACTTCCTGGCGAAAGCGACAAGCGGGTTAAACGGGTTCAAGCAGCCGACAGCCGAAAACTAACCGCAGGCGTCTCCCTCCCCCCAACCTATCTTCCTGCCGCACCGCTGTGTGTGCGTGTGTGTGTGTGTGTGTTTGTGTGTGTGGGTGGATAGATGGGTGTCCTTCTGGTTTTTACCTACATTCGGGGATTGTGGCGTTACTTAATGGCCAAACACTCTTTGTTCTGCTCTAGTCATGGCCCTTCTTTTGGTGGCTGGCTATTCGAAGGCGCGTAACGTAACGGTATTACGGTGCGGTCCAGCCCGCGGTAAACGCACCGGTCCGCGGATAGCGGTAAACGTTTCACAGTTTAACGATAAGCGGTCAGCGGACTAAAACGAACTAAAACAAACAGAAAGCACGCCAAAAAAAATATATAAGCAGGAGCCGGACGACGAGGATGGAGGATGATGACACCGCCGTTTCAATGTTTACCGTTAGGCTGCCGTGCCGTGCCGTGCGCCGCGTGCTTCGCCTGGAAATGTTCCGGTTGCGGTGCTTTGGGTTCCGTTATCCGCGCGCGCCACACGACGATTCGTCCTTTTAATTCACCGCCGACCGTTGGGAAATCTGGGAAATCGCTGAGGAAAAAGCAGGTAGGAACAACAGGCGAAACGGCCGGGAAAGTACAAGGCACGCAAGGTGAAATCCACCCTATTTGCCCAACATACCATGGAAGGAAGTTTATACAATTTCCCCGCTGTGAAATTGCTGAGGAAGAAGAGGGTATGGACAACAGACGAAACGGCCCGGAAAATGCAAGGCATGCAATGTAAAATCTACCCCATTTGCCTAACATACACTGAGGGCAGCCTGTCCCCAAGGTATATCATATGTATGCTCGTAGGTGGGGTAAGTTTCGTACGAGCCTAGCAATTTCCCATGCCTTTTTTTAACTGTGGTCCATAACTGTCCAAGTCCAACCCAGTTCGAGTCAAAAAAGAGAGGTGAGAGCTTATTTTTGCGTTACAATATGAGCTTCGGCTGACTTCGGTTTGGCGAGAGGGGCCTAATGATGGAACTCAATGGGGACTCACAAACACTTTCACTCAAAACTCCGCTCAAATATAACAAAATAGCTAAATGTTAACTGAACTGGAAAATGTTAAGCTGTTAACTCCTGTTGAATGAATGATTAAAGACACAAACAGGAAACCGTAAAGAATTTGGTTGCCTATTCATTGCATTTGCTTATTTTAATTTAACATGTTCATGAAATAATCGAGTGAATTTGAATTTTACCGCGATTTGGAATGTTAACTTAACATGTTGATCTTGATCTGATAACACATATTGAAAATTGCATCTACGACGCGCCAGAACAGTCAGTCAATTTATTCATTTATCAACATTAGGAGCACTCGATGGCTCTTCACTTTCAGGGGCCGTCTCCTCGAAGAACAGCTCCAGCAGATGGCTTTTGAGCAGCTGATCACCATCCAGCCGCTCGACCCGCTTCCAAACCAACACACTGGGTATGGATCTGAGCGAGAGGGGTGGTTTCCGGAAACTATTGTTCTCGGAGGTATCCATCCAGGCATCCCGATTGCCCACGTCTACCACTAGGACAATGGAATCCCCAGCGTGATCCCGGAAGGCCGTCATAATGGTTGCCTCAGCTACAAGAAAGAAGGAACAATGATGAAGACTACTAAATTGTCATGGGTGCAGCTCTGATTTCATACCTTTCACACAGTCCGAACACCAGCTTTTTCCCTTGCTGTCCTTCTCGCCGTAGAAATACATATAAATAGGTTTTTTCTTCTTCTCGTACGTCTTAAGGCAGTTCTGGAGCTCCTCGTAGCCGCGCACCGGCACGTATTCAGTCATTGTACTCATTGTGTATTCTATGTATTCGGGCGCGGATTTGGAACTTTTTCTGGCGTTCGAGGCGGCGCACCGACTAATCTAAATGTGTCGTTGAGAAAGCCGATAAGTTTAATTACAAGTGTTTTATGATTATATAGGTGATAAGCATTCGCAACAACAATTGCAAAACCAGCGTGCTGATGAGTGCTGTAAGGCGCGCACGTCAGCTGTTTCTGTAAATATGAAAATATGACACTTACATATTCGTCCCTAGTCACTGAGTCACTGTATACTGTGTTATTATGAATGGGGTTTATGTTTTAAGCAGCAGGGATATTCGAAAAGAGCATATTTACTGCGTCACATCTACATATAAAGAAATCACACGAAGAATAATTGTCAAGATTCATATCGGCATAATCATAACAAATCACAGAATCCGCTGTAAGTTTTACGAGTTTGGTCAGTCGTTACAGAGTGCTGTTAACAATTCGGTGTGCTGTTAGACGCATGTCTCATATTTTACATATGTAAATATTTTACATGGCAAATGCATCGAATGCATAGTTCATATTTGACAATTTAGAATATTCATATAATTTAAATCTTTCATAAACAGGAAATTTCCTGAATTTGGTTCCCTACAAATGTCGTCCGAATGAGCAATAATACGCCATCTACCTTTACAGACATTCACGTGTGCTGTTAGACGTAGAGCTAGAGAATAATCGATGTTAGCGGACAGCTCTGTTAGACGCACTCCGCAAAGACAAAAATGTAAACAATTTCGTGCGTAAATATTAGAGCAAAGATGCCAAAAGTTAACCAAGTAAGAACCTTTGAATTAAGACCAACTTCCCACTGTTTCCCAACGCCCTTTCTTTCACGATTCAACAGAACATCGTATGGAATTCACCACAAGTGAAGCAGCTTCTGATACTCGTAAAACGCCACCGGAATCTCTACGATCCCACGGATCCTGATTTCAACAAAAAGAGCCGTCGGGCTTTTTCCCTGGCCAGAATTCACCTGGCCCTGCGCCAATCAATGCCGCATCTGACCGAAGGTGATGTTGTGAACAAATTCGGCATCATACGGCGCAAGTACATGGCATTGGTCCAGCGTATCAATGAGCCGGGCGTGCAGCTGCCCTATTGGTACCACCTCATGGAGTTCTACAAGCCCCATATGGAGCACTTCACAACAGTCAGCGTGGACAAGCGGCCCAAGCCCGACGTAGATGAGCATCTGGCGGCCCTGGACGCTATCCTGAGCCAAAGTATGAAGAGCGAAACGACTGGACCCCCCGGCGATCAGTCGGCTTCCGATGATAGTAGCGAGGATGACGACGAGGAGGAGTCCGACGGCTGCAAACTAAATCCGCATAACAGTCGCTCGCCTGCCCGGGCTATTCTGAAAACAGCCACATCTATGCTGGGACGTTTGGCCGACCGCATTTCCTACACCCCCGACGTGGAGGCCTTCGGCGAGATGGTGAAGGCCGAGATGCAGTGCCTACAGCCCCAGAGCCGTCGCCGAATGCGCAACAAGATCATGGCGGTCATCATCAACGAGGGGGAAAGCTCGGAGTACATATAGCACATCATTTTGAATGTAAGAATACTCAGAAATATTTGTAGATTAGATTTAAGCGTATGTTGACTTAAGAAGTAAAAACAATGCAACTGTTCGCTTGGCTTGGTCATTGTTACTGTAAAGTTTCTGCTGTCTCAGGCCTCGCCCCGACCCAAATGACAGCGACCAAACTTGAACTTCATTGGAGCTGGCGCAGCAAGGTTGCCTTTGGGTCGAGAGCCAGCGAAGAAAACTGCAACTTCAGGTGAAAAATCGTTTATAAAAAGCGACTTCGGACTGGGTAATGCAAACAGTAGATTAACCTGATCCAGATGGGTAAGTTGCTACGGCCAGGGAGCACTCCACTGAACCTGCTCATCCACCTGCCTGATCCATTCCTGATCCAGCCTGCCATAAGATGTCTTTCCACTCGATGCTGCTGGTGCCACTGCTCCTAATTCTGCTGGCTGTGCACTTGGAGGCCTCCAAGATAGCCTACAAGAAGCCGCTCTACGGCAAGGGAATCTACATTAAGGACAAGCGCATAAGGAGCAAGTCAATGACAGTCCCTACGACAACCGGAGCCCCAACCACTGAGGAAGATTGGCCAGCTGCCGTGGAGTTCATAATTATTACCACGCCGCAGCCAGAGGACAATAGCACCACAGAATCTGGCAGAAGCGCCAGCACCAGTGGCACCACAGAAGCCATCAGCACCAGCAGCCAAGCCTGTGGCAGCACCACAGCAGCAACGCCTGCAACTCCAGCCACAACGACGACGTCGACGACATCCTCCAACAATTTGGTCAACACATTGCCATCACCACCGACGCCAGCGCCAGCGCCTGCTTCCAACCTGGACAACCACCCAGTGCCGTGCACATGCGGCGTTTTCCTCTCCTCGCAGATGCACCATGGACAGCAAGAGGCGCCGCTCATCCATCAGGAGCTGGATCGCATGTTCCCGTGCAATGCGATTGGGCGGAAGCAGTGCCAAACCAAATGCCTGGAAGCGGTAAGAGACAATAAGCAGGGAACTGTTGAATCGATACAGAACAAAACTAATCTCATGCAATCTCACACAGATCGTCCAGCACCTGCCAAACTCGGCCAGCATTGTGTGCTCTGCACTCGGCCATGACTGTCACAAGGAGCGGGCCTATTTGTTCATCAAGAATTGTCACAATCAGTGGGTTAACACCAACCTGCAGGCCGGCCGGGAGTACTGCTGCAAGGCCGGCGTACCCTATCGCTGTCCATTGTTGGGCTAATTGGTTTGCTTGCCCATCTGTGGACTGTGTTCTCAGTAATAAATGCTTTGATATACTACATATGTATGTATATAAGACATGTTATTTATGGTCGACTATCGGAGGGGGATAGTTAAACATTTGTACTCTTTTCGGATCCAACACAGTCCTTATGTACGTACATATGTACGTCGCGTATGTAAGAAAAAATGAATTGCTGACTCTAGAATCTAACGGAACGAACGATTCAATGAAGATAAGAAGAACTTATGTAGCTGTCCGCAGAGAGCGACTCAGAGAGAAGGAGCGTACAATACATAGAGAAAGAGTTAGGGGTGGCACAATACGATCGGAAAAATACACAAGAGATATGTATGTATGTATGTATTAAAAAAAAACCCAATTGCTTTCCTTAAGGCACGACAATTTATTTAACATTTCACCATTATAAATTATGAATGTCTAAAAAGGTTCTCCAACTCATATAATATTTGAGTACAGGTCTCAAATTCATAAGTGGGTTTAATTAAATCTGCCTCAATGCTGGACAAAATTATGAATTTCGTGTGGGGCGTCTGCGGAAAATAATCGAAATATTACATCTAGAATTTAGATCCAATGGAAATTTTATGCAACTTACATCCTTTATAATACCGCCATTCATCCAGATATCGTTGCTCTCTAGATAGCAGCGCAAAAGAATCCACCACTGGTAGTAGTTCTTAAAACCACTTAGTTTGGGTATGTCTCTATAATCGAGCGGAACTGTGTTATCCATCAAGACGGCCATGAGAAAACAAAGACAGATTCCGAAAACAAAATTGTGCATATCTGCATTATTCTTTGTATAAAAGTAATCAGCAAAGTGGCGTTGCCACTCTTTAACAAAAAGATCTATGAAAGCTCCTAAGACAAAAAAAATCAACCGTTGCACTTTAAAAACTAAAAATGGGGAAGTGCACGACCAGCGAAATATATTACATACATATCTGGTGTTGTTGTGTATATGTGTGTGTGTCTATAGCTTCGTCGTCGAAAATGCGGGTCTGTGTTGTGTTACCTAAGACTATATAAACACTAAGATGTGTCACTACATACAAAATTTTCAGCTCGATTTTTCGGTCTGGAATTTCACAGAATTCCGCACTGAAAAAGAGGGAGCTATGGGCGCACGAAGAAAATAGCAGATAGTCAGATGTAAAGAATTACATATGTCGCAAAAACTTGGGACGGCAAATCTGATCATCTGTTTTTTCGTGCCAAACACAAAAACCCAAAACACTATAAGGAGCCATAGCGCCCACAAATAATACATTCCTGCTGGCTTTCATACAAAATTTGAACTTAAACGGATTTTATTTCTATACAGTGTTACCGAAGGGCAAGCACAATTGGTCACACTCGGCCGCCAGTATTATTATATTGGTCTTTTTGCTTGCAAACGAGTTTTTTTTGGATCTGACACTTGGCTTTAACCGAATTGTGACCTTATTTTTTAATTTCTATATTTTTAAGAGTGAATCTAGAGAGAAAAATCGATATTAGCGGACATCGATGTTTTCGATATTTTTACGTTTAATTACGTTTGAAAGCAGCTAGGAAAAAATAATTTTAATATTAATGAAATGAAAAAGGGTATATATACGTCCATAGCACCAGTTAAGTTTCCAAATGACGTGACATTTCAATCTCACTTACGTTTTCTTACGTCGCATTTCATGCTCTCTTAAGCTTTATACCTTGGCTTAAACGTCATTTTAGAAACAATCTAAAAAAAAAGAGTCACTAAACTTAGCCAATCTTGTAGACAATTGATTCATCAATCGTATAAAATTATGTGCTCAAGCCTGAGGGTACTAGTTAGCTACGAATATTAAACGGAATATCAAATTGGGAAAAATTTTAAATTTAGGGGTGTCTGGCAAAAAATCGATGTTTGAAAAAACTATCGATGTCTGCATTATATCGATGTTTCTCCAGCAGTGTGACCATTCCATTGTCGCACAGCTGAAAGAAAATAGAAATTAATTAAGTTGTCGTCGAAAGTATACCTTTTCTACGAAAATATTAGCAGGTGAGTGGCAAACTGGGAAACCGAATGAAATATATAATGTAAATAATCATCCTGGCAGCTGCTTAGGAAAAATGGTGTGCGTGCCGTGCTTTATCATTCCGCTACTGCTCTACATTTGGCACAAGTTCGTGCAGCCCATTCTGCTGCGCTACTGGAATCCGTGGGAGAAGAAGGATGCCCAGGGGAATGTGATCAAGGCTGGGCCGGAGTTCCCCTTCGAGTGCAAGGGCGGTGTCTGTCCATTTGTGCCCGGTGGCAAGAAGACAAGCGCTGACAACGACCCATCATCTGAAACAGTCACAACTACAGCTACAGTTTCAGACAGCGAGGAGACTAAAACTACAACCATCACAACCAGCAGCGGCACCACCACAACCACGTCGTCATCCTCAGGGGCAGCCACTGAGCCCAGCTTGGAGGAAACAAAGAAGTTAATTTAGTCAAAATTTCATGTACAATAAGTTTTGAGACAACGCACACTGTCACACCTTGGGTCACCTGAAGTGTGGGTGTGCTGGACGGACACGTAATCTAAAGAGCAGCAACCAATTACGCTTAAAAACAAAAATATGTTAACTTAAATGTAATAATATGTACACATTGCAATCACCCAAATTGCGTTGTTTCGGGAGTGTGGAATGGGGTGGACAGCACAGGGTACAGGGTTGAAGGTCGCGCCCACTCTGTCTCATCTACTTTATTCATGGGTTTGTTTACTAGCTTCAAATTACTATATAATTGTCAGTCTAAATCCATCATATTTTGGCTTCACAGGTGTGGCCTATGAAGTCACCACCGCGTTGGCTAATAGCGCGGCCCAAGCGAGGAACTTCTGGAACTTCAATCAGACACCATGACAGTACGTACCCTCCGAAGGCCGATTTCACAAACGGCCGGGCTCTGACTCCCTTGAAACTCCATCCCATCGGGAAGAGGCGCCGTAACGTCCGTAATGTTAAGTAGAATAGAGCGAACGAATAGAGGTGATATGATGACTGATCAGCAAACCAAAGTCTTTTCTTCTGGGCACAAGGGACAACAATGATACCATTTTTTTATTGAGAAAAATCTTTCTCTGGAGGGACACAATGAAAGATTTTTCAAAAGCGGTCCATTTTCCTCAGAGATATGTGAAACAATCGTTCATAGATATAGTTCTTCCTCTATATATGTATGGACGCTCCAAACACACACACAGAGAAATCTATTAAATTCTCCCTAAAAAGAAATCAGCTTCCATCGAAATAAAAAGATATATTTTGTTTTTAAAATAATTATTTAATATTTATTATTTATGTCAAAAAAAGTTGCATTTCTGTTTTGTTGTTTTGCTGTTTAAGTTAGGAAAACAAATAATTTTACAATTTATACATTAAAAACTTACAAAAAAAAATATAGAGATGGAAAGAGGAGTGAATAAAACTCAAATAAAAAATTGTGCAAATGGAACAAGAAAATCGGTTTTTGTTTTTAGTTGTTTTTTTTTTGTTGTTTTTTTTTGTTTCAATTTTTAGTGTCTAATTTCTCCTTTGAATATTTTTTGAAAATATCTATCCATCAACTTAGATTTTAGGGAGGGGACAGTGGGAATAGGGCGAGGGGGTCTTATATATATAGAAAACTTGGCTGGTTAAGGTCTTTTTCTTTTATTTTACTTTCCTATTTGCTTTTGTCTTTTTTTATAATCATTTTGTTTTTATTTTTTGTCTTTTACGGAGATTTTGTGGAATTTTTGCTGTCGCTGTCAACTTAATTCAAACAGTTATGAGAATCTTTTTACAGTTTAGCTTAGTTTAAAATGTAATAATACATAATAATAATCATATCATATCATAATAATAATAATAAAAAAAACGTGGTGTAAAAAAAAAGGTTCTTGATGTAGTATAGCTAACAATTTTGTTTATATAAGCACTTCAGTTGCGATACCTATCGAATTTCGATATATTCTGATACATTCCGGTATATATGTACTATATATCGGATAGGCGATCGATCGTTAATTGTAGAATTCGATAAAAACTTAATGTCTAAACGTAGCCTAGACTTAGGCCTAATGATATATCCGTGTATGTGTGTATGTGTCTCTTATATTTTATAGCTATAGCATATATGTATATCTGAACTGAACTGAACGGAACGGAACAGAATAGAATGCCAATCGTTCAGAATTTTCGCTAGTTTAAGGTTTTATGTCTTTTGTTTTGTTTTTTTGTTTTGTTTTACTGGAAGCGACGACGATGACGTTACGACAAATCAAATGCGCCACAAAACGACCTTTTAAGAGATATCTACATATATGGGTAGATATTTGTATATATATATGCGATCTAGATCATCCAACGATTTCAACGCGCACTGTACAACAATCATTAAAAAATACTCGTATATTATTTAAATTATTACAAATTATTACGTTCCCGTTACTCTCTCTCTCTCTCTGGTTTTCTTTCTATTTTGATCGGCTTGTTTAAATTAAAACTTAAATCCCTAAACAGACATTAAAAGTAGAGCGCTTCCGATATAAAAAATATATAGTTATTTAGCTTGCTTTTTATATAGAACGTAGTCCCAGGGACTCTTTAAGAGTCGCATGCACCACCGTTCGGTCCGTCCTTTCAGCTGTAGATCCGCAGCTCCGCTCCACTCAGGCGGCATTCATTCATTCAGGCAGTCTGTTGTCTGTCTGTCTGTCTGTCGTCATATGTAGATGGCCTCGGATCCCTTGTTGGCCTGATGGCCACCCGAGATGTACAGATTGTTGGCCGCCGGCGATTGCACGCCCTCAGACCAGTCCGAATTCGATCGGGGCGATGATGAGGACCAGTGTCCGGGCGATTCCGGTGAGGGTGTGGGATAGCTGTCCAATGTCTGGACGAGATGCTGCGGTGTATGGCCACCCGAATGCTGACTGGGCGGCGTTAGGTACTGATAGAAGGCCTGATTGTGCTGCGATGACGGTGACAGCATGTTGGTCGATGGCGATGATCCGGACATTGAACTTTGTATTGAAGGCGGATTCATTTGACCCGAGTGAAATGAGTCTGCGAAATGGAAACGAAAGATTATTATTACGTTCTGCATGCCGTATGCGGCGACAACACTTACCCGGAGATCCACAAAATCCATTCAAGTCCAAACCTGCTGAACCGAATTCCAGGCCTCCAATCTGCTGCTGTTGATGCTGCTGCTGCTGCTGCTGTTGCTGCTGCTGCTGCTGCTGCTGCTGCTGTTGCTGCTGCTGTTGCTGTTGCTGCTGCTGTTGCTGCTGCTGCTGTGGGGATAGCGTCTGCATTATTGCACTGCCCTTGGATGATTGGGGCGGGGCCAGCATAATGCCCATATCGCTGCCCGTGGGCGAGATGATGCCCAGACTAACTGGTGAACTCTGCGACCCCTGGCCACCACCGCCCAGCAGGCTGTTTTGATTGCTGCCACCGAACTGCTTCTGCTGTGTGGCATGTCGCATCGCCTGTATGTGCGTCGGGGATGTGGGCAAACTAGGACGTGATTTGGCTGGGGATGGAGAGCCTACAGAACGGGATAGATACGGGAATGGGTCGATTAGTAAATGGTAGTATTATAATAGTAGCAGTAGGACTCACCCAGATAGGCGTGGGGCGACAGGGCCAGACTGCTCTGCACCGAATGCGGCGGCGACTGATTCGAATACGGCGGACTGAGGCCCTGCTCATGGCTATTCTGGCCGCCTCCATTGCTGCCGGCACCCGTCAGGCCACCGACGAGACCGCACATTCCAGACCCATTGCGATTGCCCCCACCGATGATCCCATTGCTATTCATTCCGAGTCCTTGGCCGTTGAGCAGCTCCTGCTGAAATGGCGAGCCCATCGAGTAGCCATAGTTATCCAGCTTGATCATGTCCAGGCCATTGCCGGGCGGCAGTGATTGCAGCGATTGGGCATTCTGTAAAGTTGAACCAATTAGATTCTGCCACAAAAGGGACAGTTTGCGCTCCTGGTCACTCACCTTGATGCAATCCTCATAGCTCGGCGGCTGTTTGGCCCCATTGGGGCCGCTGGGCTGTGGCGCGGCCATGGCGTTCGAGTACATCGAATTGGTGTCGTAGGGGCTGGGCAGGTTCCCGTTCATTCCGGGTACACCCAGCGGCGAGGAGGCATCCAGCTCCGAGGCCATCACTCCGGCCCCTGACCCCGACAGTAGGGATGTGGGTGGTGGCGGTTGGTTTGGTGCCCCCGCACCTGCACCCGTTCCCGCACCGGATCCCGCACCTGTCGTGGATCCACTCATCAGCTGCACGGGATTGAGGCCCGTCCCATTCCCATTGCCATTCATGGTCCCCTTTTTTGAGGCCGCATTCGTCTTTTTTGAGCTGGCCTTGCGCCTGAGACTGCCGGCAGTGTCCAGCCCGTTGTCCGGACTGTTGCCCTCGATCAGCTTGGCCTTCTTGGCGGCCTTCTGTTTGGCCGTTTGGTTGCTTTGCTTGCCGGCCCCGTGGGAGCCATTGCCGCCGGCACCGCCCGCCGATATCACCGTCGGCTGGGTGATCAGCTGCGGCTGTTGGCCCGGCGGCGGTGAGCCGATCATCGCCTGCGGCGTCATGCTGAGCATCTGCGGCGAACGGGGCACATGCTCGTCCAGCAGCCGGACAATGTCGTGGTGCAGCCGCTCGCTGGCCACGTCGCGGGGCAGTCTGTCCATGTGGTCGGTGATCTCGCGATTGGCAAAGTTGTCCAGCAGGGCCTTGCAGGCCTCGTAGCTGCCCTCGCGGGCGGCCAGGAACAATGGCGTCTCGTCCTTGTCGTCCTGGGCATCGCGATTGGCATGGTGCATCAGCAGGATGTTCACCGCCTCGGTGTTGTTCACGGCGGCGGCCCAATGGAGGGCCGTCTTGCCCGAGTTGTCGGCCGCATTGATGTCCGCATCGGCGGTGATCAGATCCTCGACCATGCCCTCGATGGCCAGACGGGCGGCGAGAATCAGGGGCGTGGTGCCGTCATGCATGCGAGCATTCAGATTGGTGGCCCTGTTCCTCAGCAGGATCTGGAACACGCCCATGGCATCGGCGGCCACAGCAGCGTGCAGTGGCGTCCTGCCCGTATTGTCCTGACAGTTGGCATCCGCTCCGGCGTCGAGCAGTCGCTTGGCGGCATCCGCCCGGGCATACCGCGCCGCGAGATGCAGCGACGTTTCTCCCGTCTTGTCCATGGTGGCGTCCAGCTGGGCGCCCTGTGCAAGCAGATCGGATATGACCTGGGCGGTGCTGTCGTCATTGTTTTCGATATCCTCGCCGCTGTCCAGACCGCCGCCTCGCACGGCCACAATCATCAGAGGCGTGAGGCCGCAGGGACCGCGGGCATCCACATCGTGCTTGCCCCCATCCTGGTGGGCGGGCGGCGTCATGATGGCCCGCACATCGGCCACATCCAGATGGGCCTGGGACCAGACCCTCTGGTCGGCCTCCTCGTACTCGCTCACCATCGTATGATCGCTGGCATAGCCTCCGTTATTGCCCAGCCCCACCACGGACACGGGATCGCTGCGCTGCCGCTTAGGCAGTGGCATGTCGCTCTCATCGTCCGACCAGTGGCCGCCCGGCTGGCCCACGCCCTGGCTCTGCATGGCCACCTGTTTGTTTAGGTTGCGCATCTCCTGGCCGTGGGGATCGCGACGACGCCGGGACATCACTGCAGCGGGGGCCCGGAAGCCCTCGGGGAACCAGGTGACGCCATGGGCCCGCTTCCGCTGGGTGCTGAGGACCATGCCGAAGAAGGCCAGGGCTATGATGACCAGAATGATGCCCGTTATCACGTACTTGACATTCGCCGGCGGCTCGCCGCCGTCATCGTCGCCGGGACTCTGGACGCCGCGGACACTGTGTATGGGGAAGGCGTTGATCTGGTGCTTGGCCGCTGTGGCAGCCAAGAATTCGGCCGCCTCTGCCGCATGCTGGAAGCACTCGGTGCACTTGCGATTGTCGATCTCCAGGTAGATCTGGATGCCCGTCTTGTAGCCCTGCTGGGTGTAGAGGATCTTGTTTTTGCGCGCGAACTCCGTGTCCTCGATCTCGGGCATGCGCACGGTGTCCTTCCAGTTGATGATCATGTCCCGTCCGAGGGAGTCCTTCTTCATGCGCACCGTCGTCCGCAGCATGTGGCTCATGTTGCGCAGGAACTGGGCCTGCAGCGACCGGAACTGTTCGACATCCATCAGCATCACGACGGACATGGCGCCCTCCGCCAGCTGCGGCGACTGCGTCTTGTTCTCGCAGTCGAGACCGTCCCAGCTGCACTCGGCATTATTGCAGTAGTAGTCGCAGACGCCGTCGCCGTAGTGCTTCTGGCAGTAGGCGTCGTACAGGTAGTTGCAGCTCTTCAGCTTGCGCTCGCAGTCGTGGCCGTCGAAGTGACAGGCCACGTTGTTACACTCCTCGTTGCACTTGCCGTTCTTGAAGACGTTCCAGCACTCGGGACTGGTGCAGTTGGCCCACGGATTGATGCCCAGCGAACAGTCGTTGCCATCGAAGTTGCACGCATAGCTGTTGCACTCCGAGTCGCAGATCCCGTTGCCCTGCTTCTCCTGGCAGCCCCGCTTCTCGCACATGGCCCGCTGCTGGGTGAGATCGTCGCGGTATCGATCGAGACCGCTGCTGGAGCTGCCGGCGCCGCCCCAGCCCGGATAGCTGGGATCGTACACGTGACAGCGCTTGCCGTTCCACCGACTGGGGCAGAGACAGTCGTAGTCGCCAAGGAGATTGTCGCAGGCGGCTCCCTGCTGGCAGGGATTCGGCTGGCACTCGTCCAGGGTGTCCACCTCGCAGTGCTCGCCGGTGGTGCCGCGCGGGCACTCGCAGCGATACCCGAAGCCGTCGTCGTCCACCACACAGTTGCCGACGAGGCACGGATTCGAGTCGCAGTCCTGGCCACTCAGTTCGCAGTTCTTGCCGTAAAAGCCGTTGTTGCAGATGCAGTGGTGGCCGCTCTGCCGGATGTTGCAGTTGCCGCCGTTCTGGCAGGGACTGTGCGCACAGAAGTCCACCTTGTGCTCGCAGTGGCGTCCCATGTGGCCCGGCCGGCAGTTGCAGTGATAGTTGTTCACCAGCTGGACACAGTCGAGGGTGCCCGCATTCGAGCAGGGATTGCTGAGGCACTCGTTGATGTCGCCCTCGCAGCGAGCGCCCACAAAGCCGGGCGGACAGACGCACTCGAAGCCGCCGACCCGATCGATGCAGCTGCCGTTGTTGTGGCAGGCGCCGGGCACACAGTCTTCCTGATTGATCTCACAGATGATGCCCAATGTGCCGGGCGGACAACTGCAGCTGAAGTCCTTGACCAGGTCGTGGCAGGTGCCGCCGTTCTGGCAGGGATTCGGGGCACAATCGTCGATGTTCAGCTCACAGTTCTGGCCCTGGAATCCCTGGCGGCAGTTACACTCGTAGGCACCGATCAGGTCGCGGCACGTGCCGCCGTTCTGGCACGGCTGCGAGGCGCACTCGTCGATCTCCTGCTGACAGTAGCTGCCGGCATAGCCCTGGGAGCAGTAGCACACGTGGCTGTTTCCGTGGTCCTTGCAGGTGCCGTTGTTGCACAGCTGCCGCAGACTGAGCCCCTTCCGGTCGGCAGCGTCCTGGCAGGAGATGGTTTGCACGTCGCACAGCTTGCCCGTCCAGCCGGAGGAGCACTTGCAGCTGAACTGGTGCTTCAGCTGGCTACAGGTGGCCCCGTTCTCGCAGGGCGACTGGCCGCACCAGTCCACATAGTCGCCGCACTGCTTGCCCGTGTATCCGCTGGGGCAGTGGCACGTGTACTCGTCACGCTGCTCGTGGCACGTCGCTCCATTCAGGCACGGCGACGAGTCGCATTTGTTGAGCTTGTACTGGCAGTTGGCCCCCGAGAATCCGGACAGGCAACTGCAGTTGTAGCCGTTGATGCCGTCGATGCAACTGCCGCCGTTCAGGCAGGAGCTGTCCGTGCAGTCCTCGTCGTTCGTCTGGCAATTGATGCCGCTGAAGCCCAGCGGACAGGTGCACGTATAGCTGTTCACGTACTGGCTGCACGTTGCTCCGTTCTGGCAGGGCTGGCTCAGGCACTCGTTGATGTCCGTCTCGCAGTGCTTGCCATCGAATCCGTCCACGCACAGGCAGCTGTAGTCGCCGATCCCGTCCAGGCAGGTCCCTCCGTTCTGGCACGGGAACGAGGCGCAGTCGTCCGTGTTGATGGCACAGTCTCGGCCCTCGTAGCCCTTGGTGCAGAGGCACTTGTACGATCCGGGCACGTTCAGGCAGCTGGCCCCGTTCCGGCATGGCGAGCTCAGGGCGCACTCGTCAATGTCCTCGTCGCAGTAGCGTCCCGTGTAGCCGAGCTTGCAGGTGCACATGAAGTCCAGGAAGTTCGAGCTGGGCGTGCACTTGGCCTCGTTCCGACACCGATTGCTGGCGCACGGGTCAAGCTTGCTCTCGCAGTCGCGGCCAGTGAAGGGCACACGGCAGACGCACTTGTAGCCGTTGACCTTGTCGATGCAGGTGCCGCCGTTGCCGCACGGATTCGTCACACAGTCGTCGATGTTCGTCTCGCACTTCTGGCCGGTGTAGCCGGGCATGCACTGGCAGGTGAAGGCGTTCAGCTTGTCGTAGCAGGTGCCGCCGTGCTGGCACGGATTGCTGCTGCACTCGTCGATGTCCGTCTCGCAGCGCCTGCCGGTGTAGCCCGGCGGACAGTTGCAGATGTACTCGTTGATGCCGTCCTCGCAGCGAGCCCCGTTCACGCACGGATTCGAGGCACACTCGTCCACATCGCTGAGGCAATGGGCGTCGTAGAAGCCCCTCGGGCACTCGCACTTGTAGCCATTCACCTGGTCGATGCAGACACCGTTGTTGGCGCACGGACTGCTGATGCACTCGTCCACATTCTTCTCGCAATGCTGGCCCGTGAAGCCGGGCACACACTGGCAGCTGTACGAGTTGATGCCGTCGATGCAGGTGGCCCCGTTGTTGCACGGATTGCTGTGGCACTCGTTCACGTTGATCTCGCAATTCTTGCCGCTCGTACCCGGCTGGCAGTGGCAGACGTAGCTGCCCACACGGTCCTGGCAATGGCCATCGAACTGGCAGGGATTCGATTCGCACTCGTTAATCTGCTTCTGGCAGATGTAGCCCGTGTAGCCGGGATCGCAGAGGCACGTGAAGCTGTTGTTGCCATCGATGCACTTGCCGCGGTGGCACGGATTCGAGTCGCAGTCGTTGATGTTGATTTCGCAGCTGGTGCCCGTGTATCCGGGTGGACACTCGCAACTGTAGCCGGCTATCGAGTCGTGACAGATGCCCCGATTCCGACACGGCTGCGACTGGCAGTCGTCGATGTTGATCTGGCAGCGGGCGCCCGTGAATCCCAGGGCGCAGCTGCACGTAAAGTCGTTGATCTTGTCGTGGCAGGTGCCGTCGTTCAGGCAGGGACTCGACTGGCACTCGTCGATGTCGATCTCGCACTGGGTGCCCGTGAAGCCCGGCATGCAGACGCACCGGAAGGTTCCCGGATCGTCCAGGCAACTGCCCTCGTTCTGGCACGGATGCGACTCGCACTCGTTAATGTTCGTCTCGCAGCGTGGACCCGTGAAGCCCTGCGAACAGTTGCACCGATAGCTGCCGGGCGTGTTCACGCAAATGCCGTTGTGCTCACACGGCGAGCCCTGGTCGCACTCATCAATGTCCTCGGAGCAGTCGACGCCCTTGTAGCCGGTGGCACAGGAGCACGCGTACGATCCATTGATCGGGGACGTGTCACAGATGGCGTCTGCATGGCAGGGATTCGAGGTGCAGGCATCGTCCAGGTGGCACAGCAGCCCTGTTTTGCCCTTGGTGCACTGGCAGTAGAAGCTGCCGACGCCATCGATGCAGGTCGCACCGTAAAAGCAGGCCGCCTGCACACAGTCGTCGATGTTCTCGCTGCAGTCCGAGCCGGCCCAGCCATTCACGCAGATGCAGCTGTAGGATCCGTGGGTGTTCGTGCAGGTGGCTCCGTTCTGGCACACGGCCGGACGCAGGGCACACTCGTCCACATCGTCCTCGCAGTAGCGGCCCGTGAAGTTCGGCGGACAGCTACATCGGTAGTCGTTGATGCCGTCGATGCAGGTCGCACCATTCTGGCACATGTTACCCGAGCAATCATCGATGTTCTGGTCGCAGTTCTTACCGTCGAAGCCTGCCAAAAAAAAACAGAGAAATCATACAAAGTTAGCGATCGTTTTTAATCGTTATCGAATAGAGATTCGATTCTAAATCGATTAAACTCTTTAATAACCTTTTATGACTTCCAATTACAGATCATCGACCAAATATACATACATACATATGTATGTACAACTATGGACCATCTACACTTGCGGTCAAAATAATACTTATCGAAAATTCTTCAACATATTACATATTATCTCTATCGAGGACTAAGCAAATCTACATGCATACATATGTATGTATATCTGATTTTTATATTGCGTTTTATAGAAAAAAGACTCGGCAAGTTTCCCATTATCTTAAAGCCAATCAGAAATTTATAGAAAAAATAGTGATCCTGATTGTGATCCGATTTCTATGCATTTTGGCATTTTCGCATATTTTCGCATACAAGAAAATTCTAGAAATCTGCAGGAGGCGGGATTCAATTTTGGGAATGAAACGGTCACACTGGTAAGTTGCTCTCTTGGCGAAATCTTAACTGCTTTGCGCAGCTTTGACTGCTCTGTCCATGGAATATTAATAAGAGGGTAAGGCAGAGGCCTCTGCATATGCACATGCTCTCTGTGTGTCTGTGTGTGTGACCAATGAAGTGCATAAACAGATTTATGGCAACATCATAAAATGCTTCAATAAACGAAAACGTTTAAGGCAGCAGCAACAACAACAACAACAGAAAGCAACAAAAGACAGGGGAATGGAGGAATACAACAGAAAAGGTGGTTGTCAGTGGCGAAGGAGCCGCACAAAGCGCAAAGGCCGCTTAAAAATATCGCCTTGTTGGAAGAATGCTCTGCAGCTGTGTTGCACATGTTTTGTTGCGAACCCCAGAGACAGAGAGAGAGCCGGCTTGGCTTGGCTTGGCTTGCTCTCTCCCTCTCTCTCTCTCTTGAAAGTTACCTGTACTCGCTCTCGCATCTCGCTCTCCCTCCTGCCCGTTTAGCCAGCGGCAATGTAGAAAAAAACGGAACAACGAAACAACAACGCTGCTGCGCATGCGAAGCGAATGGGCAAACAAAATATAACGTAAAAAACAGAGACCGAGGAAAGGCAGCCGTCGCCGCCGCGCAGAGCCATTCATACATGTGTGTATGCGCTGTATGCTCTGTGTGTGTGTGTGTGAGTGTACAACACGTCTTTAGTTGTTCTTTCCCACGGTCTCATATCTGGCCAGCCCCAGCAAGCCCCAACCCGAAGCCACAGCCGCAGCCCCGAAGCCGACGCGAACGAACGCGGACGCTGGCTGAAGCCCGGTCAGCGCTATCTTGAATGCGCGCCAAGCAAAACGAGCGTCGGGCTCTACCCCATTCCACACCACACACCACACCACACTCTCCTCTCCCACTCCCTCTCTGGCAGACAGAGTGAATGCCAGTAAAAGACAACCGACTCACAATATACCCTACCCAAACGATTATCCACATCATGTCCATGGCAGCAATACAATAAAATGAACAGCTTCTTGTATTATGTTGATTATTTAATTGAATGAACTAATTATTTTGATTATTTTGGTATAGGGACTGTTCTGGGCGCTGCCAAACATTTCATCGAAATCATAATGCCTCGCTCGTCTGTAAAGGGTATACCACAATGTTGCTTATGCTGCGCGCGCTTCGGCGGCTTGCTATTGCTCTCTCTGTCTGGCATGTTGCTACGGTTGCTCTCAATCTGTCTTTCTCTCTCGCACGCTTGTCTGCTGCCATCCCTCTCTCCCGCTCCGCACCACACACTCGATCGAGTTTTGGGTCTCGTCGTTCATTGCGCTTTACTTTGCTTTTGGTTTACTTTGCTTGTTCTTGTGTGTTTGTGTTTGTTTCGAGGAATTAAATCGCACTTTATGTGTGATCTCTCTCTCTCTCTCTCTCTCTGTCTGTCTGTCTGTCTGTCTGTTTGGCTCTCCTTCTCTGTGCTGCCTGGCCTGCCTGCTCTTGTTGCAATGGTTTTTTGGGGTAAAATAAAGCTCTCTCTCTCGCCCACAAGCTTTGTTTTTAATGGTTTTTCTTGCTTGGTCGGTTTTAAGTTGAGTTTCTTTGTTGTTTCTGTTGTTTTTGTTGTTTTCATTCGTTTTTGTCTTTTAGTATTTTTTATCGGGTCTACAAAAGGAAGGGCCCACAGTCGAGGCACACGCACACAGAGGCATACACACATACATACATGCATATGTAAGATGTACATGTGTAAGAGGGAGATGGAGACAACTGCAACTTGTTGCCTGGAACTTTGGAACCCTGGAACGAACCCACCAAGAGTGGCATTTTAAGTGTCTCCCGCTCGTCTCTCATTGCAACTGTGTTCGTTATTTTTTTTTCTGTTTAAAAATAAACCAAGGCAGGCGAGGCGGCGCATCAATTCAGGATAGTGGAAGAGAAAGAGAAAGAAATAGCAACATCAACAACAACAACAACAACAACAACAACAACATATGCTGTTGCACACAGACACATGTTTCATATTCGTTTCGCTTTTTTTTTCCCTTTTTTTTTTTTAACGAGCGTGAAAAAAAAAGTCACAGCAAAAGTCACCCAGTCACTTAGTGACCGCCGCACTTTGAACTCTCTCAACTCAGGGGAACACACGGCTTGCAGATCATGGATCAAAATCCGCAAATCCGCGAATCCGAACCCCAACCACTGACTGGGAGAGCCAATGAATATCCGAGGGAGATACAGATACTCCATAGAGTAGGAAGGATTCGTAAGAGCCAGCAATAATACATATAATATTTATGTTTGGAAAAGTCTGAAAGAATTCCTTTGAATTTCGATCTAGTTTTGCCCCATTACGATCTTTTCCTCTTTATATCCAATGAGAGCCGAAAGCCTAGTATTAATTTTGGTATTAAATACTATTGTTTAAAGATTCTTTTTGCTGTGCCAACAGATTGCATCTGGTATCAGCCGAAGATATAGATAGCTATAGCTACTGCCATAGAGACGATCGAATTGGAGGCCTCTAAGCCTTTAATTTTTCTTGTTTCTGTGCGAATTTTGTTTCCCAGACAGCCCCAACTCTTGCCTCTGCCGCTGCCTCGGCCGCTGACTCTGTTACTTCTTTCTTTATTTTGCATAATGAGTGCAACTCCTCCCACCCCCAGATGCCAAAGAGCCTCCGCCCCAGCCCCAGCCACAGCCACAGCCAATGCCTAAGCCACAGCCACAGCCTCTATGTGCCCCATTGCGCCGTGATGTCCACAGGGCGCTTCGTGTCGTGTCTGTCGGTCTGTCTGTCTCTCTGTCTGTCCGTCTGTTGTAATTCGGTTGGGATTGCTCAACATTAGCCAGAGAGAAACAACAACAACAGCAAAAAACCAACCAGCCGCAAAAAGGCGTTATAACATTTCCCATCGTAATAAATATTGCAATTTTGGTCACACTTTCACACGATCCCAAAACACTGATCACTGATCCGATCCAATTCGATCTAAAACGAACCGAAACGACCCAATCCCTGGCCTGGCCCTGCCCTGTCCTGCCCTGCCCTGTGGTTCGCGTTTTGTCTCATTAGAATTTTTGATTGGGCGCAATTAAAAGGCCAGACGACACACACAGAACGTTGTGGAGGGGGTGGCGGCAGGAGGGGTGTGCTGGGTGACAATTCCCAGTGGCTGGTCACACTGTGCCCCCAAGACTGTTGTTGCAATTGCTGCTACTTGCGCTGCTGCCGCTGCTGGCTGGTTGCTGGTGCAATTGCAGCCAGCAAATAATGTCGTGTGCAATTCTCTTCAATTGAAATGAATTAATTGAAAATTGCACACAAAATACACACACACACACACACAGATGGACGGACACTAATGGGTATATGCAATGCGAGCAATTTACATGATGATGAATACAACAACAAAATAACATTGAATGGGCGACAATTGACGACAGAAGAAGGTTGGCAGAGGCTGAAGCGGAAGAGGGGCAAGAGCAAGAGATGCACAGCTATGGGCTCCCTATCTGCCACAGGAAGCAGTCATGGTTCCAGTTGCAGGTCCTCCAACTTAAAGATGGACCTCTTTGAGAGAACTCGAGAACTTATGCAGTTTCGTCCTTTAAGCCAGTCAAAAGTGCTGCCCATCGCTAGAATGCTCTAGAATACATGTCGTGTACACGATTTTTGAATCGAGCTTTGCTGATAAGGGCTTAATACAGTCTTTAGATCCTGGTGATGCCTTTATGGGTTCGAAAAGAGGCTGGAACTCTTTGGGGTTCGTCTCTCATACGATGCGGTGCCTGCCTGCCTGCCTGCCTGCCACACTCTTCCCACAAATCAGTGGAATGAATGCTTAAGCACAGTTACGCCCTAAGGAGGTCATGCAACACAATCAGCGCATTAGGGAGGCAATGGAAAGAAGCCAACGATGAGGCGGCCACGATCTCGGCTCGATGAAATTCGTAATGGGCAATGGATCGGCGGTAATGGGTGGGGGCGGGGGCGGGTTGGCGGAGATTGGAATGGCGGAATGGAATGGAATGGTCTCCTGTGTCTCTCTGGGATGGGATGTAAAAGTTTAACCAAACTGATGAATGATGCTCTGTGAGGCTGTGGGTTCACGTGAGGGGTGGTGCGGGTTGGCGGTGGGGGGTTTCGCTGTGGCTGTGGCAGTGGCAGGTAGTGGCTGACAAACGAGTTTGAACCTTGTGGCAGCCAGCCCAGCCAGTAGTCGACTTGCCGCGTGGGCGAATGTGGCAGCTACAGCAGCCAAGTCTCTCTCTCCTCGCGCTCTCTCTCTCTCTCTCTCGCTCTCTGTTTTTGGCTCGTGGCTAGTCATGAGTCATGTACGCGAGAACAGTTCTCATCGAAACTCAGCTGAGAAAAAAGCTGAGAACTTGTGGCCTCGGGCCATTATGATCTTGGCTTGGACTCTCTCGACCCGCGACTCGCGACTGCAATCAAGATTTGCATTTGGAATTGTCGGAATCGGAATCGGAATTGGCTGAGACAGCGATTGGCATTCCAATCCAGACATCATTCCATTCTTAGAACTAAAACTACAACTACGAGTACATATATCCTATGGAAGATATTGACACTCACCTGTGGGACATTTGCAATCGTATGAGAGGCCATTCGATCGACAATTGCCGCCATTCTGGCAGGGCGATGGATTGCAGGGCTTGTACTTCTCGTCGCAGTCCTTGCCCCTGTAACCAGTGGGACAAACGCAGCTGTGGAGAAAGAGAGAGAGAGAGAGCAATTAAATATAGGGTTAACAGTGCAAACATCAGGAGAACGAATAATGAAGGAGTGATGGAGTAATGGAACTTCCGTTTTGCAGTACAATACGGATATCTGGATTTGGATTTGGAAACCGATCGGAGAGGAACAGAGAGAGACACAGCTTGTGTGCTGCCACTGCCACAATTGCTTAGAGAGAGAGAGGAGTTCCTTAACCGGTTCTGGGGCAACCCAAACCTCTCTCTCGCTCTATCTCTGTCTCTGACTACGACTGAAACTCTCTTTTATGGCCAGTTCTGTTGTTGCTTTGATTTTGTACAACAATTTTGATGCCACTTCCACTTCCACTGGGCCTGTGCCTGGGCCTGCCACTTCTTTGTTCTTTATTCTTAATGTGATTTAAACTTAATTTGTTTGTGGCATGTAAAACCCAACTCCAGCCCCAGCACCAGCACCAACTCCATTACCAACTCCGACTCCAATTCCAATTCCGATTCCAACAGCCGGAGTGCAATGGGATTCTTGAGAAATGTTTTGTTGAGCCCGGAAAAACGGGTTTCTGGGGTCTGGCGTTTCTTTTTTTCGGGGCACCTTCTCTGTGGTGGCACCTTAAAAGGCCAAAGACAACGACGACCATGTCTGGGGCCACGCCCCGTACGCCGCCACCGCCAGCACTAATTAAGACCATTAAAGAGCATTTAATTAAATTAAACAATTAAAAAGAGAGCCCCAGAAATAGTCGAACATCGCAAATGCAAACCAGAACTCGGTTTTCAGGAGTACATTTCAGGAGGTAAATCGAAAAATACCTTCTAAAAAGGCCATAAAAAACATACACTCCGAGGAAAAAATCCCTAAGAACCGTATAGTTATAGTCTATAGTTTGCAAGCAGAATGGAAATTGTAAAGAGAAAGTGCTTTTAGTTACAATCTATCGTAACTATGAAAATATTTCATTTCATGGACGTTCGCAGAAAAATGACAACCAAAAACGGACTTTCAAAATGTTGTTACCGTTATGATTTACCACTTGACATGTCCTTTAAGTGGTGCCAAGGGCGATTTTGGGCTACTGTTCGTTTTCGAGATATTTGCAAAAAATCCATGGTATTATCACGGAACAAACTCAGATTCCAACGAAAGTTGAGGCGATATATTGATGAGAATTTCTGATTCGGGTTTAGCATGGATGACTCTTTAAAAGTGTTCTAATTTCACGCAAATATGAAGCTTAGTTTTTATTTTAATGGTACAAAAGTTCCTTAGTTTTATAAAGGTTACAAAAACTCCGTTAACTGATATTGAGAACATTTTCTGGGATTTCCTGGGCTTTTCTTAGATAGTTCAATATGTAAGAGAGCCTTTGAGGAAAAACTTTCATCAAGAATCATATTTCTTATATGCGAAAATAATAATGGAAAACCTGAAAAAAAATACCACAAAAGAATACCAAAACAAGGAACCTTTTGCCAATTTTAATGGGGTTTCAGATCAAAGTGAATGCAATTATATGTCATTTAATGAAATTGGCGGAGTTTCAATATTTTTTTAAAAATAGCAACCCTAGAAAACTATATTGAAATGTGTTTTTGAGTGATTTTGCGAGAAAAGCCGTTATGTAAATTTCATATTTAACAAAATATGCCCCATTTTTTCTCCGAGTGTACGTGTAAGCATGCAGTAGTAGTAAAAATGATGGATATTTGATTGACATGTGAACGAACGAACGAACGAGCGAACACCCAGCAGCCGCATAGCCCAAGGGCCAAAAAATATCTCTCTCTCTCTCAGAAGAAGAAAAAAAAAAGATGATAATGATAATGATGATAGTGATGTCTGGGAGCAGAATTTGTGGCAGTGGCACTGGCAGATCTTTGGATACGCTCGAATGAATCATGAATCATGGCATTTATGTATGTATGTATGTACCTAGGAGTATATGCATTTATCTATAGTTTTACCTTTGACCGATTCTCCCATAAAACTGAATTATTCATGGCTCTGAGCTGGCCGAAAATTACGCAAAAAAAACCATCTATTCAATTGGCCAATAGCCATGAATATCGAATATCGAATACCTTAATTATTCCCGTTTGTGGTCAACGTTTGTTTGTTTCCATTCATAAATAAACCACCGACTGACAGCTGACAAATAAAATCGTTGTCATTTCGGGAGGGGGGATAAATGTGGAGAGAGGGGGGTAGGGGGGGTAACCTCATAAACTAAGCCATGACTAAGAAACACAAGTATTTAGCATTGGAACATCATAAAAATCACAAATCGAATGCTTAGTTTATGCAAATTTTGATTGCCAGAAGAGGAGAGGGAAATGGGGTGGGGGCAGGGTGAGGAGCCATTCAACAGTGGCAGAAGATCATTAGGTAGCTGCGACAGAGAGGGGGAGGGAGACAGAGGGGGAGGTTACTCCCTTTAATTGCAAAATGCTTGCTCTCTCTTCCCTCTTTACACCTGACATTTATGCTAATTGTTATGGAAATGTCTCCCCCCCCCTCCCCCGCAACAAAACACATGTTCACATCGCACTACACCCCTACCCCTACCCCTGGCCCTGGGCCACCCTCCTACCTCCCTCTTGGGTGCTCTGATAATTTGTGTGTTTCAAATTAAAAATGTAAATGATGCCGCCCAGCATTTAGGCAGCAACCAGTTCTACACACACACAAACACACACATACACACACACACACATACACACACACACAAAAGCCGACAAAAAACCAACAAAAAACCACAAAAAACCGACAAAAACACAACAAAAGAAATCGCCGGATACTTTTTTTGGAAGATCTTTTGTCTGATTTATTTTCTAAAGGCAGGTCGATCGGTCGATCGGTTCGATCGGCATTCGATTGGTTCGATCGGTCCGATTGGTCGTCTGTTTTGTGTATTTTAATTAGAGTGGAAATTGGGGGGCAATTTGTTGTTGCCTAAACGACAAAATCAATAATCAATAAACTATGCAAATCGATGCGATTTTATAAGTTATTAGTTTTAAATTGCCATTAATTAAAGGAAGTCCAAAAACAGGGAGGGGGCTAGAGGGGTAAACTTTAGATAAATATGCAAATCTTTGAGGAGGGGGAGGGGAGAATTTCGGAATCAGAAGTGTCCGATCTTTTGTCGAACAAAGCAAACAATTTGCACTTGTCAGTGGGCAGACATCGAATGAGTTATCACAGGGGAAGAAGCCTCCGCCTCCGCCTCCTCCCGTCCATCTGCGGGGGAGACTCTTCGACTTTCACTTACTTGTAGGATCCATGGGTATTCTGACAGGTGCCGCCATACTTGCAGGGATTCGATTGGCACTCCTCGACGTCCTCGGCGCAAGTGCGTCCCATGAAGCCGGGCGGACAGGTGCAGGTGAAGCTGCCGCTGCCGGCCAGAGCCGTGCAGGTGGCACCATTCCGACAGGGCGAGCTGGCGCACAGATTTTTCGTCTCGCAGTGTTCACCTGGAATATACACAGATGGGGAAACCATTAGATGCTCCTCGAGATACTCCTCCATGGCTTGTCCTATGAATGCTTACCCGTATAGCCATTCGCGCAGGCGCACGTGGCCTCCTGCAGGGTCTTCAGCTGGCAGGTGCCGCCGTTGTAGCAGCGATGCCGATCGCAGGCATTCGGGACTGCGATCTCGCAGAGCGACTCGTTGAAGCCGAGCGGACACTTGCAGGAGAACCCGGGCGAGATGCCGCCGTTGCCGAAGGTCTTCTGGCAGGTGCCGCCGTTCTGGCAGCGGACCGTCGAGCAGGGATTGCGGTACTCGCAATAGTCGCCGACATAACGCGAATCGCAACTGCAATTGAACGGACACACATATCGATTATTAGTTGTGATTAGAAAGAGGTAGGGGAAGGGGGGGATATATGTACATATGTAACTAGTTTAGATCTCCGCTTGGCCGATAAGCCGCTTCACAGAAGGCAATAGAGAGATAGAGGGAGCGAGAGATCGGTGTTAAAGCTGACAAAGTAGCCTCATTTCCGCCCCTCAGCCGCTTTCGGACCACTTTCACAGCTGCCCCGCGAGAGAGTGAGAGAGGGAGATGTTGCCACATGCTGCTGCTGCAAGTTCTATGTGAATTTCATGTTGGAATCCTCTGGCATTCCTTTTTCTTCCAGGCCAACAAATCGGTTCAATAAGCTTCCCATAAACAATATTTCAGGCAACAAATTGTTGGTGGTATAATGACAATGATACACCCCCCCTCCCCCTCACCATTCCCCCCCTCTCTCTCTCTCTCTCTACCACTCCCCAAACATTTCTTCGACGACAACTTGCACATTGTTGTTGCTTTGGTTGTTGTTGTTGATTTTCCCTTGAGAAAACAATTTTTATGTACGGTAATTTGTGCGCGATCTTGATTGCATATTAAATTTTTCTTCTCCTCCCTCTCCCTCTCCCTGCCTGCCCGTCCGTGTACTACCTCCTCCTCTCCTTTCTGCGCTTCTTCTTGGTGTGTTCCATGGGGTCTCTGGCAATGAGAAAATTACACGCATTGCTGGGGCGCAACAACAGCAACAGCAACAACAACTGCAACTGCAACAACAGCCAATGAATAATCATTAAGAGGCGGCTGCTGACCAGGCCAAAAGAGATGCTGCTGCCAAAGAGGGAGAGAGCGAGAGAGACTGAGACTGCGACTGACTGCTGGACCAGGAGGAAAAACGGCTTTTCTCTTCTTTTTTAGCGTTTGATTTTTTTTCTTCTTTGTCTCCTTCTTTCAGCTTCGTACTTCCCGTTACAAGTGTGTGAAAATGCTTTAGATTTCGATTTAGCATTAATTTGTAGCAATCGACAAGAGAGAGAGAAAGAGAGAGAGGCAGAGGAGAAGGAGAGGCCCTGCTCTCTGCTCGCTTGTCGATTGTAATCGAAGATATCAAAGGAGTAGGAGGGGGAGGGGGCGATGGAGGAGCATCGGCTGGCCGAGGTAGAGCGAGAGCGAGAGAGGCACTGCACAGGCAAGCAGGCAGGCAGGCTGAAGAGCAAGCAGTGGAAGCAGTGTTGTTCGAATAGCCGAAGAACAGTAGCTGTAATAGTAGTAGCAGTTGCAGTAACAGTAGTAGAATTGGTAGCATAAACAGTAGCAGAAACAGAAGCAAAAGCGTCAAATAAAATGCGGTTGAACCTTCGTTTTGTTGTTGGAAAACTTTAGCTTTTGCCTTTAAATACCCATTTAAGTATCTTCAGGAATGGCTCCCTCTGTACATATATATTAGATATATTACAAATTCTAAGCCTGCCGCTGTGATATGCTTCATCCTTTCAGGCCTTTCAGTTTCGCAAAATTTAATAGTAAAAAAAAACATACAATTTATGTGAAAAATATTTGAGTACTTTTGGCTATTTTTTGGCCGAAAATTAAACCTCTTCAATGATGAAAAATAATTGGAACACACACACTTTCATAGAATACATGTATTGGGCATTTCTAAGCTTTTTTTGTTGCAATTAATTTGATTAATTTCTGAATATAAAAACACGCAAATAAAAACGAGGTTTAAACACGAAGTAAATACGAGAGCAAGCAGTAGCCACTGCTCGCTAAACAGTAGCAGAACAGCAAGCAGTACAAGCCTAGCAGCAAGAGCAACTGCGTTACAGCAAGCAGTGCAGAGCAGTGCAGTGCAGTGCAGGCAGCAGGCAGCATCGAGTCTCATTTGCGTTTGTGTCAGGCGATCTCTGATGCTGATAAGAGACGACGACGACGATGAAGCAGCCGTATGGGGCGGGGGGAAGAGCAAGGGTTGGCGAAACGAAACAGGAGCGAGCTGTGGCATGCCCCCCCACCCCTTTCACCCCGTCTGCATGCATTCAAATGAGGTGTCAGGCTTTTTGCTGGCCAAGCATAGAAAGAGAGCGAAACACACAAAAAAAAAATGTTGAATGGCCGAACAAAAAAAATACAAAAAATTAATGTAATATAAATTATACTCGTACACAGGAGGACGGTAGGGGGAGGGAGGAAGGGGGGGAGGGATGCTGTTTGAAATGGAGTTGGTTGGGTTCGTTCGTTCGCTGGTAACTTGTTTCTGTCGAGAGAGAGACAGCAGACTGCCAGAGAGAGAGAGAGAGAGAGAAAAACGTGACTCGCATTCGCAAATAAAACCAAGGCAGGCCCCCCCGTCACACCCCCCAATAGCCACAGCTTCAAGCATCCTAGCAATGATCGAGAATGAGTCACAGCAGCAGCAGCAGCAGCAGCAGCACGTGAGAGGAAAGAGTACAACAGAGAGAACAGAAGCCGTTAGTTATCCTCCCTCTCTTTCTCTATCTATCCTTCAGGAAAGGCAGGAAAATTTCAACCAAAACGAACACAGAAAGGGAAATTCGATCAAAAAACCGCAAAGAAAATCACACAAGAAATCAATTCTGTGAGAAAAAAATCAATAATCTAATCACAGATGAGAACTGATCGAAGTCCAAGGGGTGGCAGGGGCTGTAGGGGGGGTGGGTGGTAGATCGTATCCATTACTTCGAATCTACTCAACAATCTCGATTCCATTTCAATTTGCGGTCTGCAAATCATAAAACTCCAAGCAACCAAAAGTGTGAATAAAATATGGTATATATATTTCTTCTCACGATCGATACGAATGGGTAACCGCAGCAGCAGCAGCAAGCAGTAGCAGCAGCAGTAAGCAGCAGAAGAAGCAAGCAGTATGAGCAAACAGCATCAAATGGAGAGCAAAGTGGAGGTGGGGTGGTGGTCTGGTGGCTTGGATAGATTATGTTTGAGAGAGCGTATGATTTAATGTCATCGGCCGATGATCATTCATTCATCTTTTGGTCTCCATTTGGACTTATCTACGGCTTCCCAGAGACCCGCCCCTGGTTACCCCAGCTCCTGTTTATCGGTGGGGAGACTGGACTAAAACTGGGACTGGAATCTTGTTTTCCTTATAGAGTATCTAATTTCTCTAGTGCAATTCACACGATTCCCAGACACACACACACAGATACATTGTGTATGTGTGTGTGTGTGCCAGCTGGCAAACGGTTTTCTGCTGAGCTTTGCACAATATCAAGATCGATCGATAGAAGAGGCAGCAGCAAGCAGCATTAGCCAGCTGCAGCAGCAGCAGCAGCAGAGCAAGGTAGGCAGAGGAAGGGAGACGGCAGGGAGGGAGGGAGGTGGGCATTAAATGTGCTTATCGTAGCACAAACATCGCCAAAGTTTCCACAGAGACAGAGAGAGAAAGAGAGAGAGAGAGAGAGCAATCAAAGGTTCACCTCGGTTTTTGGTTTGGTTTTCGATTCGGAATCCGTTGACAAAAGCATCCAATTAAAGCATAATTTTTCTCGTTTACCCACCTATCGACATATCGATCTTAAAGTCTGCCCTCCTCGCACACCCCTCCATCCCAAGCATTGGAATGTGTTTTGTGGCCATCCACAGTTTCCACATTTCCTTTGCTCGTTTCTGCTTGCTAATTAGGCCCACCCCCCCAACACCCCCCCGCACCCATCCAGTGCGGATCATCGGGGTTCAAGCGATCACAGATTTTTGTCTAATTAGAGATGCTATTTGCTTGCGCATCATTTAAGAGAGGGTGCACTGGGAGGGGGTGGGTGGTGTGGTGTGGGCTGCTGATAAGAGCTAGAGATGAACAATGTAGACGACTGATCGATCGATCACTTGGGATCTGGGAAGTCAGAATGGGAATGGCAATGGAAGGGTTAGATCTCTCTCTGATCTCTGATCTCTAGTCTGGACTTTGGCTAAGCTTAGATCCATAACTGCATCCTCCAAGAAGGGTAGGGGTAGAGGAGGAGGAGAACAAAGGGCACACAGAGAGTGCGCACACTTCTCGCATTACACAGGGTTTTTCGGTGGTGTCTTTTCCCGTGAAAAACTCTACCCTGCACTTCCAAATCTCTCTCTCTGTCTCTCTCTGGGCAGGTGCAACATTTCTACCGTCTGCTTTTCTCTCTCTTGCTCTAGCTCTATCTCTATCGCTTCCTTTCACCCAGACATTTGTTATTTGTTTAGCTGGAACGAGGAGTACAGAACAGAAACAGAACAATGGTATTATGGTATGGTATGACGATGTGCGTGACGTGACCCCAAGTAAGAATTTTCTTTTCCCGTTTCGTTGCCCCTTCCCCCATCCATCAGTGGTCTGGTCTGGTCTGGTCTGGTCTGGTCTATCCATCCATCCAACCTTCCAGCCATCCATCTATACATTTTCAGCTGTTATTTGTGGAGATTTAGGGTCCCTCTCTCTCTCCCTCTCTCTCGCTTTTCGGTTCGGTTTTGGTTTTTGGTGTTTGGTTTTTGTTTGATTTGCTTTTGTCGTTTTTGTCTCAGGCCTCAGGTAAAAAGGCATATTTTATGCGTCTGGTTTACTTCTTTTCTCTCCTTCCCTCTCTCTCTGACAGTCGTCCGTCAAAATGGTTTGTTACAGGTTCAGGTACAGCTACAGATACAGCAGATACCAGATACAGCAGCTACCAGCTATAGCAGATACCAGATACCAGATACAGGTTAGAAATACATGTGTACCTGTGCCACAGAGAGAGAGAGAGAGGGAGAACTGCAGTTGCGCAATCTCATATCCTATCTATAGGGAAACTGCTTCCATATTTGTACAGAATCTACTAAAGGATACAGAAGGATCTGCCTATATGGTTATAGGGTTACAAAAAGCTCTCTTCGTGGTGCCCTTCTAAGCCATAAAACCATCTTGTGTTTTGTAATCCAAATGGAACACAGATGAAACATGTGTCTGTGTGTCTGTCTGTGTGTTTTTGTGGAAAAACCATTCCATATATCATTTTCCATATAATTAACATGTGTGTGCGCGCTTTGATGCCTGGGAAAATCTCTCAAGATGGAGTCATGTATGACCAAACAAAAGGGCCACCGATTTATGTAATGCATCATTCAACATTCGAATAATTAACATTTTTTCATTCTCCTACTCCACCAGCACCACCAGCACCACCACCCTCTCCCCCAGTCTCCCTCCAGTCTCCCTGCTCCATCATCATCATCATCTTTTTTTAGTTTCATCTTCATCTGCGCTTCTGGCTGCTTTTTCCATCTTCCATCATCCAACGTTTCGTGAGAATGCGCCAACTTAATTGAGTTTCAATAAAACGTTTTAATTTGACCATAGACAGAGACAGAGAGAGCAAGAGAGAGAGAGAGACAGAGATGGAGAGAGAAAACCTGGGCAAAGGAATTTTGTACGCCAACGCCTTGTACTGCAAAAACCAGAGCAGGAGAAGGCCAAAAGCAGAGGCAGTGGCAGTGGCAAAGGGACAAAAGGGGAGCAAAAAAAGCACCAAAAAGGTAAGCAAAAAGGGAGTAAATTGAAGAGCTTAAAAGGGAGCAAAAAGAGCACCAAAAAGGGGAGTAAATTGAAGAGCCCAAAAGGGACACCAAAAAGGATCGACGACGAAGAAGAAGGTAAAATGCAAACGGAATGCACAATAAAAATATTCGCTACGGGTTCGCGGTTTTTTTTCTGTTGGTTAGACCTCGAAACGTGGCAGCAGCAGCAGCAGATCCCAGGGGGGCATCTCGAGATGCGAAACGCAAGGCTGGGGGGATGGGGGGGGACCTCCACACAAGACTCGGGACTTGTGTAACACAGAAAAGCAATCAGAGCAGGTTGCAAACAAGTTTTTTTTTGTTTTTTTTTTTCTTATTTTGATTTGGGGAGCCCTTCCATTTTTTATATATTTTTGTATCCCGAGAAGGGAAGGATGCAAAAGCCATACGAAAATGGCCGCCACTGTAAATGTGTCATCCACACACACACACACACACACACAAAGAGGAGAGAGGAGACGACCGTACGATCCCTACACAGATTATCCGCTGAAAGATTTTCCATTGTCATTTCCTTTCGACACCTCGATTCGGGCGGGGTGTAGGGTGTGGGGTGTGGGGTGTTGTGGTGGTTCCATGGCCATGGCCAATGGGCTTAATGATGAGTTAATTAAAGTAATTGCAGCCTCAGGTTTTCCCCTTCTTAGGTTTTCCCATTCCCCCGGTTTTTCACTTTTTTCTGTCTCCGCTGCTGCGCTTCTGCGCTGCTGTGTGCGTGTTTCCAAAGAAAAACGCCAAAGAACACAGAACAGAACACAAGAGAAGAACACGAAGAAGTACGAAGAAAAAAGGGAAGAAAAACAAGTGATCCGAGAACATTTTCAAGTGCAAAGCGTGTGAGCCAAGAGTTCAAATAAAAACGTAAATTGTTCAGACAACACAAGCGTAATGTCTATCTGTGTGCGGCTGTCTGTATATGTGTCTGTGTGCGTGTGTGTGTGTGTTAGCCACACAGCCTATGAAGGCAGGCAAACAAAAGACTTAGGCAACAAACTGCTTCTTCTTCTACTCGATTCTCATTCCCACTCGCTGTCGTCGCTGCTGCTCCCCCTACAGCGAGCGATTCACTTTCTGGCATCTAATTTCGTATTCCCTTCCCGAAACAGGGGAGGAGGAACTTTCCACCAAATGCAGCGCCACCTTCGAATGTTGCAGCATAAAGATGCAGATGCAGTCTACAGCTGTATCTAAAGTGGCAACACTTTCATTCTCTCCCTCAATCCATGCTTTCAACTATCTATTGCTTTCCAGATCTATTGGTATCCACACATCTATCTACCTATCTTTCAATCCACAAATACCGTATATACTTTTGTCCTTCTATCTGTGCATTCCTTTATGTACATACATATCTCTGTCTATACCTTTATCTATTTATGGCTATAACGACGTTTATCTGTCAGTTCTTTCCGGTTTAAGCCACCTCAATGGGAACCCATGATGAGTGCTTTTATCGAATCTCTCTATCAACGAGTATCTAGCCTTCGGTCAACGAGTATATCCCTTAGCGAGTACCATCAATGAGTATTACCACTAACGAGTATAGTATAGAACGGCCCTCAACGGGACCTCTCATAGGCCAGAATGGCCATTAGTTATCCGGATTTCGTATGGAACTTTACTAGGGTGTTTCTAAGGTTTTCAAGATCCCTAGAATGCAGATGTCATACAAATATTATACCTATCTATCTCTCTATCTATCTATCAGGGTTTATATGTATTTTTCAACGAGTATACTTATCATTCAACGAGTACATGTGCCTACTACTCATTCAACTAGTTAATCTAAGTATGTACAGATCAGCGAGAATATTTCCTTTTCAATGATTATAGCTTACACGAGTTCTATCTATCGATATTTTCATCTACATATCTATGTAAACACATGCATGAATGTATGTTTTTATAGATCTACGTTTCATTCCCCGAATAACAGAACAGCAAAATTAAAGACCCTCTCTCTTTGGTGCGTATCTACCGCTGCAGAACTGCTTAGAGAACCCATCTTTCAGGTGCTCTCTGTTTTTTTGGTCATCCCAGCAATTATTAGAGTTTGATCCATTCCATTCCAGATAAATGCAATGCTTCCAATTTCCCAAACAACAATCATACGTATTTTTGGTCTGATTCATCAAAGTGAGAGCGAGCGAGTGAGCGAGCGGGAAAGAGCGAGAGGGGCAAAAGAAGAAGAAAACAAAAAACAGTTAGAGATCGTCTCGATCGGAGTTTTTATTTTGGTCGATACTTCAAACGAATTGTCCGCCAAAGAGATTTGCTGTTTGCTGTCGTACGATGCTGCTCATTAACATGTCATAAACCGCATGTTTTTTTTTTCAATTCTTTTTGTGTGTGTTGTGTGTTGTATGGTGTGGTGGCGGATCGGTTTGGAACGGGTCGGATCGGGTTGGGGAGTCTCTTATTTGCCATATAAATCAAAGCCATTGTTCTGGTCGAGTCGACTCGAGTCGAGTGCATAATTGAGCTGAAGCGAAGGAGAGATCGATAGATCTGCTGGGCTACACGACATTTGACATGGCCAAGAAGAGAGAAAGAGAGAGAGAGAGACATGGAAAATGGAGGCAACAAACGTAGATCACCACAGTGCCACAGAGATCCGACATAAACGCTTGTCGTGGTCTCCTCAAACTGCATCAAACTGTAGCAATCAAGTCAATTAAACAAACAAGACGACAGAGAGACAGACAGAGAAAGAGACAGAGAGAGAGAGAGACTTGAGTCTCGAGTCGTAACTGATCGTAAAAGCCACAGGCAGGCAGGCAGGCCATAATCGCGAACTGTTGAGCTCTGAGCCAGAGCAGAGCAATTCCCAAATCAAGACAATGTGGTAAATGGATCAGCCATAGCCATAGCCATGGAGGAGGATCAGTTAGCGATCGAGAGAAGAGAGAGAGAGAGAGAAAGAAAGAGAGTACTCTAATAGCTCTCAAGACAAAAGTTCAAAGCGATCTTATCATTCTCTCAAAGAGAGAGAGACAGAGAGAGGGAGGGAGAGAGAGGTGGGCCATTGGCTCGATCGTGGCTTCCTCCTTCGATACCAAAGAAAAGCATGCAAGAGACGAACCGAATGACAAAGAGTGGCGCTGCCTGGCTAAAAGCAAAGCGCTTTTATGTAATTGCCCCAAAGATAGATGCCACCCCCCTCCCTACACCCGTGCCAGGGAGTAGTTAAGGATCCGCGAAAAACATGCATCATCATGTCTTGTCCCTGGCAAACGATCGTTTGTAAAGGAATCAAAGGATGATCTCTCAGTCCTAATACGGGAATGGATATGCGATTTTTCTTGGCATTTGCATATGTCAATCACTGCAGGAGACACAACAACAACAACAACGACAAAAGGAAAAACTTCATTTCAAGGACACAGCTCGCGGAGAGTGGAATACTTTAACTTGATTTAACTTGAAATTTGTCTAGACAGAGACAGAGAGAGAGCGTGGGGGGAGACAAAGGCAAAGGAGGAGCTGGCGGAAGAGCAAAAAAAAGACAAAAGCGCCCGCACAATCCTCAACGGTTCGCTTCGGTTCGGCTCGGATCGGTCTCATCATCGCATCGGGCATTGGTTCGAGGTTGGCTCGGTTCAGTTCGGTTCGCATCGAACATTGAATCGAGTTCGGGTTCGACTTGGCGCTTTCGGTCTCGGATCTCGGTTCTCGGGCTTTTGGGTTCGCCGTTGAACGACATTCCTGGCAAATCGGTTTGCCCCTAAACGAGCGAGCGAGAGCAAGAGAGAGAGAGAGAGAGAGCGAGCGACTTGGGCTGCTGGTTCGTGCCTTGGGCTGGTTCGCATGATTTTCACTTGGTTCGTTCGGTCGTTCCTCGTTTCGTTCGTGGTTCCTCGTTTTATTGTTGCTGCGTTTTTTCGGTTTTTTCTTTCATTTTTTTGTTGTCTTTTGTAATAAATCAAATGCGGCCCAAAACAAACGGCACGTACGCAACGCATAACTTTGTTTGAGTTATTATAAATAGAGAGAGAGAGACAAAGAGAGAGACAGAGAGAGGTACAGGGACGAACGTGTATCTATATATTTTGACAGACTGTCGTTGAAACGATTTTTACGAGTCTGTGAAGCGGGCCAAACGGACGGCAAAGACCAGACCAGACAGACAGACAGAGAGACAAACCGACAGACAGAAGAGACAAACAGACAGAGAGGCAGATCGACAGACAGACAGTAGAGACAAGAGACCAGTGCAGAGAGAGTCATGGCATAATTAAAGATCTCTCAGTGCATGGATATGTACAAACATACATATGTACATATGGCTGTGTATCTGTATCTTAAAGAAAAGATCGAATTGCATTCCATGGCGAATGGCGGCTGGAAAGGGCAGAGGGTTTCGTTTTCGGACTGGAATCATGCCAAAAACTATTCCAATCATGGGAATGCCTTTGAATCATCTCTGAATCTTGGACTCTGGCCTCTCGAAACTCGGCTAATTTCTATCTAGAAACCTCAGATGAATGGATCATCGGAGATGATTCTATAACCAAGAAATTGATATTACTTAAGGATTATATGGGACTTTAAAGGATCAAGGATGTGTGTTACTTACGCGCAATAGGATTTTCCATTGTTCTGGGTGATGCAAGTGCCGCCATTCTGGCAGCCCATATGCGTGCAGGATCGGGCCATCAATGCGGTATCTAAAAGAGCGAGAAAACAAACCAAAAAATATTTACTATATTGCATAGTTAACATAGATCAATCCCCAACCCCCCAACCCCCCCGCAAGCAATGTATCTTCTTCGATAACTGTTGCCACTTTTGGTCAATCAACTGTGGCAGGAGAGAGAGAGCCATGAGAGCCATGAGAGTCGAGTATCTGTGAGATCTGGCTAACTTGTCGCCCATTTATGTCTACTTAACATGCCACATTGTTGCAAGAGACGAGCGAGCGGTAAAGGGGCAAAACATTCTTGTCTCGCCAGGAGAGAGAGACAGAGAGAGAGGGGGAGCTCTGTATCTTTGTATCTGTGCCTTTTAAGGGCACACGGGCGGCATGTCAAAGTCACATCGTCATCATCTTCGCTCGTCCGCTCCATACCCCCACCCCTCCTGTGGCCAATCCACACAAGAAGGTTCACTGCACTTGGAACTGTCCAGCGTTGCAGAAAAAAGAAAAATAATAGTAGAGGGGAGAGGAGCAGGGGCAGGGGCAGAGCAGGGGGCAGGGGCAAGCGCCAGATACAAGCGCAGAGAATGAAAACTTCAGCAATAAAAATCACTCTACAGAAATATGCTTATTCCAATGCAAAAAACACGATATATACATACATATATAAAGATATATATACATATAGTATCTGGCACACAAAATTAAACAAACGAAGCCGCAAACAAGCCAGCCAACCCCTCCCCCTGTCCAACCCCCCCAATATACATATATATACATATATATTTGTTTGCTAATTGGGCGTGTGGCGATTTCCTGCCCTGTTCTGGGATGGAGGGTTGGGGCGGGGAGTGGAGGGGTTGGCTGGATTGGGGTGCGCGATTCGGTTCTCGGACCCCGACGACAATAAGTTTTGATTGCCACCGCGCGTCAGCCACAGAGACAGACAGACAGAAAGAGAGAAAGAGAGAGAGAAAGAGGGAGATAAATAAATCGCTTTGTCTGCGGCCCCACGATTTCTGCTCTGAAGGAGGGGGTGGTGGTGCACACACACACACACAGACACAATGAGGAGGCTCTGTGCCTTGCATACAAAACGAACACAAAAACAGAATCACTCTTTCGATCTGTGGCTTAGCCACACTGGGAGAGAGAAGTGCTCCCATCCCAACCCCCAAAACGTAGATACATGCAACACCCTCCAAAGCTAAGACACACTGGCAGAGAGAGAGAGAGAGAGAGAGAACGCAAGGCAAAGATTTCGAGAGATTATCCATCCAATCGTCTATCTATCGGCAGCATATAGATGGTATATAGATCGTCTATAGGTAGAATTCCACACCCAACAATGCTAAGACACACTGTAGAAGAGAGTAAGGGAGAGGGGGAGGGGGGCAAGCCTTTCTCTCAGTGTCTGCCCCGTCTGTTTGTGGCCCCTTGGAAACACATTCGATGATCGATGGCTTGAGGACAAGATGTGGCATAAATCTTGCAGATACTGTATCTGTATCTGTATGTACGCCATGCAGATACATTTGCACAATATCAAATGGGAGCCCCTGATCAAGAGGGCTAATGACAGCGAGACCACAACAAAAGATGCAAAGATACAAAGATACAGCACTTCAAAATTGAGTCATGTGGAGTGATGGGAGTGTGGAGTGCCCTCCTCCTCCTCAGAGGATGCCCTGCATTTCATTCGTATCTGTATCTGCGTCTGTGTTTGTATCTGTATCTGTGTGTAAACTAATTGACCTCAATTAATGTAACTAAAAAAAACAATAAACAAATGCAAAAAGGGAGAGTGAGACACTGAGAGAAAGAGACAAATAAAAGTCAGTTGTGGGTGCGGAATCAGTGGATACTCTCTCTTCCACTGTGGCTTAGCACCTACAGCTGTCTCTCTCTCTCTCTAAAATTTGCACAAAATCACAATCTGCCCCAGAGACTTTCCTGGGATTTGCCTAGTCACAGTCACAGTCACGCCTAAGTATTCATCAAATGTCGTGACTGTGACTGAGAGATACAGAATTAGAAATCCAAAATTCTGCTCCAACTTCAACTCCAACTCCAACCATCCATTAAACATATCGTTAAGCATTTTTAATTAGGTCTTAACTGGGCTTAGACCAACTCAAGCAATTAACAGCTCATTTGTCTGTCTCTCTGTCGAGGGGGGCTGGCTGGGGGGTGGGGGGAAGAGCTGCCAATTTTCATGTGCAGGCATCTGTTTAAACGGCGCGTAAATACCAACAAGCGATCCCAAGTAGATTTTTTACAAGTGCCGGTAAATCACACGCAATAAAAAAAACAAAAACCAAACACAAAATCTTTTCACGCTCTGTCGATGAAGCGTTCAGTATTCTCTCTCCCCCTCTCTCTCTCTCTCGCTCTGTTGTTCTGCTTTTCGCGGGTGGAAATTAATTAGTTTAAGGCCCTCCACAAAGTGGGTTGGGGGGGTGTTGGGTGGGTGGTGCCACACCTCTTCTGGTTACTGGTTACTGGTTACTGGATTCTGTCACCTTTTTGTGCGATCAGCCATGGGCTTTGGCTTTGGCTTGATCCCAATTTTTTGGGTTGTACCAAATCGAATCTCTTGGCTATCACTTTTTTCCCCATTGTATGAAATGAGCCCTCTCTGCCAGTGTGGCTTAGCAGTTGGGCACAACTCTCACTCAATGCCATGAACATGATACCTGGAAATTTCGGAAATTCATTCGGATATATTTGAAATGCGATGCATTCTTGGAGTTGATGGATTTTCCCTTCTTTTTTTTTGAGACTGAAACGGTTTTACCGCTTAGATCTGGATCCTCTAAGGTCTACGTGTTGCCCCTTTTGGGGGTAAACGTTTATCGGTTAACCGATTACTGGATTTAATGTTAAACCCGTAGACAATAATGTGTATAAATATGCATGAAATATGCACACAAACGGCGACGGCGGCGGCGCTTATCGAATTTGAATTTTTCGACTCTCAAGAAACAGCAGCAGCAGCAACGGCAGCGACAGCGACGACGACGTCAGCAGCAACAAAACGCTATCAGCATAATAAAAACAACAACAAAAAACATCAACAGCTGCGACAACTAAAAAACAACAACAACAAACACAAAGCAAAGCAAAGCCGCGCAGCAAAGGCAAAAACAAAGGCAACAAAAAACTAAAACAAAACCACGGCCAAAAATTTCTCACGCTTTTCTCAAAGGAAAAAAAAACAACAAAACAAAAAAAACAAAACAAAAACTAAAAATATATATTATATAGATATAGATATCTGTAAATATGTTGAAAACTGTATAAAGTGCACGAAAAATAGAAGACAACGAAAGCCATACTTCCACTTCCCCTTCCCCAGTGTGGCTTAGCAACAGATACAAGGGATTGATATTTGATATTGAAATCATCGATGAATGGGGAAGGGAGGAAGGGTTGGGGTTGGTGTTTGTAAAACCAGAAGCTCATTCGCTCTTATCGCCCCCGCGTTCCACCCCCATTCACGACGAATGGAAGCAGCCAGCCAAGAGGAGGCAAATCCCTTATCGGCATTCGGTTCTCAGATGCGCTTTCGCCTTCGCCTCCTCCTTCGCCCCGCAACTTAAAATTGGACAAGTCTATTCATGCTTTGCTGTGTGAGCTGTGTGGAATGTACACACACATACACACATACGAGAGGATTATTTCACCATAAAATGCAAATCAATTTGATACGAGAGTTCCATCAAATGGAAAGCTATACTTTCCTGTCTCGAATTTCAAGGCTGCACTGCCGCTCGCGCAATCAATGTTATCCACGACTAAGCCACACTGGAAGAAAGCGAGCATCTTTCAATCGGCTATCAATGGAGATTGTGGATTTTTTCGCTGTTTCAACCAAGAGCAACATGGATTGAGTGTTGTTCTTCTTCCTCTGAAAGATTATTGCCCCCCTCCCACCAAATCTAATCCATGCCACAAATACGAGCATGTTGCAACAAACAACAATTCCATAGACCACAAAAACCACAAACTTCCTCCCCCCTAAAAAAGGCATGAACCAATTATACGAATGAATTTTTGGTGGTTTGCTGCTATCACCGACGACAGTTCCGACTCTCTATACATATATGTATGTGTGTGTGTGTTGTGTGTGTGTGTGTTTTGTTGTGTGGCCTATTAATCTATCAAAAAAGTCGGTAGACGCAAGACGTTTGCGATGGGTCTTCGACCAGACCAACAATAGACGAGGCCACTGATCAAAGGGGTAAGCAGCATATGGGAGAGGGAGAGAGAGAGAGAGAGGAGTGTACGAGGAGGCACGAGAAGAATCAACCGCAAAAGCAAAGGCAAAATTCCATGCCACATAACCCAAAAAGATCCAAGAAGAGAGGCAGATAGAGAGAGAGCAGTCATCGGTTCCCACACTCGTTTATACGTTTTACGACTTTACCCCGCCGCCTGTCCGCCACACCCCGCTGCTCTCCAATTGCCGTCTCTTGGCCGTCTTGGCCTTCTCCAGCGAGATCTCGGCTACTTTTTCATTAACACTTTACAATCTTTCCGCATTTTGTTGCCCTGCCACAGCCACAGCCACTGCCCCTGCTGCTGCTGCTGTTGTGTTACAACGCCTCTGCATGCCTCACTCACCATCTCTCTTCCTCCAATTCTTCTCCGTCTCCGTCTCCATCTCCGTCTCTGCCTTCTTCATTTTATTCTCCATGTTTCTACCTATTTTCTATCTGCCATTACACAAAGGTATTTACTTTTATTGAACGTTTTAATTCAGGCAACTCCAAGCCAACCACCCAACCGCCCGCCCACCAGCCAGCCACCCCCTCCCCTTCCCAGCCATATGCTGCCATCGAATGTACGTCTCTGAGTCTCTCAGAGTCTCTCAGCTCTTATCAGTGCAGCATAGAAAGCTCTTTTTGCGTCGCAAATTGTGGATGAGATGCGGCGGATTTTATCGCATTTCCATGAAAATGTCACATAATGCGAATATCGAATGACATACAGCAAAAAAATGGAAGCAAACAATCAATCATGGCTCTCATGGCTCAATCAGCGCAAAAGTACAAAATCTTCATTGACAACTGATGGAAAGATATGCGGTTTCTTCCAGAGTGGCTTAGCCGTTGAGTCGGTTTTTGGCATTTTAGTGATTGCAGTGGCATTTAAGCGCCAGTCAGAGATCAAGAGAGGCCTTGAACGGATCCTTACAGAGAGATTTTATAGAGAGTGCTCCCCTCTCTCACCTCCCCCATCAGTCTTCCACCCCATCCCATCTGTTCCCGCGAATGATTAGCATAATGTGAGCAAACCAAATGAAAGATAATATTATGAAATGGAGTATGACCTACCCTACGATGTAATTGAGCGAATGATAAGCGGGGAGATAGGAGTGAGGGGTGTGCCGGTGGGGTGGGGGTCGTTGGGTAAACAGCCCCTAAAACAGAACAGAACAGAGCAGCGCATCTGCAGTTGTAAGTATTCCATTGAAGTGCACTTGAAAACATATGCGACACTTTGACAAAATCCGCCCTCACACACGCACAGCAGATACACTGCTCCAGATACAGATACAGAGAGGGAGAGAGAGCGCGACAGAGAGAGCTAGCAGTAAAAGGAAGTATTTCAGGAAACGTGGGAAACATCCATCCCTCCCTCATTTGTGAGAGTTCAAGAGGTCGAGGCTGGATCAAAATGCGCGCCAAACGCTACGCAGGCGCACACACGCACACTTAGATGGAGATACTTTTACACGCACACACAGATACACACACACACACACACACTCTTACATGACGCCTTATTAAAAGGGTTGCCCGTTGCCGTTGTCGTTGCTCCTCTCTCTTCGTCTCTCTCTCTCTCTCTCCTTAAGTTGAAAATCCATAAAAATAATGGCATATGAGTGATATTATATGGATGTATCTGTCTCCCTCTTTCTCTCTCGCTCTCTCCCGCTCTTTTTTCTGGCTTATTGTGTAGTTTAAATAAACTGAAGCATTTAACACTTCCGGCAGACATTCGACAGCGTGTGAATGTTTAGCCAAAGCTAAAAAAAAAAACTTGGATTCATATTTACTTATCGGTTTGGCTTTTGTGGTGATGGAGGGAGGGGAGGATGTACGGGGAGGGGGGCGCTACTAATTTGTCACACAAAAAGAGAGAGGAGCCAAAGATCACCTTAGGTGGTGGCGCCTCAGCCAATAAACCCATCGAGAAGATGAAAGAAAAGATACATTGGAATGGGAATGGGGAATGTGAACGGGGACCTATGCAAATGTCCGACAGGTTGCTGCTGCATCTGACAGATACATTTTGGATGTCATTCAGTGCTAAGTGATCGCTTGAACTCCATCTGGGAACGCAGCAGAAGATGCTAATGATCGTGTGGCAGCATTAATTAGCTGCCCCCAGATACTTGCAAGATACTTGTCATTCGAGATACACTCCAAAGTGGCAGCTGCATGTATCTGCCATTTGTAATGTATGTTTAATAGTTCAAGCCAACGAAAAGAGAATTGTAAATGTATCTACGCTCTTTTGAGTGTATCTTTAACGTTCTTAGAGTATCTTAACGACATTTAGAGGCATAGAAATGTATCTACGTTAGTGCCAGTGCATTCCCATGGCCCAAAGATATCGCTGAATGACCATTGGTCACACCTGTACACCAGGTTTAGTATCTTTAACAGTTCCTGCATATCTTTACACCATTTCACAGGCATCTTTAGTACGTTTTAGACTCATTTGACGTCCAAAATATGTATTTATGATGTTTGGTGTATCTTTAGATACTCTTAAGATCTCTTTTAAGAAAAGTATCTATGCCGCACTCCAGTTGAGCCTCAAATCTATTGCCATTGCCAGCGCCAACAGATGATTCTCTGAGACACGCACAAGACTAGAAGACTAGAAGACCAGAAGACCAGAAGACGCAAAGACCAGTCCGTAGATACAGATGCGAAGCAATTTTCAGTTTCAGCTCGAGATACGAACGAAATCAACGATTGTCGTCCGATCCGCTCGAGTGTATGTAATGATGATTGTCTATTCCAAGCCCCCAAGATGGACACAAGAGATGGAGATGGAGCGGAGGAGGAGGGAGTACGCCACAAAGTGCACTGTCTCCAAAGAAAGAGTGAAAGAGAGAGACAGAGAGAGAGAGAGAGAATGGATCGCATGTGGGCCTAAAAACCGAACCGAACCGAATCTCGCGTGCAGGGCATGAAGAGGGGGACCCAGCCCCAGTCCCAGTTCCAGTCCAAGTCGAAGCCTAAGCCTGGCCCTGGCCAAGAAGAAACAGAAAGACCAAAGAGAGAGATAGACAGAGAGAGAGAGAGAGAGAGACGAAAAGACAAACAACACGACAAGACAAGACGACACTTTCAGGGGGTAATATCTATAAAAATTGTTGTTGGTCTGGTCTCGGATCGGATCGGATCCGTTGCTTCGTTCTCGTTCTCGCTTCCCTCTCTTTCTCTCTCTCTCTCTCTGGCTGAATTCTCTCTTTCGTTTTGCTTGAGGTTGTCAGCCTTTTTGGACCCGTCCCAGGCCCTGGGCTCAGGCCATGCCATGCCATGCCATGAAGTGTTTCCTCCTCCTACTCCTTCTTCTTCGTCTTCTTTTCGCTTCTCCTTCTACTGATTCAATGCTCAAGAATAAGACACACAAAGCGAAGACCAAGAAACAAACCCAAGAAGAAGGTTGAACCATTCAGGAGGAGGAGAAGAAGAGAAGAAAAAGAAGAAAAAACTTGTTCGGTCAGTGCGTCTCTTCAGTATCTCTCCTCTGCTCTTTCTTTGTATGTATCTTGTATCTTGTGGCTGTGGCTATGGCTGGTGTATCTGTGAGTGCATACATGTGTGTGTGTGTGTGTGCTGCGCCCTGGCCATAAAGAAAACTCATTAAACTGGCCAGAACCCAAAGCCCATAGCCATAGCCATAGCCCATACCCCAAGAGAGGGTCTCAGAGTCTCTGGACGGGGGGACGGGGGAGATCCATCATTAAAATCATCCAAAAAATATGAGATTATTGAGTTACTGAGAGAACCCATTGAATCCATTAGATACATTAGATGCATCCTTTCCATCATCCACTGTTTTCATAATTAGTTGCCCCAGCAGCCTCCTCAATCTTGGCTAACCATTTGAGGCAAGAGGCAGGAGGATGGCATTTTCCCAAGACAAAAACTTGGAAAGTTGTCAAAGTGGAGACGAAACGAAAGACGAGACGAGACGAGATGCTGCGCCAGCAGAGATCTATCTGTATCTGGTAGCTGTATGGGAAAAAAAGATACAAAATTTGCAATGGAATGGACAAGATTTCATGTTTATGCAATGCACGGCGTCTCTCTCTCTCTCTCTCTCTATCTGTCTGTCTCTGTCTCTCTGGGAAAACATACAAGAATAATCCATCCATCTATTTATCTATATAGAATTATATCTGTAAGATACTGAAGCGGAGTTCAGCTTCGATCTTGAATTTTCGGAGAGAATTGCCAAAGGTAAGGCGAAATTCTACCTGAGGCAAGACGACTCTGGGGCAGGTCTCCTGGAGTCCAAACGGAACTGCGGAAAGGGGCTACAGGCAGGGGTGGGGTAAGCGAATATATCAAGTGACCAACAACAAAATTCTCCTCCTCCTGCTGCTGCTCCACCTTTTTCTCTGATTTTTTTTGTTCAGCTTTATCAATTTACAGGTTTTGCTGCTCCTGCTGCTGCAACAGTTTGCGGCGAGGGAAAGGACAGACAGAAGACAGCAGACGGCAGCAGGGTAACAGCAGATTTAACACTTGAGAAATTAGCATCGCCTTTAAGTGAATTTTTGGTAATTTTTTAATTAAGTCTTCTCGGGTTACCGATGAGAAAGTTGCGACGACGCAGACGACGACGACGGCTGGGATCGATTAATTATGAAAATGTGACAGTAAATGGTCGATAAGTGGATGTCTCAAATGAATTGAGACGCCGCCGCCAGGAAAGGAAGCCAGTCAGCCTCCTCCCTTTTGGAGACACTTTCACATTGAAAGGAGTGGAAGGAGTGGCAGCAGCAGGGGGTACCAGATGGATATTGCCCCAAAACGATCTTCCACTCACTCTGAAGTTTCCTCTTTACAATTTCAGGGCTTATATGGTTATATACTATATAAAGATACAAAGATATCCTGGGTTAGGTTAGGTGATAGCGGCTAGGAGCCCAGCAAACTTAGGCATAAAGATACGACACTTTATGCTGTGAATAGATCAGTTTTGTATCCTTTGAAAACGGGGAGTGCTTTTTGGCATTTAATTCTCCATTTTCCCGCCATATTCCAGGCTAGCTTTCATTTTTATTTCCATTAAATTTTCATTTAGTTCTAGGGGCCGATGATCCACAGCGAATCTTGAACATAAATTGAACAATTTACGACACACAGATACAAGTCGAATGTGCGAGTGTGTGTACTAGTACAGACACATACATATCTAGCTATTCCTTGGAGTGGAGTGGCATGGGCATAGGCCATAGCCAAGAGCTAATTAAGGAGGAAGTTCGTTTTCGTTTTGGGTTCTGTGTGCGTGACTTACAAAAGTCAAGAACCATTTTAGGGTGTTCTTCCTTCCAGGCTGGAAGGGCAGGGCAGGCAGGCAGGATACAGGAAATAGCTAAAAGAACGAGAGAGCGAGACAGCAAGCATGTCGAACGACATTGAAAAGAAAACAGGCAAAACGATACAAAAGTATCTGGAGAACATAACGAGACAGAGACAGAGAGAGAGAGAGAGAGAGATCGAGAACTTGTTTGCGGTTCGAGGCTCTCTAGGTAGGAGCCTCATCCATCTGGTTCTACCCCACCTCCAGTCTGTCTCTCTCTCGCTCTTTCTCTCTCTTTCTGGCTTATCGTAATTCGATCTTTGAGCAAACAGCAAAAAGGACGCGCCCGTGCAATATGCCAGGAACAGGAACCGCACCGCACCGAACCGAACCCCAGCGAGAATCGTGTTGAACCAGGGGTTGGATTGCTCCCTGTACTCTCTCCTGTCTCCTGCTCCTGTCTCCTGGAAGCAGCAGCAGCCGCACAGCTGTCGTTTTCTCTGTTCTCTCTCTCTCTGATGAAATCGAATGCGGTCGGTGGTGGGTTCTTTGGTTCCCTCGTGAAAACCGTTACTTATCCCGAACCTGCACTAAAAAAACAAAAAAAAAATATATAATAATAATAATGCACTCAAAGGCAAAAAAAACAACAACCGTTTTTCGAATCTTCAAAGTTGAATAAACTTGGAAAGGCAACCGATTGGGGGGATCCAAAAAATTTGGACATTGATTCGATGATTGATCCCATGATTGATCGCAATGCTTGATGGTTTCTATGTCTCTCCGTGTTTCGTATCTTTTAATGGCTTTTTTCTCCCTGTTCGAGGCTGTAAATGCAAAAAGGTTTTTCCGCGTCAGAGTTTGGTAGGCGGAAATCTGAGCTGAGGAAATGTTGCCCCCAGGTATGAGCCACCAAAATGGTTCAATGATCTGCCACATCGAGAAAAAAAAGGTACCTATGGACCCAACATGGTTTTTTTTTTGGAAAATGATTATTTAATTGCTGGGATAGAGACCGACGGAGAGACCGACAGACCGCATGATTGATGATGATCTAACCAAAAAGAAAAAACACACAGAGAGCAAACTTTCAAGAAAATGGATTATGGAACAGGATTTTTAATGATTCTCTTTTTGGTATTTGTTTGGTATTTGCTTAGTATTTGCTTATCCATTCAAAAAGTGTTGGAATCTAATGAAATATTGTACATTTCCAAATGAAATTCCTTTGGATTTTGGCTTAAGATTTTTAATGATTTTTTTCGGTATTTGTTTGCAATTTATTTGGTATTTGTTTGTACATTCAAAAAGTGAAATTCCTTAATAAAAATCACTTAATTATTTATAAATATTTTTGTAATTTTATTATACTTCTATGTGTCATTTTCCATTGAAAACTCCACTTCAACTTTTGTAGTTCCTGGAAAGTTGACATTTACTAACGCGATCGGGGCCTAAGTACACCTACACACAGACACACACACACATGCAAACATACATACATACACATGTACATCAAAGTATGTAGTACATATACAGTGTTTACATAATGATTAGACAAGAGCAAAAGAAAAAGCCAAGCCCTGTTTATGGAGTGTTTCCATATGCAAATAGGGGGATGGGGGCCCTGGCCTCCTGGCTCTGGAGTGGAAATGGAAGTGTTTGATGGACAAATAAAAGTACGTGAATAGTTCCATGTAGTTCTTCATTTTGGAAGATGGGGAGATGGTAGGTAGAGGAAGTTGTCTACTCCAACAAAACAATAAAAGCATAAAAATACTCAGCAAATACTGCTTTGCCGACGGCATAAATGATCTGTACACAAAAAATCGGGGAGAGATAGAGACAGAGACAGAGAGAGAGATAGAGCATGAGCATGCCGAACCGAGCCTGCTGCAAACAGATCATGCGCAGCCAGCAGAGAGGGAGGGAGGGAGAGAGAGAGCGAGCAGGCGGCAGCTCAGAGAGAGCAAGCATTGAGAGCGGGAGAACGGTAGCCAGCGAGAGCGAGCGAGAGCCTGCAGCAACGAACGAACGAACGAACGACCGACCGAGCGACCGACCACCTGTCCGAAGACGGACAAAGCGAAAAGCGAAGCAGCCAGGAAAAGGGAACCCCGAAGAACATACAAACGAAAAGGAATCACGAAAACAGCATAAGCGAATGAAGGGAAACGAAACAGCAGGCAGGGAGGGAGGTGGTTGAAGCAGCACAAAGGAAGGGGAAATAAGAGGAATGCGCGGCGAAACATGAGGAATTTCTATTCGAATGGATTTCTCAAGTAAAAAGGAATTTTGTAAATTTGTCCCTCAAAAATATATCCCCCAAACCTATGATATTTATTATCGTTTTGGCGTTCGTTCGCCTACTTCTTTTCTTTCTTTCCGCACCCCACTTACCCGTTCCTTGGACGCTGCTCGGCAAATTTGCAAACGCCAGCATCAGCGTCAGCAGCGGCAGCGGCAGAGCGAACATTTTGTTAATCCAAGTGAATGCGCGACTGCGCTGTCTGCTGCGCTGCAAATGCATTGTAATCCAGTTTTCCACTATTAGTATTCCTTGGAGTTGTTGCTGTTTCTTTGCCCGATTCTTTTTTATATGTATGTGTGTATGTGTATGGGGTTTTTTTGTTTGCTGTATGTGTGTTTTGTTGCAGTTTGTTGGTTGTTGGTTGTTGTTGCACTTTATTGATTGTTGTTTCTCTTTCTCAAATCTCTTTAGTTAATGTTGCACCTTTTCCCCGCACTCTTTTTTCTCCTTCTCCTCTTTCTATGTATTTAAGATCCAGGCGGGCAGAACATTCGAAACGAGTCGCGCTACCGACAACGCCGACGGTGGCAGAGACGTCAACGACGACAACAGCGGCGGCGACATTTCCACGCAAAAAAAATATTAACAAAAAAACCAAGAATTGTGGCAAATATTTTTGCAGCAGGAACAGGAAAGGAAACGAAATTCAAATTCTCCAACGGACACGGACGCGGACACGAGACGCTCTCTCCCGACGAGACGATTACACGCACGCACACACACAGAGAGAGACGCACACACCGATACACGACGCACACACTCGCGAAATATTTTGCTGTTTTTCCTTAGGGTTTTCCTCCTTTCGGCTATTTTCTTGTGGTTTTGATATTCTTTTTTGGGAAGGAAAAACCGAACGGGCTATGGCCAGATCGGGCCTGCCATATTGTTGTTTTTGCTGCTTTTGGGACGGACACACACTCGATTTGCGTGCTTGTTGTTATCGTTGTCGTTTCTTTTGCACTCCTTTTGAACAAACATGCACTATCTCCTTCTCTCTCTCTCCTTCTTTCTCGTTTGCTGTCACCCAAAAAAATTTCAACTGCAGGCAATATGAAAATGAAAATGCGCGTGCGTGCTGTTGTTAACGGTCCGAGTGTTTTTTTTTTCAAGTTGCGATGGTGCACCACCGACCAGTGTGACCGCGGAATTATCAATAGAAAATACCGTCCGATCCTCCGAAATATACCGACACTTACGGTCTCATTTTTAAAATATACCGAAAAATACCGACAAAACCATATTCCTCGATCTTGATATTCTGATCTATAATATTGCAGTTTATGGACGCAAATAATAGATTTAACAATTTTACAATGGGTGGTGGGCAACGCTCTGTAACGCTCGTGTCGAAATTAGTTGTTTTGGTGGCTATTGTTTTATTTGTTCACTATAATTTGGGCTTTAAAGTGTTTTGGCTACTCCTTGAAAGGAAACCCATAAATTATAGTAAAAAGATAACATAATCGAATAACTAGTCTAACATGAAACAGTTTACTTGAATTTCAGCAATTTATCCATTATTTTAGTAACTCAACTCCGTTGCTCATTTCAAATCTGCCCGCTGTAAAAAAATCTCGCCGTCCTGGGAAGTTTTTAATATTTTTCCCTGGGAAATTGCTGACGATCTTCGGAAAAAATCGGGTATGGACAACAGGCACAACGGCATAGAAAATGCAAGGCCTGCAAGATAAAATCCACCCTAACTGATTTACATGACGTGTGCCCACATGTCCTATCGGGGAAAAATTCGGCTAAGGTAAAAATCGTGCGAGCCGTGAAATTTCCCTTAGCTTAATTTACCCCTTATCCATACCTTTTTTTGGCTCAGCCCAAAAAGTAATAGAAACGCGCTCTTTTACTCATTTTCGGGTTCAAAGTATGAGCGTGGCGGTATATACCATGAGAAAAATACCAACGAAACTCATTTCTCAAATTTTGATATTCTGTTTAATATAACTAGCTAAATAGGACACTGAACCCTGAACGAATAATTTTATACGATTGATGAATCCATTTTCTAAAAGATTGACTAATTAAAATAAAATGTGCTCATTGGATTCGGTCTAAAATAACGTTTAAACAGGGAAGGTTAAAAAATAGGTCCCTTTCTTACATGCAACTATACGGTAACTACACATTTACTACACATCAAAAACATTTTTACGGAGTATGGACCTTTTTGTATAGCCTACCTTACTCTGACTTAATGTTAAAATACTGTTTTCCTAACTAAGTAGTAATGCATTATTCTCATATTGAAATGTTTTTGACTTTGAATGTTTTAATTCGATTCCCGTATACATATATGTATATATATATTCGCGTAGGTCTCGAATCACCGAAGTACAGTCAATTTTTTATGTAGAATTTTTATGTTTACATTTTTATTTCGCATGTTTTTTCCCCAAAAATGATTTTCTAAGATACAAATAAAGAAATAATACAAATAATCTTACTATCTCTACAGTCTCCCAGTCTCTATGGAGCCCAACACGCCTACCTTAATGGTAGATCAGTAGAGTCAGCACCGCATCAAGTAGTTGGACACATTGAAAAGACTCTCAGCCATAAGACGGCCTTCCTCGATATAGAGGGTGCCTTCAATAGCGTCAGGATCGAGTCAATCACGGCTTATACCCGACGGTAACGAGATGGCTGGGATAGCGATCTCAGGAGTAGAGCGTTAAACACCAATTTGGGTCTCTCCTCTTCAAGGAAAGCGGTCACGAGGGGCACCCCACAGGGAGGAGTCATATCTGCACTCCAGTGGAACTTCTCCTGTGCGTGTTTTGTCGCCATAGACCCCGCCATGATTTCTGCCGCAGCTGTATGGACGAGCTGTATGGTCCTGCACTTATGGGAAGGCGGCACCGAATTCTCGGACAGCTTGGCAATCATGCCATTTGTGAAACTGGCACTCTTCATTGAAGCCTAAGCAGCTGGTGAGAAAGCAAAAGCATGACAACCATCTGGGCATCACAATGGGCTGATCTGCCACCGAGTGACCTTATAAAGCTAAACCTAAACCTATAGTCTCCCACCCAAGAACCAAATAAAAGACTTTTTTTTTTGGTAGCATTTTGAATTTATTTATTTCGTTTTTTTTTTCATGGTTTTTTTATTTCAACTAGTTTGAGTTCTTTTTTGACTTAAGATTAAATTGAATTATCGTTTTCGTTTTTTTTTTGTTTGTTTTTGTTTTTGTTTTTCTGCTTGTATGCTTTTTCCATTATACGCACTTCGTTCTTAGTTATCGTTATCGTAATCGTAATCGTTTTCTTTGCATGTCACATTTTCCGTTTTCGTAATTATTACACATATAATGTACTTGGCTTAATAGGATTTTTTTGTTCTTGGATTTACTTCTCGTTTAACTGCTATGTAATTGAACGCTTAATTGAATCGTTTGACAATTTATCCAAAAATTTAATTAACTTTCTGCGTCTGTTCTTCAGTTTTGAGTTTTCATTTTATTTTCTTGTTTTGTTTTTTATGTTTCGAGGAAAAAGCTTTCGGCGCATAGCTCTCAAGGAAAGAATAGAGTAGATTCGAGTGAATAAATTAAGATTCAATAAATAAAAACATTTAAAGCATTTTCTTCTGTATTACTCTATACGTATGTATATAAATATTTATGTATGTATGTGTATATTAAAAAAAAAAACAAATTACAGTATTGGCTTAATGTTTTAAGAACCCAACAAGGAATCATAAGGCAGCATTTCGTGTTCAAAAGTTTCGCTTCACATTCACTTATCGACTTTTGTTTTTTAATGTTTATTTTATGTATTTTTTTTTTTTTGTTTTTTTGGTAGATCGCTCAAATGTTTTACAAATTGTGTCTAAGCTTTTTAAATGTTACTTTTAAAATGGTTTGCATATATTTATGTATGTTTGTATATTTTTTTTTTGTTTATACGTAGGCTTACTCCGCTATGCTGACATTAAAAAAAAAACAAAAAAAATATTCCTATGCTTATGCACTCCTCTGCTCGGCCGTTACTCTTAGTTACTAATTTTTTTTTAAGCGTTGAGATACACATATATGCTCTATATTCGATATACATATATATTTCGTTTGTTTTTTTTTTGTTTTGTTTTGTTTTTTTTTTTACATAATTGATTTAATGTTAAATTTCATTTAGTTTCCTTAGGGGCTAGACAAAAAAAAATCTTCTAAATGTTCACATTGATGCTGGCGCTGTGTAACCGATACCCGGTCAAGTCTGGAGTAAAATTGATTTGGGGTGGAGGGGCAGAGGGCGTGGTGGCAATGCACTAAGAGAAATCACCATGAACTTTGCCCTTGGGGGTGGATGGAGGCCCCATATCTCCCTTAAGGTATCCCCGTAGCCAGCAATTGTTGGACTAGTTTTGGGCTGTTCAATATTTCTTTAATATATATTTACACTCAATCATTTCTTTATACACTCAGAGAAAATGATCTCTTTGCTTAGCACGCTCCCCTCTAAAATCTCTAGACTTTCTAGTCCTATTTATAAATATGTTTCATATTCTTTTTTACACCAATTTTTTCTATTTTTGATACGATCTTTTCTTAATTGAAGGGCATTTTCTCTCAGTGTTTATACTGTTCAATGGAAACATTGGATGTTTTAACGATATGTCTGGTGTGTGTGTTGGTGTGTGTGTGAGTGTGTTCCTGTTTTATTTTGGCTAAGCTTGACCGGGTTAAAGGTCAATTTCAGCTACTCTCATTCCCCGTTTGCTATATTCTCTCGTTCTTTTTTCGTTCTTTTTTCGTTTTCTTGTTTATTTAATGTATTTTTTCTTTTAAGTCTAAAAATTTGATAAATTTTGGCTTAGAAATTTGTATTTTTTTCTTTTTGTTTGCTTTTCTGTTTTACATATTTCGGTATTTCTTTTTTTTACTTCGAACTAACTACAGGCATTTAATGATTACATTTATATTTTTAATTTAATTTAATTTAAATTTAAATGTTTCTTCTTTTCTTTAAAATTGTATAGTTTTCTCTTCTTTCTTATATTTTCTTTTTCTTCTTCTATGCAACTCGCTGTTTAAAATGAACTTTTGAAGTTTTTTAGTTTGTTTTTGTTTTTGTTTTTCTGTTCGATACGTTTCGTTTTAATTGATAAGGATTTATGATCTGGCAGGAGGACAAGGTCCCGTCCCGCCTGGCCATCGATAATAAGTTGCTTAAAATTTGCACTAATTGATATACATACATAAAACTTGCCATTCATTTCGTTACCGAGTTTTTCCAACGAGAGCTTTCCTCTTGCCATCCAAATAATTAACGCTATAAATCACAATACGGTTTTGTTTTTTTCTTTTCTTTCTTCCTTTCTTGTACATATATGTACTATGTATATAGTATAGATATATTATGTATGTATGTATGTATATGTATATATATTGGAAAAAAAAACATTACACACTCGCTTAGGTTTCTAGAGTTTTGCTATAGACACATTAAAAATACGAATACGAATACGGATATGCTAATGGCTCTCTAATGCGATATATGTCTATCTGTCTATCTGTCTGTCTGTCTGTATAGTGGGTTGTGTTGTGTTATCCAAGTATATATGTATGCATATATGTATCTGTAAATCGGTAGCATTCACGTGGAATCCCACAGAGAGACTGACTCCTCCTGTTCGTGATTCTCCCTTCAGCTGTGCCTCCTTAGACATGGGTGGCCAACGGGCCCTTCTGGGTGTGACCCTTGCCATTGTTGGACAGTATAAATTGTCCGGATGGACTCTGAGCACACTGGGCACCAGTAACGGCCGACTGGGCCAATGGTGTGGCGGCCAGCGTATTGCTGCTGGCCGTTAAATTCGAGCTGCTGCCGCTCACACTGCCCCCGGCCCCTGCGCCGCTCCCGATGCCACCAATGCCGCTATTGAGGCTCGCCGCCGCTGAGCCACCGCCGGACAACAGCTGTCCGCCGGCAGTGGCCGGACTAGTGTGCAGCGTGGCGCCTGTCAGGGAGGCCCCATGGCCATGGCCGTAGTGCTTGAGGCCGCCGTTCGAGTGGTGGTGGCGGGCAGCATGGTAGGGCGGTGGGGCTGGCGTGGCCGCTGGATTGGCGGTGCTTGGCGGTGGCAGTGGGGGCAAGAGCGAGGAGTTGGTGCGCAGATAGGGATTGCCGTAGATGGCGCTGAAGCGACTGTCGATGCCGTTCTGTAGAAGCGGTTGTCCTGCAAAATGGAAGGATACAATTGGATATGGAAGCTTGAATTGGTGTGACTGACGATGATGCATACCCATGAATCCATTGGCCTGCTGTGACTGCTGTTGATCGTGACGTTGATTGCGCGGTAGGCTGGCCCCCCCACCGCCCCCAGAGACGGCAGCTGCTGCAACGGATCCCACGCCACCAGCCGAGTGTGGCAGTGTGGCGGAGTTCTTGCCACCGGCGGAGTTCTTGGCCGATTTGCCGCCAGCCGATTCGGCGGGTGGACTGTAGTCGAGGGCGTATTCAAAGTAGTGGGCATATCCGTTGGCGGAGGTCTCCTTGTAGGCGTTTTCCTGGTGGTTCTTCAGATTCTTGATGTGGCACTGGCGATTGTAGCGGTCGGTAAAGTCGCCGGAGAAGCGCTCATCGAACTTGACGGGTCCGGCAAGGGGCACGCCCAGGGTGGCGCCCTTCATCTGGACATCGGGCATCGGCGACTGGTTCAGGGTGATGGCCAGGCCCTCGCTGCCTGCCTCGGAGTACTCCACGTCGTAGGCCTTGGATCGGAGTTCACTTTTCAGTTCGTTCAGTTTGTCGCCGCCACGTGATGCCTCCGGTATAACGTCCGCCGGCATCGGTTTCTTTCGGTTACGCCGCTTCCTGTACACGACCACAATCATCACGATCATCAGGACGATGGCCACCGAGAACATGGAGCCCATGACCACCAGCAGAACGGGTATATTGCCCGGCTCCCTCACGACGGTGATCAGCAGAGAGTCACTGCCATACGAGTTCATCACGGTACAGTTGTACTTGCCAAAGTGGGTCGCCCTGCTCTCGCGAATGATCAGCGCGGCCCGTACGCCCTCGGGCAGATGCTGCTCCTCGAAGATGTATATGTCCGGATCGGCGCTGCTCATGTTGATCACCTTGTTCTCGAAGGACCACAGGATCTGCTCGGCCTTGGGTATGCTGAAGGCCAGGCACTCGATCTTCACCTTGTTGCCCACCGCCCCGAACTGCACCTTGTGCGAGGTGATGATCGGGGCCCGTTTCACATGCACCAAAGCCTCGGCGCCGATTTCCGGGAATCCAGTGACCTCCGCCCTGCAGATATATCGTCCAGCCGTCTCGCTGCTCACTTTGATCTTCAGCTCCGTGCCACGGCCAACAATCTAAGAGAAAGACAGGAGTGGAATGCATTATACCTCCGATACTTGGGATTGGTTGGTTGGCCGTACCTGAGCGGAATTCTCGTTAACCCATTCGATTTCTGGTGCGGGATTGCCGGCCACCTCGCAGCGCATGCTCACGGTGGCCCCCAGGTCGGCCTCAACGGTTTGCGGGCGCTTACGGAATACGGGTCCAACTGCAAAGCATCAAAGGGAGATCATGAGATCATGGTGTGCCCTCTGTGGGTGATCATTGGATACTTACAGCTTATGTCCAGGGTCTCGCTCTCCTCGCTCTTGCCCACGGCATTGACCACCTCGCATTTGACAATCGAATCGTGATACGAACGGGTTACATTGTGAATGATCTGTCAAGCATTCGGAATACATATATATATATAGCTTTTAGGAGTCGTTATCAGGCGCGTTTACTTACCATTTTGGTGGTGAAATCTCCGGTCATAAGCTCGTCGTTGATGAACCATCTGTAGCTAACCTCCGGGGGATTGGCATCGGCCTGGCAGCTGAGTACGACCTCGGCTCCCTCCGGTATCTTGCCGCCGGCCAGGGCCCCCTCCACAACGGACACCGAGACCTTGGGGGCGTACTTGACCTCGAGCAGGAGCTTGGCGGAGCGATAGGTGCGATCGGCAGTGTTCTGGGCCTGGCAGGTGAACGTCGTGTTGTGGTGCTCCTTTTTGGGGGCCAACTTGAGGATGGACTTGGCGGTGATGCGGCGCGAGTCGGACAGGGGCTCCTTCACGTACTCGATGCCCTTGGTGAGAACGTTGCCGAGGCCATCGATCCAGGTGATCTCGGCGGCGGGCTTGCCGCCCACCGATACGCACTCGAGCTCGATCTCGCGGTCCTCGGTGGTTACCATGTAGTCGCCTTGCAGGATCTTCGGGGCCTCCGGCGGCACCAGAACCGTGAGCTTTGCAAACCTGGAACGGATACCCTGTTCCCCCTGCGGTCCGGGTCCCACCTGGCACTGGTACTTGGCGTCGTCGTCTAGCATCAGCGGATAAATGTCCAGCGAAAAGTCACCCTCCTCGTCGCTGCCAACCATCGAGTAACGCTCGAAGCCGCTCAGATTGCGATGCTGGCCCAGGCCGAAGTCATCTTTGGTCCACTGCAGTGCCCCCACCTTCTCCATCACGCGGCAGGGCAGCGTCACTCGAGATCCCACCACGGCTGTCTGATCCTGGGGCTCCATGGCGAACTGCTGGCCGCCGTTTTCGCCGCTCCGTGGCTTGTTGTCATCGAGGCCGGACGCGGCCAACGCCGAGCCCGACGACTCGCCGTGATGGGCATTGTTTTGGTTGTTCTTGTTCTTGTTCTTGGACTTGGCCAGCACGGAGACGGGCAGGAGGGCCACCTCGAGCAGTAGTACGGCCAGGGGAAGCACCCGTAAAAGCTGACTTCTGCGCATTTTCTTCATTCTCGTTGCCGCCAAATTGTTAGTACGGCTGAAAGAAGGAGATTAAATCAATTAATTTTTAACATCAACAAATTTAATTTTTTTTTATTATTTATTTATTTATGAATATTTTATTTAATTTACTTTTCTTCAACTGAATATAGCGCCACCTTTCGTTGCTTTGATTCCAACTTGGTAGCGACACCTGGCGGACATGCAGATGCAGCCTAAGACCACAGCCAGGTGGCGCTAACAGGCGAATATGCAGTCGCAGCCTAAGATCACGGCCAGGTGGCGACACCAGGGCGAAATGCAACCGCAGATGGAGCTCTCTCCCTCGCTCTTTCTCTGGGACGGACAGCGGATTAATTGAGAAGTTTTTTAAATAAATAAATATTTATTGGGTCTGCCTCTTCCCCCAAGGCAGCCATTTTATGTTTTTTTTCTTTTTGAAATGTAATTCCTCGTATTCCTTTAATTGAATTACAGACGCTTTCGCCCTCTCTTTGCGATTCGAATTAAATCAACAGCGAAAACAAACTTTATATAAAAAATAATTATTGGACAAACAAAATGGGGCGAAAAGGTGCCGACACCATACACCTCCAGTTCCACCCCCACCTGCAAATGCAGCTCCAGTTGCAGCTCCCTTCCTCCACCCACCCACACGGTTGCTGCTCACATGGCAAACGAATGCAATCAAATTTGTTTTTGTGGGTCAAGTTTAAACCAAATGAATACGAAGAGAAGAGAGAGACAAGGGCGAGAGGCGTAAGGCGTGAGGCGCGAAGCAAACACAACTGAATACGAATGATTCATATATTACAAATATTTCGAATGTATTACGACTTTTGGGTTACCCAAAGCCGCAGTTCTATTTAAGATAATTACATATAGGATTTTGTATTTGATCAGCCATGCTCTGGCTATGGGAAATCCCAAAAACATTGTGAAATTGTTAAATCGCAAAAGAGCATGCTCCGGTTTTAGCAAATCGTTAGATTGCTACGATTTAAAGTCTGTTTTGTTTTGTGTTGCAATCTCCAACCTATACCAATCTATATACCTATGGATATATGTATATCTTTACGCAATTGCAGAATCAGATATAGTGTGAAACCACTTGATCTGCGACTCATAGTAGCACCCGCTAGCCAGGCCATAGCTCCTCTTTCTTCCGACTATTACAATAATGCGGATGGCAAACAATTTGGTGTCCATTTAAGAGTCCCGAGTCCCGCCTGTGCCCCGTGGCGTCGATATACCCGCCTGTTGGGTTCCACGAATGGCCCGCGCGTTAAAAAGAGAAAACATGAAAGCTTAAAATCACTGCTGCTACTGTGTAGACAGAGAGAGAGAGAGGGGGCAGCAGCAGGAGGTTGCGTGGGTTGTCAGTTGTCTGGATTTGGTGGCATCAACTGCAGCAGGCAGCAGGCAGCAGCAACATAAGCACTGACGGCAGCAGCAGGGGACAGGGGACAGTGGACGGACGTCAACTGCAACTGCTGCTGTGGCTGTGGCTGCTGTTGCTGCTGCTGCTGCCATAACTGTAACGGCAGAAGTGTGCAACTGTAAATGTAAGTCTGTGGTCGTTTTGCCGTGAAATTGAAACATATTCGCGCGCAGCTTTGCACGCGTATCTGCTTCAGTATTTTCCTTCATTCTTTTTTTTGCTTTCCGGTTTTTCCGCTGCTTGGTGTGATGGTACTTTGCCGCCCACCAAACACACCCACACACCCACACACTGTGAATGCATTCCACACACACACGCAAACACACAAACAGAAACACAAACACAAACATATGCTCCTTTTCGTGCTCTTCTTTTTCAACAACATTTCCCCTACCCCTACGTCCCCTCCATCACCCCCACGGCTTTCATCCTCTTTCGTCCGTCCCGCGTTTGGCCTTGGCATTTGCGGCTTTTGTTTGCTTTTTGTCTTTTATTTATTCTGTTTTTTCTTTTGGCGTTCGCAATTTTCTCCTTCTTTTTTTTTTGTTTTGACCTAAGGACCTTAAAGCTGCGTTAGACATGGCAGGATAACGGTAACGGTTCTGTTAAACGTCGCTTGGACTCACCCTCGAAGAGAGAGGGGGACGGGGGGAGGTGCTGCCATTCATTTAATATTCGATTGGAGACCCCAAAGAGCAGCGCTCATTATTTATGGCTTGCATTCGATTGGGGTTTGTTTTTTTGCATTGATTTTCAATCGATTTAATCGATATACTTATGGCCCCTCCCACCTCCCCCGGTAAGAGACTCGAAATGACGTAATTCTTGAATGGATTTTGAATTTAATTAATGAACCACAAAAAACAACTAATAAAATGCATTTAGCACCTTGCAGCAGTGCTCTTTCCGGTCTTACAGCAGCGGGTGGTCACACGTGATCCATTGCCCAAAAGAAAACTATAAAAAGTAGAAGAATATATGACCCCCCACCACTACTGCCGCCTCCTGCATTAACTGCCCCCAAAAAGGTAATGCCAACGATTTCATCCAATTGGCGACCCATGAAAGAGCAAAAGAAAGCAGCAAAAGACAGCCACAGCAACAGCAGCTGACCTGGGTATTTATATCCTGGATATATCCCACCATATCCTCCATATATACCCCACCATATCCTCCATATCGCGTATCGCTGCGGCTATCCTTTTCGCTCTGCTCTGCTGCAGGGCTTTGGTATTTTTTTGTGGTGCCTTGGGATACCCTGTGCTTGGCGGGCATTCTCACCAGATGCAGACGTTGCTCTCCCTCAGTTAAGAGTATACCTTGCTACATCTGCATCTACATCGGCATCTACATCTACATCTGCAATCTGCTATGCTTAAAAGAGAATCCTTTACATGCCTTGCCTTCTCTTAGAGATTCCTGCCAAGCCTTCATGGCTTTCCCGAATCCGAATCGGCTTACTATATCTCCAAGCAATATCCAAATGAAATGCCATGGTCGGGCGAGCGTATTTGGATCGTCGACCCCTCCGAAATGGCAGGTCCTTTTCTTGTTTTCTTTCTGGTTTTCTGTTCAGTTCTCTGTTGCTTGTTTACCAGCGCCATGATTTACGGCATTTGCACTTTGACTGTGACTGTGTTCTCCTCTGTCCGTGTCCGTGTTCGAGTTCGAGTTCGAGTCCGGGTACGGTTCTGTCTGTCCGCCAGTCCGCCTTGTCCGCCTTGTCCGCCTTGTCCGTTGGTCTCCTTGTGGAGTCCGGCTCTGGCTCACAAGTGCCAGCATATAGAGCCGGAAATGCCCGGCGTGCGTATGTGCCAGGTGATATAGGGGGGGCCAGAGCACAGGGCTGGGCTGGGGGCTGGGAAAACTTTGGATAGTGCTCGGATACGGATACTGAGCTGGTGCCGGTGCCGGAGCCGGTGTCGGTGCCGGAGTCCCTGTTCTTTTCGCTGCCAGCAATATGCTTGCCTAAATTATTAAAATTTATAATAAAATTTTTATGACCATAAAAGGCCAGCGCCAGAAAGCCTCTTGCCATGGCAGCACTCAGCACTCCCCCCCACTGCTTGGCCGCCTCGTCCTGGCTGCTTGGCGTTGTGTCCATTGCTCCTTGGGCCGAAAGTTGTACAGGAAATGACTGGACATGATTTTTCGTGCACACATAACTTTTGTTTTTAGTTGCGGTAGATTTTCGTTGGATAGTAAAAACCACTTCCCCGATAGTCTTCTGGTCTCCCCCCTACCCACTCTGCACACCCGCAGGGCTTCCCTTTGAGTTTATGTTGCGTGCCTGGGGCCTGGGGCCCGGAGACTGAGGCACATGGCAGATTGAAGACGATGGTAGGTGGGTTCTTGGGTGGTTCTTGGGTGGGTGGCTACGGATTTTCCGTCCAGTTGGCCTTTATGGAGTACTTGCAGGCGAGAGACATTAAAATTACTTAAGGTCTTCCTCTCAGTTTCTGTCACTTGATATTTTAGATTTGTTGCTTTCGGCTTTAAGATGGAGAAGTCCTCCTGAAAGAACCTGAAAGGACTAACTGACCTTAAAGACTACACTTTAAGGCAGGCTCTGCCGAGTGCAGGCCCGCGTTGGTGTGCCAAGATAGAGAGAGAGAGACAGCTGGAGGGGTAAACATGGAAACTATGTATATTCTAACATTCGAATCTAAAAGGTCTTTAGATGGTAAGATAATTGGTTGGTGGACTGGTTTCTCTTTTTCTGTCTCCCGCTCGTTTCCTATAATACTAGATCTCAGTTCCTGTTCGTTTATGGAACATTTGTACAGCGAACTTTCCTAGTTCCTAGCTCGATGTCCTCTTCCTCGAATATCTTTACTCGATAATTGAAATCTATCAACAAATTGTGTGTGTCTGGGATAGTTTTCAAGAGTTTTGCCCGTAAACCGTGAAACTCCGCCCTGGCACTTGGCCGGAGATGGCAACACAACGGAAAAACACATGGCACGAAAACGCTAATGACATACACACACACACACACATACTTACACACAGTGGGGCTTGAGGGGGCAGTAGATGAGGGAGGGAGAAGGAGCATTATGCTAATTAGAATACCTCACGAACGAAGGGAATATTTTCGTTGGAAATATCTTTCATTTGCCAGCGAAAGGGAGTAAACAAAGGTGCTGCCAGCCTTCCAGTTGCCTCTCTGCCTGCCAGCCTGGAAACCCTTCCTTTTTTTCAGCGAAAAACTGCGTCACTGTGTAAGCACACACACACACAGGCACACACATACGCAGAACTATATTATATATCATTCTCTTTCTCTGTTTCTCTCTTTGTTCTGTGTGCGATTGTTGGTTGTCATGTGTTTATTATCCTTTTGTTTTTTTCAAAGAAGTTAAGGCCGAATCATTCGATACACTTGCTGTTCCTTGCTATATGCCAGCCTGATCCTGCGCTTTACCATGATTATAGTTGGTATTATGTCTAGAGGGATATGTGCTATAACATGGCCCTGATCCTGGTCCTGGTCTCATACAAATCATAATAACCTCCGGAAAAGAGTATTGAAAAGTATTCTGGCAAGTCTCCAACCCCACACCACCCCCTTCCCACTCTCTTTTCCCCCCTTCGCCCCTGTTGCGCCCATCTCTCAACTCAAACAAGAACTGGGAACAGTTTTAAAGGCCCTCCTGTACAAACTGTTCCCATCGCCGCTCACCCTTCGAAATCCTAATCAAATTTGTGTGCCATTCTTCCCCTACTTCCCCTCCCTCCGCCCGCCAGCCATAAATTAGTGAGAGAACATTTCACAGCCCGTCAAGGCAGGGGGTGAGGCGATGTGAGTTATGTGGGCGTGGCAGGGCCAATAAATTCATCAATTTAACCAAAGAAAAATAACAAGGAGCGAAAAACAAGGACTACAGAGAAGGCGAAGGCAAACACATAACAAAAGTTTTCGCCGCGACGCCTTAATACTTATACCAGCCACGCCCACAAGCCAACAGCTTCCGCCTGGTTGCCTCTGGCTGGCACTCCACAATGAACCATGCCCATGCCCATGCCAACGCCCAGGACCAGGCCACTTCTGGAGAAACCTTTTAATTGAATATTAATAACAAAATCCTGCATATTAAACAGAAGCACCAGCAGTGGCAGAGGCAGTGGCAGTGGCAGTGGCAGCAGTGGCAGCGGCAACATCACAAGAGCAGCCCAAGCCCAGCCCTAAGGACGAGCCACAGAAAGGACTAAAACCTTTTGTTAATATATGCACACACATCTGTATTTGTATTTGTATCTGTATCTGAGAGTGCCCTGCATGTGTGTGTGCGTGTGTGTGTGCGTGCGTGTATTATGGCTAAGAGCACGTCTTCGTCCTGACCAGAGTCCCTTACTTCGGGGCTGCTGCTGCTGCTGCTGCTGCTGATGATGTCAAATGTTAATGCAATCAAATTGGAACCTCATTCAATTGGGAGACGGAGTAGAGGTAGAGGGAATGGCAATGAGGGGTATGGTTTAGGGGTGGGTATAGCCTGAATGAGCTGGGGGATAGAGAAACAGCACTAAATTCAATTATGCATGTGGGCGTTAAGGAGGTTGGGCGGTACAGGGGGGCGGGTTGGGCGTTAAGACCCAGCCGAAACGTGTCCTTCTTTTATTGTTTCATTGGCACAAAGAACAAAGTCCAGTCCAAGGCCCAAAGACACAAGTGAGCGACTGATTTGCCAAGATCCTGAGACCCTTTTTTGAGCTGTCCTTAACTACTATTCAGGTTTCCTTTTAGTGCAATGTTCTAGGGAGAATCTTTGGTAGAGAGTGCTGATCTGTCAGTCTCTGATCGTCTCTAGAAGTTCTGTAATCACTCAGGACTCAAATTTGGTCCCTAAAGAATGGCTGAAGAAAGCCTCAAAGTTCAGCTAACATTCCCCTCACCCACACACACAGAGAGAGAGAGAGAGAGAGAGAGAGTTAATTAAACAATTTCTGCTCAATTTGCGGTCAATAAATTGAATCAGTTGCCAATTAGAATTGTATTATTTTCAATCAATTTCAATGCCAGTTCAGCTCAACGCAGAGCTATCGGGGGTGCGTTCTGGGGGGGTTACGCTCTCAGAGGGTACGCTCTCGAGGGGTACGTTCTAGGGGCACTCTCATTGGGTCAAGCAAGGCCAAAAGTTGAACTTTACTTTGCTCATGGGCCATTCTTTTGTTGTTGTTACTGTAGGTGTTGTTGTTTTTGCTCTTGTTCTGGCATAATAGAGGTGCTAAAGCCTGCTGTTGTTGCTGGTGGGGGAAAGAGAGAGAGAGAGAGGGACTGTTGGGGGGCTGGTAGGGCGCTGTTGGGGTGCTGTTTGGTGTGCTGTTTGGGGCGACGTACGCTTTGCTTTATTGTTATAGCGCAAACAATTTCGTGTCATCCGCAATTAGGCAGGTTCAGGCTCGCGTAATATCGATTTAATTGCGCTCGGTTGCCTCCAGCATGGGTGGGGGGGGGGTGTGGCAGGACGAAGACTAGGACTTCCAGTTGGCTGGGCAGTCGACCCACTCGCATGCATGCAGCAGGCAGGCAGGCAGGCAGGAAGGGGAAAAAAACGTAACGCCAAAACGAATTGAAAAGAAAAAGAGCGAGCGAGTGTACGGCACGCATGCGATTGCGAATGCGAATATGAATGCGAATGCGAATATGAATGGTTGCATGAATACCACTCGGACGGCCGCTGAATACCAGTTATTCGAATAGAAATTATAGATTCGGAAAAGAGGCAGAAAACCACAGCAGACCACACGATGATCAGCAGATTCTTCAACTTCCACCACTGATATCTAGAATTTATTTGGGGCGAATGCGAATGCCATTGATGGGTGGCTGGATGGCTAGAGGTGGGTGTCTGGGTGTGGGTGTATGTGTGTGGGTGTTTGTGTTTGTGTCAAAATCATTCGAATGATGTCATTCCCTAATGGGAAATATTTACAACGAATCAATGTCAGTCGCAAATGTAGCAGAATGACGCCTACGAGTCCTGCCAGTGCCTGAATGCCTGACTGCCTGAATGCCTGCCTGTTGCCATTCACGTCATGCATATGTAAGTATGTGCATATGTATGTGCATATGTATGTGCATATGTATGTGTGTGTGTAAGTGTACATGCATGTAGGCGTGTTTAAAAAAAGGAATTGTTTATTATACAGCAAGCAGCAGGCAGGCAGGCAGCAGGAAGGTTGTCTATCTCTTTCCCCCGCCCTCCGCCCCGCACTCCACCATGTGCAACAGCAACAAATAATGAAAAAAAATGAAGAACACATGTCCGCTGGGCGCCTTGCCACCCCCCACTCCCCGCCCTCGCTCTGCTAGCCAGCTCTGTCTTTGGCCCAGTCGCCTCCGCCTCCGCTGCCGACTCCCCTGACAGCAGGCGGCGCCTTGTTGCACATGAATAGACACGCACGCATACACTTGCAATTACCCTGCCACTATCTTGGTTCCACTACCCCACTCCCCCCACCCCCCTGTGCAGGACTTGGAGCACACTCTCTCTCTCTCTCTGTCTCTCTCTCTGCAATGCCTGCATTGTTTCTCTGTTTTTTGCCGCACTTGGCTTAAACGCTTTAAATTGTTCTTTATGTGGGCGCCTCCTGCTCCTCCTTCTGCTCCTCCTTCTGCTCCTGCGACGTTGCTCCTGCTTGCTGAAAAATTTGTACCTAAGCGCATTTGGGGAATTTAAGCTCATTGCGAGCGGCTTTTGTTAAATCACTCAACACTCTGTCGTACACACACAGCCCCTCTCCTCCCCTCCTCCCCTATACCCCATCCCTTTGTGCCCCTTTGGGCACAGCGACTTGAGTGCGAGGAAAGTTTTCTTTGTGCCACAGGAGGAGTCTGAGAAAGAGAGAGAGAGAGGGAGGGAGAGTCGTTTGATAACAGAGCAGGGCCTGCTTCTGCCTATTGTGTGAAGCCTTTGAGCCCAAGCTTTCTCTCTCTCTCTCTCTCTCTCTCTCTTTGACAGATTCTTGCTCATATATGGAGCGGGCGAGTGAGCAGGGGGTTGGCGAGCAAGTGCAATGCAAGTGCGCGGGGGGCTTACACCCTAAACTTCTTCACAGATTCTCGCTGCAATCCCTCCCTGCCAATCGTCCTGCCATTTGCCTCCCATCGCTCCCTCCAATTGATGCTTTCCTTGGGGATTATCACAATGAATACTATTATACATATTTCTGTGTGTGTGTGTGTGTGTTTGTGTGTGTTTTGTGTATGTATTTTTTATTGTGTGGCACAGTGGCACAAAATGGCATTAAATTAAATAAAGGCATGCCCTCCCAAGGGGTGGGACTGGGGGTTGCCACAGGCGAAGGGTGGGCTATGCAGCCCCTAGTAGGTTACGCCCCTCTGTTGAGGTAGTCTCTGCATGTACCCCACCACCCCCCCACCCCACTCTATGGATCAATAATGGGCACAAAGTTCCTAACAACAGCAGCAAAAAAAAAGAAAAAAAAAGAAAAAAGGGTTAGACGAAATGGAGGCGTGCCTGGGGGGGGCTATGAGGAAGGACTTTCTAATGCCTAAAGGGGTGCTGGCACGGGCAGGACCTGTAGGTTGATGGGGTGGCAGGACTGTAGGGTGCTGGGGTGGCTGGGTGGCAGGGGGGCAGCCAGCTATTGGCTATTATTGCTGTTGCAGTACAGTTAAGTCAATTTTTCCATTAGAGAAACAACAACAAGAAAAAAGCAAACTAAATGGCAACAATGTGCACTAAATTGTGCAAAACTTCATTGCGTTTTTCTACTTCTGCTTCTCCCTCGGCCTCTGCTTTTGCTTCTTATTTGTGCTATTGGGTATTGGGTATTGCTATTCGTTCTCCCTCTCCCACTCCCACTCCCACTTCCTTTTTTTTGTCCTTGTCCTGGCCCTTGTTTGCCATGTCATCAATTAGGACATGCATTTGGCTGTGAGCTGCCGTTTGGTAGGTCCTTCAGGGTAGACTCCCTTGACGAACGCCTTAAAGCCATGAAATTATCCAATTTAAGGGGTACATTTATTAAATGAATTAAACAAGTATTAACAATAATTAACAATAATTATTATGGTTGATTATTAACAGCAATAATTGTAGGTAAAACTTGAAATTTAAGACTTTTTCGTGCCGTTTTTGCTGATTTATAAAAAAAGTGTTGCCCACTTCTTGGCGCCTTCAAAAATTGAGAAACATTTAACCTTTTTTCTCTCTGTTTTTCTCTCTTATTTGCACTTTTTCTCTCTCTTATTTCTTTATTTTTGTACTGTTTATTGGAAGTGCATAATATTTCAATAATTTATTGATTAGTTATCTTTCTTTGCGAATCGAATCGAATCGAAAAAAACCAAATGCATTTTGTCCTTGCGCATGAGTGGACGCCGCAGAGCTACGGATGGATGGTTGGCTGGTTGGCTAGTGGGTTGGGGTAGGTACAGGGCTAAGGACATGGACATTGAGGTGCAGCAGTGAGACGACGACGTTATTGGAAATGCAGTAAATAATAAAGTGTAAAACGGTGGCAAGTGTGGGTGTGTGGCTGCAGTAGAGGGTGAATATGCAGTACAGTACAGTACATACATACATAACGCATATACAGTGCACTCTACTCGTACATGGATGAGCAGCAGTGTAAGGCGCTGCTGCTGCTGCCTGGAGAGGGGTGGAGTGGGGTGGGTTGCACGTTGAATCGGCTCTATGCGGGCTTATGCAAATGTCGCACTGCGATATCCACCAACAGCAACGGCAACAGCGAAATTCGCGAAGAAAACAAAAGGAACCCGAACGGAACAGAACTAAGCCGAACAAAGCAGGAAAAAAAGCAAACAAAAATGTGAATTGTGCACTTGAAAAGCGGCCAAATCGATGTCATCCCCAAGCACCACCCCCCAGGCTCAGCCCCTAGCAGAAAAGGAATATAAAAAGAAGGAAAATCGCACTCTCTCTCTCTCTCTCTGTCTCTCTTTCTCTTGGAGTTATCGCTGTTTGCCTTGGCCACGATTCACGGAGAATGGGGACAAACCCAGAGAAAGAAAGAATTGTCGAGAGTGGAAGAGAGGGAGAGAGAGGAAGATGGAGAAAACCAAGTGCGAATGCGACTTAGATTGATGAAGAACCCAGGAACAAAGATCTTTGTCCTTCGAGGAATGGGATGTGTGGGCAAAATCCACTGAAGAAAGTTATGTGCAACGAGAAAACAGAAAACAGAGAACAGAAAACGAGGTCAGTAAAAGGGAACTGCGGAAGATTTGTACGCTGTTGCGCTCCTCCTCTGGTAATCCCAGGGACTGGACAGAGCAGCAGCAGCAGCAGAAGGAGAGTTAACCCCAAAGCGCATAAACCACCCCTCCAACAGTGGCAGGAGTCTCTCTCCTGCGGATATCATAGATAATATCCTTGCTTAGCTGTAGCCTAAGGTTTTCTATAAAATAATGGTATTATTGAACCTCTGACCTTGCACTATCGTATCTGGAATCTGCTAGGATTACTCATGGCTACCTTCACTGGAATTCAACAATTTCAATTTGCAAATATATGGAAAGCCGGCAACCAATCAAACAGATTTATGCCTGGAATACCAAAAACCAAAATTAGCCCAACAAACCGTTTTCAAATGGCTACAAGCCTTTTGAGGTTTTGGTGACCTTTTGCGACAGACACACAAACACACACACACACACACACAGAGATAGACACAGGCAGACAGAAGCCACAACCACAGCCATGCCCGCACCTATGGCCAAGAGCCGCAGAGTCTTGTCAACTTATTTAGTGCCTGGCCGCAAGAACCCAATCACAAAGAGAGGGCAAAGCGGGCCAAAAGGGGCAAAGGGGTAAGCGTTGGCGGGATAGAGTACATAAAAACAATGCACTGACAACACGCAACCCAAACGGCAACCCAAACGGCAGCAGCAACAGCGAACGGCGACTAACTAAACTTAGTTTGGACGGCGGGAAATTTCGCAGCGACCGCAGCGACCGCAGCGACCAGAAAACAGAACCCAGAAGCAAATCAAAGCCAAAGGGAGTGTGCGAGAGAGAGAGCAGGGAGACACAGAGAGAGAGTGAGAGTGGAGGAGCTGAAGCAGCAAGCCCATCAGCGACCACCAACTAAACATTACGCATACGCCTCACTGGCCGCACACAAACACACACACACACACACCCACGCTTTCGCTCTCTCTCTCTGCCTTTCTCTTTCTCTATCTTTCCATTTAAAGGACCGCAGCTAAAGCAGCAGCAGCTGCCAAAGCTCTCACCGAAAACACGAACGAAACGAAACGAAAAAGAAATGCATGAAATATATAGTAGCCAAGACAAGGCCGAACTTTATATACCCTAGAAAGAAGAAAAGAAAGGAATATAATAGATTGTTCCCTAGTATTCCAAACTGCAGACAGAACAGAGGAAAGATAAGTCCAACCCCCGTTTGGGGGGGATGTTATAGTACAAGGGATAAAGTCTTCCCTCCATTTTGAGGGGTCACCAATCGTGGCACGAAATGGACATACCCCCTGCAGAGGGTAGCCTGGTGGAGTGTACTAAATGCGAGCCGTACAAAAAAGTGGGCGACGACCTTTTGCACGAAATTCATTGTCAAGCCGTGTGTGCAGCGTTGGGCAGAGAAAGAGAGAGTGGGAGAGAGAAAGGCAGTCACAGTAAAGTGGGGGAAAGTGTGGGTGGGCTTGGACTTGGACCTGGACCTGGGACACAAAACTGTTGACGAAGTTGAGCCACTTCAAACAGTTTTTTGCCCCACCTCTGCTGCCGCTGCTGCTGCTTGCGTTTAATAAAACTAATTAAAATGTTTAAAACATTTATAGAACAAACGGAATGGAATGGAACGACGAGAGAGCGTGGAGAGAACGTGGGCGAGAACGTGAAACGGAAACGGGAATGGGAACGGGAACAGAATGAAACAGAAGAACGCAATGGAAGGCCACCGCTAAACAATGGATGGGCCAGGACATTCGTGGACTCTGGGGTCCCCCTCGTCCTTAACCGCTAACTTAATTGCGGCAATTAAGTTGGCAACAATCATATTCACCTAGGCCATTACCTCCACCCACCGGCCACCCGCTACACGCTTCCCACTTCCATTCGCTTGCCCCATCGCAACACTTGACAAAGTACATTTTGTTCTTGTTTTTTATAAACGGAAATTGCTGGTAAGTGCGCGGGGTGGGGCCATGAAAAGTTCTTCTGGTAATGGTAATGGTAATATCTGGCATGGATTGTAATTTGGTGTAACGTTTATAAAAAATGACAATTTTCTCTATCGATTGAATGGGGAAACTGCTCTTGCAGGTTGGGAAGTTTAGCATCTGGATGAGGAGGGGGGTGGGGGGTGTGGCATTGCATAACAATTTCGACCAACTTGAGGGTAGATCAAATTGATTTGGATTCCGCCACAGAGTGTATTGAATATTACCCCACCAATATCGGGCTTTTAGATTGTCATGTTCCACATTTATAAAACATTACAATGTTTTTTTCTCTTTTTGTTAATTGAAAGGGAAATGGGTGTTGAATCGGGGGGGTGGGGGGTGGACTATGTATAGTTCGTATGTGGGACAAAGGAAACACCATAATATCCCATAATTTACCAAGGCCTTTGGGGGTTTCGAGGGTTTACTTCTGTGGGTTGGCGTTCTTCTGATATCTAAAAATCTAGAAAATATTCCGTAGTTATGGCTATGGTTTATGGCTATCCATACATCACTGAGGATATATATTGTCCTATTCATATATGCCATAAATCTAGGGGTAATTGTGGGGTGAAAATTTCGAATGTTTTCTTCAGGTGAACTTTAAAATTTTGCAATTTTTTATTGTTTGACTTTAATGTGTTTTATTATTGTATTCTGGCTTCCTCTCCCTCTCTCTCTCTCTCTCTTTTTCCCTGTGGCGCTTTCTTTATGGCCTTCTTTAGTTTGGCCTTCCCCCCCTGTTCCCCCCCTAGGACCCTACATCCTCAGAGCTGGGAGACTGGGAAAGAAAATTGCGTCTCTCTGATTTCCGCGTTGGGACCTGGAAAAGTTTCTGATAAGAATGGTTCGTATTCGCTTAAAGAAGGGCAACAACAACAAAAAACGTGAACCAGCAGCAACCAAAAAAAAGAAGAGGAGCCCAAAAGAGGAATAAATATAACGAAAATATACAAGAAATGCTAAATAAATAAATAAATAATGAAAAATAACGATAAAAAATATACCATACCATGCCATACCCGGATACCCCATCCCCCCTCTATCTGTTCACTCTGCACTCTCTCTTCCACTCTCCACTCTCTCTCTCTCTTCCACTCTCCACTCTCTCTCTCTCTTCCACTCTCCACTCTCTCTCTCTCTTTCACTGCTCTCCAGGAACCATTGCCATTTGCTGTCAACGCGGCGGCGGTCGCGACAGGAAGACGATTTGCAGCCATTTGTCATGCTGTGGGCAAGGGGAGGGGATGCAGGATGCAGGGGGGACTGGGAAACGGAAGTGCTGCCGAAAAATAAAATATATTGTAGAGGGTATGGGATGGAGGGTGGAGGGGGGAAATCGTTTGTTGTTGTTTGGTTTCATTTCTCGTTCGTTGTCGAACTCGCGGCGGGGCTGTGGGGCTGTGGGGCTGGGGGGCTGGAGGGGGAGGCGGGAATGGATGTGAGGGGCTGTGAGGGATATCCGAAAGAGGCCTTGGATTTTCTGGTACAGGCACGGGGGTGCGGAGGGGTGTTCTCTGTACCAGAGGGGAGTGTTAAAATATATAAGCAGTAAATAAGCTTAAAAGCCGCGTGGGCGGCTCCATTCAGCTTCCCTTTTCAGCTACAGTGAAGACTCCCAAACGACGAAAATCTAATGCAGAGAATAACAAAATTCTGCGATTGGGGATGGCTTCAGTGGGGGTGTGGGGTGGATTTTTCTCGTTCTTATCATAATTTTCTTATAACATTTTTCATTTTCCATCATTTTGGTAGGGCTTCTTTGATTGGCCTTTGCGGCCAGTGCTGACTGTACTTATTGTTTGGCTGCTTTTGGAAATTTATGCGTCTTGATTCTTCACACATGCAGAGGGCTCCCAACCACCCAGCCACCCACTCACCCACTCACCCTCTCACCCACTTTGCCCATAACATTTCAAACTGTTGGCAATTGCAGCATTGAGAGCAGTAGGGGACAGAAGAGGAGGGGAGAGGAGGGTATGTAAGTGAAAGAGAGGGAGGGAGCAGGAAAAGTACGATATTTTTTCCCCCGCTTTGCTCGTTGTAAATTTCATTTTAAAGTCGGAAACGCGCAAAACTTTGGCAGCCTCAATGGACTGCCGACAAAAAAAAAAGAAGGGAAAATCACGCCCCTCACCGCCCACACGCACACCCTGTAAAGGGCCAAGGACTGGTCTATAGGTGGGGTGTATACATAGGGTATATTGATGTAGACCCCAGCAAGGAGAAACCTCTACGACCCTCGGAATCGACTCTCCAGCGGAATCCGAGGTTCTGGAATAGAGGCTACCCATCTGTAACTACAGGGTATTCCATGTGTCGGGGCATTCCACTCTCCCTCTCTTTCTCTCCCTCACTGCCTCTCGTTCACTGTCTCTCCCACTCTCTCTTTATCCATCTGGCTTTCTCTTACCCTTGAATTTTATGGCTTTGCTCTTTCTGTTTGCTCCAAAATTAGTGTGCGTGTGTGGCTTTGTATGTGTCTGTGTGTGTGTATGCGAGAGTATACATATGTGTGTGTGTGTTTGTGTGTTTTGTTTCAACAATTTATTCAAATTGAGTTTCGCCGACTGCCGGCCATAACTCAAAGCAAAGTTTCTTTGCCTTCAAAAAAAAACGAAAAAAAAAAGTAAAATATTTCTCGCTTTGGTCCTTTCACTTTCACTTTTGCGTCCCCCTCCCCCAACTGCCCTCCATCTGCCCCGCATCTGGCATAGCCCTTCATCTCCATCTCCGTCTACCCCTAAGCAGGTGTTGATGGCTCCATTTTGATGGAGCAGCAGCTAAGCGGAAGCCGCAAAAGTGCGTGAGTCATAAAAATAAATTCTCTGGCCCAAAGTCCAGGCAAACCAGCAAAAAAAAGAAGGAAATCCAAGCCAAGGAAATGGAGGGGGAGGGGGAGGGGGTGGGAGGACAACAGCCAAAGGAAAGTTTGTCAGGAACTTTGAATTATTCGCTTTTGGCAGTCAATCAGAGAGAGAAAGCAAGGGAGAGGGTGTAAGAGAGAGTGTCCTGGTGTAAACCAAAACGTATTGTGATAGATCATGGAACATTGAAGGATCTCCCATGGGCAATAGACAAAGATATATCTCGCACTAGAAGAAGATATGATTGGATGTTACAGCTGCTGTAATCGCTGATCAAATATTGATTGATTCTTCGAATGCATCGATAAGAATCCTTGCCAAATCATCCTTCACATCTGACAGCAGCACTCCCCTGCCCGTCCCTGCCGTAAACCCATCTCTGTGTGCACTTCTTTCCGGCCATAACTTGCTGCAGGCCCCGCCACTCTATGCCACACTCTCAGCCACACTCCAGCCTCCGCCTCAGCCTCATTTGTCACATGGACTCCGCCTCTCAGAGGCAGCCAACAGGGCGGATGGCCCCCGAAAAACTTCACTCGTGTCATTAAGGCTGGAGTGCAGACTGGGACTTGCGAGTTTTTGCAGAGTCCCAGGTCCCAGGTCCCAGGTCCGGGTTCGGGTCGGGTCGGAGTTTGCCGTGGAGCGACCTCAATGCGGACACGTCTCGGAACGGGGCACAGATGGGACAGAGACAGGGACAGCGGCAGAGCCAGAGCCAGAGCCAAGCAGCGGAGACTCTTTCATGTCACGTGCAGGTTTAAGGCAGAAGCGAGGGCGAGGGCAAGCGAGGGGTTAGCCATAAAACGTGGCCAAGACTTGAACAGAGTGGCGAAGAGGGGCGTGGGGGGGGGGGGATCGAACAAAGGCACAAATTCTTCTTTCTCTCTCTCATATTTCTCCATCTTTTTCCCCCCCCTCTTTTTTCTGGGTTGCCTGCAAACGTATCAATGCGATTTATGCAGGAATGCCCCGCCACCACCCCCAGCCCCAACACATGGCCACCCCCCCCCCCCCTCTGTCCTCCCCCTCCTCTCATACATGCATAAGTCGCTGCACCAAAATGTGGCGATAAAAACCGAAACGAAGCCAAAGGAAAAGGAAAAGCCTCATCTTCGACTATGGGTTACCCTCCCAAAGTTTGTCGATTCATTATTCTGACTGTAGAACATATGTACAGCCAACATATACTTAAAGAATACATATGTACATCTGTACATATGTATATACCCTGAGAGCACGTCAAGGAGTACGTGGTATGGGAATCGTCAAGTGTTGGATAAGAGAAAATAAGAAGAAAATCCAAAATCACCCAAGAAAATGCAAAATAAATTGGCAGCTGCCTTTGGTATGTCCTCCCCTCAGCCTCAGCCTCTCCCCCTGGTCCCCCCCACCCTATTCAGGGCTCCCTTTTCCATCGGTGTCTCCCTTTGCTGTTGCATATTTCAATGCCGCAGGGCCACAGCAGCAGCAACCGGCAGCAGCAACCGAGAGCAGCAGCAAAATGAAGAAAAATCTGTGACAATTTGGTCCTCATTGTCGCTTGTCTCTGGCTCAGCCACAAAAATTCTTGGCAACGTTTCGACTTTTTTGCATCTATTTCTAGGTCTTCTAAGGTCTGCTGGCATTCGACTTTCTCTCTCCCTCTCTCTCCCTCTCTCTCTCTCTTTCTCTGTGTGTTCTACTCCATAGATAGAGCAAAATATCATGTCAATTGCCAGGATGCCCATTAATCAAAGTGTGGGCCAGGGGAAACAACAAAGAAGAGGCGAAAACTCTCTCTGTCTGCCATTCGCCACAAAGAAGACGAAAAAAAACACAAGACAAGAAATGCCTTCAAATGAAAGCCAAGAAATTAAGAATAAAACAAGCAAAGCGTTGACTTCAAATTAGGCAGAAAACAATTTTGAATAATTATGACAATTTGAAAAGTTTTTGATTCTATTGACAAGGGCCAGGACCCCACACCAGGACACCCTCCTGAAGGGGAACAACTGAAGGGGAAAAAAGGGGTGCACACAGAGAGACAGCAGAGAAAGCAAAGACGGAAAGACAGAGAGGAGGAACAGGACGAACAGGAGGACCTGGAGGATATTGTAGAGTCAGTGGGCGTGGGTCAACAATTAATCACTTAATTAGATGAACGAACAAAATGAAAAGTGTTGAAGTGAATGATTTGGCCCCAAGGGGGCAGCCCAAAGCGCCAAGCGAGGCAGTAGGTGGGCGGGGTGAGGGGTAGCTGGAAAATATCGATGCCGGATGATGAAACAAGCTAATGAAAAATAATGAAAGATGAAAATGAATGAAAAATTAATGAATTACGCGAATCAAATAAATGCAAATGTTTGCAAATTACTCAAGCTTCAAAGCACTTAGAGATGACACTGAATGTGTATCGAGGCATATCGATAAATCGGCCTTTCATCGATGTCAACATAAAAACGATTATATTTCAGTTTGAATCAAACGAATTTGTTTGCAAAAGTAAAGGAAAATGTTAATAATAATAAATAATACTTAAAGCTTCATGGCACTTAGAGATGAGAGTGAATGTGTATCGAGAACTATCGAGTTATATCGTCATATCGGCCTTTATCGATGTCTGCATGAAATCGCTTATATTTCAGTTTAAATCCAATGATTTTCTTGCAAAAGTAAACGAAAATGTTTGCCAAAAATTTAAAGTTTATAAAACTAGAAATGTAAGTGCAGCTGAATCGATAATTATCGGCATATCAAACACCATAGAAACGATAATATCGAATCTTAAATTTTACTCAACTTCAAAGATCTTTGGCCAGAGATTTTGGCTTGCAGACTTTGTAGACTTTTTTCCTGTTGCTGTAAAGTTGATTTTCCAATTATTCCAACTCGAATTCTGGTATGAATTTTGGATATTTTTGGGCACTGACAAATTAATTTAGTTATCGAGAAATCAATTTGGAAGTTCTTATTTTTATACCAAAAAACTTTTGCCTTGCAATCCGATTTGATAATAAATTATTTATAGAGTTTCTGCCGAGTTTTCACCACCTCCCCCCCGCCCCAAATCATTTCGCCACCCACCCATCCATCCATCCATCCATCCAGCCATCAAACAGGAAAAGCAAACTAAATAAAGATTGCCATTTTGTTTGGGAGGGTGGAAGAGGCTGGGGCAGGGGTAGGAGAGGCAAAAAGGCCGAGGAGGCAGAGAAATTTGTTTTACAAAATGGTCGACAAGGTCATGCATGTTCTTCTTCTGACCGAAGACCCGCAGACCCACTCAATTTTGGCAATCAATTAGGATTTCGATTTGGATTTGGATTTCGGTTTCGGTTTCCGATTTGTAGCTCGTTTTCGGGGGGGGGGGGGGGGGGGGGGGGGGGGGGCGATGATTATAATCCAATGCCACGCCTACATTAATTAAATCCCTCCAGCCAGGCACTTGCCCTCGGATTGGGACTGAAAGGGATAGCGATAGAGATACGGATACGGATAAAGTAGGAAGTCTCCGGTCTCTGTTTGAGTTCGATTTCCAATAAGAAGCTTAGCCAGGTCCAGTCCTGCCTCCCCTCTCCTTCATGCCCCTTCGCACACTCCTTGCCTCGGGCCTACCTCAACATTGGCTCTCAGGCACAATCGAGGTTAACATAATAGTACCGCCCGCCCGCCTGGCTCCATTCACAAATTTAGGTTTTTTTTTAAATTATTCAAGGCCTTCGATAAAATGCGAAAAAAATTTTGAGAAAGTTGAGGAAATCTTCGTATATTTTTAAAATTTTTTACCAGATTTTCTTTGCAGTTTTTAATTATCATTTTGAAGAGCTTGCCCCTTTGTTGTGCGACATTAGTGCCACATAGTTTTCCCTCTCCTCTTTCATTGCTCGCTCTCTCTCTCTCTCTCTCTCTCCACCGACTGCTCTGCGGCTGTGGCATTTTTCTAGTCAATAGCCTGCCCCTCTACTCCACTCCCTTGCTCTCCTTCTTCCTGCTTTGCCAACCCCCTTTGGCACAGCTTTGTTTCCAGTTGGTGCCTGTTCCTTCTTTCCTTTCCTCTTCGTATTATTATTTGCGGTTTGCCTTTTGTTCCTCCCTTCCACAGAGCCTCGCTTGCCCTCTCTCCCTCTCTTGCTCTCTCTCTCTGTCTCGTTCTGCACTCTGTTTCACCTGTAATTTTTGCAACTTTCAATTAGGAAGGCATTAAGCCAGAAAGGGCTTCATTGGCAGGGGGTTGGCAGGATGCTGAGGGAGGGGGGATGCGGCCCGAAAAGGGTTGAGTGGGTTGGGCGATTGCCTGGTGCCTTTGCCAAATGAAAAGCTGTCGCAGAGCAACAAAAAAAAAGCAAAAAGAAGAAGGAAAAGGCAGCGAGAAAAAAGCTGGGAAAAAATTCCGACTCAAAATGAATTTGACTGAAGATGGAACAGACCGCGGGGGGAGGGGGCCTAGAGGGGCTGTGGTTTTTAGAGGAGGTTCTCTACCGCTCTCCCGCTCTCTCTCTCTCTGTCTCCGAGTCTACGTGCATATTTTACAATTTTCCACTAGTAGTTTTTATATATTTTCTCCTGTCTTGCCTCTTTGCATGATGCGCAGCACGAGGGGTGAGGGGGGGTTATGGCATATTTATTTTTTTAATTAAAAAAGAATTCACTTCGTTCTGCATTTGTCTTCGAAGTAAACAAAAAATGCACAAATATAAAAATAAATATTTCCATGCAGCTGAGGAAATGGCAAACAAAAATTTGTACAAATGCTACGCGGCAAAGGCCGCGGCTCGTAAAATCAAAAAAATTTCTGCTACCCAATTAACAGGAATCCCAGGAAATCCATCCATACATTCAATGGGATGAAAAAACGTGGTTTTTCCAGCTAATTCCTTGGGTTTTTCCTCCTTAGAGTTGGCAAAGTTTATAATTTACTTGAAAATGTACACAAAATAGTTGTAAAAAAGTGAGACAGAGTGCATGTCCATAAATGAGTTTTCATAAATGCCATTTTTTCGCTTAATTTTCCCATCATACGAGAAGTACACACAAAAAAAGGAGAAAAACACTCACTTATTGATTGTATTACAGTCCCATTCAGAGCTCTCCAAAATCCCTGTCTGTCTGTTTATCAACTCACCTGAAAAGATAGAGAGAGAGTGGGAGAGAGAGATATTTAAAATCAATGTTTACAATGCTGTTTTTTTTTTTCAATATTTTTTCCCCGTAATTCCTAGTGCAGTTTTGTGTTCATTTTGTGTTGCTGCCTTTCCACTTGTTGGCTCAACGAAAATACAAAAAAAATATTACTATCAATAAATGGCGGCGGCGGCGGCGGCGGCAGCAACCTCAAAGCAATCGGCAAAAAGCAAAAGGCAAAACAATAATAAAAAACAAAAAGTCGATTGGGTAAACTAGAAATTGATTTAATTTACATTTCTCGCCAATTGCAAAGGCACAAAATGAACAAACGCCACATTTGCACTCCGCTCCGTGCTCTGCTCCCTGCTCTGCTCTGTGTGCAGCTCGGCAGAATGGCAACAAAAGAGGACAAATATAAACAACAGTAAATACACGCTAAAACATACATAAAAGCAGATAGAACGAGAGCGAGAGAGAGAGAGAGATAGGAGAGGGCTAACGACTATTTGTATACCTTTTTGGTCTCACACGTGAAAGAGCGAGGTTCACTTTGATACGCATCACAGGAAGCATTGAAGGTGATTTCGATATCGATAGAACGATTATTTATCGATAGCTGATCTCAAAGCAACAGTGATACCAACACAATTGTAAACCATGAACTTGGAAACTATTCTGTGGTGGTAAGCCAATATCGATAGCTACCAGAGTCTACCGAGCGATACTGACCGATGACAAATGTCACCGATACCGATGACAATTGAGACGTGGTTGAACATGCTTGATTATGGATCGATTTTCAAAGATTCATGAAAGAATATTTGCCTATTCCACCCGATTGATCTTTATTCTTCTCTCGATTGGTGATATTGATGGGAAATACATATATAGGTATAATACCCCTTCATGCCACAATTAGTGGCACTAAATAGTTAACCAGAATATAAAAGGAAAAACATTTGCTGTCCAGAGCCAAAAAAAAGAGCCTAGAGATGAGCAGAGCAGAGGGGAGCAGGGCAGGGCAGAGGCTTGGGGTAAAAATAGTTGGGCAAAAGTGTCGAATGATTTTGCACATTGCCCAATTATCCAATATACTGCTACCGCTCCCCCTGCTCCCGCTCCCTCTGCTCACGCTACCCCTGTTACCGTTCGCCCTGCTCCTGCTACTCCCGCTGCCGTTCATCGTCGTCCTCGTCCTCATCCTCATCCATGAGCCAGCCAAATTGAAGTGAAGTGGAGGCGACTGATGACGACTGACGAGCGGCAGGACGGCAGGACTGTCGGACTGTCGGACTGTAGGGCTGCAGGGCTTGGATGACGGCGTAGGCGTGTCGTGTCTGATTTGACCTCGTTGTGTGCGAGCCAAGTTAGCGGCAATAAGCGAAAAACTGATTACACTGCCAGCGGCAGTAACAGCAATTGAAATTGATAGAGGCCGCCGGGCATGGAGTCGTTTGATGGGGTCGACTGTGTGAGGAGGCGCAGCAGGAGCAGCACCAGGAGGAGGATTGCAGGCAGAGGCCTGCAGAGGATTCCGATGGTATGTTGTCGAGGCCACAAAATGCTGGAAAACTGTTCAATTTTGCGGCAAACTAATGCCCGGGCATACATTTGCTTTGCATTTTCTGTCTGTCTGTATGTCCGTGTGTCCATGTGTGTGTTTGTGTGTGTGTGTGTGTGGAGGGGTGGTTTCTTTTTTCCTGCTGGTGGGTGGTGGGTGGGGGGTGCTCGTTTTTGGCTTTGGGTCATGGCTTTTCGTTCACGGTATTGGTGTTCATTTTGGCATCGATTTTGGTAATAAATATTTGCCCATTTGTTTCGTATACATTCTTTTTTTTTTTCCATCATTAAAACGATAAATTTACCTTGTGGTTTTCTGTACTTGACCCCTAATCGATTTCGATTTTAATTATCGAATGCAAAGGCCATCATTCACCAGGACATTTGAGCCTTTTCGGTGGCTTTAACTGTTCAATGATTCAATGTCCTAAACTCTCACTAATGCCCAGCACATTAACAACTCACACACACACACAGAAGCACACAGGTACAGTCCCGCTTATGTGCGTATGGCTAGGAGAGGAAGAGGGGGAGGGAGAGAGAGAGAGAGAGCTGTGAATTATTACACGACGCGTCCGTCCCGTCCCGTCGGGCGCATCTAATTAATAACAAAATTGTAATCGCCCAACGATAGCCACGCATTAGCTACCCCCCCCACCCAACCCCTCTGTCATCCCGTGTGTGTGTGTGTGCCACGCCCCCACACCACTCCACTTAGTCCCCGCCCTAATGTTGCTGATTATTATTATTATTATTGTTATTAGCGTACGAGGGGGTGGGGGAGGGGGAGGGGGAGGTGGGACACAGAAATTTATGTGCAAGAATTTATTTGCCAGCGTTGGCCGCCATAAAAATTCGCTTAAATTGAGCATAATTTTTCATTTAAGTGGAAATTAATATTTTTACGCCCCGAATGGGGCAGGGACACGCCCCCACAGCTGCGCTCCTTTTTGGGGCTAATTATGTCACGTCGAGAGGGAATGGTGGAAATATATACATATAGAAAGAGCAGAAAAAAGGGAGTGGAAAAATGTGTATAGAAATGTGTGCAAGGAAATGGCTTTGCTTTGCTCCTTCCACAGTCGCTGTTTCCTTTTGAAATATTAATTTTGATAGATAGATATTATATAAAGATATTCCATGCCATTCCATTCGATTCGATTCGCAGCTATTAGCAGCAGGAGGAGCCAAATGGGCGGAAAAGGAAAACCAAAGAGAGAAGCAGGAGCCACCGTTCGTAGCATACTTTTCAGCGTGATTAGAGGATATTGAAGAGGAAATTGAATGGCAATTTTTATGCTGAAGGTGTGCTTTTTTTTTGGGGGTGGGTGGCGCAGGACGAAGACCACTGGAGAGGCGGCCGTGGCGGATGGGTGGGAGCCGGAGCGGAAACTAAGAGCTGCCACGAGCCAAGGAAATAACAGGACGCTATAAGTATCAAGGATAATAGCTGAGGCTGCTACGTATTATATGCAAGGTATTCTGAAGATATCAAATATATCAGAGAAGGATTGGGACAGGGGGGGGGGGGGGGGGGGGGGGGACTATCCCTAAGACCTGCAACGGCCTCGCTTCTATCTGAAAGCTCATTAATAATTAAAGATCTGCAAGCGACGAACCAATGTAGAAGCCTATTATTAAATGGTGCCGCCTCCCCTAAGAGTCATGAAATTCCAAAAACTCTCGTATGTGTCTCCCTGTCGCTGTGCGTGTGTGTGTTTGTTCCACTTTTTGGAACTGTTTCTCATATGCTAGCATTCCCAGTTGCAGCTGATAAGGACGTCCGAATCGTGGCTGGGGCATCGTTAGTTTACCATTCAGAAACGGCCTACACGCCACACAGTCTTCCACTCTGCCAGCCACATTCCACCATCTCTCCATGCCACTCCCCTCCCCTCCACGGGCACAGGCACAGGCAGCAAGCCACCAAACTCTTGTTGCAAGCTGAAATTGCGTATACGCAATATTTCAGCCAGGAGAGTGTTAGTGGGGTGGCGCAGAGGGCAGGGGGCAGGGGAGTTGAGTGTAAGCTGAAATGTTTGTGCTGTTTTCTGCTTTGGGCCTGGTTATCGTTCCCCCCCCTCTCTTCCCCTCTCTCGCACACACCCTGTGTTCAGTGCGTTTTCTGTCTTGTCATATGATTCAATGAATTTTTCAAACAGGGCCAGACCAGGCCACACTGCAGGAGCAGCATCAGCAGGGCCCCTTGGGGGGGGGAGGGGGATAGTCGAGGTGGCTGCCCAAATAGCATAGCAAATGTATGCAGCGGGGGGGGCCCCAACCGACGGGGCGTTAAGGCGCGAGGAGGTGCCAGGAGGCGCCAGGAGGGGCCAGGAGGAGAGTGGAGCGGAGATAGCGAGCCTTCTGCATGCGTTGGCAGCCAAAACCAAACCCCAAGAAACGTTGCCAGGCCATCCAACCAGGAATGAACAGCAGCAGCAACGGGAACGGGGAAGGGGGGGTGGGGAAACAGGACTAAGGGAAGTTATGATTGTTTCACGAGCTGACAAATAGAGCAACATGGTTGGGCGGGGTGGGGGAGGCAGTAAAACTGCGAGGCAACCCACAAAACAGAAACAGAGAGGCAGTTGCAGGACGAAGAACTTGAAGCTGGGAATATTTATGCCTCTGCCTCTGGCCAGGCAATGAGCAATGGGCGGATGCTACTACCAGTGCTGGACAATAGCCATATGCTACCCAAAACACACTCATCAGGCAGGGCCAAACACCCACTTTCCACTTTCCACTTGCTGCTTGCCGCTTGCCACTTCCATCGCCTTGAGGCAATCTCCAACGCCAAACAACAAATTATTGACTTTTTGATCAAAGTTTTACTCAACGAATCTTTGATAAGTTCAATTTATTTAAGGAACAACTGTTTTACCAAATATTTGTACACTTTCTAACGATTTAATGGACAGCAACTTATCAATTGAAGACGTCCTTAAACCAATTCACACAACAGGACCAAAAATGTGCGAAATATCTACTTGAAATGCGTCATATTTTCAGCTCTGGCAGCTTTGAAGTGGAAGTTGAAGTTGAATCAACCACAAAACCCAAAAACAAAAACAAAAACAGAAGCAGGAAAAGTAGTTGTCTGTATGTCATGGCCGGCAGCCAAAGGCTCTCTTTGATTAGCCAAAAGTTAAGGAGGCCAACAATAACTACAGCAACAGCAACAAAAGCGACGAACATCAAATGTGTGGGTGGTTGGGGGGTGTGTGGGTGTGTATCAGCAACAGATACAAGCAAGATACAAGCAAGATACAACCAAGAAATATAGGTAGATATTTGGTAGATATATGTATCTATATGTTTCACCATTTGCCTGCGGTGTAACACCGTTGCAACACACAACATCGAAATCGTCGCTCTTAAAGCTTTTAAAGTGCCGCTGCAAAGTATGCAACACTTTTTCATCTGAATTTTCGCTGTTTTTCTGAAGTTCGACATCGACCATTCGCCTGGTGGCTGGATGGGTGGGTGGCGGGGTGGCGGGGTGGCAGGCAATTGTTGCGCCACCACGCAACAACACAGCAACGCCACAAGAGCTGCTGCGCAAGTGGTGGGAGGGGGGGCGTTGAACATGTAACGGCAATGGGAAGCAAACAGAAAAAAAAATACAAAAAAAAAAAAAAAAAGCACGAAAATTTGGGCACGCATTTTAAAATTTTAATGCGAGAAGCAGCAGCAGCAACATGAGGCAGCGTCACGCTGGCTAGGCACAGAGCAGGCGAGGACACAGCTCGGGCGAAGGAGCTGCCAAGGCGAGGCAGAAAAGGCATCTAGGGAAAACCGAGAACAGAAAACAGAAAGAAAGCAAGAAAAAAGGCAAAAGCTTTAAAGAGTAGGGAAAAAGTGAGGCAAGTTGAAAAGGTGAATCCAGCTGGTGACGGAAGGAACACCAGGAGCAGGATCACTCGCAGAATCAAATCGAAAGCAAAGCAAAGACAGTTAAAGCAAAAGCAAAAGCAGGAACTACAGCAGGAACAGAAAATCAAAGCAGCAAAGCCGACGGGGGAGGCACTTTAATCTCCCCCCCGCTCCCTCCCTCACCAAAAGATGGAGATGGAGGAAAAAAAGCAACGAAAGCGCGACATGGTACGCTGATAAAAATGACAATTGATGGGCGTACGTGGGCTCATTGGGGCGTGGGCAATTGCTGAGTTATGTTTTATGACAAATGGGTTTTGCCTGGCTGGATGGCGGCATGGGGGACGGGGGACGGGTGGTGGAGCACGCCCACCAATTGCCCGAGAGATGTAGTGATAGAATATTGCCTGAAGGGCAACGAGAACTTTGGTATATTTCAACAAAAATGTTTCCAAAAATTGAGTAAAATCATTGAGAATTTTTACTCAAAATTACCGTAGAATCTCCGTAAATGTTTCCGGGCATTCACGGATTCCCTAATGGTTTCCCACCAGCCTCACAAAAATTTGCGATTTGCTTACGTTTTTATTTGCCAATTTTTTTCCTTCATTTTTTTCATATTTAACATTTTTTTTTGTATTTTTTTTTGTTCGTTTTTGTTGTGCTTGTGGGTCGTTCTGGCTGTTGTCATCGCCTTTTGCTGTGGCAAGCATTACGTGTCCTGTTTAACTAATCAGAGCCATAACACACGCACACTCGCTCCTCGACACCTCAACCACCCACCCGCCACCCCCGCTCTCCCAGGAGACAATGCCAGAGAAAGAAGGAGCACAACAAAAAGTGTGTGCCTGTGTGTGTGTGAAACGGAATAAAACGAAACGAATTTGTGCTCTGTGTGTGTGTGTGTGTGCTGCATCGTCAATCAGGGGCGGGGTGGGGTGGTGTGGGGTGGATTGTCAATCGTATGCAATTTAAATAAATTGAGTGTTTTATTGGGTTTTCAATTTGATGCCACCAACCGACAACCGTCAACCGCCAACCGCCAACTGTTGCCCCTTACCGCCTGAGCAGAGCATCCCCAGAGCAACAATCCCCACCATCCCTATCCCCATGCCATCCGTTACACTGCACCGCTTCCGCTTCCGCTCCCTCATTGTTCCTATTAATCATCATCAATTGTCTGCGGCGTCTGCGGCGGTTTGGGCCTGGACAACAAGTTAGAACATTTTTAACAACCGAAATACCATTTTGCATATGGCCCTCGAAAGGTGGACGTGTTATAGGGGGCATGGTGGATTGCAATTAATGCACGCCCATTAAATTCAATTTTTTTTACCAGAAAATTAGGCAGGGTAAAATTTGCGAAAATGATGTAGCCCGTGTCAGGCATGTAAAGTACGGGGATTACTCTCTCGATTAAGGGTTATTAGGGAGGTGTTAAGGGCTTCCTAATCGATTCAATTGTGGTCGAATGCGCAACGAATATGAATGAATAAATGAATGAAACGAGAGAAACGAGTATGTATGTTTTTACTTACATTTTAAAAGACTTTTCGAGGAGAGATTCAATCCAGAGATATCTATAGATTTATTCTAGGTAAAAACCATACCTGAAGTATAGAGTAAGGATCTGTCAACTCATTAACACACACACGACATGCCAAAGTCAAACGGAGTAAGCCATCAAGACCCCAATTGACCACTCGCAGTACCGATGCACCCGTTGCGTGGGTCTAGCGTTAAAAATAGCATACAAAATGGTCCCCATCACTCATATATGGTCCGAAGTTTCTGAAATAAAGTCAGTATGAACTTACAACTCTGCCCACAAGTGTCTAGACTTTTCTTTTGAGGTCTAAACAGATTTCCCATCATTTACATCGCACAAAACCGAACCCCTGAACCACTCCTGTAAGTTTGTGTGATACGCATAGGATGGGTGTAGTTTGTAGATCCCAAAGGAAGTATCGATCCGATCTGCTTGCCCCCTGGCCAGCCTTCTTTATGTTATTGTGTTTTTTTTGTCATCATTTAGCGGCGGCGGCAGTGAAATGTGTTCAACATATAAATATATAAATATATACATATATTCATTGAAACGAACAGCGAAAGCAAATTAAAATTTGTCCTACGGCAGTGGCAGGACATGTGCATAGGAAGGACAATTGTTGCAACACTGCAACTGCAACTGCAACAAAAACTGTCACTGGTGCTTCCCCCCTTCACCCACCACCCTTTCCCATTTATTTGATGTTGAGTAAATAAAGTGTTTTTTACTTTGCTGCTTTTTGTTAGTAGGCGTGGCAGTCCAAGTGCAACAGGAAACTGGACACTCACTTCTCTGCCTCCGCCGCCCCCTTGGCTGCCCCTCAGAAAGCTTAATAATTTACACGAGTGTCCAGACAGCAATAAAAAAATTGTTGTATCATTATAAATATTTAACAATTGTGACAATGGTCGCTGCGATATACGCTCACACAGATGCAGTTACACATACACATACAGATACAGGTGCACACACACTCGAACACATTGTCCATTGTCCTGTGCGCGGCCTGCATCCTGTTCTCCGCACAGCTGTAATTTTCACACGCTTGTTTGGGCTCAACAAAAGCAACAGAAAAAAATAGCAACAATAAAAATTAAATTCATCAGAGCAAAGGAAAAAGAGGGACACAAAGTTTGTAAGGATACGACGCTGTTAATACCCTAGCAGATCATTCCATCTCCTATAGAGAGTGTCCTGCCTTCTGTGTTTCCACCCTCCGAAAGGGCGTAGAGGTCACAAGTCGATATGGCATCGATCATGTGGGATATCGGTACCAAAAACGAGTCTTTTTTTTTTCATCGAAGGACATTCCTTGATTACAGATGAAAACTACCTAAAAATATATGCATCTAAAAGTTGTAACACATTTCGGAAAACCTCTCCATCTTTCACTTCAATAACCCATTGAACTTTCTCCCTCTCCTTCTGTCCAGCGACCGATGAGAACAGAGACCAGACAGAAGGACAGGATACAGACCCTTGGAACCCTTGGAGTGCGAGTATTTGCCCCAATTTTTACATATTTTTGCCAAAAATAAATATATCTCGAGTTATAAACAAAACGAAGCACTGGGCCAAACATTGTTTCGGAATCGAAATCGGAATCCTTTCTACCCCACCCCTGCCGCCTGCTAAAAGGGATGAAATGGCAGCAGGGCGGGGGGGGAGAGGGAGCGTAAAGGCAAGGAGCTATACAAATGCAAAGAATTGATGCAGAATTCAAATAATTTTATGGCATATTTAAGTGTCTGCATAATTTGCTCTCGGCTTCACAGTTGCAAAAAACGAAATGTCTCTCGTATGTGTGTGTGTCTGTGTGTGTGCTAGAGATGAGCACGTGATTGGGTTACACAATGCCAATCGAATCGAATCGAATGGGAATCGGGCGGGCATGGAGTCTCTGCATGGAATATCTTAGCGCCTTTTTGCGCTGAGGCCACGAGGTTTCTCTCTCCATTGCATTACAATCAGACAGAGCGAATAACGGACAGCTCTGCGTTGGATAGCAATCAGCTTTTGTCTCTCGCTGTTCGACGAATCCATAAGCCTTTGCTGTTTTGCTAGTCCCTGCTTGAGCCTCTCTGGGGCGTGCCATTCATTCGGCAATCATCATCTGGATATCTTCCGTAGGACAGGGATTCGATGCGATGTCTCTCTCTCTGCAGCTTGACTTCAAGTTGGACCATAAATCCAGCAGGAGGCAAGGCCTAGCCTGGCTCTTTAAGTTCTCTTAGCTGTTAGCTTTTGAGGTTTAAGTTTTTGCGGCTAAGCTTTCATGTAAAAATGCTCGGTTTTCCATTTTCCATCTCTAGTCTCTAGTCTGCGGTTGAGTTCGGTTCTCCCACTCTCCCTCTCGCTCGTCTCCACACTGGACCTTTCCCGCTCGACCCAAAACCGGAAAAAACATTCATTTTTCTGTTCTGTTTCTATGCCTGTGGGTTTGTCTGTGTGTGAAACATCTCTGTATGTGTATGTGTGTGTGTGCCTGTGTCTGAGAGTCCTCTTTCTATCTGTGCGTATGTGTGTGTGTGTGTGTGTGTGTGTGTGTGCACATGACATGGGGCACAAAAGGTTCAACTGACTGTAAAACGCTTAAATTGATTTAAATGCAAAGTCGACCCAAGAGTCCGGCCCCGAAATGAATGAATGAATGACCAACTGGATGACCAAATGAATGAGTGAGTGGAGTAAGTGATTGGATAGTCAACGGGCAACAGGGCCCCCCTTGCTCTCTGCTCTCTTCACGCCCCACATCAAGCATATTCATTTGGTGTAGCCCGCCTTGTACCGTCTGCCACTCGTTGTAGCAGTCAGCTTTTCACTGGCTTCACATGCCACCATTCAAACCTTGGAGGAGATTATCATGATATTCATTACAACGAATACATATGTACATACATATGATACATATCCTTGGCCAGGATCAACAGTCGCTAAGCAGTAACTAACTGAGCAAAAACTAGTAAAACACTCGATATTTCAAGCCTGTGACTGTACAACAGAGTCTCGAAACGTTCGAACAGTTCGAACACATTGAAGTTTCAACGCTCATTGCTGTGGTTTCGAATACTATGATAGGAGAGCAAGGAGAGAGCAGGAGGGCAAGGAGAGTTCTACTAATATGTTCTAGTAGGTTCCTAAGTTATTCTTTGGGCTGTACAGTTTGGGCTCTTAATCTTACTGGGTTACTGGATGGATTACTAGAGTTACGATTGCTTTTCTAGGCCTAAGTGACTCACTAGCTTGAATCAGGCTTTGCTCATCTGTAGACTGCGATTCCCCCAATGATTGTGTCCATTGTGGATGCCACAAGGACCCAGTCTAGGGCTCTACTCTAGAGCAATTCCTGCAGTCCGTTGTAGATCTGCCACAGGAACGGTTGCAACACCCAACAACTGCTCTTTGTGCCACGAAATGAACAAGCTGCTGGAGAGGGGGGTGAGACAGATGAGAGCAAAAATTCTATATGCAAATGAAGGCAAACAATACACCCAAAAAGCATAAAAAACATAATGATTTTGTTCATCATTTCTGTTTGCTTCTCGGGCGCGATGCGGGTCAGGTGGGAAGGACACGTGCCCCGCCCACTGGTCGCAGGTCACCGCCCAGCGGCACTCTGCTTAAGGCTAGCACATGGCCCAGGCCCAGGACCCAGACCCAGGACCCCTGGCGGATAGAGAAGATATTTTATGACTACATTTCATTCATTCATTCATTCATTCATGAGAATCCAGGCCTCTGCCGACTGGAGGGATATGTATGTAAGGGTATCCAAAGTTTCGGCCACAGCATTTGGATTTTTTCATTTACTTTTTTTTTTTGGTGGGGATTTTCTTCTTTCCTTTTTGTTTGCTATGTATTCCGTGACTCCTTCCCGTGACTGGGCCTACGAATTGAATTATTAAGCATGCTTGGCTCTCTCTTCCTTTGCCACTGGCGGGGCGGAGGGGGACGTGGGGGCGTGGCCCGCATTGAGCAGGTCATTCGAATGCAGAAGGCGCCCCGGGAGCCTTTTCGGCGCGATTTTCCGCCCAAATGGAAGCACAAACTCCCAGCGGCAGCAAAAGCAGAAAAAACCCAAAACCAAAACCAAAATGATAAAGCAGACTCTTCCGTAAAGTGAAACATTTCCCGGACAGGACATACACGGCTTGGCCGGCAAATAAATGCGAATTAACCAACGTGAAAAGCCCCTTTTGGGGAGGGGAGGGGGGGATGCAGAGGCAGCGGCAGAGGCAGCGGCAGAAGGAAAAGAAAAAGCTCTGGCTCTAATTACAAGTAAACCACTTTAAAGTTGTTTAATTTTTAATAACTTTCCACTCAACAAAGAGCAGCAGCAGCAGCAAAAAGAAAGTAAACGCTAAGAGTATTCTTTGGAGGGGGGGGGCAGAGTCCAGTTACACATCTTTTGGGGCAGGAACAGAAGGATGCAACCCATAGGAAGCGGGTTGCAACTTCCCCTAATGACAACTCGATGACAACCCCATATGGGTTTTCCCTCATTTCAAATGGTTTTCCGCACTTTTAATCGCTTTCAATAACAGTTAATATAACATACATAATTTCATTAATATCCATTTAAATTTCTTAGTTAATTCCATTAAATTCTGCTAAAATATTTTAATGGAATATTTATGAATAAAATTCAACAGAGTAAAAATCAATTGATCACAAAACCGCTGAGGGGCAGAGGACCAAATGACAATGAACCTGGTCTCCTGGAGTGCTGGTCTTTGGCCACTTCAAACACTTTCAAGTTGGCCAAAAACTATGCCCTTGTTCTCCCCGCTGAATAGGCCAAAGGGCGGCGCCTGCGGGCCCATTAAACAAAAGGGAAAAAAAAAGAAACACCAGCCTTAAAAAAAAGAAAAAAAATTACAAACAACGACAAAACTTTTCTAATCTAAAAAAGCACAAAGGCAAACAGCACGGAAGGGGGGTGGGGGGGGGCGGCTGGAGGGGGCAGAGAGCCATGCCTTTCTGACAAAAGAGTGAGTGGGAGTGGGAGCGTGGTGAGTGGGTGGCGGGGGGTGGTTGCTGGAGTGCTTGGCCAAGTGCAAAATAAAATTATGGCATTAAATTTTCATGTCAATTACAAACGGCGACAGAGCCAGCAACAACAACAACAACAACAATACCATCGCTCTTCTGGCATCCCAGACAAAGAAGACCGAAATGGTTGATGCCCTAACAGATGCCAATACATACCCATATACATACATACATACATATATGTACATATAGACATGGGAATATATCTGTTCTCTCCCAAAGATTGCGTATGGAAACATAATGCAGTCTGATCGGCATTTTTGTATTCTTCCTCGCTTCCTCTAGTGGCCCAAGCGACACCAGCCGATGGGCGCTGCCGCATAACGCGTGACTCGTTAACCGAACCGATCGCTGACATGCAGGAAAGATATGTAGGTGTTAGCCTACTAATCTAACTAAAAACCTAAGCAATTATGCTTTCCTTATTCGATTAGCTCTCTTCCAGGAGAGAGTATACGTCATGTGTGTACAGTGGGCTTAGGAATAGATACAGTGGTTTTTAGGGATAGTACTGCTACAATAACAAACAAACATCTCATCAAAATCATTGTACTTTGTGGTTAGGGTACAATAATGAAGCGAGAGGAAGGAGGAAGGACCACCCACCCACACGAAGGTCCCGCGCCTGAGTGCGGGGCAAGGCCAGCTTCTTGGCCATAATAAATGACTCCACCCCGCACACCCCCGCACCCTGATGAAAGCAGGTGTCAAAAGCAAGTGGCACAATTGCAATTACAACAAAAAGCAGCGCAAACAGCCATAGAAACGCTTGCAAAAATGAAATTTAAATGAAAACTCAAGAAAATGCACAAAAATATGATACAATTTTCACAGGGAATTTCCTGCAGTTCCTTGAAATTTGATTTCAGGATAAATGTTAATGCATTTCAAGATCCTATGGGATGTAGACATGTTAAGGTCCTGTAACATTTGAAAGTATTTACCACAAGTTCTATGAAATTTCTTCTATAATTTCTAGTATTTCTCTCTCTCTCTCTCTTCTCTTCTATCAGGGACATTTTTCCCACGGTTTCGGGCTATGGCTTCTGCCTTTGTCATATTTTCGGTTAATGGTTCATTCTGTTCCACATCTCCACCTCTCACTCTTACTCGTTAGCTCTCTCTCGCTCGCTCGCGCTCTCTCTCTCTCTTCCTCTCTTTGCTACTCTGTATTGTGGCATTCTATCTGTGTGTGTGCTTCTATCTCTTTCCGTTTGGAGCAAAGTTTTTGCGCTAGTTTCTTGTTTATTTTCCTCACTTTTTTTCACTCGCTTCACACACTTTCGGCGAATAGAGAGGGAGGAGGCGGAGGAGGAGTAGAAGTAGGAGTATAGGACAGAACAGAACCAGAGCTTAAGTAGGTAAAAACAAGTAAGAACCATTTGGAGTCGATTTACTCGACTATGAAAGTGCCCATTACCCACCCGTAGAGTACAGATGGGAGTACTCTTTGGGTTTATCTTAATGATTATTCAAGGAACTGGGAACTTGCTGTTCTTTCGTTAAGGAATGGAAATATTTTAGATATTTATTTTTATTATTAATATTCATTTCTTGTGAGATATTTCAGTTGTCGGTATCCACTATAGGGGTATACCCGTGTACCTCCACAGCAACACCGAGGTATTGGCAAAACTTTTTCGACTCTCCCCTCCCTCTCCACCTGTCTCTCTCTCTCTCTCTCGCTGTTTCGCATTCGTATTCCTCCTTTTTGGGCACCTACTTTTGCTGGAGCTTCGAGCATTTTTTCGCATTGCCGTTTATTTTCCTTTTATTTTGTTGGCCAATTTCCGGTAATTCAGTTTTATGCAGCAAACTTTTCTATTTTTCCCACCGCCCCTCTGTCCCCCCTCTGCCACGCTGCTTCCTCTGCCATTTTCGTTTCGCATTTATAAATAAATATGTTTTCTGCTGGGGAGGAGCCCAAGGAGCGACGGGGAGGGGGGATTGGTGATCCAAGGTCATTGAGATGTGTAAAGTTTTGGCCATTTGCAGTTGGGGGCCAGGCAACAAATGATGATGAACATTTTTATGTACCAGTGGGGTACCAGGGGGGGGCGGGGGGTAGCCAACAGTGCGTTTCACGACTGTAAGTAGTCGTTCAGTCAAGTCAAAATGGTGATTTCTGACATGTTTTTGTCATAACCGAGAGCCGAGAGACGAGAACCGAGCATTGGAGAAAGTAATCCTCCTCCTCCACTATTCGTATCCCCTCTTGACTTTGATAATTTTCACTTTCACAGCATCACACCCACACCCTCCCCTGAGCAACATCCCCACCGCTGAAGTGCCGAGCGACTCCTAATTTGATTAGAAAAGTTTCAACTTAAAAAATGAAAATCCTTCGGGAAAGTCTTCGGGAGGCCGAGCCATTTGATACCCTTGAATATCCATCATCATCAGACCAAAGATTGTATATCTATATATCTATAGATTCCCCTGTAAATTACTCTCTCTCTCCCATTCGCTCAAGGATCTAAAAAGGATATGGTAGCACTTTTTTGTGAGTTGAAAAGCAGAAAAATGCCAAAGAGGAGAATATTTTTGGTCTGGTTTGTTGAGGTTTTTCTCTCACTCAATCACCCCTACCCCTGCTCCAACCCCCACCCCTACCCCCCTCTGCTGTTCTGCTATTTACCCCTTGGATACTCTCGAGTTGCTTTGTTGTGGTCTTCACTTGAAAAATTTGATTGGCAAACAAGATTTTTGCTTTCTTTTTTTTCTCTTCTTTTTTCTTGTTGTTTTTGTCATTTGGAAATTGGCTAAAAGTTTACCCAATCGGGGGATTGGGGGTGAGGAGTAGGGGTGTAGGGGAGGGGTTGTGGCTGGGGAGTTTGAACTGCAATTAAATTATGAGACCAAAGTCACCCCCAACCCCTCGCCAAATCGAAAGACATTGCAGGATTTCATCTACAAGAAGGAGGAGTGTAGGAGTGTGGGAGGGGCAGGAATCCTGGAGAGCATTTCATTGGAAAATCACAAACAGTTTTTCCTCCCCCCCCAAAAAACGAAAATCTCTGCTCAATGTGTGCCCAAGGAATTTTCTAGGTTTCCAATTGGGAAAATTCTTTGAGAATTTTACAGGAAAATACAAAATTTTCTCTTACTCGACTCGTACACGTTTTTGTTTGGTTGTGTGGTGTGGGGTGGGGGTGTGTGGGGGGTGGGGGGTGTGGGGCCCAAACAAAATGTGCAATATGAAATCTATCAAATTAATAGAGAAAAATATTTGATAATTCACTGAACAATTTCAAATGGAAATTAAAAATGGAAAAGCAAGCAACAAATAAAATTTGAATTTGGCTTCCAAATGCTAAATGGGTTGCTCTTTGGGTGTACGAGAATAGTTGGCCCAATTAGGGGAAGTATTTGTCAGAGGGTTGAAAAGAAATTGCCCATAAATACTATATTTAATTGGTCCAAATATTTATATGGATTTTTGCAAATATTGGCATAGATTCCAAATGGAAATGGAAGTCCCTGCCCTGCCCCAGGCGGACATCCATTGTTCATTAGCAGCGAAATGGCCCTCCAGGACACGTACGCCTTACACCACCCACACAACCATCCAGTCAACCCTGCCACATTCACACCCACCGCATGCCACATGCCACATTATCGGCCATCATCTGCAGACGCCTCCTCCGAGGCCTCCCAAGGAATGTTGTCCAATGCGTCTTGCGTCTTAATTGACTTGCAGCAGTGTTTTTTTTTCTTTGTTGCATGAAAATTTCAAGTCATTTTGCATTGACTGATTGATTGATTGATAGATTGATTGACTGATTGGATTGGATTAGATTTCTCTTGCAGAAAGAGAGCAAGAGAGAGAGCGAGAGGGAGAGCCTATTAAGCTGCAGCCAAAAAGTGCGAAAAGGAAAGACTTTTTTTTTTTTTTTTTTGTGGTTGGTGGGTTGGGGGTGTTTTGGGGTGGGGTGGCACTCACTTACCATAAAGAAATGTCCAATTTTGTGTGCTCTTTTGTTTGCTCTTTAAACGGTACAATAGACTGGCGGTTTTGGCCTTGGCCAGGCTCTCGGGGGAGCACCACCTCTTTTCTCTTTTCCCTTTTCCTTTCTCCCAAAAACGGGTTTCTGGCTCCTTCTGTTGTGGGCTTCCAGTTCTTCGCGTCTTGGACTCGGCGGAGGCTTCGAGACTTTGCCGGGCCGGGCCACTTCTCCCCGACTCCTCGACTCCTCTATGAATTTCTTGACTTCTTGCTGGTTGCTGGTTGCCTTTTGCAGGTGCAATCGCGCGTCGGATGCTGGACCGGTTTACACAGGAAGCTGCACTGCCTGCTGCTGCTGTTGCTCTGCTCTGCTGCTGCTGCTTGGTACGCACACACGCAAAAAAATGTTTAATTTATTTTAATTGCGATTTTCCTTTCGGTCATTTACGGCGCACTGCACTTTGATACTCGATTTATCGATAAATGGCACTCGAATTTGCACAGGCAAAAAATTAGAATTTATTTTGCATTTTTCCCAAAATATATACAAAACAATTTCATCAACCCCCCCGCCCCACACACACCCCAGGCCAGGGGTAGAAATCACACAAATAATGTTTTTGGTTAGATGGAGCGTGACAACGCGGCGGTGCCGTTATATTTTGGATGCGTTTTTTGTTTTGTTTTTGTTGCTGTTCTTATTTTTGTTGTTTTGGAGTTTGTTTTTTGTGGGAGTTTGTAGGGAGAGAGACAGAGAGAGACCGAGAGGGAGCGGGCCGGAGTGCGAATGCGAGAGCGAGCCAAAAACCGAGACAGACAACCCAAGCGAACGCGACCTGTACGTTCCTGTTCTGTGGGTCCGAGACCGACACCGAGACAGAGACCGAGACCGAGACAGAGTCAGAGAGATACCTCCGATAGTCGCTGCTGGGAACGACTGTATGCTGACACGGCGGAACACGTACTAAAAACTTGTTCCACGAAAACGCAGCAAAACCCCATTGGAGTACGAAGTAGACAGGGACAGCGCTGCCCCTGTTAACGTTAACGGTAGCAGAGGCACGCGCATCGGCATCGGCATTGGCATCGGCATGCAAAACATTTGCTGCGCTCTGCCAGGGAATCTGTTCCCAGCAGCAGCAGCAGCAGCAGCAGCAACAGCAGCAGCAGCCTCAAGCCTCTGATTGTGTCGTCGCGTGCCGCCTCCGCTAAAAATACACATACTCGTATGTATAATAGCCGACCGACCGACCGCCCGACCGACCGACCGACCACCCGACCGACCGACCGAGCGCACTCTCTGCTCTGCTCTGCTCTGCTCTACCGTTCGGGGCTCGGCTCGTCGTGTCGCTTGGGCCTGTACTAAAAAATGAAACCCGATTTGTTTTGGGGGAATGCCCCCCGCCCGAGCAGGCAACGCAAATAACACGAGACACGAACACGGCCCAGAACCATGCCGTTCGGCAGCCGTGGGGAAACCAGGTCGTTGTCTGGCACTTCGGGTCCCCTGTTACGGATAACAGAAATTGGGGGGGACCAGTCGCTAACATGACATGACTCTGTTTATAGATAGTGTCCCCAATCTCAATACCATTCCCATTCCCACTAGAACTTGTACTCCCACTCGCCCTCGCACTCGCACTACTACTACCACCACACTTCCACTTCCACATCCATTCCCGAGAGCGAGCGGAGTCAGCTTAAGTGATATTATACTCTGGCATAAATTAGCCATCGGGTCCAATGCATTAAAATCTTGATTGGTGGCCAGCAGATGCATCCGAAAGAAAGCAGGAGCAACAGCAACAGCAGCAGCAGCAGCGGTAGCGGTAGCATACCTACCTACCTCTCTCCCCCTAGCCGGAAGTGCCACACAAAAGTGACAGCAACAGCTCCACCATTGCCCTACATATGCATATGTATGTATGTGCCCCGTGCTTGTGGAGGCTGTAGAGGTACATCCCATCCATTCAACCAGATAGTACGTAAATATACCTACATACATACATATGTACATACATATGTATCTGCATATGTATAGGTATGTACACGCTGCTTGCATGTTCGATCACACGATGGAAAAGTGTTATATGGGAAAGGGAACTCTCTTGACATTGATAAGACAAACTGGCATAAAGAGCTCCAGGGCCCCGGGAGGGAGCGGGATTGGCCCTGCAATGGAGATGAGCCGTAGGCCGACAGCGCTTGTCGTTTTGCGGGTAGGGGGAGGGGAACGGGAGCCAGAAAAACTGTGATTTAATACAACTTTTCTTTAATTTAGTTGATTTAAATGTTTTAATTCAGGACGTTGATGTGCAATAACTACACCATCGAGTGGACCAAGAAGAAGGCTATCACAGGCGGATCCCAGGCCAGAACGGAGTCCTCCTACCGTCCAACCACCGAAAAAGATCGAAAAGCTTTCTTACATTTACATACATTCATATTTGGAGCTTACCTATACAAAATTCCCCAAAAAGTTGACAGTTTAGGACTAGGACCTAATATAGAGTACATACATATATGAATATTTACAAGTATCATCCTTAACATCAACAGTGAGAATATGTAAAAGTTCTAGCAATCTCCATTCATACGGAAAAGTCCTCGAACATTTTTATGGATATGCCATAATTCATTTGTAATATACAAATGTTTTGGTCTGTCAACCATTATTTTACTCATAACCACGCAAACGAGTGAGCCGAGGGTTGGCGTCTCCTAGTTATAAATATATTATTTTGTCAATTACTTAAGCTGAAAGTTACGATGTTAGCCATAGCTTCTAAAAGAAGATTCTGTGCTATTCCCACTCGTAGTAACATTTTGTTTGAAAGAAAAACGGAAGGGATTTGCTTTTTTAGGGCTCTATTTTTTAATTACTATTTATTTAATTACTATTTACTCTGATAGTTACATATATTCGTGGAAAACATCCCTGAAATGAGAGCTATGCAAGTGAGAATTTAATGATAATTCCTTGTTATGTGTGGATCGAATTACACATTTTCAAATGCATTGATTTTTGGCCTCATTTTGGCTCTAAAAGTTGCCATTTGTCAGTCAGTCACCGCTTTTGTGGTTTCACTGCCATCACAGCTGATGGAACAGCATAGCATCTCTGTCAGCAGGTCAATTCGCAGGGAATTTCCTCCTTTCCTCCTTTCCTCCTTCCCTGTGTGTTCGTGTGTGTGTGTGTGGAGGGGGGGAGGACCCTGGCCGTGCGATCTCGTGACAAAGCACTTGAAAACGTCACCCCCCCCCCCCCAAGTTCGAAGAACTATTGGCAATTGCTGGGTGTTGTTGTTGTTGTTGGCGTTGGGTATTTCTGCTGCTGCTTCAGCTTCAGGTTCAGTTTTCTTCAGCATGCGATTGGGAATGAGGTTACAAATTTAAATAAAATGCGCATGCAAAAAGCAGAAGAACGATGAAAGCGGAGAAGTGTTGCGGCGGGGCGGGGGAGGGGGGGTAGGTAATGCGAAGACAACAACTGTAAACAGAACGGCACAACAAAGGCTGGGCTCATAATTAAAACGAGCGTTCGACTGGCCCAGAATGCAGCAGAGAACTTTCCATGCTCTCAGGCTCCCTCCCCCCGCCCCCCGCATACAGCCCTGACACTGACACTCCCCCTCACACACATGGCTCCATCAATCTCTCGCACTCTCTCCGCCTCTCTCTCCCTCCCTACCTCCCTCCATCACTCTTCGGGCTGTGCGAAATGTTGCCCCGTACCAAAAAAAAAGAATCGTGGTTCCAGCAGCCAGCCAAAGTAAAAATTTACGAGTAACGCCTCCTGGAACAACACACACACACAGAGAAAAAAGCAAGACTGCAGCTAGCCGAAGATTGTTATACACTTGCAGATCGATTTGGTTTGGTTTATCTTCCGAAAAATACTCTTTTTTTCCACTGAGAATTGTTTACCGATCAATCTTTCAATGAATTAACTATTATGGGATAGAAGGTATTTCTTTTCCTTCATTGCAAACGACTTATGAAAACTGTAATACTCTATTTGGAAGGGTATAAAACACACACACCGAAGACGCCCCCTTGAATGAGATTTTTTTTGTTTCGTTTTTGATTTTTGGGTTTTGACAGACAAATGTCAATAGAGCGCGGCGGCTGGGCTGTACGTATCCATCGCCCCCTCCGCCACTCCTCAGACACAGCACAGCACAGGCCAGGCCAGGCCTCATGCCCATCAACAACAAATCAATGACGACGACACATGTTGGACATCCGTACACAGGCAGGCAGGCAGGCAGGCAGGAGGGCGGTGGGGCAGGCAGGCGGGCGGCTGTAACCGAAACTGGGAACGGGAAGAAGGAGCACGAGATGTACGGCCGATGTCAGACACACAAAGAGGTACGTATGTACAATGGTAGGCATTTAAGCATTTGGTAGCAATTACCGCTGCAATGAAGCGTTGAATGAAAGAGAATGCATAGAACGGGAGCAAGCGCCGCCAAAAGCAAGGAAGATGAGCAATGAGAGAGCGAGAGAGAATTGTACCCGAAGAAAGAAGACACACGTGTCTGATCGGTGGTGGGCCCCCCCCCAGGAACCTAAAAGTAAAACGAATTTATGTACATTTTTGTGCACATTTCCTGGGATTTGGTTCCTCATCCTCATACATACATACATATCTATGGGGATTACTTAGTGGAGGCGACAGACGAAGGCCGACAGATGGACAGAGACGGGAAACACGAGACGCTTCAAATGCCAATGAGCCGAAACGACGAAAAAGATGCTGATGTTCTGTCGATGGCAAGGGGAGGGAAGAGTACAGTACTAATCCGTATATTGGAAAAGAAAAAAAAGAAAAGGAATAACTAGCACTCACCCACTCAATCCATTGTTTTCATCCTACTTAATGCACTACTACTTAGTAGCTGGACAGACCAGACACTGACAGAGAACGAAATGTACTTAAAGTCACATTGAACGTTCAAAAAAATATCCACACAATATTTAATCAAACACCAAACGATCTCAATTGAGTTTCTTTTTACTTTAGTTAGAGTCCACTGTGGTTGAGCCGCTCGCGCTGTTTCCTCATAGACGAGGAGAGGAGAGCAACAGCCTAATGGAAGCGAACGATTTCCATCCTCGCCGCTAATGACGCGCCATACGCATATGTGGCGTAGGCCAGAGCGAGAAAGCGCATCGACTAGAGTTCGCCGAGGTGAGAGAGAACGATGGAATGAGAAATCGCAGAGAGCGCGCGAGAACGAGAGCGAACGCGATGATCATCTCATCACAAGAAAAAGGTGTTGTTGCTGGTTCGTGCGGGGGCGACAGTTTGCGCTAATTGCTGTACTTCACGAATGTGAATTTTCATCTTCCTCCTTTGCTGCTTATTCGTTTTCGTTTTTTGTTTGTTCACTCTCTTGATGGCTGGAGGAGGGGGATGAGTCGAATTTTACGAGCAAGGCGATGTTTCTTTTCCTTAGGTTCAGCCTCTTTACCGTTGTTATTATTACGTTGTTCTCTCTGTTGATTTTGATGGTATTTGTGGCTGGAACGAGACGATGACAGCTGAACGGCTGGAAGGAAGCGCCGTCTTCACAGCGACGCACAGTGGGACACACACACGATCGAACTGATTACTTTTTTGTTATGAAATGTTGGGTGGCTTTTATACTTATTAATTAATTTTCATTATGCAGGAACCTATTTTGCTGTTTTTATATATTTTTCCTATATACATATGTACATATGAACATAAGATATATTATAATATATGGAAATATATGTATATGTAAGTAAGAGCAAAAATTACTTGATAATTAATTTGTAATTAATTGAGAAGTTAAACTTTAAGGAGTTTAATTTTAAATGCCATTTGCTTACCATCACCAAATTGAACTTCTGGTTCCATGGTTCGATCCTGTTATGTTCACTCAACACTAGAGTAAAATCCGTTATTTTGATTGCCTTCCAACGCCTTTCCAGGCTTTGCTTTTGGCTTCTGCTTCTGTTATATTTTTCAACAGTTTCGCGTCATCGTCAGTTCGCGGCATTTCTATGGAAATCATTTTCTGATATTTAAAGTATTTCGTTTAATCCGGTGTTTTGTTAATGCAAATACATATGTACATACAGCGCGTCGTTTATTTTTATGTTTTGCTTTATTTTTCTTTTTAAATTAGTTTCGGTCGAGTCGATGAGACTTCTATTTAGTAAAACACACGAAAATTCAAGATTTATTTTTTTGCTTTGTGCGCGCGTGTGTGTGTGTGTGTGTGTGCGTGTGTTTTTTGTTTTTTTTTATTTTGTGTGTCCCTCTGTGTGTTTGTGTGCTCTTGTGCATATGGAATCCAAAAAAGATCGATCTAACAAGTAGTAAGCCTCTAGGCCATAGATCCTAAACAGATCTTAAATGCAGTTTAGCGTCGAAATTCGATCGATGCTAACTAGGAAAGATTGTTTTTTCTAGGATAAATCCAACCTCTGTGTGTTTGTGTTTGTGTGTCTCAAGTGAGTGAGAATGTTCTAGAGGGCGGTGAAGTGATGGGTGGAGGGGGGGATTGTGGAGAGTTGAGAGCGAGCGGGTGTGTGATGAGCACTTCCGCTTCCGCTGCTAGTGGGGCAATTATACTGCTACTAAAACCATTCGAGCGCAAATAAATACCAAGAACAACAGCAACAACAACAAAAGAACACTAACCATTGAGCAGCATTCGAAAGAGAGAAGGAGAAGCAGAGCACGAGGGAGGGAGTGTAGGCCGACGACCAGCCGACGAATAGTTACACAGCAAAACGGCTAAAATAGTGCACTAAATGCGATACGGGTTGGATTTGGAGTCCAGATGCTGAGGAAACCAAATATTTTGCCATATCTTAAAACGTAAGTGTATATAATTTTGTGTTAACTAACCCAACGTAGCCTAAGAGCAATAATGGTTATGGAAGCCTCAATTTCTGCATTGACCAAAAGTCTGTCCCCTGGCAGATATAAAACTGCTTCCTATGTGAATAGTACATATGTATATGTACGTATGTATTACGTACATATAATTCGTCTTTTTGCAAACATTTCGGCCGAACAGCTGGTCGCAAAATTAGTGTGACCATCCCGCGAGGAATATCGATAACTACAAGAAATACCAGCAGCAGCAGCTGCAGCATACAAACATACATATGTATGGTAGGTACGAGTATTTTTGTATTTTGAATGTCGTTTGAATAATAACTGATTAATCTTCCAGAGCTTTGCTATTGTTGGACCTCCCAGATGCACACTTTGTTCAGGCCTTCAATGCAGATGCAACATTCGAGCAGAAGGACGCTCTGTCCGACAAGGAAATAGACGTAAGAATGTCCAATGTTGTGGCGGCCCAATACAAGAAGAAAATGTTGTAAATCATTTGAATAAGAAAGATACCAATGGGTATGTACATACATACATATATACTGATATAATGTGCGTAATTTTCCAGACAAATTCTTTAATCTTATAGCTCCTTTCATATGAATGCAGCACAAACGGAATGGAGCCAGGACAACTCATGTAGAGTTATAACTTTTACCTCTTTAAATTTTCAACAATTACATCTGCATACAAATGCACATACTGTATCTGAATGTATCATGTATGTATAGCTAGGGACGTGTCTTATAGAGTCTTCTGTTTAATGGGTTTTATGTTGGAATTGCAGAGAAATATCAATAGAAGACGTAGCCTGTGACTGAAGCCACCCTGTAGAGGCATCAACTTGATTGTTCTTGTTGCTTGTTCAAGGGGCACACGTCAATAATTGCGCTTGAAAAGAAGTTAAGGAAAACACAATCAAGCAGAAGCAGCAGCAGCAGCAGTAGCAGCAGCAACAGCAGCAGCAGAGTGGCAATTGTAGTGGCAGGAGGGCCACGAGTCAGCCAAGCGGAGGAGGTCCTACCAAGATCTCTACAGTCGGTCGGTCCCCTTTCGAACTTTAATGTGAAAATCATGCAATGAACCAAATTCAAACGGAAATGATTCACACTCCAGCTGAAATACAATTCAAGTAGGGGAGCGAGCGGAACCCGAGAACCCCCCGAGAACCAAGAACCAAGAAGCACAAGTACAATATAAATATATGTACATACATACATATGTATGTACATACATATGTTGAAGCAGGAGGCGGATGAACGGACGGGGGTCTCAAATCGAAATTGCGTTTTCAACAACAATTGTTACAACAACAATGACGCCATTTGGAACAACAATAACAATTTTACCCCCATAAGATGTCTAAAAGAGAGAGAGAGAGAGTGAGGCACAGAGAGACAGAGACTGAGACTGTGACTGGGTACCGATGAAAGCAGATGAAACACTCGAGGGAGGACCGAGCGACCGACCACCGCCACATGTCGAGGAGCATGTGCCCCCAGACAAATGTCAACGCAAATATTTCACTTCCTGTTCTTTTTCCCATTTATTCGGAGATTTCCCCCGTTCGTTCGTTCGTTCGTTTGTTCGACTTCCCTGCTGCTGCTGTTGCTGCTGCTGCTGCTAAGCTTCGACAAAAGGTTCAAAGGTCAAGGATTTTCACGTTTAATTAGACATGGATACGGTTTTCCATCACCATCCAGCATCAGCGAGGGCGTTTACGTAGGCGGCAACAGCGGCGGCGACAAAGAAGCGGCATTTAAATTTCCAATTAGCCCAGTGAGAAGGCGTATGGATGCCGGATGGATGGATGGGTGGGTGGGTGTCGGGTGACTGAAAGCTTCCAGAAAATATACCCTGAATGACACAAAGAAGTGTTTGAAGCTTAAATCGCCTTTAGAACAATGTTGCCCGCCTGCGCCTTTGGGCGGGGACTGCGGGCACACGGGGCGTGTTGGAAATTCCGGCTAATAACTCTAGGTTACACTTTTGATGGAATTATAGAATTATACGTTATTTAAATATATGGAAATATAACGTGTATGTGATAGAGCCCTGCATGAATCCACAGTATGTATGTATAAAATCACAGCTATACTCACGCCACTTCAATGCGTTCGACATTTCCACGTTTTTCCAGTCGTGCCTGACACTCAGCGTTTTGGGCATCCCCTCTAACCTCAAATATCCTTCCAGAATAATCCAGAGAATGAAATGTCACATTTTAGTTGTTTTATTTAACGTTATGGCGAAGGAACATGGTACAAAAGTTGTTTAAAGTTATATTTGGAATCATCAAAGTTGAATTTGCAACTGAAAAATTGAAATTGTATCTATTTATTGAATATAAAATGAATTGAAACAAAGTAAATATGTACCTTTTCACCACAGAAATCAAACGTGGAAATAAATGCAAATACGTTGTCGGATTGTGATTCTTCATCCACCCGAGGCGGGATTTTCGTCCTCTTCCAACTCATCCAACTCATCGAATGAATCTTCATCTTCAACTGGAACCAGCACTTTCCCTTCTTTTTGGGCAATATCGAGACACAGAGTGCGCATCTTCAATGTAATTGTAATCACCTGCTGGAGCAAAGCACTCCTTTTCGCTATAGAATCGAACGCCTTTAGCTCATCGATGGTTTTGTAGGTATATATAATCAATTGACCACATAAATCCTTTGAGACCGATGCATGAGTTGAATGCTTATTAAGTTCTTGAATAAGGCACAGAAAAAAGCCTTTCAGGTCTTCGATTAAATTATTCAGGCTCTCCGGGATCGGGGTCTCTCCACACAATACACTTTCGTCTAAGAACAGGAACCCTTGTACCAAAAAAAGTATATGACGAGTCCTCCAACGAAGATCCATCACAATAGCGACAGCTTCTTGCGACATTTTTAAACGTTTTCTTCACTATTTTAACCTCTTCTTTTTTTTTTGATGATTCACTCTTTCTTCAAACTTTTTTCAGCAAGTTGCCAGAAGTCACATGGTTGATACTGCTGAAGCTTGTCGATACTTCGATACACAAGCACAATTTTATATCGCATAAGCCGTTGGAGGGATTCCTGAATTTCACTTACACTTTAGCATACTCTTTCTTCTGATAGATTTGGGTCTTTAAAAATGTTTATTGTTTAATTTTATTATAGAATTTTGATGGGCAGAGTGTCTGGTCTGTCGTCCTCCCCTCGAAAAGGGTTAAGTGGCAAGGAAACTGGGGAAAATGTTGCATAAAGAAGACACACACTGGAACACACTCAAATGAATTAAAATGCAATTGAAATATGGCAAATGGAAAATGGCATGCCCTGCAGCTTGGAGTCACGGAGAAGGAGACACAAGGCTGAGGAAAACAGCCAGGAAAATGCTGCCTGCCTGGAGGTTGCTCAAGATGAGACACAGACGGCGTCTCAGTGGGATTTGCCTGCTCGTCCGTCTCCTCAAAGACTGCGCCAAAAAACACAAAAAAAATACAGAAAAAAACAACGGCAAAAAAATACTCGCACTGTTGCGAAAAATGCGCAAAAATTCGCTTTTCCATTTAATGAAACTATCAGCGGAGACAACAAGTGCCAGACTTGACATTTAATGCATTTAATTTGTTGCACCAGTGTCGCCCTCTCTTCTCTCCTCTCCTCTCCTATCCTATCCGCTCCTCTCCTCCTACCAGAGAACAGACGAGCGTGAGCGAAATTTAAGTTTCTGAAAAGTTATTCAACTTTAATACTCAAGTTGGACCCTGGCTCTGGCCCTGCGGGAAAGCCTTTCAAAAGAAACCAAACTCCAACTAAAGGTTGAGCTGCTTTACGCTCGGCTTTGCATCACACTTGAAGGTCGAAGGATCTGGAGCGGAAACCTTGAAAAAGACAGTCCTACCGGTTTCTACGATCACAAAGGACCAAAACCAGTTATAATTATAAATATAAATATATGAAAGGGCAACCGAATCGGTTTGGTGGGATGCGGGATTTGTATCTTTCGGCTTTCTCATAGATTTGGATCAAATCGAATCTCCCAAAACGCACTAAACGAATCCGGTCTTGTCAGTGATCCGAAGTGATCCACCAATGTGCCAGCCAAGAGGCTACAAAATTCTATAATAAAATTAAAAAATAATTCATTGAACATTGTAAAAGACCCAAATTAATTAGAAGACAAAATATGGTACAGAGAATTCGAATATTGTGCTTAACATTTGATTTAATCATTCCGTTCTTATAATTCAAATACCTTAAAAGTTTAATCGGTTTTTATGCTCCGACCTGTGAGAAGAAATATATTGCGAATTTCCGAAGCGAATGCAAGTTACATTCAGACAATCCGCAAACGATTTATGCGACACAAAATGGTACTTGCGTATCGAAGTATCGATAAGCTTCAGCAGTATCAACCATGTGACTTCTGGCAACTTGCTGAAAAAAGTTTGAAGAAAGAAGAGTGAATCATCAAAAAAAAAGAAGTTAAAATAGTGAAGAAAACGTTTAAAAATGTCGCAAGAAGCTGTCGCTATTGTGATGGATCTTCGTTGGAGGACTCGTCATATACTTTTTTTGGTACAAGGGTTCCTGTTCTTAGACGAAAGTGTATTGTGTGGAGAGAGCCCGATCCCGGAGAGCCTGAAGAATTTAATCGAAGACCTGAAAGGCTTTTTTCTGTGCCTTATTCAAGAGCTTAATAAGCATTCAACTCATGCATCGGTCTCAAAGGATTTATGTGGTCAATTGATTATATATACCTACAAAACCATCGATGAGCTAAAGGCGTTCGATTCTATAACGAAAAGGAGTGCTTTGCTCCAGCAGGTGATTACAATTACATTGAAGATGCGCACTCTGTGTCTCGACATTGCCCAAAAAGAAGGGAAAGTGCTGGTTCCAGTTGAAGATGAAGATTCATTCGATGAGTTGGATGAGTTGGAAGAGGACGAAAATCCCGCCTCGGGTGGATGAAGAATCACAATCCGACAACGTCTTTGGTGAAAAGGTACATATTTACTTTGTTTTAATTCATTTTAAATTCATTTTATATTCAATAAATAGATACAATTTTAATTTTTCAGTTGCAAATTCAACTTTGATGATTCCAAATTTAACTTTAAACAACTTTTGTACCATGTTCTTTCGCCATAACCTTAAATAAAACAACTAAAATGTAACATTTCATTCTCTGGATTATTCTGTTCGGGTGTTTGAGGGTTTAGGAGAGGCCTGAAACGCTGAGTGTCAAGCACGACTGGAAACACGTGGAAATGGTAAGAGTTGAATGCTTCTGAATCAATAGAACCTGAACACAACCTGAACATGCATACATACATATGTATGTACAATATTCTGATGCCAAATTTTATTTGTTAATTCCACAGATGCCACGTGGGCACGTTTGAGGCATCCACGGGATCCAAACCTGGAGAAGCCTTCCAGCAGCCATTGGAATGCAGCATCGGCAAGGGTCCGTCCTCTCGTGCCAAAGGCAGGAACACACAGAAGCAGAATCTGTAATCTGTCAAGTATTTATACATAAGTGTTTGTCATTCGAATTTGAATTACTTTGCGCTGTTCTATATACATATGTATACTAAAGTCGTCTTATTGTTTTCATGTGGTGCTGCAATTTCATCGCCGAGTGCTGCCACCTGCCACCAACGGACGTAATGGACAATGTGTACCCTGTAAGACCGTTTGTGTGCCTCTTGAGTGAAGGTAGAACTAGTCGTATAAGTAATTTAAGTTGATTTTAAAGACATGCTGCAGATATCGGATTTTAATGTTAATTCCAGAGAATGTTCAGCCGTTTAAGCACAGTTTCACTCTTTTCTAAAGACTCGACCATTGATTAGTATTCATCATCTTTCCGTTTGAACACTTCCCCTGGCTTATCTTATTTACCATTTATTTATTCTCGACAGATTTCTTGGTGGAGTGTTTTTTTTTGTAACGATGTTTAACAATTTAATTTAAACATTTGCCGCACCCGAATGACTCGGAACCCCCTACCCCACCCCCAACACATTTCTTTAGCATGTTTTTCTCGGCTACTGCATAGCCATTTGTTGTTGTCCTTAGAATGTTGGCTCCCTTTTTGTAGAGGGTATGACGCCTATGACTGTGCGTTTGCAGCGATAAGAAGGAAGTCTATAGGAAGGAAGTCTCTCGTTGGATCAAGACCCAACGATTGCCGAAACAGATCCTAAGTGCAGTTTAGCGTCGGGATTTGATCGCCACATCACATCGAAATCGAAATCTTCCAAATAATAGTATATATATAATATAACCCTAAACTCTTAAAGTATAACTAAGGATTTAGGGACCAGGTTATCAGGTTAATTAGGGGATGGTTAGGTTAGGTATACGGTAAGGGTATCTAGGGCTGCGGTTATACGCGAATTTTGGCAGGAATTTCATTTTTGTTTTGGCTTAAATGAGTTTTTTATGGTTTTTTAATTTTCTTTGATTTGATTTCCATTTCCGTTTTTCGTTTTCCATTTCCCGTTGCCCTCCGCTCCGTTCCACTCTCCTCTGCTCGGTGATTCATTTCCATTTCACCGACTTGTCCAGGCCATGCATAAATATGTTTTTCCTTCCGCTTCTCGTCCTGCTCGGTCCTTGCAGTTTCTTATTTATTTATTCGCCTTGTATTCCATTCCATTCTGTTCTGTGATTCTTCTTCTTCGCTTTAATAGCTTCATAAAAATTTCTTCATTTGATTTCATGTCAATTTGGCCCCGACCGACCGACCGACCGACCGACGGACGCCCTCCCCTACCGGCACCAAAACCAAATGATCAAAATAAAATAATAAAATGCAAGTAAATGAAAATGAAAGGCAAATAAAATTTTATTAACTTTAATCCAAGTGGCAGGACATTTTGCGGTTCGTCGGATTGCTGTGTGTGTGTGTGTATGTGTTTAGGGCGCGTTTAATGTTAACACGAAATATGAGAAGGCCGAATAAATGAGTGAGTGCCACGCTCGTAAACGAGATTCAATCGTGGCGATTTTTTACTCCAGGACTTGGGCCTTCAAGGACCTCCCGAGTATTTCCCTTTTCCACTACTTCAATTCGTTGTCTATCACAAAAAAAAAACCCCTAAGAAACAATTAGATTTAAGAGTTATTACCAAAAGTGGAATTGGTAAGGTTCAAGGTATTTCCTGAGCATTATTATTTCGAACAATTCAAGCAGGCGGAGTTATTTTCCAGTGGCGAAATTTCTGGAATTCTAAAGTTGGTTTTTTACTTGAAATTCTCGTCATTAACGAGGGCTCGAAGCATAATTCCACATTCCACAATATTTTTTTATCGCCTCCACTTAAAGCACCTTCTCTTCCCACTCCCACTCCCAGTACCAGTACCAGTCCCTGTTCTCCCTGTACTGAATGTACTGAATGCTGAAAATAGATTCTTAGTGTAGTGTAGTTTCGTCCCCTCGCGCTGCCCTTCCAGTCTCACTATTTCTTTTTCTCTTAAGGGTTCTCAATGCATTTCCAGGGAACGACACCAGGGGGAGCGAATACAATGGATTGGGGGAACTGAGCCCTGGCATGCTCCGTTTAGTTATACAAAATGTTTCTTCTTCTCCAATTATTTTCTCTTTTTTCTCTGCTTTAGAAAATTAATTTTATTCATAATTTCAACCTCGTGTTTCCTTTTTTTGTATACTCTTGCAGGCGGGGTATTGTGATTTTCACTAGCGGCTTGTAATGCCTACAAGGACAAAGACATATATGATCGTCATCAGTTTTGGTTTCAATCCTAGTGCTACACGATTTACGTATATTAAAGCCTGTAGTCACAAATCTATGTTAATCCTTTAATCATTGAATTTGAATGCACAACAACTACTTGCATGTATTGTGATTGATTTCTGTTATGATGAATTTTAATGTGATATTTTTTTGTTTTTCCTTTTTAGATTCTTGGAAGGAAAGAAGCGTTCGTGAGGTGCAGTCGCTGGAGTCTTCGTTGGACAGCAGGACAATTGGCACTTTAAAGCACCTTTTAGTGCACCTGTTTATTATCATATTAGACTATAAGAACGATCTTGTGTGGGCTTTAATAGCAACTATCGATCCTTCCGAGTTGCAGACGCATTAACGTAGCAGGCGGATGGGCAGGACAATTGTCCTTGGCTAGGGTTGACAAATATTGACCATTGCAGATGGGAGTGATCAAAAAGTACCCCCCAATAACTAGATGGGAAGTAAAGCAAATAAATACAAGCGAAACAAAGACGAAACAAGCGGCGGAAAAACAAAGAAACCCCCTAGAGGATAGGAGAGAGTGGATGGGGAATGAAAGGTGAAATGGCGCAAAGGTAGAGCCAAAATAATGGCAACAACAAAGGGAACAACAAAAGAAAGCAAAGTAGGAAATTATGATATCATCTTTATGACGCCATTATGGTGGCTATCCTGTCGCTCCTCTGCTCTATTGTGGGATGGGTGCTGCGGGCGGCTACCCCTGCCATGTGCCCCACATGTGGGTCCGTCCCGTCCCGTCCCGTCTCGTACACCCTTCCGTCAGCATGCTATGACTAACTGTCAGCCCTGACACAGCCACAACCTCCATCCCTTCTTGGGGATTGTGGGCTGTGGGTTGTGGGGGGTGTCCTGTCAGGGCAAACTGTTGTAAATGTCAAAGACCGGAAAAAGCAACACACAACCCACACACACACACACACACACACATGGAGGAAAGGCAGGAAGAGAGCAGGGCAAGTGGCAGCAGCGTAACAGCAGAAGAAGCCGAAGCTGACAAGAAATGCAACAGTTTTGTGGCGCCACCACCGATGTCGACTACTGTCTGTCTGTCTGTCTGCCTGTCTCCTTGCCTGCCTGCCTGCCTGTCTGCCTGTCTATGTGCTAAGCCAAAAGGGTTAAGAGCGCCCAAGCCAAAAAGAAGCACACACAATATTTTCTGTTGTTTTGTTGCGTTTTTGTATTTTTTTTTGGCACTTTTGAAACCGCAAAAATGCATTTGGATGGGTGTCTGGCAAACGAAAGCTTTAAAATAGATTTCGAGCTCCATATTTTAGGGAAATAATCGCACCAGAGAGAAAAGCTGGACATCAAATAAACCAAGAAAGCAGCTCGTATTTATTGGACCAAATGAAACGAAGGTTTAGTCCACCCTGAATGAGATTTCAAATAGTTAACGTATCGTTTCAGGAGCGTCGCCATCTGGCCAGCGATGCCGAAAACTGGAAGCTGTTGGAGGTAGGAACTAGCTTCAAGCATCTACATCTAGCTAAACTATTGAATCAACAGTTTTCTTTACCTTTTTGCAGCCTCTGGCAGCTTCAAAATGATGATTTTGACTGTTGCAAAAACGGAGCTACTACTGGTACGCAGAAAGGCCTGACTGATGTCAGGATACGTTGTACGGATGGCTGTGTTGGTCAAGGGAACCCCCCTGACTTTATACTGAAATTGGTCAAAGTTTAAACCTCTTTCAATCGCCATCGAAAACGATAAGTTAGTCGTTACAAGCAAAATACATATGTACACAGTGTATATATGATATATTATTTAGTTCTTTCGGCTATCTGTGCCTTTTTAAAGGGTAAACATTAATGGTAAAAATCAATAAATAGTACAAAAGACTTAATAACTTAAAAGATTATTGTACTTCTTTTAGAGCTAAGCTATATGTACATATCTGTATCTGTATAGTGCAGCTTTTGGAGCACCATGAGCTGCATGGCAACTATCAGCAAGCGAGGATAGTCGTATGGTTCGTTAGGAGCCATTTTGATTCCAGTTATTTGTTGCATTCAGTTTCATAAGTGGATTATGTACTGTGCTTACAATCAAGAGCTTGTCCTCTTCATGCGCTCCAATAAGGAGAGAAGCTGGTGTATAGTCTGAGGCGTATGCACATATCGGTAGGAGAGAGCCACCAATGGGCTAATCCCGACGAAGAACTTGGCTGAAAGCGCTATGAAAACTCAAGAATGTCGCCAAAGAGTCCATTAACGAAGTCCCGCTCTAAAAATGGAGCCCTTTCAGTTTGCTTAAGCTCCTTCAGTAGTTTCGCTTCCGCCTGCCTGGGCGCCTTGTTGGGCTCTGCGATGATGCATCCTGGAAGCGACAACAACTGCTCCTTCAGCACATTGGCCTCTTTGCACTACTCATCCATCCAGGACTGCTCCTCAGCGGCATTTTCAGCTCTTCGGCTAGTCAGCCAAAGACATTGGCTGCTGGCTTGTATACCAAAACCATGTCATTTTCTTTATTCTGTGTGGAAAACATTTTCTATTGTATTGTGGACTGTCTTCTCGAACTGATTTACTTACATAGTGCTTGGCGTGATTGCTTTTTAATGGGAGCAAAGGTGACGGTTGGCTTCAGGTTGGAGGTTTCTGCTTCCACGTGTTTTGGGACGTGGAAGTCAACTCGTTCATCTGATCTTTACTTCTCCTCGTTTTTGCTGCCTGGTTCGAGGTCTTTCAGATGTACTATAAAAATAAGAAATAAAAAACTTCCGCTCAAATGCTCAGTTTTTATTTATTGTCATCAGCTGTTGGATGGTAAACGATGCCAGTGTGAATCGGTGTTTCACCGTCTCGCAAATATGCCAACGTTCCCCCGTGGCGGGCTCAGTGTGAAGAGGGTAAAAGACGACTGGCCTGAAAACAAATTATCGTTTCACTACAACTATTCCGCATCATCGGAATACCAGAACTTTTATCTGTGAGGAATGTGGAAAATTACAATTTTTAGTTTAGTTTTGACTTTGTTTTTTAAATAAATATCGCCATATAAAAACTTACATTTTTACATAGTCATTTTCCTGTAGGACCAAGGATATTTGTAGACATTTAAACGTGTTGGTTGAAAGAGCGAAAGGAATACATAAATACTTAGCTCATTCCGAAACGATGGGAAAATATATTTGATTTTTTATATTTCCGCGTTTTTGGTTTATTTTTGCATCTTCGAAACTGTGGACTGTTCGACTGGGGACTTATGCGATTTGGGAAGATAAAATAAAAGATTAAAACTTAATTCTGTGTGAAATCATTGGGAGCCTACACGAATTTAATACAAATACCTACTTATTTTTCTTATCGTTTCTTTGTTGTATAAAAATGTATACAAATTTTACTCATATCGGCCCCTAGAACTTACATACATAAAATATGTACATATGTATTTCAATAAGATGGTTATGGACACAAAATGACACATTTTAAACTAAAAATATGAATATATGTATGTAGGTATATTTGCTATCAGTGAAAATGGTAATGGAGCATTACATTATAAATTAGCTTCGCTATAATATATTATTTTATAATATAATATTGATTGTTTTAATGATGAATAATGAAACCCTCACTGAGTTTTTGTCGCAATTCCAAAATGGAATGCCCGTATTCAACTATAAATAACCGATGGAACCGACAGGAAAACATCGCAAATAATGCTGGCATCGATAGCCTATCGCTGGACTTTTGACAGCTCTAATTTGCAACTCTGCATTGCGAACGCACACACACGTTGAAAGCCTCGTAAAAATCGGCACTTTTTTGCTCAAAGCGGAATCCACGTTGCAATTTGCTACATGCAGTTTGACTCGCAATTAAGTTTCGAATCCGAGATGGTAAATTCGCAGAAGTCGCAGGATAAGCGAAATGTGAAGAAGCTGAAGCACGATTTGCAGCCTTTCAAGGCGGCTATGGTGGGTGCCTACAACGTGCTGACGTGGAAGAAGAAGTACTACCCCATGCTGGTGTTTGTCGGAATAAGCGTCGCCTATGTGCTGTTGGACTACATGGATCTGTCGGTCTTAACAATGATGTCTCTCCTGGCATGGCTGTTTATCATTTTGGGCTATTCGTTGCCCAAAATTTCACCCTGGCTCTTCGCTGACGTCATTGGCGATGGAGAGCACGAGGCAAAGTACGAAGCGGTGTGCGAAAAGATGTACCTGATCAAGAAAAAGTTTGTCGAAGTGGCGCAGCTGCCATTTCAGAAGCAAATGACGGAATTGCACTTGGCCGCGACAACCCTGGTCCTCTTGCCCTTCGCTTGGATAAGCACTAACATCGACAATCGGATGTTGATGTTCATATCCGCACTTTGCATTGCCATGTGCGCTGGTCTGCGTGGTAACCGCGTCGTCGTCAAGAACTAGAATAGTGCTGAAGATCCGCTGCGCCGAGCCCCAAGCACCACAACAAAAACATAACCTCGAAATAAACTCCACATTGGTAAGTGGCTAATGAAATAGTTCCTTTCAAAGATATCCATGCCATATGGGGGTTTTTTTTTTATCTGCTAACAGATCTCCCACTTCTTTGCTCATCGTCGAAGGATGCGAAAATCTTCTCCAAGGAAACTACAGCGATTCAGCATCATTTGGACACGGACTTCAGCGAATATTTCCTGGTGCATCGCAACAAATTTAGCAGCTACAAAACCACCTTAGAATTACATACTTTCCCAGAACCATTAAAATCTTAAAATTCAATTCAAAAGTCAGTTCCTACTGAGCGCGCTAAGCGGGATATATGTTTATATATGTATGTACAAATAATTAGTACTAATCCACCACAGCTATAGGGCTTAAAGGTGGCAAAATACTTTATGGCAGTGCAGTCCTGGACAGACTTATGTTTTTGTTACTGCTTTTTGCATTGTTTGGTGAGGTTATTTCAGAATCAGGTACCGCCCTCTAATACTAATCCACCGCAGATGTGGTCTACCAGTAGTCAAGTAAGTTCCTTAGCTCTGACGAGCGTGCAAGACTTGTGTGCGCACTGGATCGAAATTCCCAAGATGCTAAATGTTTGGGCAGGTCAAGCTATTGTAAAACAAGGTGCCATTTGTACTAGTCCACCACAGATGAGGTTTACCTGTGGTCAAATACTTTATGACGGTCAGCTATAAATATGCATAGGTAGGCAGTAAGGGATTTAGATCTGGGTAAGGTCAGGGTCAGGTCTAATGTGGGATTGTGAATAATTATCTATGTATTTATTTGTGTAGTGGGTTTGTTTTTTAGATGCGACTTTCTCTGATTGTATTGAAGGTAAATTTATGCATTTTTTTTACCCATTTCTCGGCTTGCTGGAAATGAAACTTTATGATTAAAAAAGTGTCTGTTAAGTTGGTCCAAAAGCCACTGGAGCGCTTAGTTTGGCTTAAGACTCACCTGGGATAATTATGGCAAAGTTTTCGACTCCTATATCAATATCAAACACCCCCGCACACCCCCCCAAGCCTGAGCCCCAAATAAGTAAGCTTCTTTGTTGCGAGCTGGTTTTCGTATCATGCCGGGGCCAAAGTCTCTCATAAATTTAATGATGTTTTTGCGTTTTCCTTTTAGCCGTGTTGTTCCAGCCCCTTCTACAGCTCCACAACCAGCTCCAACCTCTAGCTGGAACCTCAGCCTCCTTTTGCTCTTGCTTTTGCATTTTTCAGAGCTTCACTTTGGTTTTCCGCATTGGGAGGAGGCCAGGTCCATGCTACTTGGCGCCTAATGAACGCGTTGATGAGGCAGCAGCACCACCACAGCATAAAACTTGACTTTCAACTCAGTCTCCGAGCAGCGGCTGCTGCTGCTGCTGCGGCGGCTTCAGCTGCTGCTGCGGCGGCTTCTGCTGCTGCTGCAAGTGTGTCTAACGTTCTAGAAATAACATTTGTAGGTAATAAATTCTAAAGATAATACACCCACAAGACCCCAGAGTATGCCTCCGCCTCCGCCTCAACCACCTCAACGTACTGGTCCTCGTACTGGGCCCGGCCCTAGAACGCGCCTAGGCTCGACCCATAACTCCAGTCGACTCCTGTCCGGGGCTCTCTCCCCTGCCCTCTGCTCTGTTCTTCTATTTACGAGGAGTATTGCAGAGCGGGGCAGCGGCAGCGCCAGCTCCTACTAAGCTAAGCGCAAATATAAATTGCGCCGGAATGGTGGTTCTACGGGGGATTTGGGGGTAAGCCTCACGCACATTGAAATATTATACCTGCAATTGGCGATGCTGAGACGCATTTTTGTGTGCCCTCCCCCCCCCACAGCACGATGGAGTGGTAGTGAGAAGGGCGTTAATGAGGCTGTATGTGTGAGAGAAAGAGAGACAGTGTGGGAGAGTGTGAGAGAGTGTGTGTGTGTTTTGCAGGGCTGGTCAGGAGTGACAGAGGTGCGGCGGGGGTTCAGTGGTTCAGGGTCTCAGGGTCTCTCTCGTATTATTTCCAGATGATCTCCATTCTTATTTTGGTTACAATTTAAAGATTACTCTGATATTCCAAAACAAATTTCAAATAAATTCAGTCGGTAATCAATACTTTGTGTAATTTCTGTAAGAAAATGTGACAATGCAGATTCTATTATATGGCTTAAGTCAAGGAGTTAGGAGGCTCTCATGTTTTTGTTGAAATATTTGATGATCTTCTGTTGCATCGAAAAGATCTTTAAAAAGAGAAATGAAAACTTATAAAGAATTCACTTTGATTCAAACATGAATGTACTTAAAAGCCTTTTTAAGGCGTATATAAGTATATACTTATACTTAGAATGATATATGGAATAGTATACCTTCGCAGACCTCTGAAATTGGGCCATCCTCATATCATATGTACATACATATGTGCATGTCAGGTTTGGTTGTACAACATTTTTCACTTAAGCCACATAAAAAATAAAGACAAAAGGCAAGAGCTGCTTCTCCGTTTACAGGAGATGTACGGAGGAGGTGTATGCCAGGGGTATGCCAGGGGAGGGGGTATGGCAGTCAAAGAGAGATGTTGCAAAGGCGGCAGCACGGTGTCATTAGGTTACATCCTTGTAATTACAATTCAGAGACAGAGGGAGCGACGCACACGCCCAGCGCTCGTCCGCTTTATGGCCCGGGATGTGGATGAGCCAGGCACCCGGGATGAGTACTCGTAACACAAGTCCAGGGCGGGGACCGGGCCCCCAGCTACCACCCCAAAAAACGAACCAAAAACAAAACAGAATCCAGTCTCCTGCCGGGTCATCGATGTCGGAGCGGTTTCGGGTCGGTAAATCCTCCGACTACATATGCAGATTATCTTCGTTGGAAGGTTCGAAGGTTGGACGGAGGCGGCGTCCCTTTTTTTTAGGTTGCTGAACAACAAAAATTATGCCATAAAAATGTTGTTGCTAATGTCGAGCGGGGGCAGCGGAGCATACACCTACTTACGAGTATGTTCAGAGAGAGAGAGAGGAGTCCCCGCCGCCTCCTTCCTTGATGCTGCCACTCAGAGGCAGCCACAAAATGCCGCATTAAAATCACAAAATATAAATACAATATGCAGGGCTTTTGTCGGAGCCCCAGCTCCATCTCCAGCTCCCCCGCCATTCCTCCACGATTCCTCGCAACTGATTTTCGGAAGGAAGTCGGAAACTTTTATGCTTGTGGAAAATTACGTGAGAGGTTCGGATCGGTGCTTGGTTGACGCAGGAAGGGAGACGTAACTTTCGAAACTTTGCCAGCGATAAAAGCCACTACAACAATTTTTTCCCGATATGGAATATTTCCCGTTATTACTAACCGCATAACAGTGTGTGTGTGTGTAAGGAGGGGACGCCTTGGAGTGATGGAGAGCTATGCCCACGTCGATTCCACATGGCACCTGCAGACTCTGACACCTGGAGAGAGGTGAGTGAAGCATCCAAGAGGATCCCTCACTGATCGCAGCGACGAGGGCGAAAAGATGCATCAGTGGCTGGCAGCCAGGGGACTGATGAAGTCGGGGTCACCACTGCAACACAGACTCAGGAAGTGCGTTTAATCGAGCTCAGGATAGTGCCTGTCCTGTTGTACAGGGATGCCATCATACCCCATAATATGGCAGCAATCCTGATATGTGGTTATACGGGGATTTGTGTCTTTAAACCAGAAAATTAGCTAAAAATACATATGTACATATGGTAAAACGCAATCAATTAAATGTGAACTCTCCACTTAACTGCCTGCTATGTAGCGTGGCCCAAAACTCTGCCACATTTGATGGTCTCTTAAGCGGGCGGCATCTTTGGGATCCCTATTAAAATGCCATCCCCAGCAGATGTGTGCCTGGGGTCACAAATGTCGTAAAATATGAGAGATATTTCGTTTGCTTTGGCTCTATCTTTGCATCGTGCGATACGTTATTGTTCTTTCCATTGTCTGCCCCACCCTGGCTCCACCACCCCCACCGCCACTACCCCCATGTTTCCATAGTTTCCCTTTGTTATTCTCGCTCTGTTTTTTTTTTTCTTGTTTCTATCTGTCTGGCTGGTCTTTAATGTGTCACCGCGGAGACATCTATTAAAACTTCATTCATGGTGCGGCAGCAGGATCTTTTTTGTCGTATACCCGATGAGCAGGATCCCCAAGACTCAGTCAAAGCTGATTTTGGAAAATGTATGAGTGCTCGTCCCGTTAACAACAGCGAGAGCAAATACCAAAAATTAGATGAGCTCCAGGCTCAAAACCAAACTTCAGCTCCTCCGGATGGTCCATCTGTCAAAAATTGTGCCTGGCGACAGTTTTTGTGGGTATTTTTTTATTGTTTTTTTTTCATGGGGGAGAGGGGCAGATGTGTGGGGGATGGGCAGATGGGATCCTGCTTATGATGATGTTGTTGCCTTTTTGATGGTTCGGTTTTTTCGGGATGGGGTAGCACGAGGAATACCCGTAGTCGTATGTTAAAATATGAGCACATTTTCCCCTAGCTCTCCCCTCCCCCTATCTGTGTGTGTGTGTTAGCTCTACATGTGGCATCATCGCTACCCTGCTCAGAGCCCCCATAGCCCCCTCCCTCTGCTCATCCTCAATAGCCATTTCTATCCTATCTACCTATCCCCCATCCAGCCATCCAGCCATGCTGCCATCATCCTGCTACCTGGCAACCATATGTGGCCTTTTATTACGATTATGATTACGTGTAAGTGCAGGAGGGGGATGTGTCCTGTCCCCTAGGGCTGTTGGGGTTCCATTAAAGAAATCAGAAACCAGGAACAGCTGACAGAATCAATATACAGCCTCCCCCCCTGCCATGTCCCCTCTGGCCTGCTCTGCTCTGCTCTGACTATCTACCTCATTATGCTAATCATAATGATTAGAGGAGAGCTGGCATGGGGGTGGGGTATGGGTAGAATCCGAAAAACCAATCTCTGCTCTGCTCGCAGCAATTTGTCACGCTGACTGTCGGTGGGCACCCGACCCCAACCCCAGCCCCAACCCCAGCCCCAGTCCCAACCCCAACCCCCACCCCAACAATGGAAGACAGTCTTTTTATCGACCGCATCAGATCTTTGAAATAATCTGAGAAAGCCCAAAAACGAAACTACGGCGAAAATTAAAACAAGTGGAGACCCAAGTCCAAACCAAATTTCAAAATGGAACGAACGAATTTCCAATACCCTTTCGGTATACAAGAATATGTTTGATAAGTATTTGGTCCCCTACAATGCTCTACAATTCCTATAATATATTAGATTTAAATAAACATTTTGGTGGACTTCTGGATGTCTGTTTCTTAAGATATAGTTGTAGGGAAAAGACAATAGAAGCGGCTCAGATATTTCGTATCTTTTGAAGTATTTTTCTTGGATTTTCCGGAATGGATTTCCTCCTTTCCGTTCAGTTTCCCTTGCCAACCGAATGGCATTGCCATTGGACTCTGAGGATTGGGTAATGTGACGATTAATTTGAGCGGCAGATTGTGAGTGAGAGAGAGGGAGAGAGATGGGGGGAAAAGCCCGACCAAATGGTCTGGCGGTCAGTTAACCAGATGCCAGAAAACGGGCCAAAACCGAAACCAAAGACAAAGCCAAAGCCAAAGCTTATGCCAGAGCTCCAGTTTAAGTTTCAGTTCCAGTTGGATTTCTGGCAGAGACAAAGACAAAGACAAGTTCTTGTTTTATTTAATGTGGCACAGCCATGGGGACGGCAACGGCGTTGGCGATGTGCTCATTGATAATCATAATCAAGCTAATGATGCGGCAGACGATAAGCTGCTGCTCCCAGTGCCAGAGCCAGGCCCAGACCGTTCCGGCTATGTTCGTCGAGCGGCTTTAATGATGATATAGCATCATGTCCATGTCCATCGCCATCGGCAGCAGCAGCAGCAGTAGCAGCATCGTTCCCCGGTCCGCATTGATCGCATCGCCACAGTGACGATATCTTCAATTGGTTCCGAAACATTCCTCAATCCAGAGAGTCCGGGCTCGAGTCCGAGGCGAGTCCGGGGCCATGTCACAGGCACTTGCTCTGCAGTGTCTACTTATCCAAGCCAATTATCTCATGGGGGCCAGAGCCAGAGCCAGAGCCAGCCAAAGTTGGGGAGAAAAACCGATTGGCTCATCGAAGATTGGAGGAGCGCCAGTGAGCCAGTGAGCCAGCGAGCCAGCGAGCCAGCGAGGCTCCTCCGCCGTGGACCCGTGAAGAGGCCCACTGCTGCCGGCCGACTGCTGCTGGCTAATGAGTGCAATTTGCTTCTTGTCTTGGCCACTAAATGCTCGCATTAGTTTAGATAAATAGCTTAATTAATACGTTTAGTCTCTGCCTCTGTGCGCCAGTGTGTGTCGGTCGGGGGTCGGCGGCAGCCTTCGTCCTACCTCAACCTCCGCCATGCCGCTACAATTACAACAATAACGAGCGGCAATTATTAGCCTAATGGCATTGTTTGATTTCCGTACTGCACTTTTGGGAGGGCCAAAGTGCGAGATCCGCTAAGTGGGGAAATATTTGCGACCCACTGTGCGGGGTGGTGCGATGCGGTGCGGGACGGAGTGTTAATGTGTTTTGTCGAGGCAAATAGATGGATGGTCGCGTTCAATGGAACCATTAACGCTATTCCACACGGCCCCCCGATTAAAGTGCTATAATTGCTCGGTTGTTTATGAACCAACATTTGATCTATTTCCACGAATTAAAGTTGTTCCAAACAGGATAAAAACCCCGTCAAAGCCAAGCAAAATATGATTTATGATTATGTGCACACCTCAACCTCTGAAAGGGATTTCCGGATTCCACTTGCTCTGCTGCACTTCTATCGAAATCAATTTCTCACGTTTTCGATTTCATTTCACTCGGCGGATCGATTCAAATCGATTTCCCTGACTCGAGGAGGAGGAGGCCTAATGACTGCCCTAGATAGAGAATTCCACAGAGAAAGAGAAACAAAAAAAACCAACACAAAGGGCAGGCCGCCTCTCGGACGTCGCCGTCGATACGCCCCCATGGTAGCCGCCGCCGGAATGGCCGTGACTAATGCAAAATGCCCGGCGATGCTCATAAACACCTCATCAGCGATCATTACGATGCCTTCTACGAACCGAAATTACGATAGAAATAAGCCCAGAGACGAGACCCCAAAGAGATTCCAAAACGAAATCCCATCCCAAAAAGAAATATATATGTCTCAATAAATCTGGCCAACGCCGACGCCTGCCCCATCATCATCATCATCATCGTCGTCGCCGTCGTCGTCGCCGTCGTCTGGTCGCATCCCCAGCATAACTATAAATCTCTTGGCCGATCGCAGCTCGTTAAAAAATTAAATTAATAAAACTTAATTTGCACACAAGGCAACAAAGACAAATAAAAAAAGCAGCTTAACACAAAAATTCGAGAGACAATAGGCCCCGGCAAATGACCAAATCAGAGCTCCAAATTAGCAGCCCACCACTGCCATCACTTGGTGGATCATTCCTCCCCCTCTCTCCTCTCCCCGTCTCTTGTCGAGGCATACCCTAGATCAGTGGGTATTACGACCATCACCAGCTGTTTGCAACGCAGCAAAGGTACAGCTTTCAGTTCCAAAAATCTACACAGAATATTCTTGAAAGATCCACCAGGGTATCCCCAGCTTCGACCCAAATTGTTGGTTTTGTTTTTGGGTATTTGAATATGTTTTGACTTTTGCTTTTTGTTGTTTTTTGAGGGCGTTGCAATGTCGGCTCGCACGGTCTGATTGTGATCGATTTGGGGCTCCACAAAATGTGTCAAAACCAACACGAAAGCCACGCCAATGAGTCGGCGGATTTGATTGTCCGGGCCTCAATTGTTTGCCCCTTCGACGGATGATTGATGGAGCGGACAATGGGGCAAGGGGGCCAGGATACTCCATAATGAATTCTCCGCCGGTTAGTGGGTCACAAGGGGGCATCTGTGCTACTAAAAACCACCAGATCTGAAGGTTTTTCTTTCTGTATCCACCCCAGAGCAGACGACGCCAGGTAGCTGCTCCATTTGCTACAGGAAGGATAGTTCTTAGGGGCGGGGCAAGGGTTTCTGAATACGGATTTCTACGATTTCCGGCGAGGTTACCATAATTACTATGATTATAGGCCATTGAGCTCTCAAAAGTGCATCTACTTCTCGGTGGCTTTACTGTTCTACTGATGAATTCCGAGTTCAAATATAACGATGTAGTGCTTTACAGGGCCGATCTGCAAGAGGCTCCACCCCCCTCCACTCCCCTTCACTCCCCTCCACTTCAGTCGTATTTAACAAATTTCCGCCACTTTCGCTTGCATTGGATTTTCCTGCCCCCCCGTTTTCGGCAATCAAGCGATGCAAATGCAATTTGTTTGCCTAGGATGCATGAACCACAAATCAATTACTCGACCCCCCCTCCCGCCCCCTCTGCGGAACAACAATAGAGGCAACAAAAAGAAGCATCAACTACGCGGCTCAAATTAATGAAAATCAAATGAAAAGCGCCGCGGTGGTCGCTGACGCCACATGCAGGGAAATCGGGGGAAAATATCGCTGGTATCGCTGGTATATTCCATGCACAATGTATGTATGTATGTATGTATATCTCGGGGAAAACTAAGACACGGTGGTTCTTTTTTGGTAAAACAAATTCATTACGCAACAGCCAACAACAATACGCTTACAGATGTATCTGTGTATCTGTGTATCTGTGCAGCATTGAGCATGACAAATGGAAAGGTTGCAACGCGGGGCATGGGGCACCGCCAGAACAGCGGGTGACGGCTAAGCCAATAAACAGAGCGGAGACCCTCGGCCTCGGTTTTAGCGTGAAAAATGTGTGAGAAAAGCCACACAAGTCGACACTCGGGCCAACACGGGATCTTTGATTGAGTTGCATTTCCTGATTTCCCGAAAAAAAAACAGAAACGAATCCGAAACTTTCAATGGAAAAACCCATCGCGCGTAACCGTAGACAACTTCAAAAAATCAACAAAAAATTCAAACAGAATTGTTGACAAAACAAATAAACATGAGGGAAGGGCAAACCCGTGAAACTTTGCGGCGAAAATTCAAACGAAAAAGAAGTTACGGCTCAAATTACGGAAAACCGAAATCTGAAAACCGAAATCTGAAATCCGAAATCAATGCCTCCTTCAAAGAACTCTCCAAATGACATGTTACCGAAAATGCAGCGCGGCCTGTCATTATCCTTCGAGTGTAACCCAAACCGACATGGAGAAAGAGACAGAGAGACAGAGAGAGTGAGAGGGAGGGAGAAGAGAGCACTCTAATCTGCAAGTATCTGTTGGGTCTCTGGGATAAGTGCAGTTGCAGTTGCAGTTGCATTTCCACTGGACATTGATTTACATAAAACTCGCATTCCAATGACAAAGAGGGACCAACACTTGTCTCTACTGTCCCGCCCATTTTCTTGCATGTCCTGCGGCGCCCCAAAGCAGTCAAGTGGAAAATGTCCGTTGTCCGCTGTCCTCAGCCGCCGCTGAGGGGTTTCAAGTGGTCAAAACTATTCATAAAAAAAATGCATTCCACTTGGCTATGGAAATTTGATTTTCATGTTTTGGATGTTGGTGCTACGCCCCATCCCCCCGCACCCTACCACATTTTAGCCTAATTTATGAAGGTCCTTAGGAGAATACTTTTGTTCCTAATTGCAATCGTGTCTGCCTGCAGCTGTCACCGAACCACTAGCCCTAATCACTCTCGGCCACACCCCCTCCTTTGGCTGGTGTCCTGTGCGGCCAGAGATCATATTTAGGATACTCTTGGGCGGCAAAACTGTTCATTAGGATTAGATATGGTATAGGGGATAGCACTTCAGATTATTGAGCTCATGATTGGGGTATTGGGTAGCGTATTCAACAGAATGTTTCTTAAATACGCAAAACTTTTCGCATTCTTTCTTTCTTTTCCGTAAAAGACAAAGAGATCTGTCGGAGGAGTCAGAGGTTGTTCGTTCGTTCCATTTCGACTTTGGCCTCGACGGAGCCCCTGGCGTCAGTCTACAGTCTACAGTCTCCGGATCTCTGGATCTCTGGATCTCTGTTGCTGGGCCCTGTCTGGGCTATGGCCCGAGTCTAGTCAGAAAATAGATGATGTTTGGATGTAGGCAAAAGTCAAAAGAATTTCCAGCCTATGTCAACGTCGCCCCACCGCAATGGAGAGAGACAGAGAAAGAGAGAGAGACTATGGCTGAGTCAGAGAAAGAATTCTGCAGATGGCACAGAAATAGAACTGTAGTCCCCTCCAATACCAAAATGAGACTATGCCGCTTTGCTTTCTCCCTATCTCTAGATATTTTCGCATTAAACATGTCAAACGCTCGTCTCGTCGTCGGCTGCAATTAATAAAGGTGCTACATGGGGGACTGGGACTACGACTGGGACTGCGACTGAGACTGGGGGATTCTAGAGGAATGGTAGAGTGGGGATCTGACTGGATCAAGCGACCAAATTGTCTGCGAGGCTATCCAAGAATAGATCCTCCCTCCCACCCACACTCTTTGTCGCTCTTCCTGTTGCATAGTCGGACGAGATGCATTGCTTTGTGTGTTAATTTGTCGCCCCTCCATCCCCATCTCCAGCTCCAGGGTCCCACCAGGGCGACGAGGAGTTTGAGTTTCGGTTCAGCCTAAGTGGGAAAGCCCAAGAGTTCTGGGGGGAGATCGGTAATACCCTCGGCAGCAGCATTTTACGCCCTATAGTATTTCTTTTGGTTATTTATTTGCCGCGTCTGTTTGGCATCTTCGGTTAGGGGTTGGGGTGTTGGGGGGTTGGTTGTTGGGGTCGAAGAACAAAGCGTTTTCGGGGAGGGACACTTTTTTTATGGCTCTCCTCTAGGGCTACATTTTTCAATGTTCCATTTCGAAGGGCGGCTTACCTGACGGGGGAAAATGAAAGAAAGAAATTCCGGAGAGCACAGCCCGGAGACGATTATTGATCTTCAGCCAGAAGTTTGTTAAATTTCCGTGTCTATTTTTGGCTCGAACACACACACACACACATGTACGGGGATGTACAATTGAAACACTTCCGTTAATGCATTGATATCACGTGCCAGACAATGTTGACAATTTCATTGGGATTTTCAAGGGGCATTTTACCAGGGAATTCGTTTGAAAATCTAACATTTTGGAGACGTTTTTGAGGAACAAACGAATGATAAATCTCAGATGAATTCTCAGAAAGCTTCTAGATCAAAATTCGGTGTAAAAGAAGGAACATTTCAAACTCGACATTTAATTTGATGAATGATTTTATTCATTCATTCTAAAAGGACTTCGAGAGGAAAGGTTTCAGGCTTCGCTGGATGCCATTAGTGAGATTTCAAAACTGAAAGAATAGAGAGACTGTTGTTTAGCATCATATTTGTTTGTTCATAATTATTAAACCGCATCTGTGGTGGATAAGCAACTCATTTGAAATGAGTCAAAGGTCAGGTCGAAGTAAGCATATTTTCCACAGGTTAGTAATACTAATTTCACCATGGGTTAGGGTGTGATATGTATATTATTTCTTTCCCTTATTCCTTTGCCTTTTATCGACTTGTAATTAGTACTAATCCACCACAGCTATAGGGTCTTGGACAGACATACAGACATATGTTTTTGTTACTGATTTTTGCATTTTTTGGTGAGGTTATTTCAGAATCAGGTACCGCCCTCTGCTACTAATCCACCGCAGCTGTGGTCTACCAGTAGTCAAGTGCATTCCTTTGCAATACATATGTAAATGTTTGTATGTGCGTGTGCCTAATATGGTAAATGTTTGGGTAGGTCGAGCTATTATAAAATGTATACAAATAATAAGAATGGGCCCGCCGCAAACGACGTTTAAATAAACAAAAACAAAAAGTTGTATAAAGAATTCGTCAAGAGTGTGGGGTTTTGTTTTCGGATTGATTACTGATATCTTGAAATGGATTTGTTTCTCCATTCGAAGATGATTAGTAGGTTCCCCCTTCATTTTCCCATTTCCTATTCAATCGTTTGGCACCCGCTGCCTTGCTGGCTAACAAGGATGCAGGACCCAAACAGTTTGGCATCAATTATGCAACTTTGTATCCTCCTTTGTTGGTAACGAGCTGGGGTACCCGTTGCCACAGTTTTCTTCGTGCTTTTCCGGCCCGTCCCGGCCCCTTCATTCATTTGCAATTTACAATTTCCATTAAAATGTCAATGAAATTTCACTTACAAAAATTGTTCTCAAAACCAAACCTGAACTCGAACCCAAACCCAAACCCAAAAAAATGGCGAGTGAAAGAGGAAAAACTGAACTGAGTTTTGTATTGTGGTCGATTTTGGGAGAAGGGGGAAAAGGGGGGGGAAAAACTAGGGCAAAAGGAAAAACTTTGGCTGGCAATTCTATTGCCAAACGCATTTTGCACTTCAATTGCACGTGAAAATGAAAATTAAGTGAAGTGTGTATTGGTGTGTGTGTGTGTGTGTGGGTTGAGGTTTTCGGGCCAAAGCTGGGATGGAAAAACGGAAAAATTCAAGCCTGTTAATATGCGTAAGTGTGTGTGCGCCCGGGAAATGGGGAAATGCGGAAATGCAGAGAGGGAATGAGCAGAGTATTTTCTGAATGTCTCTTGTGGTGTCAGGTTTGAGAATCCAGAGTTGAAGTTTTCCCCTCCCTCGTCCTCCGTGCATTTTCACGTTTGTCTGTCGCTGTCATTGATATGGCATCTTCTTCCACCTCAGCCACCTCAGCCACCCACCCAATCTCTCCTTCTCCCTCCGTGCCCTCAGCTTTCCTCATTCGTTGTCGTTTTGTCGCCTGTTGTTAATTGCCATTGCGTTGCTTTAAGCCGCTCAGTGGCAGCAAAGCAAAGTGAGAGGTGAGAAGAGGTGGGGAGAGGTGAGGAGAGGAGTGGAGTGGAGTGAAGAAAAGTAGTAGAAGCCTAAAGCGGAGTCGAGACATCCACAGTACCCTTGAAGACACTTCCTTCAGATGACAGCCGTACGAGATACAAACATGCTGTTGTTACATATGTATTTATGTATATGTATGTATGTATGTTTGACCAGAGTCTTCCAAAAAAACATCTGCAAAAGCTAAGACAACAAAAAATGCTTCATTTGGGCAAGCTCCGGTGAAGTGAAACTTACGCACTTTCTACCTACTTTTGAAAATGGTTAAAATGGTGCTCCCGTTTTCGCAAAATGCAGAATTTTCCGAAATGAATGGACATAAGATATTAATAGACATTACCTGGGCCTTTCAGCTTTTGCCTTTTATTGTAAAAGGACTTCAGAAAATGCTTAAGAAAACGGGAGCACTTAAAATCGAAAACGTAACGTTTAGCCTGAAAACGCGAAACACAAGAAATGTGAAAACTGGAGCCTGCCTAAGTGAAAAACATGAAGAGGAGAAGGAAAGTTTGTCATTAGACTCTTAGAGGGGGAGAATAGGTTTGGCATTAGACTTTTGGACCCTTAGAGGCCTACTAGACGCCTACTCCAGAGAATGCGAGAATGCGTGAAGACAGGAGTTTCCTTTGCAATGGGAATGCCCTCCGACAGGGTATGGCTACAAGGAGTAGTGGGTGCAGGGGAGGAAGATTGTCTATTGGTTGGTAGGTTGGTGGGTTGGTGGGTTGGTGGGAGGGGGCAAAGGAAGGAAAAGTGTATCAGTGGCGATTGTTGTTGTTGCTGCTGTTTTCACGCGCGGTTAGCGTCTGTAATTGCATTGCCAAGTAAACGACGAACCGCGAACTGCGACAGACACCCGGAGATAGCTAGAGCTACCATTCTGGTGCCCCATCCCCAGTCCCCGTCCCCTTCCTGGTCCCGTTCCCTGGCATGTGTGTGCCTTGGCGTTGGCGTAAGTGAAATTTATTTCAACAGCCCCGCCCCCAGGCATTCGGCTCCGAAAACTGTCGGTGTTGGCCAACTTAGGCGAAAAATTGAGAAGCACACCCCTCCAGGGGCGGCCACCATCTGTGGCACACTGGCACCAGACCGATGGAAACTACAATTCCACACACACATCGGATCCCCAGCAAAGGACAAACATAAGTTCTGCAAAGAAAAAAAGAATGTAATACATCAGCAATACTAAAAAATACATGTTAGATTGATATATGTATAGTAGACAGATAGTTAGATACAAACAACCTTACTTGAAACATGTAATGCTATTATATTGATTCCTTTCATGATTATTGGTTCATGGTTCAACTTTTTCCCATCAGAATGTTTGAAAACTTTAACAGTATTTCAGGAAAAAACAATCGAATCGATATGGTAGGGTTTTCAGTTGGAACCTTTTGCCGAAATTCAGGGTTTTTTTCTAGCTCACTCTTTATGTGATTACAATACAATTATTTCATGGTTTTTAGGTTCACCTTCTGGTTCTATTCATTCCAAAGACTGATTTGAATCTGCAATGCTCGCGGTCGATTCTTAGCTGGGGAAAGGCTGCTATGGGTTCTACCTTTGATGATATTATGGTGTGGCTCGTGTCAGTCCAGATCTAGGTATCTATGCCCACGGTGCCCGAAAAAACCCCCCATACTGAGGCTGCATCTTCTGTGTAGACACTTCTCCTGTTTCTGATTTTAAATTTTAATTAAAGTGCGGCTCAGGCTTTGGGTCTGTGTGTCTGTGGGTCTGTCGGTCTGTGGGTCTGTGGCCTCTCTTGAGGTTCACGATCTTGGCAAACAATGGATAAGAGTACTTCTTGACACGCTTAGCAATCGCAATCGCTATCGCTCACACCGCCAATAGATAACCCCCGGGGCTATGGGGTATGCATGGTCTATGGGGCTTTCTAAAAATTGCCAAAATGAAAATCATATTCGTATTTGCCGGCGATGGGGAGATGGGGAGAATTCTATCACACATGACCGCCGAAAATAAGAAAGCGCGAATAAGAAAACAATCCACGGATCGAATGGACCGCAATTTCCGTCAACTCATTCAGTGGTATATAAGCATCGATGATCTGGTCATCGATACGCAGTCGACGCAGAGCAATCCCCTCAAAATGATGTACAAAGTTTACATTTTGTGTCTGCTGGCGACGGCCATGGCGGCGCCATCTCCGAAATCCGCCGAAATCCCAGCCGAAGTAGAGCTGGCGGTTAAGGCAGAGGCAGGGGAAGAGGCGGATCTGGACCAGTCGCGTCTGGCGGGGATCTTTGTGAAGGACGGCAACGAGAACGGACAGCTGCGGTTCCTGGCCTCGGGCCTCACCAGCGGCAGCACTTCGACCTCCAGTAGCACTGGCTTCAACAGCGCCCTGAACCAGTACATCACGAACAAGCAGGATATGCTGGAGCAGCTGCGTCCGAGCACCGCTACGGGCACAACCACTGGCACGGGCACGTCCCTCGTGACCGGAACCTCGACGAGCGGCACTGGCAGTGGGCTGGTCACAACCACCACCAATGGCGCCATCTATGTGAACTTGGGCGGCACCTCCTCGTCCTCGTCCTCATCGTCTGGCTCCACGATCACCAATTCGGCCATCAACCAGGCCATCTACGGTGCCTCGCCCATCGGGGATCTTCTGCCCCAGATCGTGGCCGAGGGCGCCCTTTCGCAGCGTCGTCGTCCTGGCAACAACAACATCCGTCGTCGCGTTCCCAATCGCCGTCGCGTCAACAAGCGACGTGGCAGCGTCAACAACAACAACAACCTGCAACGCCGCCGGCGTCGTGGCAACAAGCGGGGCAAGAAGAAGGCCCAGGTGATGGTCGTGCGTCCCAATCGCGGCTGATTCCACAACCCACGTTCCCCTCTCCTCCTATCTCCTATCTCCTAACACCCCCTCTCTCCCTCACTTAGTTAAGGCAATTTTTTTTTTTTTGAGTACAATCATCTTGTTTTGTGTTATTATTATTATTATTAATTCCCCCAGCAAGAGGCAATATTAATTTATTTATTTAAATAATTAAATGGAAGAAAATTACACAGTGCAACACATTTGACGGTTGATTTATTGCTAGTTCAAGTGAAGATTGGGGGAAGATCCCAAGTTTGGGTTCAATAGTGAATATTTGATATCCAACATCTACCATAAAAAAAAGATATCATACTGAGATGAGAATAAGAAAGTTTTTGTATTGCTTACAGTCGCGATGACTGATGATTTGAGACCTCTCAGACCTGTCTTAAGGACATGTACATACCCTGTTTCCTCACTCTCTCAAGTCGGCACTGTTAAGGATTACAACAAAACATCTTAAACATCATACAAGTCCTTGTAGATTCACATTGAAATTGCGTTAGACTTGGCTTCCATTTGCCACAGAAAACAACAACTAATATGAGGCCATTGAACACACATTTCTTTTAGTTATTGTATAGTTTTATAGTTATAGTTATGCCTCATGCCCCAACAAATGCCCAAGGGACGGATTGGGCTACGGAGTGTTTTCGGTTTTTCAGTCTTGTGGTATTTTTTAAGATTTAATTTAATAAAGTTCTTGTGTTTTTTATTTAAATATCCATTTATATTGCCGCCGCACACACCACCTGCTCCAGCAGCCACCAGCCACCAGCCACCAGGCAGCAGCCAGCCTCAAAATTGGTGTAGTGCAGTGCCTTGTCCCAGGGCCTTAATTTATGGGCCAACTGGTGTTCATGTTCAGGGCCGCCTCAGCACGAGTCGGAGACGGGACCAGGGCTCCGTGTCCGGGTCAGTGCTCACACCCCCCAAGGGGCTGGGCCTGGGCCTGGTCAAGTGCAAGACAAACGGTCGGCGGCACTGCATGCGGCGGTCAATGTCTTGATAAATGTCCGGCGACGCAGTACCCTCGCGGGTCCCCTCTACCTATCCCTGCCCCAGACTTTGGTCCTCCCCTAAATCACCGTCACGTGTCCCGGGCTGTGCATTATGTGCTCATGACTGTAATGAGCCTGTAAGTGGACCTAATCAGTGTCATAATAATAGAAATTAATCACTGCAAGGCCAAGCTGGGTTGTTCGCTAGCGAGAAATTGGTATATGGGGTGCGCTGTTTGCTGTTCAGTGGGGCTGGGCTGGGCTGGGGTGGGGTGGGGTGGCCCACCTGCAGCTGCAGCATGGAGAAAGTCAAAGTTGAAGTTCTCCTGCCACTTTCACGGCATTTCCTTTCCCTGTGGTGCGGTTTTGTGCAGCGCTTTGGCGCATACTTTGTAAATGTTTTGTAATGATTTGATTTGAAATTCATTTGAATTATTGCTTGCTTCCTGTTTCCGGTGCCTTCGAAATACTTTCCTGTTTCCCCAACACAGACCCGGACCCCGACCCGTGCCCAGACCAAGACCCAGACCCAGAAACAGAAACAGAACCGAGTAGAGCAAGCCATAGCCATAGCCACAGCCACAGCAGGCGGCCCCTGGCAAGGATATGGACTCTATGATGTACGAGAAACTCGGTTGGACTTCTCTCCTCTTCACTCGTTCTCTCTCTCTCTGTTTCTCTCTTTCTCTCATTCTCTGAGTGTGTCTGTCCAATTCCCGGGAGTTTATTAAGTACTGCCCAAGTATATGCATAGGTCAAGGGGCAGGAGACTACGCTGTATGTGTGCGGAACTTTGTTAATATGCAAGTGAATGGACATTTCCGGTACGTACAAAACGTGCCATGTGCCAGTCCAGACCCGGTCCCAGCTCCGGCTCCGGCCACCGGCCCCCGTCCCCCGGCCGCCGGTCTGTGCCAGGCCAAAACACAATCCAGTTAAAGCCAAGTCCCGCGAAACCTTCAGAGGCGGAAACCGGGTGGCCAGAGCCATAGCCAGAACCAGAGCCAAGGACATGTGTTGCTCCACCATGCTGCGCCCTTGTCTCCACTTTGGTACTGCTACTGGTACTCTCTGGTCGGATACATTTCGCTGCTCTTCCAGAAGAGCGCTTTTCACACGGGTTCTGTTCGATATATCATGGATTTTGTCGTCTACGAAAGTCAAAGATGTGAACAAGTCTTAAAGGGTAAATCGAGTAATATTTATACTCAAGAAAGTCAAGGAAGTTATGCGTACATCCCAAAGATAAATGGATTCTCTCGAAGGGCAATTGATATTCGGTTTGGCCACAGTTTCTGCCATGTGGGTTCCATTTTTTTTTCTTTGCCAGTTCTTCGGCTTCGCTCATGTGTAATTTTCAATTAAAATGATTTGAGCAGACAACTTTGAACGCTTCTGGCGCTGACTCTCCTCTGTTCTCCACTCCACTCCTCTCCCGTCTCGTCTCGTCTTGGATTGCGATTCCGATTCGGACTCTGGTTGGGCTTTTGGGCGCAAATACTTTTTGGTAAAAATCATAAATCATGCAGCAGGCAAAGACACGAACCGTATTGGAAATCGACAGAGCTGAGGACCGAGAGCGTGGACCAGGCGAGTCCTGGTCCTCAAGCGTTGACACATGAATCGACTGGGTTCCAGGGGGGCGGAGGGGATAAGGAAGAGTACGCCCATCCGCACATGCTCGTATAGCCGGCTAAGTGGGCCACAAGTTTCGTTTCACTTTTGAAATAGTTGCAAAGTGGAAAAGTTTTTCATCTCTGCCCCCAACCCACTCCGCCCCCCAGCCGCTGCCAGGGCCTGGTCTCCGTCCGAAGGATGGCCGACTGGCTGGCATTTGGCATGCAGAGTGTCCATGCCTGTGGTCAAGCCGGGGCATAATTGTACAATTTCCATTTTCCCTTTTTCCTTTTCCTTTTGAAGCGATGAGTGCGTGACACGCGTGGCTGGAGTTCTCCACGAAAGTGGCCCCACTTTTATTGCCATATCAAAATGTTGCTTCAATCAAGGAAATACATACACACGAGTACATATGTAAATACGTTTCCTTTTCCATGGAATTCAGGGAATTCAGGGTCTAAATATTTGAAGAGTCAAGCCATATACTCAGTATGCTTGTTGCCTTAAAGATCGAGATACATTTCTATATATTTCTATATATTTTTTAGCTTGAAAATAGATGCTTTAAGGTATGAGATTTCTACAAACTAAACAGCAATTTGCTGCCAAGATATTTGGTGTTTGTTAGGTACAACAATTGGTATTGGGACTGTGTCACGATTCAGGAAGGATTACTCCTCACGCTGTCATCGCCATGGGCGTTTTTTTTGTTCTTGTGTAATTTATAGTGGGCCAAGTGTCAATGCAGCTAAGAAATGTGGAAATTCTGCGGTTTCTAAGTCTCTTCTTTGATAATTCTAGTCTTTTTTTTTTGCCTTCTTTTCTTTTCTTTTCTTTTCTTGCTATTGGTATTGGTATTCCTCCAGTGATGGTCTATTGACATGGCAGCAACAACAACAACAAAAACGACGACGACAGCAATGGTTTTCGTTTTCGATTTGTGTGCGATATTTTGTATACCCCTCAAGGCATTCTGCATTCCATGGATCTACTTTTGATATCTCCCAAATGAAATCGCTATATCATAGTTCTTATAGCAACGAAAGACAGCTCAAAGAACTGTTTCGATTCTGTGTTTCCAGTGTTAATTACTCGAGGGTATCAACGTCTTCGGCCCCCAAGATGCCTTCCTATTTATTCTGGTTTTTTATGTTTTTTCTTGTTGAATTTCTGGTATTCCGTTTGGCTTTTAATTGCCGTAACGTGTTTGTTCTTTTATATATATTTTTTTTCTCTGCCTTTTTTTTGTTGTTTTTTTTTCGTTCTTTCGGTTTTAGCCACTTGACGTTTGATTTACTTAGTACTTTTGGCTGTTGCCGCTTTACAAGACCAATTGTAAGCCAATTTTCGGAGCTGTTGGAGGGGACTGTTTGGTGGTGGTGGTGGTGGTGGGGGTTGTAGGGGCTGGGGCCTTCACAAGTTCGACCTTGTCGTTGGTTTTTTGTCCACTTGCTGTGGCCACTTTTTTAGCCCACTTTTTGAGTGTTTTGCTGGTTTTTTTGGCATTTTGCAGGTTTTTTTTTTGGCTTTGGGTTTGCTTTTGGCTTGACACATTACCGTTGATTGATTGATAAATGATTTGCTGAATTAATTACAGCAATCTCACTGAGAAACCCCACTCTGTGCAGTGCGTTTCAATGCGGTAAGGCTGTCACGATCAGTCATCTTCTATGAGTATGATTCTACATATATTTTACAAAGTTACATAACTGTGAGGGATGTAGATGTAGATATTTCATTCAATGTACGAGAAATATTTTCGAAAAACCAATGAAATAGTGAAAATATTGGAATATTTGTACAAAATAAAAGAAACTTTGAGCTGCTTATAACCATCTAAGCGAATCCCCAAAGCTATGTAGATGTAGATGATGTAGATATTTCATTTCATGTGCAAGCAATCTATGTAGCAAGCTATGTAGATGTAGATGATGTAGATGTAGCTATTTTATTCAATGTACGAGCAATCTTTTCGGAATAGTAAAAATATTGCAATATTTGTACAAAATAAAAGAAACTTTGAACAGATTATAAACATCCTAGCGAAGCCCCAAAGCTATGTAGATGTAGATATTTCATTTCATGTACGAGCAATCTATGTAGCAGGCTATGTAGATGTAGATGACGTAGATATTTTATTTCACGTCAATGAAGTAGTACAAATATTGCAATCTTTTGAAACTTTGTTGTGATTATAAACATCCCAGCGAATCCCCAAAGCTATCAATGCCTTCACCTTACAGTCTCGAAACGTACTGTCATTATGCATGCACAAATGTATCTATCAGGAGATTGATAAATGTCATTCGGCTTTCCATGTACAAAACCCGAGCTTATCTGAGCCAAAAAAACGTGAGGCAAACGTTTTTAGGTTAAATACTTAATACTCGACGGAACGACGAAAAGTAGAGACTTAATTAAGATTTAGTGGCTGAAAGCAAGAGCTAAATCAATCATCTTACTCCACATAGATCAAACACACACAAATATAAGTTTAAATTACCTTCCGCAAAACCGCAAGGAATGGAATCCACTATCAATAATTTACAGACATCTACAACTATTTATCTGTATGTGTGTATCTGTGAGATAAATCCGAGCAAATGCATGGCCATGCAAATGAAGATTGCATGAAAATTAAATTGCTAATTAGGAAGTCAACTTTGACCCTCTCCAGCAGCAGTAGCAGTAGACGAGAGAGCAAGAGAGAGAGAGAGAGGGAGAGAGAGCATCGAGTGCATCGATAAGAAAATTAATTGATTGATTTCGAATGTTTCTCATAATTGCAGGCCATTGTAGCAGAGATACAGAGATATTCCTTGGGAGGGGGTTGGGGTTGTCAGGGTGAGTAGGCTACTCAATCGACCCGCTATTAAGGGATGCCTTGCTTTTGATGGCTTTGATGGATGATAGAAATTTTGCAGAGCGCGTACAAAACTTCAAGTACAGTTAATTAGGCTCAATCAATGTACCAGGACAACGAAATGAGAAACGAGGACATGACAGGGCAGGAAAGCAAGAACAGCGAGAGTGAGAGAGGGGCGGGGGAGGGGTTGGGGCAGGGACTGGGGCTGGGGCTGGGGCAGGGCCAAGGACAGGGCGTTCATTCTGGACTGAGAGAATGAAGCAAATAATTAAATCTAATTAATTTGCAGCTGTCAAAGCGCAAAGTGAGAAAAAGAAACGGGAAAAGGAAAAGGCAAAGGCAAAGGGGGAAAAAAGAACCCTACCGGTTAGCCAAAGGATTGGATGAATGGCTAAGTGTACGGATTGTCGACACCTCATCGATTTGTAGCCCCGTCATTCTAGTATACCCCCCGCCCTCCGCCCAGTACCTCTTGTGCCCCACTGCACTGCACTTTGGTGGAAAAAGTCAATTTGCCAAATAAAAAAACAGCCAAGAGAGAGGGTTAGGGGGTGGCAATTTTTGTGCGTTGTAATGATCCCTGTCCCCTGTTTGGCCGCCCTCATTCAATTAAGGGTTAACACAGTGCAGGAAGGAGGTGGCTGGTGGGTGGTGGCTGGTGGGTGGTGGCTGGTGGGTGGCAGCTGGTGGGAGGTGTTGTTGCCTGTCTTAGACGTGACGTAAATCAGCGTTTTAAGTGTTTCTGGTTCTTTCTTTCTTTTTGCGCTAGGAGCTGTCAACGGCAACGTGGCAACTTTGTTTCCTGTTGATAAAAGAGGAGAAAACAAAAAAATAAAATCAAGAAAAAGAAGGGAAAAGTAAAGAAGAACGATAGGGAACGGAAGCCTGATTAGATGGTAATTGTATTCCAATTCGATATTGAATAGTCGAATACTCTACTCTTCAATTAGTTTACTCTTCATTGAAGCGACAAAACTTGTCAACCCTCTGCTCACTCGCTTTGCCTGTTGGCTCCTGTAGGAACCACAACGATCGAAAACTTTGCTTCATGATAAAGGGATATTTCTGGATTCCAAAGTGGAAGAAGGAGATCCCTTATCGACAGTCCCTTATTATACTAATTGGTGGCTAAAACGGGTTACAGCCCTTTCCTCTGGCTGGTTCTGGAATACAGTGTACTGTACCCTGGTTCTAAAAAGTAGCCCTGGAGTATCAACAAAAACAAAAACAAAAAACAGAAAAACGAAAAATAAGTAGAAAAAGTAGAAAAAGTTTTTGTCTGTGGAATGGAGAGGGTGGAACTTGAGGCAAAACACTTGAACATCTAAATCAAATTAATCCCTGGGAAAGTCTTTCGCCAGCGCCCTCTACTCAACTTCTGCCTGCTGCCTGCTGCCTCTTGCCACCGCTTTCTCTTTGCCTTTTGGCAGGCGGCGTAGTTTTTGTGCTCTTACTTTGCTTTCCCTTTCCCTTTTGCAGGACTCGAGGAGACCCAGGACCAGGCCCAGAGCCAAAACCAGAGCCAGAACCAGAGCCAGAGCCGAGCCAGAGCCGAGCCAGGGCCCGGAACCGGTCTACTCGGCTCAAGTGCGAACTTGTTAAATTTACGCAAGGATCTCTCAGCCAGGAAGGGCACAGCACACGCATACGCAATTAGGAAGAGGCATGGGATAAGGGGCAAGGGGTAGGGGAGTGTGCGGCCAGGACTACGACTAGAATTAGGAGCAGGGGCAGGACCAAGGCAGGCAATACTGGAGCTTGAAGCTCAGTTACGCAAACAAGCAAATCAAAAAACCATTTGACGCACTTTCATCATCAACAGAAGGAGGAGACGCAGCAGCGGCAGCAGCAGCATCAGAGCATGGGGTGTTGGAGCATGCCACCTGCTGCTGCTGACACATACGAAACTGCCAATAAGTCGACCCCACCCATCCATCCTTGGCCCCTGGAAATGGGGCGGGTGCGGAGGGTGCTGCGAGTGCAGGCAAAACAGCAACAATAACAAATTGCATGGAGAATTTCCCTCTTTCAGGCTCCTCACTTTAATGAGCGTTTAAGTCCTGGGCAAAAGCCTTTTGCATAAGCTAGCAATCAGAGAGGAGAAATTGAGTCCAGCTGGACCATACGATAGTCACGAGGTCCGTTTGGGAAGTAGGATGCAGGAAGGAGGTTACGGCATAGGGTATAAGAGACTTGCTAGATGAGTCTTCTGTTTAACTCAAGACCTCTAATCAAGATCATCAATAGAAGACACTATCGACACTATGATATCCTGTTGTAAGTCCTAGAACTTGCTGCAATAATGATGAATCTTCACCTGGAAGAGAGGGGCTACATATATGATGTGCTATCCACAAATTTAAAGATGTGATGAAGTAGATCCTTCAATACTTTGTATAGTATCTCTCTAACTCGATTTCCATTCGGATTGCTCATGAAACCGATTCATATCTAGTATAGTCCTTCTCCTGGGCTTGGGAATTTCGCATCTATACCAAAGATCGATCCATAACAAGGAGATATTCGAGAGGTAAGCAAAAAACCACAAACTACTGATGATAAAATATTGAATATATTGTGCGATATATTTTCACGTTCGCATCTCCAATTTCTCTTAGATTCCTTCCACTTCCACTTTTTCTCTCTCCCGATCGCTTTGCACCCAAATGCTGACTTTTGCTAGCAAACATATTTTGGTCAAGCTCTCTTCCCCTCTCTCCCTCTCTCGCTGTCTCTCCTTCTTGCTTCGATTTTGCTTTTGTTGTTGCTGTTGTTTTTTTTTGCTGTCTTGCTTTTGGGGTCAAGTGGGGCTTTTGATGCTGGCAACGCTTTTATTCTCTGCTGCTTCTCTCCTACTTTTTGGAGTAGGAATTAAATATCAAGTGAGTATGTGTATGTGTGTGGGTGTGCGTGTGTGTAGCAGTCCTGCACATGTGTTGCCTTTCCCCAAGCATCCCCGTCGCAGTCATCTTGCCACCACCACCCCCGCCCACCTCTGACTCCTGACACTCCTCCTGACTTTGCCCTTTTTTGCATATCATCATCCACGTAAAGTTTGCTTTTGCTTTTTTGCTCTTTGGCAGCTTTGCTGCTGCTGCTGCTGTTGTTGCTTGTTTGTTTATTTGTTTGTGCTCCTCGTGTTTCTCTTTCTTTGCATACCCTGTATAGCTTTGGGTATATGGGTGTGGCTGCCAAACGAGCAATTAATCGATTAACCATTATTTATGGGAATTTCCATAGGAACTCTGTAATATTGTAATGTAAGGGTAGCTAAAGATTCGGCCTCCAAGCCATTGTTGTTTTTTTTCGGTGTTCGAAAGCCCACACACACATCACACATCACTTTTGCCCCTCTTTTGCACTCACTCTCGCTCTCTTGTATGCCCGCAGAAGAGCGCTTTGAGCTCTGGCTCGTCTCATCCCCATCCCCGTTCCCGCCCCACTCTCACTCCCCACTCTCACACACTCACCCAGGCCATGGCCATTGGAGTTCTTGTGTTTTGGGTTAAGTGAAAAGTGATTGAGCAGATTTTTCGTTGCAAATCTTTCGGCACTCCGCCTCCTCCTCCTCCTGCTGCTCCTCCTCCTCCCATGCCATCATCCCCATTTGGTCAGGGATGTAGTCTAATTGGTAGCCACTGGTATCCGTCTCCAAGCAACCGTTCGTCTAATTAAACTCCAACTCAAAATTAATTAAGACCAAAAGGCCTTTTGCTTCCTTCAAATGAAGGCAATATCCTACTATATTATATTACATACTTATTATTTATTGTTAATTTATTGTCCTACTTAATATATTTGTAATACATTTCCCCTGATAATCTCTTGGTTTTCTTTCTCATTTTATTGATTCGAATATTTTGTTGTATTGTTTGCCGACTGCAAAGTATTTCGGACTTCAATTGTTTATTATTTCCAAAAACTGAGCAACAGCTCCAGGCGGCATTGTGCAGTTTTAATAACTGAAATCATCTACTCCTTTGTTTTCGGTTGAATTTCATATTTCAGAGCTACAGTCCACAGTCCTCCGGCGTTACTTTCATACAGCCGTACCCCCATACACCCGTACACCCGTACACCTGTATGAATGTACTGGAGATCCATTATAACGAACTTGAATTGAATTGCATGCAATGGAGGCACACAATGAAACGATGAGTTTACGTGTATTAATGTCAGTGTTTGTTCAGCATTCAAAGAATGAAGTGAGGGGTGTGCAAAACGATGCACAAACACACAAAACACACATTGAAATTACTCGAATTATTGTATGCATATTTTGTGTATTCTTTCGGTGTATTTTAGTGTTTTTTCGTTCGATTCTTTATGCGACGAATACCCAATCCAGGGCTGCAACACACATACTCGCTAACAGCTATCAGCTTCAATCGATCATCTGGTAATAATTTGGACTAACGGGCGTAGTAACGAGTAACAGAGTAACGAGTCAGTGGTACCCTAACATACAGATGGAAATGGTCAAGGATTCGATTTGATTCGCAAAATGGCAAGTGAATTCGTGTCTCGTCGCTTCGATGATGTTCGAACGAGTCCTACATCAGTGCACACTTTCAGTCAAACTTTTATTTGGTGTTTCACGCAATTCATTTTGAGGAATAAGGAATCATTTGTAATTCCTTTCATGGAGACCTCTAGATCGTAAGGATTCGTAAGAATTTCCCTAGTGCTGATCCGAACTGCAGTTCGTGTACACACCTGGAATGGCCTGGCTGTAGTCCCTCCTTATGCTATGATGATATCGAAAGTTATCTTCCGTGTTGTTGACATGTGTAGGGAATTAGCTGGGACAATAAAACTGTTGGGCTAGTTTTAACTAGCAACAAGTCAATCAATCAGACATCTGGCTAAGCTTCGCATTAACATTAATGCGAAGAACATACATTTGCCATAGCCAGTTGCAGTCGCTTCGATCAAGCAATCAATCTCAATCATCGTCATTTTGCATCGCATCCGTTTTTGGAATTTTTAAAGCTTCCCTCTCTGCGAGCCCCTTGGCATAACTGTAATTTCGCAATTATTGTTTGCACAATCGCACATCATCAATCAAACGAACTGTGCCGCCCGCCGCACGCCACACGCCACCGCCCTGCATCCCAATCAGCACCTGTTCCCGGTTCCTGGCTCCTAGACCTGGTCCCTGGTACCTGGCCCCTCTTTCCATTGTATCGCTGCCTTTATTAGTATATTACCAGTGTCGCACTTTCTGCAATTTCCCTGTTTCGCGGGGAACTGGAACTGAGGCTGGGACTGGGCCTGGCCATTGTTTTTGGGGCAGCATAAATCAAAAGCGGAAATGAGCACGCAATGTGCATTGATGAGATTGACTTCATTAGCAGCTGGAACCTGGTGATGAAGCTGGAACTGGCGCTGGCGCTAGAGGAACTTTGATTGTTTTTTGGTTTCAATCAAATCAGCAGCAGAAGCAATCGCACCAACGGAAAGAAAGAAAAACTATGCCTGCCCGTCGACAATTAGTGTGAATGCTAATGAGAGCAGAACGAGAGAGACGGAGCACTGGAGCACTTCCATGGAGCAGTTCATTAGTTCCAGGGCGTCGGCCACATCGGTAGTCCCGTCCTGGCCCGGTTATGCAGACAAACATGGATATGAACTCATAAACGCAGGGCCCTGGTCTAATCAGAGCCAACAGTCCAACTGGCGGCCAATAAAGCAGATGCATAGTGGCTCAAAATCAATGGAAAATGTAAGAAATTACTCTGCAAAAAAAAACGCATTGAAACCCCAAGAAGTTCATAAGGTAACCAGCGATACTCAAATACGAGTAGATCGCACATAAGAATAAGGTTTTAGATGGCAGATAAGTACATAGATAAGCGGAAACATCACACTTCTTAACAGTAGCCAGCTAACGAACAGCTCTGTTAAGCAGCTGAAATGTTAACAGTGGTAAAAGCTGTCCGAACAGCTCTGTTAAGCAGCTGAAAAGTTAACAGTAGTATAAATTGTCCGAATAGCTCTGTCAAGCAGCTGAAAGGTTAACAGTAGTTCGCTCTGTTACATCTTGGACAGCATAACATTAAAGATCAATGTTTTTCTAGTAGTTTAACTACTTTTTGTAGCCAGAAAAAGGGGTACCCTGTTGGACAGTGTCAGGAAATATCTGACAGCATGATTGACGACGCCGTGCTGGGATTCTCAATGGATCTTGGCCCACTGTGCTGGGGCAGTGGCAGTCTAATTAAGATGCATTTGTATTTGGAGAGCAACCTTGTCCGCTTCTTAATGTCTTATGCTTATTGGCTTATCCCGCTGTTCCACCACATAAATTCACTGCCGTTACACAGAGGGGCATGCACCTACATATCTGTATCTGTATATCCGAAAAGATATTCTTATATCTTAATTCCACGACTCCACTCCTGTGTTTGGCTTCGCTTTTCATCGGTCTCTCCCTGCTTTGGCTCTGGTTTTGGTCGTCTCAATGTCGTTTGTCGCTCCTCTGATAATAAAGATTTATGTCTGTGGCCAGGATTGTGTTTATCGAAAGAGTTGCATCTCCCTTACTATTTCTTGTGGGTTTTTTGTTTTTTTTTTTGGGGGAAAGATGGATGTATTTTTAATTAGCAGTTCGATGCTGCTGCGCTGCTCTGTAATTTTACCAGACCCAACTTTTTCAACCATCCCCCAGCTGCAGCAAGTCCTCTTGCATTAACCTGGACTTGATCATCTTTTTTTTTTGTATTTTTTGTTGCTTGCAGTCCTCCAGGAACTCGGAAATTAAGGCGGCATAGTTGAAGGGCAAAAGAGGAACAGAAATAACAATTTTCGGGGAATACATTTTTGATCAAATTTGTAGGCAAAAGAGATGGAAAGCGGAAAGGAAATTGTAATCTAATCAGGGCTCCAGCTCCGGGCTCTCTGGGCTCTCTTGGCCCATGTGCCTCTCTTCTTCTCCTGCAACAGTTGTAAATTATGACACACACAAACACATGGCCCAGGCCCAGACCCAGGCCCAGGACCATAAAATATTGCCCACAGCCCTTCACATAATTCACATGACTCTCACATAGTGGGTTACTCGTAGTTTCCCCTCCCCACCCCTCTCTTCCACTTCTCATCTTGCCAGATGTATTTTTTTCTACCAAAAAAGAAAAATCTCCATCCGAGAAGCCGGCAGAAAAGTGTGAGCTAAGGATGGAGGGAGAAAGTGGAGAGTGGAGGACGAGAATGAAAAATTGTCGACAAATGATAATTTTGATCTATGCCATTGATGAGGATCGCCACATGAGGAGGGGGGTTGCATTTTGATTTAATTTTATGACTGAGAAATTAAATCGAAGATTGGATGGCGGAGATACATATAGTTGTCCCCATAGGCCCCATATTGCCCTGTGGCACCAAAAAGGTGGATATATACAAGTAGGAATATAGCTGCAACATGGTCCATATCATTCGATAACATATTTCGTTTAGAAGAAGTAGCTATAGGAGCCATTGTCAGCTATAGGACCTACATACATGGAGTTTTGTACCCAGAAGATCCTGGAGATCCACTGTCAATGTAGTGGCAGTATGCAGTAGTTTGTGTGTCCAACTTTTAGTTTACTATTTGAATATTATCATGATGTTTTCGGGTACGATTAAAGTGTGGGAGGGATGCTAATGCTTTGTTGGCACCAGGCAGATGACTGGGCGCTTAGTTAACTGTGCCTTTAGTGCATATTTATTTTAAGGACTCATCGTTTAAGTTGATGAGCCCACTCGTCCACCCCGCGGCCCATTTTCCCCAAAGGATTATACAAGGAAAGCAAAAAACTCGGGCGAGCGAAATGCTAATTAGCCAAGATTAAGTCCCTGTCGATATCTACTGGCTAAAACTTGGCAAAAAGTGAAAAGTGGATGAAAAGTTAGTTAGAAAACTGACTACAGATTAGACTAGGGGTTGCACTAAAACTAAATAAAAGGATTACAACAAATTAAACTTTAAATTATGCTTTCAATTCATTCAAAAACAATTTCAATTTTATCTAATTTTTTGTGATTTTTGATTCTAGAGTATTGCTAGCGTGTATTATGTTCTGTATATTATTGTTCCTAACACTCAAAAGGTGTTCTTTTAGCGCTCCTATTTCATCTGGTATACATTATAAGGCTTTACCTTATACCTGACTAAAGATATATACTATATTGATACTATCCATATATCCATTCATCTGTCAGCAAATGGAAGAGGAATGGCATATATCCCTGGATCCGTATTTACATACTCGTATGCCATGCCCAATCGATCCATTACCCATTTATCTTCATTAGTAAACTCGTTCCAGACCGTTTCTCTTCGGACCCTCAAAATCCAAGCAAACGAGAATGGAATATTTCGATTGTCATTTGTTCTATTCCCATTTCAGTTCTGTTTCTGTTTCTGTTTGCATTTCTGTTTCTAATTCTGTTTCTATTGTTATAGTTACTGTTGCAATTGCCTGCATTGCAGCAGGTCGTAAATTTATGGCAAATAAATTTATAGCATTCGTTTCGGGGTCTCCAACGCACCAGCAACCAGTCCAACAGTCCAACAGTTCAGTTCACCAGGCCACCCATAAAAGAGGTCTCCCCCCACCCTTCTTCCTTCTGCTGTCTGTCTGTCAGATGGAGCAACATTCAACTGAAATGGCTCAAAAAATTGAAATCAACCAAAGTTGGGGAATTTCCTGCAGCCAGGAAAGGCAAAAAGAGGTCGAGGGGGGCTGAGAAAGTGAATAGAAGCAGCCAAGAATCCTTTTTTGCTGTTCATTTCGGGCTCGGCGTTGCAAGTGCCCAATGCATATTAAGTTGTCCTTGTTGTCCTTGTTGTCCTTGTTGTCCTCGTTGAGAGCTTATCTGAATGCACCACAATTATTTCAGCTTGTCGGAGAAGCCGAAGCCGGGCCATTGTAAAAGGGCCGTTGTTGGGGCACAACTTCTGAACTTTACAAATTGAAATTAATTACTTTCCCCAGACGATGTGCCAGTACGAATCCCCTTCCCCCCCCCAAATGCAGTTTGTCCCCTCCGGATTCCCATAGGAAGCTCCGCTTACCACCTGAATGGCAAAAGAGCCAAGAAGGAGAAGCTTTTCCCGAAGAAAAATGTTGATTTGCTAAGAATTATTATGGCAACTTGAGTGGATCAGCTTTGTTAGGTGGGAGATACCCTGTACTCTCCACCAGCCGCACCTATCCTGTATGATCTTTGACTTCAGGTTCGGTAGGCCTTGGGAACGTTTCCCATTCGATGGCCAGCATATGTACTATATACCTATATAGTCTTTGAATACCAGGCGTAGTAACCAAAGGAGAACCTTTAATCGAAGATACTGAAAAATATCGATTCTTGATATGTTTGCACATCATAATTATAGATTTCCATCAATTTATCAGTACTATATAGCTTTCAAGCAATGATTAATTCCACAGATCTTTAACTTATGAAGGAACTGATCAGGCCGAACTACTATTATAGCCAGAAGGAACAAATTTAGTTTCAGTCGCTGTGCAACGCCTGTCAGGCGGGCGCCCCTCATTCCCTCTCTCTCTCTCTCTCGCAAACATTTCCACGACTCGTATGTGTAGTTATACATGTACATGTAGAAATGAAGAAGCTGATGTAAAAATTATATGTAAACCCAAATGGAAACAGATAACTTTTCATATATAAAAATCTAGCATGGAGTTCGATAACATATGAGATAACATATGTACATGTGTATGTATATTCTGCCTGAGTACGGGGTATAAAGTCACAACGTTCCCTCTCATTTTTTAATGATTTGCTTGTAAATTTATTTATAGTATCGCAAAACACTGGGCAATTAACTATCGATTACATCGTTTACAATTTGTCTATCAATATGTTTTTGTATGCATGCATCATCGTATCTTGCATTATATCTAAATATCCGAATTCTAAATAGTTTCCTTGATTCGCTTCGCCTTCAAACTTGTCGCGGGTGGAGGTGTGGTACGTGGGGATTGCACTTTAATTTATATATTCAACTAGTGGAAAAGGGACATCTTCTACAAAGTAGTTGAAGGGGGGTAGAAGGAAGGAAAGGTGAGATATAAGACATACACATAAGCTGATTGGTTTGGGGATGGGGGACAAACTACAGCCAAATGTAATAGCTTACCTAGATTATGGGTTTGAATAATGTTGCAGATTGTCGCATGAAGGGGTATTGATGGCCTCCGCCTTGCGATAAACGTTGCGATCGCCCAACATACGCGCCTTGGCCAGCATGGAGTCCCGATAGCTTCGTTCACGACTGCAAGACTTCTTGAGATGATTGACAAAGTCCGCCTCAACAGACTCCTCCAGTCGCGTCATACGACCCGGGTACTCTGAATAGAAGTTCTCCTTGACATAGTAGGGCACCTTCAGGGCGCTCGTCTCACGCTTCTGCGAGTATTTCTCGGAGGCCGTCAGGCTGTACTTAGGATCAGAGACAAGGAGGGACGCGATCATGGACAGGCCAATCAGCACCAAGATGGGCAACCAATTCATAAAAATCGATAAATAATCCCCCTCCCGAACCTCCTGCTGCTGCCGATGGCGCCGTCGCTGTCCCATAAACCCATTCCGCTGTGGATTTCCCACGCCGTTGAAGAACATATAGAACACCTCCTCGGCAGGGAGGTTGACCTGGAAACCACGCACACGTCCACGTGCAGCGTTGCCTGCATTGTTTCTCGCGATCATGCCATACACATCATAGTTTCTGCGTTTTTCCGCATCGGTAAGGATGTCAGCAGCTTTGCCGAGGGCCTTGAAGGCCTCCCCGGATCCAGGGGCCTTGTTCTTGTCCGGGTGCAATCGCAGGGCCAACTTTTTGTAGGCCTTCTTGATCTGCGAATCTGTGGCGGTCTTGCTGACGCCCAACATCTCGTAATAGTCTTTGCATCTGAAAAATGGCAATCAGTACAGAGGAAAGCGGAAAAGAGTTGGTGAACTTTGTGAACTAACTTATTGATCTTGCGCACGGCCTCCAGCTGATCGTTGGTGTAGTTGGGAGCGGGGTTGCGCGAGTTCGAGTTGGTGCGCTTTGGGGGTCCGCCATCCTTCTCATCGGCGGCTGCTGCTGGTGGAGATTTGCCATCGCTGCCGCGGCCGCGGCCGCTGCCAGGTGTATTCTTCACTCTGGCCAGAAGCTTCTTGGCGCTCTCCGTGGGATAGAGTTTCTCTGCCTTGAGCAGAAACTTTTTTGCCTTGTTGATATTGCCCTTGGCCAGGGCCTGCACCGCGCGGTCAATGCAGCGCTTTGCCTCGTTCTTGTTGTCGTCCATGCTGGATATTTGATGTTGCCTTGAACAGGTGATGATTTTCAATATATATTGTGATATATTTCAAGCCTACACACACGCAAACAAATCTGACATAGCCTTCTATTGCTATTTTTGTAATCAGTTTGTGTAATCAGTTAGGCTCTTCTTAGTTTTTGTTGTCATACCCGGTACTCGAAGTGTATAGGGGTATATTAGATTTGTGGCGATAACGGATGTGTGTAACGCCCAGAAGGAAGCGTTTCCGATCCTGTAAAGTATATATATATTCTTGATCAGCATCAATATCCGTGTCGATAAAGCCATGTCTGTCCTTCTTCATTAGCGGCTTTATCTCAGAGACTATTAAAGCTAGAGCAACCAAATTTTGTATCCAGTCTTCTATGTTATCACACTACTCCAAGTGTATTTTAAATTTTCGCCCCACCCTCTTCCGCCTGCACAAAGGACCATGTGGCATCCACAATTTTTTAAGAGAAAACAAAAAACGCAGAATTATGGGAAATGACCGTATCTACCAGACTGCCGAATCTGGGTCAGGTCGGATCATTATTATGGCTAGAAGGAACAAATTCAGTGGCTACGCAACGCCTTCTCATTCCCTCCCTCTCTGTCTCGCACACACTTCTACGAACCGTATATATGTAAAGAAGAATATGTAGATGTCAAATGCAGAGAAGACTGATGATAATAACATATCCAAACCAAAATGGAGACAGATAACATTTAATATATAAAATTGTGCAGAATGGTTCAACTTAATTTTTTGAATCATAAGATCACATACATATGTACATACACACATTCTGACTGATTACCGGGTATAGTAGTAGAGCCGCGGCCTTTGTCCCAGCTATCAGCGTTCCCCCTCGTTTTTGTCTTAAAAATATTTCCTTTCCTGTTTCAGTTTCGTTTCTTAAGAGTGTTCCTCCAACATTATTGAATCTACTTGAAACTCTTGTGAATCAAGCCAGAGTTCCTCCTCTACCACCTCCCCGCCAGTGGCATCGCCTCGCCTCACTCCCTTTAGGAATCGCTTCCAGACATAATCACCACATGACGTGGCATCATCAGCATCAGCATAGGCATTGGCATCGGCATCAGCATCACTCGCTTGTGGGGCTTGAGAGTGCGTGTTGCTTATCAATGGAAACTGCTGATGACAACCCGGGGTAGGAGAGGGCGAGGGCGAGGGCGAGGGAGATGGAGAAGGAGTTCGGAGAAGACTGGCTGGGGACTGGCAGCATGGTTGTGAAAGGACCAGGACCAGCAGAATACGTACGTACGTACGTACGTATAAAAGGAGGACCGAGGATAGCAGGCGATGCCAGGACGAAGCGGAGCCTGTTTATAGTTTGTGCCAGAGACGCAAGCAACTAAATTAAAATTATTTCAACTTGAGTGGTTCGCCCCTCGCAAAGCTGGATGGAAAGAGAGTCTTCCAGCAAATAACGGAGCCATTAAAACCAGTTGCAAAGAGCCTCATAGAGAGGTGGGGGAACAACCAGAGGCATCCCTGATTTTGATTGCTGTTTTGCAGCCGCTCCGCTCCGCTCGACTGGGCGATGTTGCTGTTGCTGTTGTTGTTGTTGTTTTTGTCGTATCAAATTATAAATACTTATGAACCCTGGACGGCACGGCAGACACAGCAGATGGATGCACCAAATGGAGACCGAGCGAGATGCAAATAAACATCATATTTTAGACGGAAGCAAGTGTTTGTCCCAAGTAGTGGCAGTAGATAGACTCCGACCATAGAATACCCTATGTTTTAAATGGGAAAATATGCAAAGGGAAAGAATATACATGGATCCTTGGGCAATTGAAATGCAAGAGTGGATGAAGTACCTATAGGAACTGGTCTTTTAGAGAATGTTTTCACATTTTGTCATTTGCATAGCTTAATTGTCAAGTTTTCCATCTCTATATACGATATTTTACTCACAAAGGAAAGAGCGAGAGAAGCGTGTACAACAAGCGAGTGCAAAGAGCGAGAGAAGCTTGTACAACAAGCGAGAGAAGCGAGTGCAACGAGATAGTTTTGATGTTTTTTCTTATAATCCCATTTGGGGTACTTTAAGACAGTTTTTTCCATATAGACTGTTCCAGTTCGTGAATACAGATAGGTGGAAACAATATGCCCCTAGGATCTGGGAGTACCGTGTAGAAATAGCAATAGCCGTAACAAATTACGAAGCAATTGAAGCGACACTCTGGTATACCCTTACCAAAGCCGGAGTGTGCGTTCTCTGGCCGAAAAAGGAAGTCAACAAGTGTAAAGTCAAACAATTAAAAACTCAATTAGCGCCATATTGAAAAGCTGCCAATCATTTGTCACCTCCAATCGCCCGTTCTTCCACACAAAACCCTATTGATCGTACACATACATACAAATATATGTACATATACGTATACTCCGTGCATCAGCTACAGATACAGATACAGATACAGTACGTGTATCTATGGATGTGTACGTGTATCCTGTTGGCTGTTTGTTTGCATTGTGCGCCGCAAATTGGTCAAAAGTACAAAAATATCAAAGATTCGACACAAAACACAGAGCAGAGCAGAGCAGAAAAACAACCGAAAAACAGAAGGCAAAAAGGTATAGAATAGGTTGGAATGGAATGGAATGGCAAAACCAAATCAAACAAAAAGCAAAGGCAAATAGCAAACCTCACAAATAGAGCGTGAAATTGACAAACAAAAAACACCCGAAAAAAAAGCACACACATTCACAAAATGAATCCCAGACACTGTACCCTTGTCCCAAAGAGAAAGAAATAAAAAATAAAATTTAACAAAAAAATGCAGCAAAAAAATAAAATCAAATCAAAGGAAAGAAAAGTAAAGGAAAGACACAAACAACAATGCCGACAGCACTACGGCTATGGACTGCATCCGAAACGAAGTGCAACAAATGCAAAATAGTTTTGACCAAAGCCAACAAAAGGCAGTGAGGAAAAAAGCCAACAACAACAACAACAACAACAACGAGACAGAGAGCCATAGAGAGCACAAAAAGCGGAGGAAATTGAAGAAGGAATACCGAATAACGAATACTGAATAACGAATACTGAATACCGAATACCGAAGGATTCATTTTTATCCAACATATGACAAATGCTTTACAAATTTAAGGCAACAGTCGGCTTGGCTTTGGCTCTTGTTCCCAAATTGAAAAGGCCATAGGAATGTGCAGACAGAGAGGGAAAGAAAATACGCAACTATTACCGAATTCTATTGGTTATGGCCAAGTGGGAAAGTGTTGCAACTGAGGGAAAACAATTTGCAGCTAACCCCAACACAAATTCTATGCTCCAATGGCACTTTGAAGATGCAACAGCTCGTATTAAAGCCACACTTTGATTGTTTTAAATCTAATTTTTAAGCGAGCGGATTGGGATTGATCCCCAATATCTAGAACACTTGATTAGACCCAACTTTGACATTAAAGACACAAACTAAAATGTGTTTGCCATCAATCATCGCCAACAGCAATCAGCAAACAACATTTTTGAAGGCTAACATATCATCGACAAACGTAATTATAATAGCCATAATGTGGTCATAATGTGGTCATAATGTGTAGGTGTGAGTGTCTGTCAGTCTGTCTATTTTGAAATAAAGAAATAAAAATAATGCTAGTCCATGTCGATTGCCCAATTACGTTTCCCGTTGTTATCTCTGCCTAGCGATCCCTGAGGTTTTCCCGTGTGTGTAAGTGTGCGTGTGTGTGTGTGTGTGTGTCATTGAATGTCATTTGCCAAGTGACAACTTTCCATGTCTAGACATTGACCACGCCCCATTTCGGTGGCCCATTTGACCACAAGCATAATGTCTTTTATGTTCTCGCAGTTTCTCATTCAACTCATTCTTGGGTGAGGGGAGGGGGGGAACGGAAAGAGGCAAGACACAAGTGCAATTATGAAAATTCATTTGATTTGTGTTTACGATTTTGTACCAACGTCCGTTGAGTGTTTAACAGCAGCAGCAAGCAACAAAAAATAAAAAAATAAAAAACGAGGAGAAAAAAAAACAATTTAATTTGCAATTTCCCCGGCGACAAGACAGCGTCGAAAGCTGCGGAGTTCCCCGTTAACACTTTGAACACAAAACGCAAATCATGCGACTAAAGATCACCCCAAGCCCCAAGATACCCAAGACGATCCTCACAACCCTCTCGCTACCTCCCTCTTCCCGCTCTCAATGAGCAGTTGCAGCAGTGGGTTTTACCAACTCATTGCCTCGTAATTAGTGGAAATTACTTGCTCTGGACGGCTCTACCTCCCAAAAAACCAGGGTTCTCCCTGTCGAGAGAGCGCTATAATAATTACCAAGACCGGGACAGGCTCAAGATCACACCTCTTGCCGCTGGCTCCGCCAACAAAACAACAACAAAAACTATAAACTATAAGCGGAAAAACGAAGAGCTACACACACTTTCTGTGCTGTTAAACAAAAAATATTAGGCATAAAAATACCCTAAAAAATGATTAACAAAATGATTAGAAAGATTCCCAGAAATAGACGTGAGGTTAGGTTGAAAGATTTCGACTTTGAGGAGAATATTTAGCATATCTTGGATTGAGTTCCTTTGGGAGGACAAAGCACACTGAAAGTTCCATGTACTTCTCTGTATTTTACTCTCTCTCTCTCTCTCTTCACCTTAAGAGCATGCACAAAGTTTTACAAAAAAAAAAAAAGGAGATAACTCAACACTGGACATGACACGGCAATTTGTGTCGCTGGCGACGGCTTGCAAAATTAATTTGTGTCCGCTGTTATTATTGTACATATAAACTTTTTTCTCCTTTTGTTGCATTCGCTGCTTGTTTGTTTGTTGGTTGCCTGTTCACTTGTCCGTCGTCCGTCGTCCGTTGTCCGTTGTCTTTTGATTGAATTAAGCGTTTTTGCGGCTCGCTTTCAGTTTCCAATGCGTCGAAACAGTCGCCAGGCAAAAGTGCCCAGCGGCAAGGTAAGCCAGGGGTGCAGTGCAACCCCTAAAGAAACTAACAACAACAACTAACATTCAGTTTAGTTAGTATATGTTTTAGCTCTCAAATCAATAATATTTGTATCTATTTTATATTAAATTATAATCCCAGGTAATTCAGCAGTCAGCCCTGGCCCTAAGGTGGTCTCTGCGTGGGTGTTTCACTGTCTGGTTATCTCTCCCTCTCCCTCTCTCTCTGTCTCTCTTGCTTCCATCTGTCTGTCTATCCATCTCTGTGCGGATTTTCAGTGGTAATCGACGTCGTCGCTCGCCTCTGTGCACTTGACATTGACGACTCCAGCTCCAGCTCCGGCATCGGCATCGGCTCCGGCTCCAACTCCCAGACACTCTGCCACCGAGGGCTGCGGCTGCGGCGGCGGCGCTGGTGGCGGCTGCTGCGTCTTGCCTCAACACTTCATGCTTCATTTGATGCCGCCCCCACCCCCCCGCGCAATGCTGCTGCTCAATCAGTTGGAAAAGTAAACAACGGACCACCGGACCACTGGACCGACTGGCCATATCCAGTGTTTTCGGAGAGAAAGGGCTGGGCTAGGCTAGGCCACCGCCCTCCCCCCAGCTCCGCTACTGCCCCCTTCCTACCCCTTGCTAGTAAAACTTTTCTGTTTGACAAAAGTTTGCCCTCGCACAGACGAAAATTTCCAGTTGAAGTAAGCTAAAAATGCTTCGGGAGTCGCAGGGCAGATTAATTAAATAACTAAAATCCAGCTAATCATCTACAATTTAATGGGTAGCAAAGGGCGCCGAGGGAGGCCAGAGGAAGCCAGGGGTAGCCTGGGGTGGCCTGGGGATACTTATCAATTTTCAACTTCAAACTAGAGAAGGAGAAGGACTGCTGGTTCAGCAAGTAGTGGAAGGAGGACAAAAGTTTTATGACTTATGGATAAACAGATACAAATCTTGGCCAAAAACTGCTTCATTTCGAAACTCAATTCAATCTACATATGTATGTATGTATATGTATATATCTATATATTTTGTGATTCCAAACCCTTTGCCTTTTCACCTTTCTTTCTCCCCCCGCCATTTTCTTCAAACATTCTTTTCTTTTGCGTGCGAGGTTGCCATTTTGCAGAGGAGCCAAGTGGATAAATGACTAGATAGCTGTATGTATGTATGTGTGTGTATGTGTGTTTGGATGGATCCCGGACGCGCCCCAATCAATTAGCCAAATTGTGCATAAATTTGTGGACGCTTATCAATGTCAATATTATCATTACAACAAATATTTATGGATATATACTCGTATATATATTCTATATGCGAAGAACTGCTGCGAGATGTCTGGGCGTGACGGTAGTCCTCCCCCAGCTCCCCTCCCCTGCGATGGTAAGAAAAAATTAGCACATATTTCACTTTATAGCCAGCGAATATTATTGAGATGTTGGGTGGGACATTTGTTGGCCAGGGGGTGGCTCCCGCCGGCGGCAAGGGAGGGATATGTTTTTTTGTTGGCTCCCAGCTAAGCTATAAGCTATAGGTTATGTTCGGCCCGCCCCCCAGCTCCTTGGTCGTTTGCGGGATAATACAATAAGTTGCAATATCGATAAAATACACGAACGTCACGCGTCGCTCACGGCTCGCGGCTCGCGGCTCACCCCCCGCACACCTCCTGCTCATTAGATGTCCTCATTTTATGGGCTCTGATGATGATGATGAGAAGCAGGCGGGGGGCTGCAAGGAGCTGAAGGAGCAGAAGCAGCTGAAATAGCAATGCAGCGAGGATCTGGGGAAAGTCCTGTGTCCTTGTTGTTGACTGTCTGCGCAAATGGCGCAGCAAATTGAATTTCATTTATTGATTATCTTGGCGTTTTATTTTTGTATGTTTTTTTTCTGCTCTTGCCTCTTGGATGTCTTGTGCCTGGCTGCGTCTTTTCGAATCGGCCCAAGGACCTCGTGCAATAACAAATTAAGCAATCCACCAGGGCCGAAACTTGTGATACCCTGGCAGACTCATCGTTTCCTTGGCAACTCTATATACCATATATAAAGTTGTGTAATATACACATATGATTTGGATAAACTTTGAAAAAGGTATGCGAAATACTGTATTCTGTTCTGTGGTTTTGTTGTTGAGATATTGTTGTTGGTATATTGTTGTTGAGATATTGTTGTTAAGATATTGTTGTTATAAGATTGTTGTGGAGATATTGTTGTTGAGAGATTGTTGTGGAGATATTATTGTTAAGATATTGTTGTTGAGACATTGTTGTTGAGATATTGTTGTTGAGATATGGTTTCTCTGTGAGTTTCTCCAATTGTTTTCGTCTGCTTCTGTACGCTTGGAGTTACAGTCCTAAGTTCCGACGTTGAAATAACCATCATACCCTCTGCCAGGGTATAAATGAGGGGAAAAAGAAAACAAACACAAAAACATATAGAATATAACTTGGTTTCACTGATTTCGTTTGCATTAGAGGACGGATATTTGGTAATGGCGGGGCGGCGAAGAAAATTGTTCAATTTATGGCCTAACAGAAGGTAAATTCAATTTTCGTTATACTGGCCCACGGAAGTCTTGATCAGGAAATTGTAACTCAGTTTAGAGAGGGGGCCTGAAAAGTTGTCCCATATCAAAAATAAGTCCTGTCTGGTTTTCGTTTAAGCCCAAGCATCAAAATTAGGTATGGAAGTCCTCAAAACGTACGTTCTAAGCCGAATTCTTACAAATCCCCTGAAGGTAGGACTGCATTAACATTAGCGTTACCTTTCCCCGAGTCCCCGAGAGTGTGTCCACCCCGAGACTGAATTAATCGACCTGGCCCATTACAAAAGCAAGGCACGTCGGCTTTGTTGTCAATCATAATGACAACTTAACGTGGACACACGCACACTCACACGCACACGCACACTCACACGCACTGGCACTCGTGAACGTTAACTATGGTGCATGTATGTATGTACATATGTATGTGTGGCTGCCCCAATGGGTCATACATCAAAATATGGCTGAATGAAATGACTGAAAGAAAACGAGACAGCATGAAAGAGCGAAAGAAACGAGAGATTATCATAATATGGGAATGATAGAGATAAATTATGGTGCAATAGGCAAATGGGTAACGAAGACTCAGGCCAAGCCAAGCCAAGCCAAGTAGCTGGTCGGTCATGCATAAATTAAGCAGCGATCTGAAGGGGGGGGGCGAGGGGAGCGCATGGTGTATGAAAAATGCAGGTGTATCTGTCGCTCAAAGACATCTCTTGAATACCCCTTATAAGGCCACCCCTCTCCTCCTGGTTGCTTGATTCTGATGCGTTTGATTGAACATCAATGCATATCATTGATTATTTCACGGCTTTTATTTGAAATCTGGTATAAAACTAGCATTATCAATATTTTCTTCTGGTAAGTCGGTTGTTGTACCTTTCATTCGGTACCTTTAAGCTGGTATATAACCAAGGTAACCTGCCATCGCCCTCAAAGACCCGGCACAGACCCCATTCGCAATGGATTCCTTATGCATACGATATATGTACATATGTATACCATACATATATGTATGTATACTATGTGTATGTATATGTATTATAAATTTATTTATTTCGTTTCGCTTTGGCTTTGCCTTTGGCTTACAACTTCATTTAAATGCAGAAGCGAGACTGAGACCCGCCCGAAAAACTTTCACGAGAAGCAAAATGGACAGAAGAGAAGAGAACAGAAGAGAACAGAACTGAAAAGGGGGGGGAAGGAATTCTCGAATATGGAACTTCAGTTTGATCCGAAAAGCATTTGACAGTCAAAAAAATTATTTTCCATTCCAAATCTATTTGCATTTGGATGCTAATGTGGCTGGTGGCCAGCCGGGGAGGGGGAGGGTGAGGTTGTGCTCTGGGGGGGGCGTGGAGTGTGACGTACGCCAGTTGCATAATTGATAAGGCATGGCTGTCGGTGGAAGCTGGTTGAGGTGGCGGTGGAAATGATGGAGGAGAATGCAAATCGCAACGAATGCAGATAACCTTGTTAAGATGCCAATTACGAAAATTAACTTTGGCCCACCACCACACCACCATGCACCCTCCCACCCTCCTTCTCCTCCTTCTCCTTTTCCACTAGCAATCTTATTGATTTTGCATTTGAAATTTAAGCTAAAAGCGCACACAGCTACCTGCCACCTTGCCACCTTGCCACAACACTTCCTCCTACAGCAGACCCACTCGCTGCTCATTTTCCGGACCCACTCTCTCCCCACACACATATTTACCCATCTGACCCACTCCCTCCCAACCTCATTGCTCAATTGGAAAACCTGTGTTTGTGTGTGTGGTGCATAAATCCTCTCCCCTCCCCTTTCTCTCCCTTCCACAAGTGGTCTAAGCTGAAAGAAAAACTGTGTGGCAAAGGAAATTACAAGAGGTGAGAGCGGAGAGCGAACTGCTGCGAGGGAGAGGGCGGAAAACACTGAGGATATTCACTCGACGGAAGCAAAGACAGTTTGAAATAATTACATCGTCGTGCGGATGGCAGAGAGAGAGAGAGAGAGAGAGAAGTGGCGTTTGGCCTGCTTCACGTATCGAACAATCGGTCCGGGGGAAAGCATTTCCAATGTCTCCAGCCCCGAACCCGACACAAACAAACGGCCAAGCGGTAGAAAATGTCGGCGACTGTCTGGAGCAGCAGCAAAAATGCAGAAAAAGTACAAATAATTTCATTATAATGCTGTCCAAGAGCAGGGGGAATGCGGTTAAGGAGGGGCAGTTGTTGGGCAGGGGCAAGCGGCAGCCAACAGCCAACAGGTTAAGCAGCAACTGGAATAAAGGGAAGACGAAATGCAGAACTGATTGCCAGAGAAAACAGAGTGGGACGAGCGACAGATTGTGGCAACAGCAGCCACCAGCAATACCGTCATAAAGAGGTACGAGAGCAACAGGAGGAGGCATAAGAAGTGCAACAGCAACATCGGAAGGTATAAGAAAAGCAACAGCAACATTGGGAGACATAAGAAGTGCAACAGCAACATCGGAACATAAGGTATGGGGCCGTGCAACAGCAACAACACAACATATGGGGCCGTGCAACAGCAACAACAGGTATGAGGCCGTGCAACAGCAACATCAGAGCGTATCAGAAGTGAAACTGAAGCAGCAACCACAATAATTAATACTGATAGAACGAGCAGCAATATCAATATCGGAGACAACTGCAACATTGGAAACTGCAGCAGCAGCAACATCCACATCGATAGCAACCACAAGACAAGAAGGACTTTGATCGCGAAGACTTGGATGCCCCTTCAGATGACAGTCTTGATCCGACTCCCACATACCAAGCCTTGAACATTTGAAGTCCATAAAGCCCTCATTAAACCCGTGATCCTGCAATCCAAACCAGAAGACAGGACAGGACAGGCGCAGGGGCTGATTCTTATCATGTATTTTGTTGTACGTGTAATCCATCAAAGGGACATTAAGTATACATACATATTGCGTAGTGGTTTTAATAACAATCTATAATTATGCTCTTAAGATGTTGTCCAACTGTTTGGCCCCAGCCCATTGACACATTGTGGCAACAGCACACAGGCACACAGGCACACAGGCACACAGGAGCACTGCCAACCACTGCAACAAGAACATTAGTGATTTTAGTTGCAGCAGCAGCAACCTCAAGAACTCAGGCACACAGGAGCAGCACACAGGCACACAAACACACAGGACAACACCAGTTGCAACACCAAGCCACAGAAGCTACAACAACTAAATACACCACCAACAGCAGCAACAGCAACAGCAGCAACACCATGATGAGCGCCAGGCCATATCAGTGGGACCAGTTTGTGCAACTGTTTTGTGGGGACAGCGTGGGGACAAAAGCCATCTATAAATAGCAAATACTGTTGACAAGGTGAGGGGAGACGGGGAGGTAAGGGTAGGCAGGGAGCTGCGAGATGGGTAAACAGTCTCGGTTGCAGCGACAACGACAACGACGACAGCAAATGCGTATTAATTGCGACAGCAGTTCGTCAACATTCCACACACTGGAGGCAGGCAGGAGGCAAGGGTTTGGCGGCTGGTTTTGCGGGGACGGACCGAGGTGGGTGCTGGGGGGCTGGGGGGAAGAAACTATAGAAGAACACCAGTCGAAGACAACACCAACAACATAATTAAAACTGCCAACATGGCGCGTGATCGGCAGACATCGATAAGCGTAACCCGAGACATGCCTGATCGGAGAACGGAGATCGAAGATCGCAGAAGAAAGCGGCGATATGGGCACAACAAAACCGAGAAGAGGCTGAGTCCATAAGGTGTGATATACAGAAGCCTTGCGGTTTGATAATAGAATAGGCAATAAATAAGAAATGCAAGCAAAGAGCAAACAAATGAAGAATCCATAAAAGAAGTCAATGGGGAAACGGAAATGGAACCGAAGACTGAACCCCAACTCCTACCAGGATCAAAAATTTCCCTCAGCTTTAAAGCACGTGCAGCTCTGGAGGCTTGAGGATGGACACAGTATTGAGAACACGCCAAATCATTAAGAAATAAGGAAGGAAAAGGGATGCGATACGAATCGGCCAATTAAAAATAGAAGCTCCAAATTTGAGTGATTCAATTCACGCAACCAATTGGCCGTAAGAACCCTAGTTGAAAGTGCAGCTGAAAGGCTTTCCCCCATGTCGTGCGTTTATGCCTGCGAATAAATGAAGATAGCAAAGCAATGCAGTTTTAATTTGAGGCATCTCATGACAAATGCGGCAATGTGCAAATGTTGCGTGAGGTATGCGGAAATCACCGCCTAAAGCCGAATGCATCTCGATGCAGCGAGCCTCGCATAATTGCACCTGTCGCCTCCTACAAGACTCGCACACACAGCACAGAGTGGGGCAGGAAGAGCTGGAGAGTGCGGCAGCTGCAAAAGTTGCAACTGGCGCTACATATGATTCCATATTTGGTGGATTCAGCTTTTTGTTGCCACAAACGTAATGGCCGGAGAGACAGAGAGCGAACAGCAAAGTCACTGAAGAAGCCTGCGTCTGATTATGAGGCAAGTTATTTATGTGCGGAGCACTTCCAATATGCTGCAGCATCAATAATAACAAGCAGACATCGAAATCGTTGATCGCCAATCGTTTGGACATCGCTCGTCGGTGGTCCAGGTCCAGGTCCAGCCTTAGCTCCAGCTCCAGATCCAGCCTCCGCCACAGTCTCAGCACCAAGTACAGCATCGGCATCAACGGCAGCAGCCCGCGGCGCGCCGCAGAGTGAGCACAGCCCATTCTATGGTTGTTCCCCTCATCCTGCTCCTCCCCAGTTCCATCCCACCCCAGTCCCAGTCCCAGCTTCAGCCCCAACTCCAACCAGTTGTAACAAGCCTTGGAAGCTGTGGAGTGCGCGTGGCCGCTGTGGCGTTTTATGACTCTGTTTGGACTGGCCTCCGACTGGCCCGAGTTGGCTTGCCAGTGTCTTGGCCTGGCTTAGAAAACAGGTGCACTTCACATCAAAGAGAGGCCCAGAGACCGGGCCCCGGCTCGGCCCAAACACTCGAAACACTTAATCAATGGCAGCCGACGCCGACGCCATACGCCATGCGCTACAGTGGTTCTACATACGACTAAAATAGGGCTTAATTCTCAAAGAAGTTTGATAATATTTCGGAATAAACTAGATGGATAAACTCAATATTGTGGATATATGTATCTGAACATCTCTTTATCTATCCTCTAAGGCAGGACTGCCTTTGTGCTTATGGAAGATGTTAGTCGGATTATTTGGCTTGCTTTTGGGACACTGCAAATTCAGTTCAGTTCATCGTCGTCATTATCGTCATTGCGGTCGCCTTGGCATGCACGTCTAATTACCGGGAAGTCAAATGTAGTCAACATATTGCGCTTTGATTTGCGCTGCCAGCAGCAACAGCAGCAGCAACAGCAGCAGCAACAGCAGCAGCAACAGCAGCAGCAACAGGCTGCTTTCATCCTCAGTCCCGCGCAGGACAGGGCGGGGCAGGGCAGGGCAGGATAGTCATACTCGTAGTTATAGTTTACTCACTAGAAGCCCCAGAAGCTCGATGGGAAAATGTGCGTTTGGGCCTGGCCTTGTGTCTTTGCCAAAGTGGTAGCCAATGTGTGGAAACACGGGCATTTCCAGAGCCTCCCAACTGCAGCAGAGCTGAAGTCTGGACTTGGGTCTGGGCCTGGGCCTGGTCCTAGGCCTGGACCTGAACCTGAACCGGAGCTGGGCTGAGCTGAGCTGCGACTGCGGCTATAAATCAGGCTCTTTTTAATGACGCAAGCGAAACGCGAGGTTTTGAAACGTGTTTCGCTTTCCCAGTTGGCTGCTGTTTTGCAATTTGATTCTCTTTGGGCTCCTCTATGCACTTGCTCTGGCTCTGCCTCTGACGCTGGCTTTGGTACTGGCACCCGGCCCGAGGCCGGAGACCTGGAGTCTTGCGGCGCACCTAAGCAGCAATTAGGCGTATCAATCATGGAGGCATTAAAACAATTGAAAAATTGTCTTTGAGAAATTGAATAGCAATTAGAATATATGCAAAAGCCCGCACCCCAATTAGCCGATGAAACATTTTCGTTTTCTCCGCTTCTTTTGGGGCCATTCGTTCTGGATTGGATGAACTATTATGGGATAATGAGTGGTTTGGGTTTGCCTATGAAAGATTCCACATTTGTCATCATTTTTGATAAGTTTTATGGCTACATTTACCATCATCAATAAATGCCTTCTTTCGACAGCAAACTTCTCAAAGACTTCTATTGGACATTGTCCAAGTTTAGTGGCAAACATTTTTGCGGTAATCTTTGGCTGATCCTCATAAAAGCCTATAATGAATACGATTCTTTTGACTGTGAAATCTTTGTTTCTTCGTCGAGTTTTAGCGATCATAAAAGTGATCTTCCATCGAAGGGTATCATTCTCACCAATTATCGCCACAGCATGCAACATTTGGAACTTGATCCAGATATTCTTTGTCCCGAGGTCATTGGCTTTAGAGGCGTGATGTTCCCAAACAGTTTCCAGGCAAATCTCAGATTATAATAAAGATTTTACTACCATTCAAAATAGAGATGTGAAACAAAACAAAACTGTATTTGAATACACTCAAAACTGGTATAGAACAACTTTGATTGAGAGATATGCGGAGATCGAGGTTCTTGCCTGGGTCTTGGCGAAGGCATTTGGCCATATATAAACGATGGCTAATTGATTTAAAGACATCTCAACGGTTCGAAATAGGATTACATTAAGCTTATAAGGTGTTTACTATGCCCCCAGCTTCAGGTCGGTCTGATTGTTCAAATGCAAATTTTATGCAAGCTTTTACGGGGTATAGATAATGGAGGGGTATATTATATTTGCATAGATATATGTGACAGTATTAAGGGATCATTGCAGTATTTGAAGAGAACCTTTTCCCATGGATGAACTCCTTTCATAGAGCTTTCGCTCTTTCTCTCAAACGAATATAATGCGCCCTCTGGCGTAGTGAGTGAGATAAACCATCCGGATGGTAATTCATAGGTGGAAATAGTTATTGGTGGAATAGGTATAGATAATATCCATCGAACTCCTTCTCCCTCTCGCTTTGTTTCCCCTTTCATGACAAGTACATGCGAAATTGATAGAGATGTCTTTTACCTTCATAAAATATATCATACAAGTTACATCCATCATATATGGAACTTCGTCTGAGATTACCGACTGAGTACCAGGTATTATTAGTGTCGTGGCATGTGCGTTGCTTCTTATGTTCTATTGATTTAGAACCCAAATGTGTGTGTGTATGTATGTAAGTCTTTGGCTCTTTCTCTCTTTGACTTGTTTTTTAACGATCCCCTGCTCCGGTGCCCATCGTCGTTTGTTTTGTTCATTTTTATGCTGCTCTGCTGCTCCGTTGTAAACGTACAACGAAATGCAATAAAATCGAATCAAATTTAAATAGAAATGACCAAAAACAAACGATGAACAAAATCAAATCAAATCAAATTCAAAATGCGTTGACAAAACACTGTCTCAGCCGTTGCTTTTACTCGGTACTCATAGAATTCAGGGGTATGATAAATCTGTGAAAGCCTGACGATACAAGAACTATTGTAGATCAAGCAGGTTGGATTGCGATATTAGAAACATTTATTTCTCCACGACGTAACGCCTTCTCACCAATATCTTGTGGCATTCACTATTTGGAATTTAGTAGAAATTAGAAGCATTTTTGTTGTGATCGGTTAGGTATTATAGCCATAGCTTAACGCACATGGTGTGCAGATTCTTCCGCCTAAGACTTTCTCTTTCCCAGTGGGTCTTAGTAGGTAAGGCTGGGGCCACTTCCTTTACCACTCTTCCAGTGTAAGAGCAACACACCTAGGAATTATATTTTCTTAAACCTTTTTCCCTACCTGAACCCTGATTATCAGGTTTCTGGATGTCGAGCTACTTGTGTCTCACTTCGATTGGTTTTATATTAATTTGATTTCATTTTTCTCATTAGATTTTCTCTCTCCTTTCCATGTTCTGAAGCATTTTCTTCGACTTCGATTTCCTTTTGTTGATTTTTTAATGGTTTTGTGGTTCGATTTTGTTTCTTGTTTGTGTTTTTATAATATTTGTCGGTTTCCAGTTCGATTGATACTCTTACGGACTGGATGGGTGTGTGTTTTGGCACTTTACGGGAAATACACGGAACCAACATCATGCACATACATGTATAGAGTTTTTCTGGCAAGGGTATTCCAGTATCGTCGTGACGCTGTCTGTCTATATTTTGTTTTTCTGTTTTTCTGTTTTTTTTCTTTAGTTGACTTCTCATCCCCCTGCCATTGGTTTTTCGTTTAATTTGCATGCAAATAGAGCAACGACGGGGTCAGGCCTCCGACAGCCCCTCCCCCTCCCCCACCACCAACCCAATGTTCATTTTGGCCTTTCTGTGTTGGTTAGAGATGCTTAGATGGTTCGTTGGCTGGCTGGCTGGCTGGCTGGCTGGATGGTTGGATGGCAGAGGTGTTTGTTTTATTTTGACATCTTTCGGCTGGCCGGTTGTTAGCTTTCGTCGTTAATTAAGGTTTATGGACAAATTATGGCCACAAATTGGCAATTAAAATTAGAACGCGCACATAAATTCAAGACCATCAACAGCCAAACAAAAGCAAATGGTAAAAAGCATCTTCTTGGCTGTTCGCTGGCCTCCTCCCTCCCACTCCTCTACTCTTCTGCTCTTCTGGCGGCTGCAGTTTTCCCGGTCTATCATCATCTGGGACAAAATGTTGTCACTTGACTGGTTTCTTCACGTTTAATTTGTTGCACAACCAAGTCGCCGCCAACTGTGTGTCCAACTGGTTTTCCTCTCTTTTCCAGTGATGAAACATTGATAAATGCTGAAAATGTGGGCGTAGTTGCATAAGATCAAACGAGTATCGTGGTCCGAAACTCTTCACCATCTTGGCAGTGGTTCGCAAAAGGCCAAGAGATCTCCTTTCGAAGAGGAAGACTTCAACCAATCGGCTATTGGCATTTAGGCCCAAAATCAATGCTAGCTTCTGTTTGCAGTCGTGTAGCTCTTAGCCATTCCACTTAGCCCCACATCCATTCCAACGATCGACTTCCACCTGCCCAAAATGGCAGCAACACAAAACGATTGGAAGGAGGGGGGCGGGGGACGGCGGGGCCGTGTCAATTACATTGAAAATTTCACATTTTAGCAGGCTTCGCTTTGCCACAATCATTTACACTAAATCACTTAAGTGTACAAGTGTCTGTGGACCGCCCAAAAAACAACAACAACCAAAAACAAGAAGCGGCTAGGAAGAAATTAAACGCAGGAGATTGAAGCGAGGAGAATCGCCGCCCATAGACACCCCACAGATGGGGAAGAAATCTCCAGAGATAGAGCAAGAGAGCGACAGAGAGAAGAGGACATGAGATCGTAAAAATTTACGCATATTAAAAATAAACCAAAGTTGGCAGAGGAACGTAAACGCAGAACATATGTATATGGTACATATGTACATATGTATGGGTAAGTACGAGTATATTTATAAGCTGAAACTACTTTTGCATTGGGGTCCACACTAATTTAGCTAGCTGTTCTCTGATTGGCCGAGAACGCCAGGTGGTCACAGGTCTAATGCAACCGAAAACCCCAAGACAGTGCTTAATCTGAGCTCCCCTGACGACCGGATCGGAACGGACCGAACCGAACCGAACCGGACCGACTCTGCACGTAACATGTTTCCTCGAGCTGCGCTCCTGCTCAGCTCTGAGATCTCTGATGGGTAGGTTCTTCCCTGCTCTGCTCTGCTCTGCTCCACTGTGCTCTGCGTGTGCTTGAGCATCCTGGCCCCTAGCACAGCCTGCTGCCAGTGCGTGGTGTCAGTGCTGATCAAACTTGGCCAAATCCCGACAGCAAAAAGCCGCCAAATGCGAAACAAACTGAAGCTGGGGTATCAGGGTACATCGATTCGAGGGAATGGCAAGGCATGGATCGTAAGTATTAAGAGTAGTATAGTATTAGCTATTGTTTTAAGAACATATAGAAGATCCAGAAGTGTAATAAGTGTGCCAAGTTCTTAGAGAGGAGTCCATGCATGTACCTTCTGAGGGTTTAGCCACCAATGGGGGCATCACTGTCCGACAACCGACAACCGTTGGCGGGCAGCTTGTGCAGCTTTGCGGCGTTTCAAAGCCTGCTTGACTGCTCCACTTTGGCGGTGTTTGGCTTGTCCCCCATGCAGCCATCCAGCCAGCCAGCCAGCCATCCATCCATCCATCTGGAAACTGGTTCAATGCCTGACTCGCTGCCCTCCCAACACATAACGAGCTTTGCTTTTCGGTTTGATTTTGTTGCCTTTTTTTAGTTTTTTTTTGCGCACAGGTGGCTGCACTACACTGGACTACACAAGTGAGTGAGAGAGAGAGACCGATCGCGCGTAATAAGCCGCGAAAACATTGCTCAGGTATTCCTCGATTCCTTTTCGTGTGCAATCAGCAGTCAATGCAAAAGACGAGGACGAGGACGAAGTTCCAGGTGGAAACCGGTTGGGAGCGGCACCTTGATACCAGAAGGATGCTGATTGTTGAATGGAGATAATGCAACTGGCTCTTCCCCAAAGTCCCCCTCCATCCTGCCCCTGCCCCTGCCCCTGCCTGCAGCAAGTTGCATGTGTAGGCAAATTATGCCCGCGATGAGTGTGGGGACGGACTCTGGCCAAGATGGACAACGGCAGCAGTCAACACTTTCGCAGCCCGTGTGCAGATCTCAGCATTTGGCCCATTAATCATTGACCGCCTGCTGCTGCTGCTGCTGCTGCAGATGCTGTTGGGACAGGCTCTGCTCCTAGGACCAGGCTCTGCAGCTCTTGGGCTCCTCTCATTATGATCGTTTAATTGAAATGTCATAGAGGCCATCGCAAGCGTCGCGGGGGCTTACAAAATTAACAAGCGTTTAACCTCCACCTTTTCCAGGGTATTACTTAATTTCCATCGCCAATTTATAGCTCAATTTTGCAGAGCAGTCGAGTTTTTTTCCCTTTTTCAGAGTTTTTGAAGTGCTTAAGGACACATTTTGGCTTGATCTTAACATTTGGATGTTATTTGAAGACCTTTGGATTATCCTCTTTGGATTATCCTTGCTTTGCAGTACTAATTTATACTCTTTCTAGGACTCGTTTGTTTGTACTGCAAAATAAATTGAAAATTGTATAAATTATGCTTCATTCGATTTGGCTGTTCTTCTGTTGCTGTTTCTGTTTCTGTTTGCTGTTTCTGCTGTGTAAACATTTTTGGGGGCGCGGTAGCTGGTACAGTGTGTCTCCATCTGACAGCTTTGCCTCGGGCCAAGGCCCGTCCCGTACCGTACCGTCCCGTCAATCCGTGGTTAGCTCCGCGTCACAAGTTGTGCAGTGTGCCCGGGCCCGCTTTCCTTGTGGAATGCCACGACATAGTAAAGGCCTCGCTGCGCTTCCGCAGAATCACTTAACGCTTGATTACACCGATTGACGTTTTGACGAGGCACTGATGCTGCACAAGTCGATGATGATGATGATGACGACACGAATGTTGCTGCTTCTGCTGCTGCTTCTGCTTGTACTCTTGGGGCTGGATCCTATCCTGTCCCTGGGTTTGTAGAGGGCCTGCAAACTGAAACCGAAATATGAAGGGGAGCACTGAGCAAAAAAAAAAAAACAAAAAACAAAAAAACGAGAACTGGAAAAAAGAACGCGATGAAATCTGAAGCCCCTGCCATCCAGACAACTGTTGAGGGCGAGGCTAGGGCTGGGGCTGTCGTTGATGTTGCGCTGAGGCTGAGGTTGAGGTTGATGTTGTTGTTGCAAGCTGTCAATGGTGACTAGAACGTTATTACATACCCATATTATGGATGGAACAGGGTTTGGGGGGGGGGAGGGGGAGGTATGGCTGGCTGGCTGGCTGACTGACTGGCGATGGAGATGCTGGAAGCGGTCGCTGGCTGTCGATTAAAATGTCATTGCATTTTGCTGCCGTTGGCTGCAGTGTCTCCCCCCAGTGTTTGTGTTGCAGATAAAAGTAGTTGTCATTCTGAATGTTGAACGCTGTTCCTGAAGCAGCAATTTGCCGATGCCGCTGCAAGCTGCTGCACGTACAAAACACACAATCAAGTTTTTCTTTTCTTCTGCCCAAATTAAGTACAAACGAAATACTAATTTGATTGAAAGCCTCAAAAGCAGCCCCAACCGATCTGTGCCTAAGCAGCTACTCGTTTTATCAATAAATTAGAAGTTGGCTTCACTGTAGGTTAGGTTAAAGACGATTGCCTGGCTAACTTGGAGCCTATCGCACTTGGGTTTCACTGTAACGCGACTGCTGTTTCTGCACACCGACACATGAATCTTCTGAGGCTGTTATGGATGTATAAATTCATTAGCAGCTGCAGAAGATTCGTGAATAGGCTGCCTCTCGTTGAAGCTACGCGTTGAAGCTACTCGTTGAAGCTACGCGTTAAAGCTACGCGTTGAAGCTACTCGTTGAAGCTACTCGTTTCATCAGTAAATTAGACGTTGGCTTCACTGTAACGCGACTGCTGTTTCTGCACACCGACACTTGAATCTTCTGAGGCTGTTATGGATGTATAAATTCATTAGCAGCTGCAGAAGATTCGTGAATCAATATGATACATAAGTACTGCGATGTACGTTGGTTTCACTGTGACGAAATTGCTGTAGTTGTACCCGGTACTCGAAGAGTATAGAGGTAGCATATTAGTTTTGTGGTCCTAGTGGACGTGTGTAACGACCAGAAGGAAGCGTTTTCGACCCCATAAAGTATACATATATATTCTTGATCAGCATCAATAGCCGAGTCGTTATAGCCATGTCTGTCTGTCCGTCCGCTTCGCTACAAGCTCCGGTGATGCCACTCCAATACAAGTGTATTTCAAAGATTATTGCCACTGCCAACTGCCGCTGGCTGCCGCCGTTTTGCGCCTTATTGCAAATGATAGCCACCGAATTGGGTTTATATTTTAAATGGCAACAATTGCTGGCAAGAACTTGCCTCTGGGCAGACCATTGGCAGGTCGAAAATGAGCAACAATCAAGGCAACAACAAGAACAACTAACTTTTAAGTCGACTAACTCGCCAAGTTGTTGTCTGAAACGAAAATTGTCATCAGCTATGCAAATTGCCAGCAAATTTGTCACTTATTTTACCATGCCCTGATGGGTGGTGGGAGGAGGCAGGATAAGGGCTGGTTGGGCAGTCATTAGGGGGCGAGCGGGGGGTGGGGGTGCCTACAAATGACCGAAAACATCATCGTCATTATCAATATCAATATAATGTATTTTATTTCACTTTTCTCTACCACTTCTCACTCCTGAATTGGTAACGCACAAAAGAAAGGATGGGTGGGGCATAGCAACACACAAAAAGAAAAACCAATTATTTTCAATCGATAAATCGATGGGAAGGTAGAGGGTATACCGGGGTTACAGAGGCTTCTTGGAGGCTTCGTTATGTTCAAGAAATATTGGATTATTAATTAACCTTCGATTTAACTGTGTGTCTTAAAGAATGCCCTTAAACAATGTTTCTTTCATATCAGATTATCGATAAACATTTTCAGCTTGGTTTGAGCACACATTCCAGTTCCCCTCCCTCCCTTAGCCTTTGCCCTTCCCCCTCCCATAGACATGTGTAGAACAAATGTATCGTGAAGTTGCTTGTCTCCCATTCGATTGAAATTCTGTTGTTGTTTCTGCTGTTGTTGTTGCTGGAATTGTATTAACCATTTGATTGTTTTTGTTGGATATATGGGTGTACTCGTATACGGATTGGATATGTATGCAATCTTCCATGCGTCCTATGCATAAATAATACATGCAGAGCGGGCGGGAGGCAGCAAACAAAAGGCGGCAAATAAAACAAAATTACGCATACGCCATGCAGGCCCTGGCTCTGCCAAAGAATCGACCATAGACCATTGGGGGCTGTCGGAGGGGTGACGGCTGGCTGTTGCCAACGGGTTGTGGCAGTGAGTACTGTACTGTACTGTACTGTACTTCCCTGTGGGTCTACTGTGTGAAACATTTTGGCATTGGCATTTGCCATGAACACTGAACACTCTCGCAGTTTTGCTTAATAATTTATTACGCCTTTGGCAGTCACAACTCTCCCTGTAAGAGGGAGAGCACACAGTAAGCGAGAGAGAGAGAGCGAAAAGTGGAAAGAGAGTTATATATATCGAGGAGACATTTTGTTACATATGTTTCATTTGCGCGTCTGTTTGTGTAATTTACAGTCACACAAAACCGCAAATAAAGTTGCCAACATTATGGCCCAGCCAGACGGAGGCGAATTCCATAGAAAGAGAAAGAATTGAAAGGAGAGAGAAAGAGAAAGAGTCCGGGAGTCGGGAGTTAGGGTTCGATGGGTTAAAGCGGCAAAGCGAAAGCAACATCAAATGAATGTGAAGACAAAACGCTAAAAAGTCAACAGCAAGTGTACCGGCCGTCCAAAGGGGACTGGAGGGGATATGGGGGGTGTCTAAAAGGGGTTCATTGAAGGGTTGGTAATGTCGTGAGACCTGGATGCGGGGCGGTATCGGGGGGGTAGTGGGTGTTGGGGTTCGAGGGGGTGGGTAGAATACATTATGACAATAACATGTTGTTGCTTTTCGGTTGGGTCTATATTATTTTTGTTTCTTTTTTCTAGGTTAGGAGCTTGAGAAGTGCTCGGGCTTGGGCTTGGGCTTGGGCTTGCGCTTGGTGGTTGGGGGTTGGGGGTTGCGGTGAGGGTACGGCACCACCTTGATGGCACCACCGTTAACCGTTATGGCAAAGAGTTTACCGTTTACCATTTACCGTTGTGGGCACAAGGCACAGGAGGCAAAAAGCGCAATTGCAAAATAATTGAAAGCACTCCACTCCACTGAACCCACCAAAGCAACCCCCACCCCCCGGAGAGGACACCCCGCCCCACAGGACAGCAAAAGGGTATGGAGACCCTTGAGCGTTGCTCATTTTATTGATTTTGTTTGACGGGAAAACAGTTCGTGAATGCTTCGAAAGCAATCGTTTATCGCGCTATCGTTTATTTGCGATAACTAACGATAACGATTGCAGCTTAATTGGATTTGAAATTTGTCTTATTGAATTGGACTTTTAATGGGAACGTGTTGTTCCACAACTTATTCGATAACTTTCCGTTCGATAGAACTTTCCCTGGAAGATGCACATAAGTGATTGCTAATCGAACGGGGCGCATATCTATGAATCGGTTCCCCCATAAAAATGGCTTTTCAAAACGGGAAACTTTTAGCACTCGCACGGAGCATATGTAGAAGGGCTTTCCACTCACAAAAGAGACTCCCACACACACACAGACACACACACAAGGGAGGTTTCCCACAGGCAGTGGAACAACAAAGGACATCAACATTTTCAATAGATTTCCGCTAACAAGATAAATAGTTCAACTTGGAGGAGTCTGCATCTGTATCTGTATTTGTATCTGTATCTGTGTTTGTATCTGTATATGTTTCTGTTGCTGTGGGTGTATGTGGGTGTGGGAGTGAAGGGAAAGCATACTTTAAGATACAAGAAAAGCAAAACACATAGAAAGCAAGACGCAAGGAATGCAGGAAAACAGCAACAGACGTTAGAAATCGCCACGGGGCATCGGCATCGGATGGCCAGGAGATGGCCAGAGCTAACCCAGCAGCTCTGACGGTCCAGCGCGCTCCTTTCCCATTATTGATATCAAATTGAAAGTGGCTTAAGTGGCTTGGTCAAAGCCAGCGAGAAGAAATGACGGAAAATGTATCTGTATCTGGAAGATGATGTTTCTTTCCGCTTAGCACTGCCTGGTAAGTATCCTCTGCATCCTACCGAGTGTCCTGCACTGCGAAAAAACACACATCACCTACAATCACAAAACTTTTATGTTTCATATCAAATTTCAACCATTTTAAAGGTGAATTTTAATCGTTTGATAGCTAAATTCCAGCCTCTGAACATCAAGTGAATTTATTTAGTAATTTTTGTTGTTTTTTGTCTGTGTATTTTGTGGGGAAAATCATATTTCCAGAAAAGGCCATCACAAGCAGACTACACCTATAAGGCGACACTGGGACATATCGGGGAGACATATTAAATATCCTGCTTAAATATCCTCATGCTGCTTCCTATTGATTTTGCAACATTCCTGTCCCTGGCACCTATCTCTGCTCTGCTCTCTCCTCTCTCCTCGTCCTCGTCCGCGTTCGCGTCCTGGCCTCGATTCGATTCGCCTTTTTTGCCGCCCTGCAGCCCGCAACATTTTCATTTCCTATTGCAATGATTTTCCTCTTTTGCCGGCTATTTATTTTGGCCAAACCCCTGCCCCCCCGCCCCAGCCACCCCGTCGCAGCACCATCGTCGACACTAGGAAGGGAAAGGGTGACTCCTGGAGTCGAAGCTACAGATACTCTTGCAGATAGGATTACAGGTGTTCGAGTCATTGAGAAGGATGTGAAGCTGCCACCAAAATACCATCTGTTTTTGGATGGTATATATATAGGTGGTATATGCATATCCTTATATATTTTTTGGCATTTTCTTTGGTGCTGGCAAACACCTCAACAAAACCAATATACCCCCTGGCCATGTGGCACACAAAAAGGAAGAAAATTCGCCTTCTGCCTGCCATCATCATGAAGAAATTTGTAATAAAAATTCAGCAGCAAATGAGAAAAGTACACACAGACACAGACAGAGAGGGACCGAGAGGGAGAGAGGGAGAGAAAGGGAGCTGGTTGGCTGTCCCTGTCCCCCATTTTCATTTACTTTTACACGTGGAAAACTATGCCAAAGCCTCCAACTCCTCCTCCGGCACAGCCCATCCGCCATCCGTTTCTTCTAAGTTTTCGCCTTGTCCTGGGTCCTAGGTCCTGGGTCCTAGTAGGTACTGGGTCCTAGCCGGTCCTGGGTCGTATTAAATAAGATGGGCAAGGAGAAACTTTGAGTTACCTCTGGGCAGATGCCTACGGCATGGAGCGGGGGCAGGTGGAGCAGCGAAAGGGCGACTTAATGGGGGTAGGGTTAATGGGACATAGTAGGAAGTTTTGGGCCCAGCCCAAGGGGTCCTTCGAAAGCAACAAAAGGTGGGCAAAAGGTAGGCTCCCCGGCATAAAGCGGAGTTTTAATTAGGGATCGGAAAGAGGTACGAAATGAATACATATGCAGGTGCAGGCACCCTCACCCCCACCCTCACCTATAGTGTATTCGCACTTCCATATGCACTTTCCCCGCCTGCAACTAATCCAATTTTCCTTGGCTGTCGTCATCTTCATCTTATGGCTGATGGTCCAGCTCTAACATAAAAGACAAAATATTTGAACATTTCCACAAAAAAAGAAACAAGAAAACATATAAAAAACGAGAGCAGATAGAGAGAGACAGAGAGAGACAGCGAGAGAGAGAGGGCAAAGAGAAATTGTGGAATGCCATAAGAGTGAAATTTAAACCGCCGCTGCCATTGCATAGTGGGACGTGGGAGGGGGGAGGAGGTAGGGGGATGGGGAAGTGGCGAAAGGCAGGCAGCCATAAATGAAAATAAAGTTTAAATTGCAGAAAAACATTGCATAGAAATTGCTATTTATTCAATGTTGGCCATCGCCGAACTGCAGCTGTGCCAAATTACAAGTTGAGCGAAAAACTGGAAAATTAATGGACACGGGACTCGACTCGAGAGAGCGGCACAAAGTGGTCACGGTTGGGAGGGGGACAGGGTGGGGTGGATTGGGTTGGACTGGGCTTTTTTCTGCCACTGGAAGGTGGTCTTGGAAAGGAAACGAAATCGGAACCAGCTTAATGTCATTAAATTAGCGCTCGGCCAAATCAATGACCGCCGCAAACCGGAAATGAAAGGCGCCAAAGAGAGGGTGGTAGGAGTGGGCAACACTGTGTGTTTTCTTTCTCTTTCCTTTCGTTTGTTATTTTCATTTTGGCTGGGTCATAAAACATGCTACCTCTCCTCACACACAGAGAGAGAAAGAGGCGCCACATATCAACACGTACAGCCGAACCCAATCCGAGAATCCAATGCCAATCCCAAGCCACAAGGAAGTGCTTGCTCCTGCAGAGGATCTACCAAAAGCCGAGCATAGCTCGGATAATACATTCAAATTTGATGAATCTTCGTGGAACTATAGTTCTACCCAACTGTCAGTTAACCCTCTCCGATTCAGCTCAACCCTTGCCGCAGCACAGAGCAAATTCAATTCATAAGTCATACATGTCCGGGCTATATCATAATAGCCCAGAGAGAGAGCCCAGAGAGAGAGCCCAGGGAGAACCCAGAGACCCTCCCTGGAACCCCCAGCCCCTAGCCGCCTTCTTGGTGGCAGACATCAAGCCAAATGCGGAACGGAAATGTGGCTTGGCTCGGTCTGGGGCTTGGACTTTTATTGGGATTATTTTCTTGGAGGATTTCTGCGCATCTGTGTGTGTGTGTGTGTGTTTGTGTGTGTGTGTGGTCTAAGGGCTGACAATTATGAAATGCTCCAAGTGGAAAACCAAAAAAAAGGAAAGACAAAAAAACATCATAGTGCACTAGAGAACTGTCTAATGAGAAAACAAAATGTTTTGGGGTCTCTCCCTACCCCTCCCCCCTATCACGCGACCTCAGACGACAGCAACGTTGACAGTTTCGTGAGGGGGGGGGGGGGGAGTCGGAGTCACAGTTGGGGTTGCGAGAGACAGAGAGGGAGAGAGAGAGCTGGGTATAAAAATAAATAAAAAGCGGAAGTGACATAAAAAAACATGTGGCAGCATTTTCTATCCAATACCCCAAACCCAAACCCATACCCACACCCTGAGCCATACCCTTTCCTCTCCTTTGCACTCCCTCCCCTCCCTTCCACACCCTTCCTTGCTGCCATCCTGGTATAGTTTTCTGTCTGTGTCTTGGCCACGCACGCAAAAATGTGCTGCCTGCTTTTTTGAGATCTGGGCTGGGCCTCCGTTTCCTCCTCCGTCTCCTGCTCCCTAGTCCAATATCCTCCAAGGATGTGGATGTGGATGGGTCTCGGCCACAGCTATAGCCATAGCCATAGCCACTTCCCATCCTTGCGGGTTTTCGCCTTTGTCCGTGGCATGTGAAAAGCTTTTCTAACGCTATGCTCCAGCCGTGCCACACTTCGACGCCGCCGCCTGCCGCCTGCCCCTGCCTGCCACCCCAGCGAGACAAATATTAATAAAATATACAACTATTAGTCATTGGCTCCTGCTCTCTGTGTGGTTTCTGTGTGTCTGTCTGTGTGTGTGTGTTCTGGGGCTTGTATTTTTAATATGCGAGACAAAATAAATATTCATAAAAATGGCTAAGCAACACACACACACAGAGAGCGAAAGAGAGAGAAAGAGAGAGAGAGAGAGAGGGGTATGGCATAGCCAGAAATGAGAGAAAAGACAGGAGCGGCCTGGCAAAGTCAAGGCTGGGCCAAGGAAAATATTCTTAAATATATTTTCAACCAAATTTCAGCACACGAATTGCAGGAAAGTCAACTAGAAAAATAATCACCATTAAATATGGTTTACTAATCATGGCTAAAGCCCAATAGAATCCAAAGAAAATAAATTCTAGAAAATTCAAATAAAAAAACCAAAGACAGAAATTCGATTCAGCTGAAAAGTGACAACATTTGGCTATGAAAAAACAAACTGTATATAGAGATCACCCGCCATTGTCCACATATATGAACTGCCATTAACCATCCATGGATTCCAGCATCGAAATGGATTCAAAAATAGTCAAAAATTGCCAAGAAATGTGAGGAAAACATCATCGCTTGATGGATAGCCCATAAAAATCGAGCTTAGCCAGCGAAAGCCATGGATAATGGAAACGCTCTAACCCACCCCCTACTATCCGCCCCCTGGTGCTACCCCCGCTATCTCCGCCCCTGCACCAGGTTGCCCACCCAGCGGTTGCCGCCTCAACTAACAATAAGACTGACGAATGTTGAGCCATAAAAATAAATACCTGCTGACATTTTTCATTGTAAATATTTTGTAGCTGCTGACGCGCCAACGAAAGTGACTTGAATGTGGGCGTGGCAGTGGGGGAGTGTGCGTGGCACACGGCTGGTGGGTGTGGCATCTCCATGGCGAGGTGTGCGTGGAAAAAACGCTTTTCCACAGGACACAAGGAACAAGGAACAAGGAAGAGGCACCGAACTAGAATCTCAAACGGACAGACACACGCACAGAAGAATTTTTGAAGACGCTACCAGGAAGGAGGAGCAGCAGGAGCAGCAGGAGAGTTGAAGTGGGTGTAGAACTAGAAGCTTTAGTGGGTGAATGACTGGCGGTTATACTCGTGCCGTGGGACTGGGTGAAGGGAGGGACTATCGTGGGCTATACACTCGCACTTGTTGTTGGTTTTGGCGTTAGACATTCGAGGAGGTTGTGCTGGAGGTGGAGGTGGAGGTGGGTTGTGGAGGAGTTAGACAAATGGACGTCGCAATGAACGCGCTCTCCTGCCCTCCTCCTCTGAAGGGTGTGTGCGTTGATCAACGTCATTATCATGCTGTCTGTCTCTAACCAACCACCCAGGCCCATTGTTGTCCTACAACTGCTCCTCGTCATCAGCAGCCTTGTTCTCGTCCTGCTCGTGTCCTGCTCGTCCTGCTAGTCCTGCTAGTCGTTGTGGTCATTATGGCCAACACCAACAGTGGAAACACTGAGACGAGCGGGTTAGAGGGGAGAGCCCAAGACCATCTGAATGATATGTGGGCGCTGCCTTGTTTCATTCCTTTTTCAACATTTACTACTCGACTGGTCGGGGCGGGGGTGGAGCGGAGGGGTGGGGGCAAGGCATCCATCATGATGGCACCCAAAACTATTCCACTACGCCAGTCGCCAGGTCAAGCAAATATCCCATTGGAACCTTTTTTTTTGGCAATGGGCTTGGGGGGGGGGGGGGCAGTGGGAAGGTAGAAGGTAGCTTTTCAACCAGTCCTTGTTTATGGCAGCTTAACCTTCGGTTATCAATCCCAAGTTGACCCAATTCCGACATTCGTTCTGATGTGCATATATGAATCTTTGTCTCTCTTTGATTGAGGAGAGGCACAGGGAGAGGCACTGGCACAGGGAGAGCCACTGGGCCACAAGGGAATTAGGGATTGATTTGATGAGCTTGGATTAGGCTGGAGACGAGGTTAGATGGATTTTTGCCAGGTTAGTTGGGGTCGCCATCGGTTAGGGGCGCTTGAAGGGTGGGATAGGGCTAAGAGATATGTGGAAATGGCCTTCGAAAACATCAACAAGCAATTACCAATTGCCAAATACCATTTGAAATATGATTTTTCTCTCTCAATATTTGCGTTTATCCCTCATTGTGTTTAATTTATTGTTGTTTTATTGTTCTATTGTTTTATTTACTTTTTTTAAATATTTTTGGGTGCTTTTTTTGCACATTAATTGCTTTAATTGAAAAGTGTGCGCGTGTGTGTGTGTGTGCGCATGTCTGTGTGTGCTCTCTTTGTGCCTTTCAATCAACCAACCGCCCACAAGCTACAAAGCGACCCTCGCCCTGCCACTTGCACCCCGCACCCGCATCCGCATCCATGGACCACCGTTTGAGGAGGGATTTTAATTATTTCTGTCATAATGCGACTATTATTAATAATAATAATAATAATTTAGCCTAATATGTATGTACATATGTATGTACATATGTATGTGCTTGACTGCTTTGATGGCTACATTTGGCTGTGGATGGGGGTGTGCGGGGGGCCCCGGCACGCGCCTCATTTAAAAGTCATTACGTCTAATAGAAAACAGCCAGTAAAAAACCCCAAAAAAAATGTAAACAACGAGATGGATGACTGTAAGCAACGAAGATGCAGATACTCTATCTATCATCGCTTTATCTGGAATTTTTTCATATTTCTGGCATGGCAGAGTTCTTGTCAAAATCCGCATGCCCCAAGCCACAGCAGTTGCCCCATTGATTGTTTTTGGCGTAACGGCTATTAGGCAGAGGCGTCTCCGTCCCCCCGTCCCTCCGTCTGTCTCTCTGCTTTATGGCCACCCGAATTATCATTCCCATCAGTCGAAGTACCCGTCCCCTTCCCCTCATCATCTGAGCTTCAGACTTGCCTCAGCTTGGGGCTCGTTTGCATGCGTGCCGTGCCACATAAATCAATTGAATTTTTATTTGAAACGGAATTTGTTGCTGCTTTTGTTGCTGCTTTTAATTGCACTCTGCATAATGCCACAAAATGCGTTAAAATATATTTAAATTGTTTTGTTTTTGTTGTTTTTTATGCCCCTCCTTGAAGTGTTGTTTGACATATTAAACAGACATTAATAATTTTTTAAGCATGCGGGCGGCATGGAATTGTAGGGTGTGGGGTGCCGGGTGCAGGGTGGGTTTAATCTTTAATATCTTGAATTATGATGAACACAAATTTACCACCCCACCCCAAGATATCCCTACTTCCTGCTGTAACCTCTACGGCATTGATTAATTGTGTTTAAATGTGATTTCGTTCCCGTTTATCCCCAAACCAATCCAAGTCCGACCTGCACCTACCCCCCATGTTCTTATTCGTGATTTAATTTCTTTAAATTGTGGTATTACATCTCCTACCGCCTTTTGCCACCCCCCTCCTACGTGTACTATGTCAAAAATGTAATGGAAATCTTTGAACTCGCATGCCATTTACCTGGTTAACTGGGTTATGGGGCAGGTGAGTTCTTTACCCCCAACCCCCCACCCAAGCATAGGGCACGGGGCACCAACATCGCTGCTGGCACATGCTCCCTCTCCCTACTTCAACATATGTTTTTCGGAGGGGGTGAGCCCACCCTGCTGGAACTGGAAGACTCGTAAACAACTCTCGGTAAACGGTTTTTGGCGTTCATTTTGCAGCCGTTGCTTAATTTTTGTTTTGTTTCTCCCCCACCCCTCCTGCCTCCTGCCGCAGTCTCGTCTCTCTTTTCTTTTTCTTAGCCTGAGGCCCAAGTGAAAGTTGTTGGGGGGAGGGGGGGAATGGGCGGCAGTGGGTGGTCGCGGGCATGCCACGCATTTGCCACGTTTCGCACATTCGCATTCTTTGATTTCGCTTCCTCTCGAAAAACAAAAAACCCAAAACGAAAACGAAAAAAAGAAGAACAAATGTGAATACCCTAGAATACCTAGGGTATTACGGTTTTGGGGACTACCAGCCAGGCGGAGAATTGCCGCCTCTAATGCCATAAAGAATTCCTGGAAGAAGACTCTGGATGCCACGAGAGTTCAACCAAGCAGTCAATCAATCAATCAAAACACGAAAGATCGATCCTTAGAGGCATCCTTTTTGCATCTAAAGGTTGTTCTTTATGTTCTCTTTATGGAACCGATCCTTTGGCTTGGAAAGATAGATAGTTAGATGGATCCTTTGAAGGGTATTTGCTGCCTCGGCCGCTGTGTTTTCTTGCCACTTTTGGTGCTCGGTTTTTTTGTTGCGTTGCGTTGCGATGTTGATGTTGCCTCTGCCCCGCACAGATTTTCCGCGCATTTTCCCCCCTTCCTGGTTGCTCTTTTTGCCGTCGAGTGTTTTGGGCATTGCCAAAAACAAAAGCCAAGCGCCGCACAGCACATTAAATTATGAAAATAAAAATGCGATGCGATGCGACCCGCCATGGAGCAGGCCTCTCCTCCACCTTCCACCCTCCACCCCCCTGTGCTGTTCTCTGTTGCTTCTGGGAGTACTCTCCCCTCTCCCCCCCGCCTGCCCTGCTTTCAGCACTCAAAAGGTTGGCCATTGAATAACTCGACTCGAACGATGACTTAATGAGCGGAGGAGGATATGGCTGAGGTTCAGGATCTGGCTCTTGGTGGATAGGACGATGGACAAATAGATGGAGCGGGACTTACAGGTGAAAGCAGAGAACTGGGGTGGTGGGGGGGGACACGTGCTATAGAATGAGAGGCGGAAAATGGAGGCGGAACAGGCGGGGTGCCTCGGCAGTCTGTTTTTGTTTTCGTTTTTTTTGAGCCAAAATGATTTTGATTTTGTTCCTGGGCTGAAAAACATATTTTATGTAACTTTTTAATTAAATCGTTATACATTTTGCCCCGCACTCTGCCCCGCTCTTCCTTGTAAAAAGGAAGAGGAAATTGATAATGGCTCTTGGCTGTGGTTCAGATTCAAAGTAAAAAAAAAAACGCCAACATGCAAATGTGCTTCAAAGTATCTCTAGAACAGCAAACGATTCCCCCTCCAACCCCCACCCCTCCCCGCGGCAGGAGGAGCAACGACGAACCTAATGAGGCCGAGAGTCTTGTAATTAAATTGAAATACATCTCCCTATCGCCATCTCCCTCTGGTGCTTTGCTTTTTGGCATTATGATTATGTCTGTTAGGTTGCATCAGGCTGTGGCCAATGTAGATACTCTATCTGAAGGATACGCCTGCATCGAGAAGACAAGGGAGCTAAGCTATGGCCAATGCTCTGTCCATGAGGATAGTTTTTGCCCTTTGGCATCATTAAACGTGGAAAGCCTGTGCATCGACCCCCCAATCACTCGCCTAGCCTTAGGACCGAAGCGGAGCTTTAAGCTTAAAGCGACTGCGACCCTTCTTTCCTTGGCATCTGTGGGCCGAAAACCTTTCCAACCCAATCGATAGGCCTAGATGCTTCTTATGCTAATTGATTGGATAATCTCTCCCCCACCAACACCTCCCTTAGAAAAGCAAGTGAGCATCAACTGCTATTTGAACTTTTATTTTCTATCGCCTAGGGAGTCTTCCCTTCCCCTCTTTCCCCTCCCTTTCCTTTGTTGGCGTTTATTAGATTTTGCGATTCTGTTCTGTGAGTGGCAAAGGAATTTTAAATTCCAATAAATCTGCCAGCTTCAATAAGTGTTGCAGGGAGCGTGCGTTAGGGGAGTGTGTTCCGATGGGGGTTGTGGTCGCTGCTTTCGGGGGGTGAATGGAGTCCAGAGTCCAGTGAATGGAGCTTAACTGTTGATTTCGTGCAGGGGACTCCATTTTGGGGTTGATTCTCCCCCACTTTATCTATGTTCTTCCACCCCTCCAACATCTTCATCTTCAACTCTTGAGGGAGCGTTTTATGGCTCCTCGATGGCTCTTGAAAAATATTTTTGATTGTCGTCATCCTTGTGAAAATTTGACAGCCAAACATTTTCGTAGGCAAATTTATGTGTGTTCCGTTTTTCTTATTTTTTTTAATATTTTAATAGGCTTTAGCTGGTTTTTTTTTTTGGAAAATTTATACCCTAACATACCCCTGCAGCTTTTGGATCGATTTTGAAAGAGTTGACTTTCAGTTCAACCCCCAAATTGAATGGGGAAAGTGGAAAGTGGAACCCCATCTGAGAGCCGTAAAAGAGAATTTATTATTTGGCCGCTTTTTTTTTTTGGACACTCCACTCTAAGCCGCCTTCCAGACTCTCGTTCCAGCCGGGCCAGCAGCTATGCATACATATTCGCTCAGCACTGCCCTCCCCCCTCCGCCACTCTCTCTCTCTCTGCCACTTGCATTTCATTTCTCTTTTGGCGGTCAGGGCTGTGGCAAGTCCTGTTCGCTTTGGCGACAGTTTTTTAATTAAAGCTGCAGCTGCAGTCAAGACTCTTGACGGGGGCAAAAAAATTCGCAAAAGGAAATGCCATTTTTGTGGTCACGTCAAGTTGGCTATCAAATGATTCTAAAAATATATTCCCAGCCGCCCGTTGGAGGGCAAGTTGAAGTCTTCCGACGAGTAGTGGATACAAATGAAAGCCAGTAGAAACTATTTGCCACTGACCTGCTCTATTGGAGGAAATATGATCATAAATATTATTTTTGGTTTTTTTCATATTTTCATGTATTTTCTTTGGCTTTCCTTAACCATTGAATCGCTTAACAGCGCCTACTCGTGGCAGCTAACAGAGCACTGTTGGGCTTAACAGCGCTCTGGTCTGCAACATGTTCGACATGGTTCGATGCGGCATAGCATGGGTTTTAGTTGCAGTCGCTGCTCGGAGCACGTTCTGGTGGTTCAGATAAACAAAACTGAATGCAGCAATGGGTGGGGTGGTGTGGGGGGTGTGTGGCGGGTGCGTGGCATAGAGAAAGGACAATTCATTTGCAACAAAAGCCCCGCTATGGTATTAAACAATCATCCCAATAATCGCATTGCTCGCGTGCTGTTTGCTGTTTGCCGTTTGCCAGGGAAAGCGGTGCGAAAGTCGGCAAAATGTTTAGAGACGCTTTATCAGGGAAATGCAATTCAACCAGTAGGCGTGAGAGGGGGCATGGTGGAGAAGTGGGCAGGGGGTGCAAGCTGGGTTTTGAGCGAAAATTAAATTTTGTAACTAAGCAAATGTTGCATATTTGATGATTGGGTTAACCCCATTTTGTTCCTCTTCCTGGTCCTACGCCTCTCTCCTCTCTCTCTCTCTGCACTGTGACTCCACATTTCCATATCCTCTCCTTCAGCCATGCCAGCGCCCATGTATGCATGCCTGGGTGTGTGTGTGTGTGTATATATTTAATTAGTGTGCACACACTGGAGAGGGTAGGGCAGGGAATGTGACAGGGAGCAGGGGACGGTGCCTCGAACTGGGAGCCGAGGCAAATGCAAACACAAAAGCGAGAACCCCAAAACTGCCATATCGCCCAAAGTAAATTTCTTGCTAATTAAAATCCAAATATTAATTTTAAAATGCATCACTGTGGTAGTGGCAGTGGCAGGGGCGGCATAGTTTGGGTTGGGGCAGTGGCAAGTAAAGGAACGAAAAAACAAACCCCATCACCCGTTGCATGACAGGTGGAAGAAGCAACATTGATGGAGCACTGACTATATACATATGTACATATATGTATATGTGCATATATTGCACGAGGAGTATGTATGTAAGAGTATCTTTATATGGATACACTTGTATGTGGAGGAATCTTTGTATGGTTTGGCCGCGAGGGATTGCAGACCCCTCCACACACACACACACACACAAAAAATGGGGGTAAGAGTGACTCACAAAGCAAGGGAGAGCGAGAAAGACAGAGAGACAGAGAGAGAGAGGAGGACAAACATCAGGTAGACTTTGAGTACACTTGCACTTGAGACTCCCGAGGACTGGGAGCCTGCCCAAGGATGGGAGGGCCATGGGGTCATATGGGACTGCAGACAGCCGTCAGGCGTCTGACGGCGACGGGTATCCCCCACTGCACACTCCACAATCACACAGGAACAACAATTGCTAACTAAACATTTGGACAATTCAGCCGGAGGCCACAGCTGGGGATGGAGACGAATGGGGAATGGGACGGAATCAACCACTTCGTTCAGTACAAAAAACAACGATTGAATAATAATACAGATACGATAATATACAGAAACAGATACAAAGGCAGATGCAGAGAAGGATAACGGTAACGGTAACGAGGGGTGAATCTGGTTAAGGCAAACATTAAAGAACAGATTGAACAGTTCCAGCTAGGTATGGCATCTCTTCGTTTCGGTATTCGCTCGAGAGTATTCGCTCTCTAATTTTTCCAATCTTTTTTCCTCTTCTATTTGCTTTCTTCTTTGTTCTCCTTGAAACAAGGCGAGAATTGTTGGGTAGAACAATTTTCTAGCTGGAAAAAGTGTTAAATACATTTTCTCACTTCGCTGCACGCCATTCGGCGAACAGCTGTTTGCATCGAACATGTTGCATGTTGGCTGGATCACTTTTATGATGATTTCGAGCTCCACTCGAATTCGAATCGGAATCCGAATCCGAATTCGAAGTCCAAGTCCAAGTCGTTGGTTTTTTTATGTTTATGCTAAGAGATTTACAGTTTGTGCGTGCCGAAAATGTTAATTAATTTGGCTATGCCATGGTCCCTGGTCCCCCGTCCCCCCGACCATCCATCGGTCTCCCCTCGAGGGATTGTCATTTGATTTGCTGTAAATTGTCTATAAATATATTCACAGATACGAGATACATGCATGTGATCTGGGAAGGGGGGGAGGGGCATAGGCATGGGCACCTCGTGGGGGATTATAAATGCTCCAGCGACAGGCGATACCAATTGCCTCTGACCCAGAATGGATGGCAATGTTTCCATACCATCATTTTCGGTGGTTCTCGTTAATTGTGTTGGCAAACAGCAATTGAGAATCGAGGGCTGGGAGAATTTGCCATGGGAACAACAAACTGCGAACCGAACAGCAGAGGCCCCAGAATATAGAGAGAGAGACAGAGAGAGAGAGAGACTAAACAAATCCGACTCGCATCACAATCTGTATCAGTTTCTTTTTGCTGTTCTATTTTGTTCAGTTTTTATTCTCTTCCGACCAAAATCAATGGCAATATTTCAAAATGTCAGCCCCAACCAGGCACAGGTGTGAGCCACAAAACTTGTACAACCGAACCGAACCGAACCGAACTGAAGTCAAGTTTTAGGAGGGGAGCCCCAGTCCAAGTACCAGTCCAAGACCAAGACCCTGCTTCAGCATCGCATCGGAGGAGTGTTTGTGGAGTGGGGTGGGGCAGTCAGGTAGGTTGATGCAGCATCACATCCACAACATCAGAAGCAACAGCAGCTGCTCCATAAAACCCATTATACCCAATCATCATCAGGCAGCGAGTCCCGGTCCCCAAGAATCGGGATCGCTTCAATGCACTGCAAGAAATTCCACAAATATTAGAAGGTTCGATTAAGAAGTTGGAGTATATTAGTTTGAGCTATCTCTGGTAGCATTTGGTATTGAAGAATATCATAGAATTTTCATAGGAAAATTTGATATATTGAATTCAATATTTAAAAATCCAAAAAGAGTTTTATCAAATATCAAATTAAAGATAAAGATCCTTCCTTGATCTCGAAATATATTTCTATGGTTCTTTCAATGGTGGTTCCACCACTAGTATTTCTCGCAGTGTACATTGCCTTGGCGCAATTTTATGCAAAGAAATCACTTTTCATACGTTGAACCGCATATGAAAGCAGAGCCGGGGACCCCAGCAGATCCGAGAGCTGGGACCCCAAAGCCAAGACCCGGGACCGCGGACCGGACCAGGATAGTGCAGGACCGAAGTGCACTTCACTGTCAGAGAGGGTGGGGGGGAGCGGGCACATGCATAACTGGTTTATGCGATAAAAGAGCGAAGAGCACAAGAGCGAAAACTGGCCGATAGGGGCGCATATTTTCTTCAAGCCATACAAATACAGGAGGAAGGGAGATGGCTAGAGCCAAGCTGCAGCTGTAGCTTGAGCCGCGGAGGAGAGGGAGAGCGCCCAGAGAGCGAATCTGTTGTTGCGGTGCTTCAATTTGCCGCCGCAAAAGTTCCACAGCCAGCCCCCCCCAGCCGTCAGTCCTGCCTGCGGTTGCTGTGTGTGTGATTTGTATCGTTTACAGGTTGCCGCAGAGGACAGCAAGAGGGAGCGGCCGTGGCCGCGGGAGTGGGAGAGAAGAGACGGAGCCTCACAGCAGCGGTGAGAACTGTGACGGGGGGAGAGGCAGCATAATTATGCCTTCAAGTCAAAAGCTTGCCAGCTGCGGTTTGTCAGGCAAAAGTTCAAAGTTTAGCTCTCAAAGCACTGCTAATATGCAGCGCATAACGGAGACTGAGACAGAGCCAGAGAGAGAGAGTGAGAGCAGGCTCTGCCAGCGAAAAGCAGTGGTCGTGGAAGTGGAGGTGGCTGTCGCCTCTCGTACTCCCGCACACGAGAGAGTGCGATCGCATGCCGTTCGCATGTTGTGCGCGTGCTCGTGCGCCCGACTCGCTTTCGATACCCTCCCTCGCTGAGACGGCTGTGCATGTTTGAACATGTCGTTGGTCAGACAATAATAACAGCCTAAAGATTCTACAGATGCTACAGCCGCTATGGCATGGTATACTGTGTACATATGTACATACAAACGATGCATCGTAGCGTCGATTTACGGATCTTTGTTATAAGAAGTTCATAGAAACAGAAATATTCCTTACGACTGAGTATGTAAGTCTTCGGTTTCCACAACTATTTGGCTCTCTGGTTTTTTGTTGTTTTCTTTTGCTTTTCCTTTTGATATTTTGGAGCGCGAAGAAACGGCAGACAACTGCCCACACGTCGCGCTGTTGTTGTTGTTGTTGTTGCCGTGCAACATGGCTGCTGTTGCTGTTGCAAGTGCAATGAAGATATCGCAGATCTGCAGTTCATTCATAAGCAGCAGCCTCCACTCCACTTGACTGGGGCTTCTGTCTCTCTCTCTCTCGCACACATAAACAGCAGGAGCCAAAGTGTTCTCTTTTTTTTTGTTATGGGAAATTTGCCCCGCGTATAATTTTATAATTTATGTGGGTTAATTATAAATATGTTTCGATTTTAATTTGAATTTCAATTGGAATTGGAATTGGCGTAAGTCCAAAACGTGTTTTTTTGTCTACTACATACATATAGGAGAGTTTATTGGAATAAAAAGGAATGAAAGTAGTACCAGGCGTTATTGGCAGTCTTAGATCTAGCCAGAAGAGAGAGTTATAAGGGTTTCCCATCACTGCAGAAGGGTTCCTACAGCTTATCCATAGGGCGATCTATAGTCCTGTATTTCCTATGAATATTATATGCTATGATATTCATATTCTAGTTCCTGCATTTTGGTTTCATTAATAACTTTAAAGATTCTCAATGACAGGTTTAAATATGTGTGTGTGTGTGTGTGTGTGTGTGTGTGTGGGGTTCCAAAGTAGTATATTAGCGAAGAGCCACAAAAAAGGTCCATAAAACATATTCCACCCAGGCGAAAAGAGAAAAAAAAACCATGGTACATATGTTTGGAATGTCAGATGAAGAAAAACACGCAAAGAGAGTATTTTTTTCAAAGCTTGTGTGTGTTTTTACGCTGTTTTTTATTCCGCTCTGTTCATAAGCATATTTCTAATTTGGTGGATAAACCTGCCACCAAAAAAACAACAGCAACAGCGAACAGCAACAAAAAGAGCAACAAAAACATGCAACGAAACAACTACGACGACTGACACGTGTAAAATGGTTTTGGCTTGTTAATATTGTTGCGGCTGTCATGTTTTCTGGTCTGTGGCAAACTTTCACTTGATTTGGCAGTTATGTGGCGCCCCAGTAATTTTCAGCTTGCCCCAAACACATGGGAAACAAGATATTTGGGTATTTTGGATGAGGCAGGGGGGGGTGGAAATGATTGTTATTTGGTCGCTTGTTTTTTTTTTGTGCTGTGTTGTGTTGTTTCTGCCTCCCAAAAACATAACTGAAGAATGCAAATCTGACAAATTAAAGCGCAACAAAAATTCCGAATGAATATCGTATATCGCACATCGCATATCGCATGTCGCATATCGTATCGTAGCACTGAGGATTTTTATGTGGGGCGCGTGGCAAATGCAAAAACAGCCGCACTCCATTAGAGAAGGAAAATTGTGTGGTGTTATATGCAGAGCATCATCCCATTCCACCCCCTGCCACATCCATGGCCACAAAAATAGATCAGACAAGGACAATGGCGTGGCGTAGGCGACGAACAAATGGTGTCCTCCCACCCCCTGGGCCGACCGACCCGACCATCCACCATAAGCCAGGGAGAGCGTCAGAATTTAATGGCCATTTGGCCCATAAAAATTGCTGTAACAAACAACAGAAACGCATTTGGTACCGCTCCACAAACACCAAGCACCAAGCACCAAGCACTCCCATCAACAGGAACCGTCGCCGGGGCTGCAGCGGCAGAGGCATCGACAGCGGCAGCGGCGCCTCTTTTATGTCAAAGTCAAAGGCCAAAAGGCGAGCACATAAAAACCGACACACAGCCAGAGACGGATACGATGAAGACGGAGATGGAGTGTTTGACAACGAGGGTGGATTGAGCGATTTCCCATGGATATATAGTATATACTGGAGATATATTCATAGTTGGAAACGACCAGAGAACTCTGACCTGACCTGACCAAACCCCTTGCCAAAAGAGTGAACCTAACTTATCCTATTCTTTGTCCTTGCAATCCTATCTGCAATCTGCAAACGGAACCTGGAGATGGGGAAACTTTTGAAGCTAACCTCGCTGCCTGCCGGAGACGGAGACGGAGACAAGGCCCAAGTCAATCACAAAACACAAATTCGATTAAGTTGTTTAAAAACAATTTTTATTTATTACCTACGTATTTTTATTTCGTTCGACGTTGACGTTGGTGTTGTGGTTTCTTATCGATGGGGAACACCCCATACCCACAGGCCACAGACCCAAAGAGACCCACTACATACACACATACATAGGTATATCGATGTGCATCCTGGATGGACTGGGTTTTCGGTTCGGGTTTCGTTTCATTATTTGTAAATTAGTCGACCGCCCGCCCTGTCGCCTGATAAAAACCCGTGATAATTGGATGAAAATGGAAGTAGAGCCGGGCCAGGATGAATGACAAAGGAATTCCAAGTCAGGTAGCTAATCTAAGTGGCCCCGAAATGAAAGCCGTCAGGGAATCAAAAATAGAAACTACTTAGCATATCAATTTAGACCACAGAAACGAGACTGAAAGAAGAGAACGGGAAGAGCCAAAAAGAACCCAAATATGTCACTCAGTTGCAGGTTTAGGGTAGAGGGTATGCGGGTATGCGGGTGCGGGGGGGACAGCAGTTCTGTTTAGTTTTAGTTATTTTCGATATACGATAGGGGATGAGGCTATCCTTCATCCCTCCCCCAACCCACCCGTTGGCCAGACAAATTGGTTTAAAGCAGGGGAGTGTGTGTGTGTCTGTATGCCATTTAGATGCTGCTGTAATATCCTAATTGACGACTCTGAAAATGGGAACAGCTCCGTAGCTGTGACTGTAACTGAAACCGACTCTAAATCCTAATATGTATAGCGAATTTTGTGCCTCAGCATCGGATTGGCATCAACTGTCAAAGGTCATCTACGACGACGCATGCCAAGGATATTTATAGTTGGGATAATACCATTTGGTTGGCTCATTTGGAGGGGAGGAAAACCCACACAATGCCAGTCGCCAGGTCCAGTCGTTAGTTTCTCCCAGTGCACTAATTGAGCTCCGGCAACATTTATCACAGCAGGCCAAAGAGGAACAGGGAACAGGCCACAGACATGCAGCACAGAGGGCGATAGCGAGGGGCAAGCACGTCCGGGTCCGCTCCCGGACACTCACTCGACATGGGGACAGACAGACACGGAAGTCCAGGCAATGAGCCCTTTATCCTGTGACCCGGGGGGACCCGTAGACGGAGCCGGGCAACGAGAACTGATTGCCATCATCTGCCGTAGATGGATTCGTAATGAAAATGCCTAAAAATTGTACGAGCATTATTTTCCTTTTCTGTCGACTCATCGAATCGAACAATACGACAAAAGGAGTGGAGTTCAAGGGGAAGGAGGATGAGACCCTGTGGAGGTGACCAAGGGATCAACCGGATGTATTTCTTGGGTGCCTTAGTTTCCTTTTTCACTTTTCACTTTTCCCTTTTCGAGTGGCGGCCGGTCGGCCGGTCGGTCGGTCGGCCAGCCACTTAACGGCAAATGCGAATCATTTTAAATTGCTGGCCAAAAAAAGGGATTCGAATTCGCAATCGCATTCGGATTTAGAGTCAAGATTCGATTCTCTCGATATAATCAAAGCAGCCAAAAGTCACACACAACGCGTCCGCCCGAGTGCGCATCTGTCTGCGTGTGTGTGTGTGTGTGTGTAGGTTGTAAGGAAGGATAATCTATCTCGTCTAAGTAGATATGATTAAAATGCTATTCCCCATTTCCGGTGAACCCTTGTGTTACTCCCACCCCTCCCAGCACCCATGACTAACGTATTTTTTCGGGCTTAAATGGCAGCAGGAGTCATTTTTTGGCATTGTCAAAAGGTACACACATACACACACATATGTACGTATTATATATGTATTTTATAAGTATTTTTAGTGAAGTATTCTATGGGGTGTTCAGATTATAGACCTATGCGTTTTAATATATTTTTATATATTTTTTATCTAATATTTAGTGGCTTTTAATTTGTTTTTGGTGTCTTTAAATTCTGGTTTATTATTCTGATGAATTTAGGGGTGCATTTTGTCCAAAAACTCTGATGCATTCCCTATATCTGGTATACAATATTTCCAATTTTGTTTTAGACTCCTTTTCTGCTTGTCACTTGTGGATAAACAGTCCGATTTGAAAGTCAAATAAAAGTAGAAAAATTGCATTAAAAATATATACCCATCGGGAACATCTTTGAGTTACTTAACATCTTCAATCTGCTGTAATCTGTTGGATTTCTTGGCATTCCCTTCGTACATATGTATGCATATTTATCTGTGGTTATTTCTTTGTCCCCGATTCGGGGAGTAGAAAGTCGAAATGTCGACTGCGCAGCGGCAGCAGCAAGGTCTCTTGATTCGCTTTGTTTTCAGCTGTTGCCTTTTGCTGTTTGTTTTCTTCCAGTGCAATTAAAACAATTTGCAATGTTATAATTAAACATTTGCCTCACTCTCGACCATGTCAAACAAAAAGCTGACAGCGCCACATGCAAGTTACCTTTTTTTTTCGCTTTTCGCTTTTCGTTTTCTTCTCTTTTTTTGGTTTTTGTTGCTGCTGCCACATTTATTGCTGGCGAAACCACAGTCAATCTTCTAGAGTGGGCCCCGGGCCATGTCTTGACTTCTTACTGGTTTGCAGCTTGTGGCTTGTGGCTTGTGGCTCTCGTGCTGGAGACTGGACCCCCGGATTCGAGGGGGGGGACTTTACTGGACTGGACTGGACCAGAGCTGCGCAGCGCCAGTGCTCGAGATGGATTTTCGAGTGACCTTTTGCATTAATTGCGCGCTGGCCACTCGATAGCCCCGCCGCCGTCCAATGCCAGATCTCTGACCCAACTATACACACAGATACACAGATACACAGATACATAATATACATTTGATTTTTGCATTCGATTCAGTTTCAGTTTCAGTTTCGATTTCGATTTGCTCTTGGGGGCCGCCTCATGTGTTCGTGGTTCGTTTTCGTGTTCGTGTTCGTGTCGAAGTCATGTGGGCGTAGGTTTTCCTATGTCTTGTTCGGTTTCCATATTTTCTAAATAATCTCTGGTCGCTGGCTGAACAAACATTTTTCATTTGGCGCACAGACGACGCCAATGAATGGACCCCTCCAGGCAGGGGCGTCTCCTAAAGGGGCAAACCAGTATTAGAAGTCTTTAAACGTTGGAAAGTCTCACAAGTCTCCGATTGTTAGATCCCACAATGCATATGATGTTCTCTAATACATACATTTCATCTGTAAGTTGTCCCAATTGAACCCCCTTTACGATGGGCGGGTGGGGTACGCCTGTGGGACATTGACTAGCGATATATCTAACTCTGAAACGCGGCCTGTGCTTGGGCCTGGGCCTGACTGGCATTTGTTTAGGCGTTTCTTGGATATGTGTCTTGTGTCTGTTGTGGTTTATGTAAAATTAAAGTGAAAAATTAACATAAATTACAACAAAAGCAGACAGTCGCCAGTCGGCAATTGGCATCGGGAGCGGTTCACGGGGGGGTTTGGGGGGTTTTTGAGGCGCCAAAGCAATCGACTGAATAATAATCAATATAATAATGGGCCGCAGCTAAATAGCGGCCAATAAGCTTCTGATTTGTGTGAAATTTTGCTCGCATTCAGCATTCAGCCAGCATCCAGCGTCCAGCGTCCAGCCAGCATTCGCCTTATGCAAATTCATTACCAATAATCGTAAATAATGAGACCACGAGCAGATCTCGGCTCAAAGCAGATCCCAGTCGTGTATTGGCCCCATTCCGAGATCTCCAATCATTTGTTTGATTCTCTCTCTCTCTCTTTATCTCGGAGTGCCAGTGCCCCGGAGTTCGATTTCCTCAGATCTGAGAGCTCTTGGGCAGAAACATTTCAAGTGGAAGTTGCTTCATTTAATTTGCTGCTGCTGCCACTGCCGCTGCTGCTGCTGATGCAACATCGACTTGCCTCTGATTTTTATGCCACGTCCAGAGCGTTTCTGTTCTGCTGTGGCTCTGGCTCTGGCTCTGGTGATTGTGTGTAGAATATCAATTACTTATGCTAAACACCTGCTGCATCGGAATGTCTGGCGGGGCCCCAGTGCAGCAGCAGCAGCTTGGTCTTCTAAACCGGGCCTAAATAGTCACTATAGGCAAACCCTCACTCACACTTGCCCATTCGCACACTCGCACACCGCACACACATGTGCACTGAGAGGTTTGTGCCTTAAGTCTTTCGTTATTTCTCCTTCTCTGCCTGGTTTTTTAATGGCCTTGCCATTGCTTGGCTCTTGTGGTCGCCCGAATATGCCATTCAGGCAGTGACACTCGTCGAATTCTTCACAATTCGGAAACCCTTCGAAAATTCGAAAAAAAAACTTCGAAATATTTAACTTATTTCTGAGATTTGATGCAACTTTTCAGCGTTTTGGTTAGGGTATAGCCGGTGTCGTATGGGCCCGATCGAATGGTGTTTTCTCTCTCTCGTTTTTTTCTTGTTTCTCCGCACCTTTTACGTTTGCCCATTCAGTTCGCATCAACACGCCGTTTTGTGTAGCCCAGGCCCCAAGCAGACCCCAGCCCCAGTACGAGCACCAGTACGAGCCCCAGTTCCAGTCACAGTTCCAGTCGCAGTCCCAATCCCAATCCCAATCGCAGTACGATTGCCAGTGCGAGTGCGAGTCGAATCCATGACCACTTCGTGATCGCAGTTGGCCTGGTCGAGGTTCTTTGGTCGATCGATTTGGGCTTGTATTTATATTCCCCCGACTCGGGCAGGTAGTTAGCGTAGCTGCCTCTGCTTATGATCTCCATTTTCTGGCTCTGGGGCACTGCCTGCCACTCATATCTCTTTCTCTGTCTGTGTCTGTGTGTCTGTGTGTGTTTTGATGCACTCATTTTGCAGTGTTTTGTAGCAAGAGAGTACCAGAAGAACTTGTTACAATTAATTAACTGCTGCATCAATTAAATATTTATTCATTCCCTTTCTCTTGGCGGCGCCTTCGATTCCCCCAGGTATAGGCCAAAAGCAGACAAGCCAAATACTTCTATATACATACATATGTATATGTATGTATATCTCTGTACGATCATAATCCATGGATCGATAAAAACTCAATTAATGGCCACTCGTAAAAACTATTCGTAAAAAACTTAAGAAAAAGGAGACCTGCACAGCTGGCGGCGGCGGCGGCGGAGACCACCAAAAAGCCAGAAGCCAGAGGCCAGGTAGCACAGCCTACCGCCGAGGCGTGGCCAATGAACCCAAAGGCCCAAAGGTGTCGGGATGCCGGCTACTTGAAGATCGCCACTGAAGCAATAATGCAGCGACGGGAGTCGATAGTCGCCAGTCGCCAGTCGGCATCCACTATCCTCCCATCAAGTGCGAATCTTTATGGGTTGGAAGCTGACAAAACTGGAGATGATTTCAGCTCATCTGCCATCGAATCGCACATGAAAAAGCTCTTCAATAATCCGATTGGAATACATATTTAACGACTAGGGCTAGCCGAACCCCTCCCCTTCCTCCCTTCCAAGCGGATAGCTTCATCTCTTAGCCAAAACTCACTCTCTCTCTCTCCCGAATAGTATGTGCTGAGTGGAGAAAATGATGCAACTAATTGGGGAAAAGACCCCTCATAAAATGTAATTACACCACGGAAAAATAAAATACAAAAAAATACGGAAAAAAAACCTGGTAATTGTGAAATCTGTTCGCCTAAAATTAAGTTGAGTTGAGCATTTTATGTGATTTGTCTTGGGCTTACACTGGAAAAACAACAGCAATAAAAAATGGGAAAAAAGAGATACCTAAACCTAAGACCAAAATAAAAGCAAAGACTAAAACAAAAACAAAAACAAAACCCAAAACAAAACTCGAAACTCCAAAAACAAATAGAATAAAGTTCTCACAATTAAAATGAGCTTAAATTAAAAAGTACTTTTACAGTTTCACACTTTTGAATGGGAAATGGGTAGGTAATAGGTAACGGGGGGAAGGGAAGGGAAGGGCAGTCACCGAATGAACTGTAACTGGGTGAACGAACACAGAGCACGGCCATAGGGAGGGACGACAGGAGGAACGGAGGTAGACCAGAGCGGACGTGCCCCACAAGTAAATGACTTATAATTGATATTCTAAAAACGGATAAACATCTGAATGAAATGAAATGGAATGAAACTGAATAAAGTCGACCGAGTCGAGTCTCAGTAAAGTCAAGACTGAGCTCTGGTGCTGACATATATCATCATCATTATAATGGAATTGCCAAAGAAGTTAGCTGAGAGCCTGCTGCAAACAGATTCGTTAATTCCTCGCTTCTAGAGATGAGCACGTGAGGCACGAGTGCGTGAATATGTATTGCAAGACAGGTAAACACAGTGTAAAACACAGTGTAGGTGATGAATATGATATTGATCCGAAACATGGCCCAGATGACACACAAGACACACTTGGAATACAAACGATGGATACTGAATAGGACACAAGATTTATACTACACATGATATATGAAATATATGAGACCTGAGATACCAAAACAGACTCAAAAAATGAGATAAAAACTCAAATCAGATAAAAACTATATGGAGGTCAGTCGAGAGTCGCCGAAGGGAAGACTGGGGATTGGAGTGACAGAAATAGCGAATATCCAGATATTAATCTGACATATTCCTTTTGAATATATCGTGTCACGCTGTCATCTCCACGCCTGCAGTAGTTTCACTTGCGCCAAATGGCTATTTGGTTTGGGTTTCTTGTCTTCGATGTTTTGGCCTTCGCCGGCTACCGGCTATCGTGTTGTACTGCCATGAAGATGGGATGTGGCGGTGGCCAAGAGCAGCGTAAGATTTGCTGTTTGGTAATTGCCACCAGTAGAGAAAAGAATCCGATGATGGTGATGATGATGATGGCGATGACGATGGCGATGACGATGGCGATGGCGGAGGAGAAGGTGGACGAGTAGACAAACAACAACAAGCACGTTGATGGTGACGGTGATGAAGAAGACGTGCGGCAACTCAATTTCGACTCAGTTTTGCAGCTCTGCAGTTCCCCCGGTTCCCCCTGGTTTCCAGTTCCCTTCTCTACTCTGTTGTGCTTACCCAATTTAAAATTAACATGTCCAACCAGCAGCAGCAGCAGCAGCAACTTGAGCAACTGGTCCGAGAACATATGCAAAAAAAAAGGTGGAAAACAAGCCAGAAAGATTCTATCCTCGAAGGCTGAACCTGCAGATACCCTTTGAGATCTTTCCTTTGGCTGTAGACTTGTGGCCAAGTCTCTTCATACTCTTCTCTGGCTCTTCATACAATATCAAGTATATATTCTATGTGGAAGGAAACGCTTCTACTGAAAGTCATAGGACCCCATTCTGGTAGGTACAGATTGCCATGGAGGAGCAGCAGATTGGAGCAAAAGCGTGCGTGAGCATCGTCAGCTCTGGTTCGTCTTCCGTTCTCCTCTTGACAGGTTCTGCATGAATTTGCTCCCTACTCCTCTTTTTATTGTTGTCAATTTGGTGGCGATTACAGGTGTGTGTGCATGTGTGTGTGTTTGCTTTTTCCCTGGGATGAGGCTCTAATGAAAGCAACAGCAATCCAAGCATCTGTCAGTCTAGGCAACAGCAAAAACAGCAAAACTGCGGATACTGGATCTCTGGCAAGATGCTGCCACCTGAGGCATTGGAATGCAGAGAAAACCTCAAAAGTCTCTAGGGAAAGGAGTGCTCTAGCGCTCAAGTAGGGTCATTGGTATATGCGTGACTTAAACCGACTTAAACTCTAATAATTAGATGAGTTTTGGGCAACGAAAGATGTGCGTATTCCCACACTTGTAGGGCGGATGCAGAAATCACAGCTCAATGCTTATTGGATTGCCATCTGTGGACATATTGAATTCGATTAGAAACGGAGTCAATGCATGGCTTTAAGGACAACGAACATCGAGCTGGCCCAGAGCACAGGACTGAATTAATAATTTAAATTAGCCCCGAATTCCCAAACCCAATCCAAATTCTAACCAACAGAAGTTAAAGCTCAGTCAGAGGCAGAGCCAGAGGCAGAGCCAGAGGCAGAGGCAGACCGAAGTTATAGCCAGATAAAGTCATTTACTCGTCTGGGCCACACAGAACTTCAACCTCAACTAAATCAAGTAGAAGTTGCTTCCCTGCCGCCCTGCCCCCCTGTCCCACTGCCTCCCTGCTCTGTTGATCTCTTGTTTCTCTCGAGGCTTACGCAATTTTCACATGGACAGCATGCTGTTGGCCAGAGCCATTCATTGTTGACTGGTTAAGTTGCCTCAAATTGCAAACATTTCCCAGACTGTGGACGGCGGCGGAGGGGGGGACTGCCGACTGCCTGACAAGACGTTAATCTCATTCTGAGTTTACCTTTTTTGGGGTCTAGGACGGTAGCCTGATTGCCATAATTAATTATTATTTCAATTTGCATTTCTGCATCTACATCAGCAGTGCAGCAGCAGCAGCAGCAGCAGCGGCAGCAGCAATCGGGTAGACGTCACACCGGGTATCTCCCACCTGCAATTTGCTGGCCACAGCCACCCAACCCCTCCCCTCCCCCCACTGTACAGCAGAGCACAGCAGCTTGACGTTGGCTATAATTTGCAATGAAAATGCGGATGGCGATTATGCAAGAAGCGCTAATCAGCCAAAAGTCTTCGCCGAGGAGCAGGCAGACACTCGCTGAAACCCATTTTTTTCCCGTATTTAGAAACGACAGATGCTCTTTTTTTTCGGAGCAGCAGCAGGAAAAGCGCAGCTTGACGATGTGAAAATTGCATTGAAATAAAATAAAAAACAAAAACTTTGTCGACAAAAGTCAAGTCAAAAGCATTTCACGACGAGAATTGTGCCATCGACGACGACTGCGACAGCGACTGCGACTGCAACGATGGTGGCGGCAGCTGCCTGACAGACTCTGCGGCTCTGGAACTCTCGAGAGATTGTCCAATTGCGGAACAGCCAGACGGAAAGACAGATCTTGGCCCTCGAAGGGGGAGAGTGAGAGTGCAAGAGAGAGAGCCCTGCAAAAAAAGTGCTGTAAAACATGCCAAGAGCGAAATGGCACAAAAAAGCTGGCGAGTCTCCCAGCTACCAGATACTCTTGGATTTGGAGGGCAAAGGTGCCAGGAAATGGCATGAGTCTACAGGGTAGCATCATCTCTGCAGACGCGCAACAGTTGGCTCACAGCTGGAGGACCCCTTGACACCTCGCCCCCAACTTATTTGGATGATATTCATGTTCATATTCATGACTGTCCTTGGACAGCCCATCGCCCCTGCCTGCCAGCCTGCCTGTGTGCCACCATTTGTTGCACACTCTTTGTGTGTGTGTGTGTGTGTGTGCACTTTGCACACATAACTTATGTTTAGCTCCAACTACTACAGCAATTTATGTGCGTGCACCAAAGAGTGGAGAGTGGAGAAACAGGAGCTGCAACAGCTGGAACTATGCCACATTCTAAACAATGCCCCACACACACACACACATACTCAAAGAGAGAGAGAGAATCGGGGGCAGTCATACATTCATAGTTCTCTCTCTCTCTCTCTCTCTGCCTCTGTCGACATTTTTGGACCGAGCTCCAGAGTTCAGTTTTGCCAGGAAAGATGGCTTCGAAGGCCACCTGGGACTGGGACTGGGAGTGGGAGTGAGACGGGGACAGCCAGAAAGCTGTAGGGAAAGTTGAGAGGGAAAGTTAAACAGGGAAATGTGTAAAAGAGGTAAAGAGGTGTTCGAAGTCCTCGATAGGTTTCGAGGACTCCGATTATATTTACGATGAAGCGATAATTTCTTCTCTTTTGGTTTCAGCTTTGAATTGTATCTCCACTTATTGGTCGAGTTTACTATTTGAAGCATTACTCCTTAATACGGAATGGTCTTTAATGGTGGCCCAAAAAATGTGGCAAATGCCAACTGGAAGCTCGTCCCTCTTGCAGTACTTGCAACCAGGCAAACAGGCGGCAACAATCGCTATTGTCAATGTCAATTTGGACTTGGCAAATGAAAACATTTCGCCTTCGTTTAGGGTGGCCATCGGTGCTGTTCGAATGGGTTGGGGTGGGGGGTAGGTTGTTGGGGGGATGGATACTCAAATACCAATGCAACATGGCCAGGACAACAAAGATGACAAGGAAGTTTTCCAGAGAATGCTGGCCAACTGGCAAACTGCAATGAAAAACTGACATCCTGTTGACTAGAGGAGGCTGGAAGACCACATAGAGATGGGGGGAGGACAGCTTGGGGGGTGGCTTGTGTGTGTTAAATTTCCATTGTATTTAAACAAAAAACTATACACTGAGCAATGAAAGGGGAGGCTGGGCTAGGCTGTGTCCTGGCTGTCAGGGAGAAGGAGAGCAAAACATTGCCAGGACGTGGCAGCTTAGCCCCCTACAAATTTGCAGAAATAGCAGAAAACCCCAAACGAAAAACCGAGAACTTACACATGGAATGGAACGAAATAATGCGGAAAAAGTAATATCACAAAATACGATCTTCCAAAGCACGAATCATGGCATACCCTTACACAATGCTAACTTGGCTGCCCTGGCAAACACTTCGAAATGCCCGCTGGAAGGGCACACAGACGGGAGACAGCAAGAAATACATGGTAACAAGATGGGCGGCAGTACAATGTGGGCGTGTACAATACAACCGATGGCGGTTCGGGGACAAGAAATAATCAAATGAGAAAGTGCAATAAGAAGCAACAAAAGCGGAATGGAATAGCAACAGAAAAACGGTTCCGAAATGAAAATATGATAAATTCATGGAACAGAAATAGACGTTGGCCGTTGGCTCGGGGAAAACTGGTTACTGGAAAACCAACCAAACTGTAAGATATCCAAAGATTCAAGATATTTAAGGAATATTTGACACACAGCCCCAAATTGCTACAGGGAATCGACTCACTTTAATAGTTTAAGCAGAAAAGTCTTCCAAAATATCCAATAATCATTAATTTGTATTTAAAAACATTCCGTTTTTGCCGGAGCGAAACCAATCAATCCAAAACCTGTGCCCAAAACAACACAGGGGGAAAAAACTGGCAGTTTTTTTATGGAACATCTTAAGCCCCATTTGTGGGCTTCCTTTGCTGGAAAGGATTGCAGTCGCCTCGACGCGACGCAGGGACACGTGTTCGTTGCCTGCGAGATCAGGTAGCTGTCAAAAAGCGATGGCTGGAACCGGTTCGACGGTCCTGCCAATAAATATATAATATTTTTGTTGCTCTTTGGTAAAAAGTAAAGATTAATACTCCAATTTGAAAGTCTCTTATTCAATTGCTATGGAAATATATCAGTTTCAGGAGTTTCCGAGTAAATGAAAGAATGGAGAAGGTCGGTCCTGCTGAGGGTATCCCATCGTCGGTCATTGAAACCAAATACACTCCCTCCTGCTCCTTTATTCATATTTTACTTATAATATTTCTTTTTTCTTTGTGATTGAAGCTTTAGGTTTTGCCATGATTGCAATGTGGGCAATGTAATACCTTAATAGCCCAAAGACGCTGCTGGCCAAGGACAGGGGAGCCGACAAGGCGGAGGGCGATGGGCAGCAGGGACGGGGAAGGATTCGACGGCTTCATATTTCGATACGATGTTATTTATGCAGCTTGGGGTCGCTCGGGCTCCTGTTATTAAAAATATTTGTACAGCCGCCAAGGGAACGACGAAGGAGCTTCTTCTGGTTCTCCCTCTCTCTACCTCTCTCTCTGCCTCTCTGGATGTCACAGCCTATCTCCTTCTACCTGACAAGCACTAACCGCAAGGGCGCAGCCGTTTCATTCCTCCCCCCAACGCCTCTGCTCGGCTCCGTTCGGTTTTGGTTCTGGTTCTGGTTGGTTGCAACTTTATCCGTGCCGCCCTGTGCCCAGGACTCAGGAACCCGCTTCGCAGGGCCTGACGTTGTCATCCTTGAGTTCCCTTGGTTCTCGTTTTTTCCTCTTTCTGTTGTCTTCTTCGAGGCTTTTTGTTGCGTTGCTTAATTTTTCACTTGGTTTCAGTTCGAGATTTTATTTTTTCGCATTTTTGCTGTTGTACCTATTCATTATTTTTTCGGTTTTCGGTTTTAAATTTCGAGCCTAAAACGTTAATCCCCCAAACGGTAACAGACGAAGGAGTTTGCGAAATGGAAGGGATCCTATCGATTTTGGGGAGATTGAGTGTTGGAGCAGCAAGTGTTCCCCAATTAGATGCCCTTGCAAAGCCCTAAAGCAGTGCTGGCGAAAACCCGAAGTTGCCAGCGGGAGAAATCGACTTGCTGCTTAACAATGGAACAAGCGAGATAGCAGAAGCCGAAAACGCATTGCCGAGCACTGGCTTAAAGCCGAAATATGACAGGGTATCAGTAGAGTATTCATTTGTTCGGACTTTGCTAGCTTTAGCCTCGAATGCCAGAGGTGCATGCCCCATGCCAGTGAGTGCAACCCATCTGATGTACAAAACTATTCTCTCTTAGAATGAGAGCTATGGAAAATGCAGCCTGAAAACCATCTGAACTACACAATTGGGCAAACAGAATCGAGGATGTGTGCGTACTCATGGCAATTGGCATTGAAGCGAGTGAAGATGCTGCTGAAGAATATTGAATATATTCTACCGTGTGGATATGCAACATTCATCGTACCTCATGCAGCCTCATGCAGCGTCCAATTAGTGGCAATGTTTGTTTAGTTTTGAATCATATTTGAGCTACTGCCAAAAAGTGGTCAAAATTTCCACCTTTATCCCATTAAATGCGCCATTATTAAATCATTCATTCTTGTGGCTTGGCCGACTCTGAATTATTAGTAGCTGGAGAGGCAGAACTGATCAATAAATCATCGGAATATTGCTGAAAATGAAATGTGACGTCCTGGTGTAATTAACTAATTGAACGTAATCGAGACTCTCAAAGCAGATATCATTTGAAAATCCCTTAAGAGTATTCGCTTTCACCGCATTTACCCCTTGCTGGCCATGTGGCTTATGCCACAAGGATAATTTAATGTCTATGGACCTCAAACATATGAATACTCGCATGTACATACATATATCTGATTACCACACCCCCTCTCTCTGTCTCTCTGTGATGGACTTTCACTGATATATAGCTATGCCATTACGTACTCGATTTCTTGCCCGAGCCGCGTGAGCCTTTGGCCGCCTCTAGTCCAATTTCCGAGTGTAAATATTTTAAATGACTTTTACAGATAAATGAAATACATTTTTTGGACAATTACTGGATGGATGGCCTGCCACATCTCGTGTCAATGGCACAGTGGATGCCAATGCCAACATTTTCGGGTCTGCTCAAAAACTATCACAAATTATGGAAAAACTATGCAAATGTTAGAGCATTATCCTTTAAAAATGGGTACAGTTTCGGTGCCTCGACTTTGGGGTATATTCCCATAATCCCCATTGGCTTATGCCTCATTTTATCGACTTTTTTCCCGTCCACTTTCACCGTTTTATATGTGCATTTTTTTTTTTTTGTGAATTTAAATACTTTTGCATTGCGTGTGTGAATATCGAATTGATTAAAAATAAAATATCAATTCTGAGTGATGGCTGGACAGCAGAGGGGCACTGCATGTATGTATGTGTGTATGTATGTGTGTGTGGCACACACACACACATTATTTAATGCTATTGCATTTAATTGGAAATTTCTGCTTGAGCAGCGACACGGCTGCGAAGCGATGAAATTATGAAAAACCTATATGCATATGCAACGGCATATACTCGGCAGCGTACATAACTGCGTATGCATATACATATGTACATACATATATCGGTCAGATATGTATGTGTGTGTATATGTCAATATATGCTCAACTTAAAGGCGATTGGCTGGACAAACACTGCACTGCACTGCAGCAGCAAAAGCAGCAAAAGCGGCAAAAGCGGCAACAACAACGTTAAGATTAAATGCAGCGTAGTTGCCATTAACAATGATTACCTGAAAGCCGATTCCCAATAATTAAATGTGCAACAGCGCGCCATTTTTAATTGCAGGCCACAAAATGGCCCCCACCTTCCACCTCCACCTCCACCCACACCCACACCCTGACCACAACCTCTACTGTTCACTCTCTCTCTCCTGCCTGCCTGCCTGCCTGCCTGCTGTCCGTCCACCCATGTGTCCGTGTCCGTGTCCGCGTCCGCGTCAGTATCCGGGAAGCCGCACAAACAGGACGCGAAGAGTTGCCCGGGCTTGGACTGGGGGTTGGGGATGGATACCGGGATTGCCGTCGCTTTCCCTCGTTCAGTTCAGTTCAGTTCAGTTTCATGCGCATATCAAAATGTTGATTCCGATTTTAATTTATTCATATTTATGCAAAAGAACAGCGAAAACAACACCAGCAGTAAAAAGCATTCGGCACTTTGCTTGCATACTCCTCCTCATCCCCTACCCTACCCTCCCATCCCCTATCCTATCCGCCTTCTCTTCGGCGCAGCTGCTGCCCCGTCGTACGCCGTACGCCGTTCGTGGGTGTGATTATTATTTTTGACTTTAAAATGCCTCATTGCACCCACATTCCGCCCCACCCATACCCTCCCCCAAGCAGGCAGCGAGGCTTATTAAAGGCCGAAAGAAGGTTTCGGTACGAGCAAATCGGGCAATTATCTCAGGCATTTGATCGTTCTTTCAGAAGTTGAAAGTTCACAAATTGATATTAGATATGCATATGGGAAGAAGGTCGTACCTCCTATCGGCTGAGACAACTCAAGTCTCTCATTTGAAGGGGTTCGAAAATATCCCATTGCTGGCAGCTCATAAACATGATACAAATTGGGTAGCCAATCGGAGTCTGCACATCACCGAAAGGTGCCTTCACCATGCCAAGGAAACAGAGGAAACAGCAGACCTGACACCTACCCACAGGGTATGGCCAGGGTCGATGTGGTGCGCCCTCGTTCTACTGCTGCTACTCGGGTTAATAATTGAACCGACTTTGGGATCCTGGCAGTTTCTAAAGCAACTAACAATGCTCCTCCTCCTGCTCTTTCCACCTGCCAGCTTGCACCTCACCTCTCTGAATTATACGTATTGTTGTTAGCTGGTTATTGGTGTTGGTTTTCCCTTCCAGTGGCGCTGCTGCTGCTGCTGCTGCTGCTTGGTCTGAACCCAATTATGAATTATTTGTAATCTTATCTTTAAGTGTATAGCATAAAAATTATAATTTTGCGGCCAGCAAACGAGACAGAAACCCCATAAAGCAGCGGCAGCGGCAGAGGAGAGCGGAAGGAGTGGGGTGGGATGGGGTGTGGTGCTTGGCTTCTACAATTTCAGTATTAAAATTTATTAAAAATATATAAACGAAGGAATTTCTAACCGCATAGACGCCAACGAAGACGAAGCTGAAGCTGAGGCTGAAGCCCTGTGTTTGCAGCTCAGGCTGAGGCAGATGCTCTTAGGTCTTGGACCTGCATCTTCCACGGACCCCGAGACCGAGACCGAGACGGTGATGGGGAGGGTGATGGTGCCGAGAGTGCTGGGATTCTGCTGTGTCGGGATAGGGAATATAAAACGCTTAACCGCAAGAGCCGTTGACGAGGTGGAAGGGATAGAGTAGACCCTTCAGGGCGTCGTCTTTGCCTCGCCATGTGAATGGCACCAAAGTGGATGCTTCAGCATGCACGGACGCCACTTGCAAAAATTTCCCGCTACACTCTCGTACCCGTACCCGTACTCATACATATACATATATATATATATGAATGTTTGAGTCGCCTTCATCGTCCTCTGAGCCGGATAGTCTAGCATCAGGAATCAGGATTCAGCCAGCTCCATCCGGGGTCGAGACAGTGATGCAGTCTTGACAGATAAACAGGAAGTCGTCGTAGTCGTCGTCGTCGTCGTCGTCATCGTTCTCCTCAACACTTCAACCTGTATGTCGAGAGGGTGTGCGTGTGTGTGTGTGTGTTGTGGCAATGTGTTAAGGGTGGAGAATGGAAGCTCTCGTGCGAGAGTATGCAGTGCCCTTTGTCTTAGCCTACTTGGCCGAGCCGTCGTCGTGTTCGGTCCGTTGTTTCGGTTTTATTCATAAAATAAATGAAGTACGAGTATTTAGCCAAGTCAGACAACATTCTACACCACAGATACATACGAGTGGGATGCGGTCAAAGGGAGGTGGCCTCATGCATATGCAGCGAATGACCCCAACTGACTTGTGCAGTGAGTGACTGCCAGTCCGACTGACTGCTGTCTGAATTGGCCGCATGAAGCTGGCTGAAACGAAGTATAACTTTGGCTAAACTCCATTGATCACTCACCTTTGGGGGGTGAGTGCGGGGCAACTTCTCGCTCGGTTTCGTCTTCCTGCAACTTCTTGTCCGACTTGGACACTTTTCCACCAAATTTGTGGTGGCAATGTGACGTATGAGGACTGCGGTTTCATTTCCAATTTCTGTTGTATCCCCCAAAAATGTGGGCAGAAGTTTTCACCGCGCTGCATCCTCCATTCACACGCACGCCCCCGCCCCTCCCCTCCGGTCTGTGGTAATTATAAATAGCTGACTGGGGCCCAGACTCATTTGTTACTCGGCTCCTTAGCCTACTACCTGGCTGGCTGGCTGGCCTGCTATCTCTTGCATCTGTAGTCTGTAGTATCTATGTGTGTGGATCCGGCTCACGCCCACGGCCCACCCCCCTGCAGGGTGCAGGCTGTAGGGTGCAGGAGGAGAACGAACACTTCCTGCAGAGGTATTTTAACATGATGCTCAAGTGGAGAGAACGCTTGTTTTTAATTAGTTTGCGCTGACCAGGAAGGTATGCCACGAGAAGAGAGAGAGAGAGGGCTGAGATGGAGGATGTCTGCATGTGCTCCTCTCTGCTCTCTCTATGTGTGTGTGTGTGCGTGTTTGTGTGGGTTTCCAACTATTTTAATCGAAAATTCTAGTCATAGGGGTAAATATTTTTACAATTTATACCAAATTTCAGAGCATAATTTAATACGGAGAGGTCCCGCCCCGGGGCTCAGACCAGGTAACGGGGTGCAAAGATGCTGCAACTAATTACCATAAAAAATGGACCAAAAAACATGCCACATACTCGCATCTAATGCACAAAATATACATACATATATGTATATGTATGTGGCATCCACCCAAAAAAAGTACTTATATGCAGGAAAAAGAAAACGGCTCTTGACTGGGCTTCACAGTTGGGAAAACTCAATGGAAATTATGAAAACATTTGTATAAATTATATTACAACGCCCTCTGGAAGGGTACATATGTATGTGTACCTGAACAGATATGTATATATATACACCCCTGGATCACTTATATGTTCAAACTATTCACAGAACTGTCTCTGAAGAGAATGTGTTTCCTTGATGGCCACACAACCAAAAGATTAAAGCCAAATTCTTATACGGAAATATGCACATAGGTTAGGGTTAGGTTGGGTGATTGAAAATAAACGAAATCTATATATAAATACGACCTTAAATTAAGTAACCAAATCACTCGGATCTGGATACACAGTCACATGCCTTACAGCAGCAGTAGTAGTAGTAGCAGAAGTAGTTGTAGTAGTAGTTGTACTTGTAGCTGAAGTCCCGTTATATATTGCCGCAAACACACATGAAAAAAAAGAGCAGACTTTAGTATATGTTGACCTGAACAATGACTATTGGTAACTTCATTTAGCCACAGACTCTTGACAATCTTTGGTGCAAAACGCACAATCGAAGACCCAAACACGTGCCGCGGGTTCCCACATTACACGAATCGTTGAAGCACATGAAAAAAAACAAGACTTTAGTATATGTGTGTTTGTATGTTGGTATGTGTGTATGCAAACGACAAACTCTTGCAAATGCACCAAATATTGGCATAAATATGTAGGCCGCAATGCCAAAACGGCTGACAAAAACGTGCAACATTTGCCGGCAACGCAGGCCACAGCAGCCCTCCCTTCCAGGGGGTTCTTCTCCTCCACAAAGTACACATGTACATATGTGTTTCTGATGATCAGTGAATCCGTTGCTCGCAGTAAATGCTGGATGGCCAAAGATTGCAAAGATTTGTAACACCACGAACTTTTAAGTAGAAGTAAAAAAACGACAAATTTACATCCGTTACAGCTCGGGCGTAGAGGTGGGGGAATTCTAGTTCGATGTCATCGATATTTTCTTATCCCAAATATCGATGTTTTTGCCAGAAAATTTCTATAGATGGACTGAGCAAATATATAGACTCTGAAAATAGATTTTGGATCGGCAAACCCTGCTGGAGGAGAGACAGCCTTATGGAAGGAGCATCCAGTGAGAGTTGGCTTTCCATTTGAGCTGAGACCAGGTCTGCGATAGAGACTATCGATTGCTATACTTCTTAGATACGATTATGCTGGCTGGCTGGTTAGCAAAGTCTAATCTCAAAAGCCTAGTATGGCCGTATTTGATTAGACTTGACTTGGAACTAGACTAGAATTGAACTGCTATGCGTCCTGCTGGAGAGATCCTTCAGTCAACATAATTTTAGAATTATAGAATTGTTGTTAATGTGTTCCAAAATCATCAATTAAAAAATAATTGGAATGATCGATGTTTGTCCAGCTCTGGTTCTAGAAAACATGAACATTCTAGTTCACTAAACTGAGTCCGTGGAGTCCGTGCACTCCAGATGGCGAACCAGTTCCAGTTCACGGTTCCAGTTCTTAGGCAGCACAGCTGGAAGCCTCAACATAACCTTTTTTCGCGAATTCTAAGAATACCGATCAAAATAAACAATGGATCAGCTATGAAATGCTTCAATTGTTGCAAGTTGAAATGGAAATATTCTCAACCAATATGTATGTATGTATGTAAATAATACTATATGATACCATCGACCATTAGGCAAGGGATAGCTATCACTTTTTGTGGGTAAATTTCTTTTTATTCTCGTTGTGTGTCTGCCCATCATTCTTGGAAAATGGAACAGCAAATGAAGTGGAAACGGTTGTCATTAGCAGAAGTGTCGATCATTGGCATGGAGAGCGACAATACATATGTACATATGTATGTATGCATGTACAGTTGCGAAAAAAATAATAGCACCACTGGAACACATTTTATTCAAGACACAAAAAAATGTAAAAAATGATGCGATTTTTGTACATTTTGATTTTTTTTATATTGTTTAGTATTCCCCATAAACAAAAACTATGTTTCCGTTTTTCAAATTTGGACCGTTATATTTTTTTTGGGGATTTTAAGAAAAAAGCACCAAAAAATGACGAAAAAAAAAATAGCACCACTAACCATTTTCTTAGTGAAGCTTCTATATTTCTCAAAATTGTCTTTGTAAAAGGCACGTATTCATTAGTTTTGACTAAGATTTCATTGTTTCTGTCATAAAAGTTAATAATAATCATTACAATGGGACGTGGATAGTACTGCACTGGGGAGATGCGAGATCTGATCAAAAAACTGATATTAGACGGCAAAACTTACAGAGAAGTTGGTTGATTGGTATGAAGCATTAAGAAAATGATCAAAAACACCTTAAACTATGAAGAAAAGGCTGAAACACCCGGACAAAAACGATCTATGACCCCTTTTGATGGCAAAAGACAGATTCGTCAGAGTAAGAAGGGTCCCTTCAAGTCAGCTACCGAGCTTAAAGAAGAGCTTAAAATAAATCCGACAGATCAAACAGTTAGTACATATCTTAGCCAACATAATATAAAAGCCTGCAGCCCAAGAAAAATTGTACCTTTTAAACGCGACACATATTACCAAGCGCATGAAGTTTGCCAGTGTTCAAGCAAATCGGACATCCCAATAATGGACGAATATTCTATGGTCAGATGAGTCCAAAGTGGATATGTTTGGTGAAAGTAATCTCGATAATTCATTAGACGTCCAAGGAAAGTAGAATACAAACTTTAGTACACCACAAAAACCATTAAGCATGGAGGGTGTAGTGTACTGGTATGGGCCTGCTTTTTTGACTTTGGAGTAGGTCCAATAGGTTGAATAAAACCCATCATGGAATAGCACGTGTAGGTGAATATCGTGGAGACAGTAATGCTATCCTTTTTAGAATATGAAAGTCCGCTAGTATGGGTCTTTTAACAGGACTATGACCCCAAACACACCAACAAGGAAGCAAAGGAGTGGTTCAGGGCAAACTGTGTGAACTTTTTGGAGTGGCTTTCTCAGTCACCTGACCTGATCCTATAAAAAATCTGTGGTCCTACGTTAAGAAGGCGGTTGCTACTTCCAAGCCAGCCACTATCAGATCACTTTGGGTATAAATTGAAGAGTCCTGGTCCTAAAACGATGCCAGGACTTGCTTGATTCCATGCCAAGGCGCTGCGCAGCTCTTATTGCCAAAAAAGGACAGTGTACCAAATATTAAATGATAAATATAGATTTAGTGATAATAGTTCAAAATAGTTAACTGAGGAATTCGTTACTTTTTGGTCATTATTTTGTTTTTAATTTAATTTTTGAAAAGTGGTGCTATTTTTTTTTTCGCCTAATTTGACCACTTTCAAGAAATTTTCTTAAATAACTTAAAAACGTTAACAAGAAAGAGATTTTTTCTTGCATTCCTAGATTTGTAAGAGTCATCCATTTCTAAAAATGTGCTTGACGTTTTCTTAAAGTTAAAAATGTGAGTTGGGCAACTATTTAAAAATTTCTTGTGGTGGTGGTGCTATTATTTTTTTCGCAGCTGTATAACCGGGAGACATTTAATGTCACGCCTCGAATTTCCGCACCTAATAAACTTTCCGTTTTGGTTTCGCTTCTCATTCAGCCGTGTGTTCATGTGTGTCCGTCCGCTTTTCACTTCCTATTGCCGGGCAGCCACTTGGCTTGATTTTTATTTCCATTTCCATTCTGGTGGCTGTTGGCCATCGCTGATGATGAAATTAACCCAAAAGAGAACAATCAAACCCAAACCCAAAGCCCCAACAACTCAACAACTCAACACCTCATGCCGTGCTAATCAACCATTAATAATGAAGCCACTCCGGCTCCGACTCCGACTCCAATTCCAATTCCGATTCCGACTACGACTACGACCCAGAAGACTGACTGACCAACATTCAACATCCGAATCAGAATCCAAAATAGTTTTCGCCCAAATGAAGCGTGCTAAATGCAGCCGATTTATTTTCTATATCCAGCTGTGTGTATCATCCATATACATACATACATCAGCTATATACATATGTGTGTGTACGTATGTGTTCATGTGGCAGCAGCAGCAGCAGCGGAAGACACACAATTTCATGGAATTGATTTCTTGCGGTTTTTGCGGCGCGTAGCCCTAAAAATGCACAAAAGCCCAAAGAGCAGACTTAAGAGAAGAGAAGAGAAGACAAGAATGGTTTGGGTGGTGCGAGTGTGGTTAAGGTGGCAGCCACCGCCACCGTCACCATCACCATCACCGCCAGGTGGAAGTGGGATGTGGATACGGATGGGCATGCAAGCCAGATGCAAGGGTGTCCAAGCCACAGAGCCAGAAGTTATCGGTGACAGTTGCGGGTGCATCACCAGTAGCCTTCCCTGATTCTCTTTGTCTCCTATGTGGGCATGTGTGTGGTTTGCTCCAGAGCTCTCTCTGTGTGTGTGTGTGTGTTCATTACTGACATTAAATGTGGAGCTTATCAGCTAATGGTATTGGTTATGCATCAGAGACCAAAGTACATCTTTTATCAATGAACAAATTTCCATTTTAGGTGGACTGGTGGATGCCATCCCGACCAATGTGGTACACGCCCTAGATGCGAACCAAGGAGACAGAGATGAGGAGAAGGATATGAAGCGCGGTTCGTGGATTGGATTGAGTGCATCGCGGAACAGAGGTATTGTTCAAGGGGCCCACCATCGAAGAGCGGCCACGGTGATTGAGCCTGGCTCTGAGCAATAGATTTGGCCAATAGATTTATGCGTCACATGGATGTTCGAGGACCTTTGAAGTGTCTTGTTAGGTCTCCCTCCAAGCGGTCTCCGCTTATGGGAATAGGTAGAGGCCAGACACGTGCCGCAAGCATCTTTGGGGCAACTTCTCATTGCAGACTTTGGGTTGAGCTGCCGCTTAACGGAACCGCATTCTAATTTGGACCTTGGATTGGTTTCTTGGGCCTCACACAATAGAAGCTGCTGCTCGCAGTGCGTGGGTCGAACTCTCCTCATCTGTGGAGATCTTTCTCCCAGCTGCCAGCCACCCTTTGATGGGTGAAAGCCCCCTTGGCAAACAAAGAGTAAGCCGTTTGTCAAATGCATTTCATTTGTAGAAAATTTGACAGTTTTATGGGGAAGTGCGATAAAGCGGCCATAAAACGCAGGGACAACTCTATTCTTTGCTGGAAAGAGAGGGGGAGGTGGAGAGGGACAGGGACAGGGAGAGGGGGAGGAAGTTGGCCAGAAGTTGAACAAAAAGATTATACGAGGTGGAGCCGATTCATGGCAGGTGCCATAAAATGCTAAGGCGGACGCGGATTTCAAATTCGTAAACGTTCGAAAAATTGTAAAAATATACCCTCCTCCCCCCCCGCCACACACACACACACACAACCATTCCCCATTGCCCCTTCCCCGAGTCCGAGGCTCGTAAATGTTGCTCGCTGTTGCCCGAAAATAGTTTTAGGCCTCTCGAGGCAATGAAAACTGATAGATGACAGGTTGGGATAGACAGAGGGAATCCAATAGATAAATAGATAAACGAGAATGTCTTGCTTTGACAATGTCTAATTTCTGATGCCCCCAAATGAGGATGGAACTTTGGATACCCAGCGGGTTGACGGATTCTCCTGAGGGTACGACATTTTTCATTGCTTTCATCAATCACTAGGAGAGGGATTCGCCATCAAACTGCCATTTAAATCAGTTCGGAACTTAATATCGAAAAATGATTAGTGGTCGGTCGACAATGGCGACGAGCAGTATACCCCTGTGTACCCCTTGAGTGGGGCTTATCCGTGGCCTATAATACATACATATTTCCGTTTTAATTAGAAATCAAACCGTTGACGGCTGCCTGGCTGACTGTCTCCCTGGCTGCCTTGCTGCCTTTGTGCCCCATAAAGCTAACGAGTTCCAAAACGGCGAACAAAATCCAAATCGCATTGCGAACCGGTCCAGCAGGCGCACCAAATTGGGCAATGAGCCACAGTTAGAGCCACAGTTAGAGCCACAGTTAGAGCCACAGTCAGAGCCGCAGCTTCGGCATTGGCTTCAACGAAGGCGACGGGGCAACGTCGTCGAGGCGCCAGCCATAAACTATTCAGGCCAAAAAATATACGATAAATTTGTTGTTGCTGGTGTAATACCCATTACCAGCCGGTTCTTGGTTCTCATGGGAGGTTCAATGAGAGGCGTTTAGGAGGCAGAGCCAGCAGCAGAGCCAGCAACAGAGCCAAAGTTGGTAGCAAAAGAGATTAGCTGTAACCAGAGACGCGCCAACATGCGACTAATAGAACTATTACACATTATCGTGGTCGTGGTAGTGGCTGTGGCTGTTGGCTGTCCGTTTCAGGTACACATGGAGTAGTACCTACCTATACTTATATGGAGCGTAGGCCGTTCCCATGGAATACATCTCAGGTGTGGCTCCTTGGCCACCGTCTTGGTCTCAGTTGCGCCTGTGCGCGTGTTGAAAATTGTTAAGCAGTCAACTGGAAAGTTGCTCCACAGATTTATGGGCACTGGGACTCGGGGGTCTGTGCTCATATTTGGCCACCTCCAACGGGCAACGGGCAACGGGCAACGGGCAACGGACAACAGTCGGACTCCCCTGGACGGACTATGGGCTGCTCTGGAAGGCTGCGCCTCGCACAGGTGTCTCTGACAAAGCCTAGCGGACTACAAATTATTGTGAGAAAAATCAGCTGTACGACCTGAAGAAGTTGGCTCTGACGCTGGCTCTGGCCTGGTCAAACTCTGATTGATTGACTGACTGACTGACTGAATGCTTTTTGCCATGTGGCTGTCGGAATGTCTGCCGGACTGACTAGCAGTTAGCCAAGTTGAGTAACTGTTGTTACCGAGATTGCTTTTATTTTTTACCGAGGAGACAGAGAGAGAGAGAGGGACATAGAAATTATGCCGAGATTTTCGCTGTGATTATCGCTGGTGTTTTATGCTCTTGATCATTCCAGAAAGATGCCAACCGAAAGCTGGAGCTTATATCATTAATCGTTGAAGGATTCTCTGGGTTCTTTGAATCACTTGGGATTATCGAAGGCCAAAAGAGACATCTTCTATAACTATTTGTAATCATATAATATAGAATTATCATCTTTTAACCTCAATAACCCTTTGGTACCTCCAGGTACCCTCTCTGCCTCTGGCTGGTGACCCCGACTATTAGTCAATCCATTGAGTTATGCACATATCCACCCAACTACGCCGTATATACCCCGCACGCCCTATGCCGTATGCCGTATGCCGCTTTGTATGCATAATTTCCCTACAATATTCCAAAAGACAAACCGAAACACCGCCCATAGAAACATAGAGTGAAATTCAACAAAACAAGGCAATTATTAGTTAAATGAGTTTGTTTTTTTTTCCCTCGGTTTTCCCCCTCCTCTCGCTGGGCTTTCTTTCTTTCTTTCTGGTGTGTATTGTACTCGTATTTAGGGTTTTGAATGGGAATCGGGGCTGCTTTTTCATTTGCATGCGCACTCGTATTCATTTAAATTTAGCAACAACAATGCGGCAATTTGGCAGCAGCTTCTGCCCCAGCAGCTCTCTCTCTCTCTGCCCGGCCCTCAATTGAGGCACTCCGGCACCCACAAAAGGGAGCACTGTGCCCTGCTCAGCCCTGCTCTGCTCAGCTCTGGCATCATCCATCGCCAGCAGCCAGGCAGCCAGCCCCAGATTAATTCATTCATTCATTGCCTTTCATTGATCTTTCGCTTGATTCACTGAGACCGAGTCTTTGTTTGGGTATTTCGCTCCCCAAACAAATCGCTGGGCCATTCTTTCCATTGCCACGCCCTCGTCCATTGGCTAATCAGCCCCCCCCACACCCCGCCACGATTCCAAATACAATCCCAGAGAGGCAGAGACCGACCGAGCAGATCGCCTCGAAGAGCCAGAAGATGTTCTCTGTGTAGACTGGCGCCTGCCAGCTACGCCATGACGAGACCTTCATTTTCATCATCTGTGTCTTTAATTATTCAAAGTAATTAAGTTGATTGCGCCCTAATTGTGCCTGACAAATGTACAAACATACATACATATATGCCATGCCCAATTGCCTGTTTCTGCCCTGAACCCAAAAATTGTATCAGAAAAGTAACTGCACTCCGTGTCCTTTTCCAGAGAGAGATATTGAGCTCTGGTGAACACAAGCCGCAGACAATATTAGTACAATATTTTCTCAAAAAGAGAAATTAAATTCTATAGAATATGATGAAAAGACTAGAGGGAAAGCCCAGGGAAACCGCAACAAATCGGCAAGTGTTGGGCAGTAATAAGTTAGTAAGTGTTGGGCAAATGTATATGTAGTAAGTTAAGGTATCAACCACTCGTACACGGAGAGAAAAACTGCAAAGTCCCATAACCCAACACAAATTCTAAGGACTTAGGCACTGTTATGAGAAAAGAAATCTATTAACTATGGGAATAATCAATTGGGTGACAGTAAAAGCAACAAAAAAAAGTAGAGAATCCAAAAAAATCAATCAGTTTATATAAATAGTTGAATGATTTTAGGGGAGTTTAGTGATTGCCTAAACAATTGCCTGAACAATTTATTGAGAAAAAACTCGCTCTATTTTCAAACAAGTTGATGGTCAAAGTCGACAGGCGACATGAACAAAATCCGATCAAAATTGAAGCCAGGCTCCAGCATCCACCTCCAGCCCTCCAGCCCTTCAGCCAGGGCGGAGCTAAGCCCCTTCTCGGCAGCTTCTCCGTGCAGTTGATATGGGCCTACAATATGAATCCCCCACAAAAAGTCCCCCTATAGGAAGGGGACTTCCTCAGGATAGATCTCTGTTTGGCAGGCAGCCGGAAAATCAGAATTTAGTTTCAAATAATGCTCAAATCGAGTGCAATGGTATATATAGTTCATATTTACTGGTAAAGATGGACCTATAATGGACCTTTATCTCTATAATCTTAGAGATTGCATAATTTGTTTTCTGTTTAGGCCCGACGAGAGTCAGATACCTACCGCTGCACAGATGTGTGTATATTTATGTAAATGGATCGCAAATCGATAGAGGATTAATGGTTAAATGTCAAATGGCCGACACTGCTATATATATTCGATCGCAGAGAACGATGAAATACGAGTGGAGATATATATCCGATGCAAGACCGATATGAGATGAGGTGAACTTGCTCTGCGCACGCGCGCAACACGAGCGCTAATTTCTGGCTCTTAATTAATGCGGACCGCCGACCAAAATCGAAATCATATCAATATTCAAATGAGATATACCCTGCCCTCTCTCTCTCCCTCTCTCTATAACACACTGCATCTATCTCTCTCTCTCGCAACGGCTCGTCCAATGGCAGCCAATTTTGGTTGTGCGTTTTGTTTTGATTTGCTTGGGCCTTTTGTGCTCCCAAAATTTATGAGCTTAAAAGTGTTTAGTTTTGTTCGCCATCAGCAATCAGCCAACAACAGCGGACATCGGGGACAGTGGACATCGGGGACAGTGGACAGCGGACAGCGGACAGTGGACACCCAGCCACGGCAGTCAAACACATAAAGATGCTGAAATTTATGCGTATTAGGAGGAGCTGGGCTGGCGGCTGGGGGACCAGAGAACCCGTTGGCGATTGTCAAGCAGCGATTTTGCGATTTACATGAATTATGCGCAAACCCCGCCCCACCCCCTGTGGGCCTAAAGCTTGGGCCTACCCCGAATCAATCGTCGTGAACTACAGTTTGTCGAGTGCCATCTAATGAAGGGAAGCGAAAGGACAATACAGCTACATACAGGAGGTATACGTGAATGATTTCGGGATGGTAATTCCGTTGATCTGTTTATATAGAAAACATAACTCCCAAGATCTGGCTGAGGGATGGCAAGGGTACCTTCATTTGAGAGAAACACAATTATGGTGTATTATGAAGAAGAATTTCGAGGCAAAATACATCGAGTATCAGAATGTTAGGTGTCGTTGGGGCTGTATCTTTCAGAAGGCAGCATTATAAAGAGATCTGGAAACATGAATACGAGTTGAGAGGTTTGGAAGTATGAAATTATTTCCTCAATTGGTTCTAGAATGGGTCGATACAATTTCTACATCTCTATCTACATCTACATCTACAGCTACAAGGTTTCAATGGTAACGATGGGAATAGGTTTCCCTTTCACTTGTTCTCCATCACAAACCAAATCCACTTAAGCACTTCCCCCAGAACTATTCAATGTACGTAGAATTTGTCGCATACGATTCCGTTGTGCCTCCCTGCCACACCCCCTGCTGCCCCACCCCACACTTCATTTGAAGTCTTCCGTTGAGGGGCCGCCTTCAGCTTTTTCCCACGCCCAGCCGGCCAGCAAATCAGAAAGAGAGGGAAAAAAATCCAAGATGTGGTAGAAAAAAGACTAAAAATAATAACGAACCAGGCAGAAAAAAAAACACACAAAAAATGGGAAATACTTTAAAAGATAAAAATATAAATTCATGCAGGAAGTTGTGATTAAAATTTGTGTCTGAGGGCTGTTTTCTGCTTTGATCATGACTAGTTTTTGTGGGGAGAGGGAGGGCGGGGAGGGAGACCTCCGCGATTCCCATTCGATGGGTTGGGAGTTCAGCGACTCTAAAACATGTGAGGAATATAAGGAAGAGCGAGAGGCCACAAAATCAATTATGCAAAAAACTATGAAATAGAGAAAGCTCAGGTAAAATGTGTGTTTAAGACTGCTTTAAAGTGGCCCACATACACAGGGGCAGGAAATTGTCACACGGAGTGTAAACGGCTGCTAAATTAGAAAGGGAAAACACACAAAAGAAAACACGCGGAAAACGGGAAATGGAAGTGTTGAAATCATAAAAAGGAAGGCGCGAAAATGCCAGCCACCGCCCAACCTATCACTACGACAACATCCGCGGGTAGAGACAGAGACAGAGAGATAGGGGATGTGGATTGGGGCGGCAATTATCGGCTGCCATGACAACCCATCTACGACTGGGATTAGCCGTGAATCAGTGGGCAAAAGTCTTGATTATAAGAAATGAGAAAAACAACTTTAAATGCTTAAATTCTGGCAATCTTCGGGCATTTTCCTCGCCGATTTTCCACTCTCTTAACCATTCTTCGCTCTCCAGTTCTCCGATTCTTCAATTCGATTCTCCCCATTGGTCTATTGGTCTTGGCAAATCATTTCCACAAACATTTATCATAATTTCTAACAATTTCCTAGTTCAGATATCAGTTCAGAGGTTATATGTTCCCTTCGATTTGATTGATTAACTTGATGGACTTTGCATAGAATTTGGAGACCAGGCGGCAGAATGCAGTCACTCCCAGACCCATCAGAACAGAAAACCAAAGACGATGATGATAATTATTACATGTCTATACGAAATGGAGAAGGAACTCAACTCTCAATCAGGCAACGCGATGACCCTCAAGAGGTGACAGCTGAACCCCCCCGCGGGGCACACGACTCTCTAAGCCAGACAAAGTTCTGCTTGTGGCCGTTACTCCCATTTGCCCCAAAGTAAAGAATGTATTTAATGAGAGAATTACCTTTCAGCTGCAGGTCAGCCTCTGGCTTGGGGCTACATCTTTCATTTTCTGGAAGCCTGTGTGTATGGTTTATAGATCCCAAGTCATTACTCTAGCCATTATCCTTGGTCCAGCTCTTCTTTTGGTCGTTCCATTCAATTGAATGAAAATTTATTTTCCGCTTTTGGCTTTAATGCGCCAATTGTTTGCACATTTCGTTGAACAAATGATGGTCCATATTTTTGCTTTTCCCCCCATCGGGTGGTGGTCGGGGTTGGGTTTGGGGTTGGTCAGGAGGAGAGGCTGCTCTCGTATTTGTTCTATGATTAAAAATAAATAAAGCATTACGAGAAAATGCCGCGCCAAAACTATTAAATGCTCGTTGGGGGGTTGCGGGTTCGAGTTCACCAAATGCGAGTATGGGGGATACTGGGGGTAGGGAGTTCGAGTTGGGCTTGGAGGGGTGCTGGGTAAAGCATGCCATAAGGGTCATAAACATTCTGCGGCACAATGATGTATGGACATGTGTGGTCTGGTCGGGGTGGCACCCAGGCTCCATGGGGGGACAGCTCTGCTCCCGATTCACAGCAGGTGCATAAATGGCGTACAATTAAAGGGTGGGCTTGGGGCTGCCCCTGCCTCTGCCCCTGCCCCCACTGTCGTGGAGGCGCCACAGCAGGAGGTAAGGGTAATAAATTTTGCTGCTTGCCTCCGAAGCGACAACGGAAAACATGGCAGGAAGGCCAACTTTTGTTGTCGAAGTTTTGGATACCCTTATAGCCACGTAGATCGATCGACCCCAACCCTCAGCCCTGCTCTGGTTTTCGCCTACTTTTGCACACATTTTCACTTCCATTTAGGGTTTTCTTTAAGGTTTGAGCAGTGATTAGAAATCAATTTGTGAAATATGTACAAATAAATCAAGAAAATATGGTATGCAAATGTTGATACCCTCTGCAAGGGTACGAATATCGAGAGAGAGGGAGAGGGGGAGAGTAAAGTGTACTTTAACAAAAGCAGGAACTGAAAATGGAGCGAAAAAATCGCCAAAGGATTCTCTGTGTTCGGTGTTCGGTTTTCGGTCTTTCTGTTCCGTTCTATCATCCCATATCCCACTACTTCTTTCAAAGTACCCGCTCTCTGTCACTCTCTTTCTCACTCTTTATATCTCTATTCCTTTTTGTTCATACTCTCCCTCTCCCCACTCTCTCTGTATATTCGTAAACCGACTCCTCTTTTGCTCTGCTCTTTGTTTAAGTCACGCGCTTCATTGTCACAGCAAAATCCACATATAACTGACCCGCTCCCTGACTCAGCACCAACCCCAACCCCAAGACCACCCCTTGGTCCTGCCCCAAACACTATTCCAACCCCCCTGCCACAACCATACCGAAGCGAGCCGAAAAAGAAAGAAAAATCCTTTGGTCAAAATAATAAATTTGTTCAGGTTAATAGAGTTATTTTAATTTATGTGATTTCATGCGGTTTTTCGTGTGGCTTTTTGCAAATGCGTCCCGTTGTTTGAATGACCTCCCCCCACCCTCTCCCCCTGCTGGGCACCGCCCCTCTCTGATAGTGCCCCACTATTAATGACACAACAACAACAGCAACAACAACAACAGGACTCTCTGGAACCCATTGATCATTCGCCGTGGATGCTCCCCGGGTTCTCGGAGTGGATTTTGTGCGCTTCAGTATTATGATTTAATTGATTCAATTCTCTTTTCATTTCTCTTTTTGGGACTCGTAATTTACCATCTCTACGATTTATGGCTAATATTTAAGGGGGGCTAAGGATAGTTTTTGAAATGCATATTTGAGTTCTAACTGGATGGGCCTAACAGCCCATCTATGGCCTGTGAAAGACTTCCTCTCAAACACTGCAATTGCTCCACATTAATTTTCCTTTTCCTCCCAAAGTTTTCCACCTGTTTTTTTTGTTGCTGTTAGTGGCAGACGCCTCTAATTTTGCTTTGGCAAAAACCAGCCGCATCCTGTTGCTCAAATCGAGAGCCAGTGTCAGGCTATCAAAGAATAGGAGTTGGAGCCAGAGCCAGAGCTACAGCCAGAGCCGGAGATGGAGCCAAATCTTCAGTTGCATTTCCTGTCCAACAATGGGAAAGTGCCAGCGCGACTGATGATGATGATGATGATGGTGATAGCTGATGGCGGATGGGTGATGGCTGATGGCTGGTGGCTGGTGGCTGTGTGGAGGCAACAAGTGTTGCACTTAATTTGCATGCAACATGCAGCAGCCACAAAACGCATCGCCCTCTCACAGTGGGAACTCCCCCAGCCAAGATTTGCATACAATCAATGTGAAACGCAATTGATTTGCCACTTCGTGTCTCTCCGACTGGGCATCAGCGCCACCACCAGAGCCACCATAGCCACCATGAACACCACTACCATAATCGTCATCGGACCATCGTCCTCATCATCATCAGAATCAGCATTACCATCAGCATCAGCATCATCCTCACTGTTGCTGCTGCTGGTTTCAATTTAGCAAATGGCAATGGCAACCCTGGCTGGGGGCTGCCTCTGCTGTTTCTGCTGCTCAATTATTAATTTCTGTCGCGTGCCGGCGACAAGCAGCGAGAGGCAGCGATGCGAACTTGAAAAATGATTGCGCATAATTGAAATCGAAATGAAGCCCAGCATTTTGGTTAATGTCAACGCCTCCGACGACAACGACGACGAGGTAGCCCCAATCCTCAACGAATCAACAGGAGTGCGAACGCATCCACCCTCTGCTCTGATGGATGTTGTCCAACCTTCAAGGATCAGGCATTACACAAGGGAGGGAGAACAGCAACAGCTATAGGACTCCACTGTAACACCACACATTTCCATAGTTAAACTTTTGCATATTTACATATATATTTACATATTTACATATTTAATGTTTGCAAATTGCTGGAGCTTAGCGCCCTTCTAATTGCCAATTGTCGGTTATAATTAATTTTAATGCCAAAATACTCGTAGCATTTGTTCAAATAATATTCGAATTTAAATTATCAATTAAATGTATAATTCGTTTTGGGGCGTGCGCACATTTTAGTCGCATGCTATTTCTGCCAGTGTAATGCCTGGCTGATACTTTTCTGGCACCTGTACTAAAGCGTGGGCGTGGCAGGCAGCTCCATTTAGATGTGGGCGTAACATCATTGTCTGGTTATGTCAACTTTGTTGGCCCGCACAATTTGTTGGCCCAAAGACAAGGAGCCACAAAAATAAAACCCCCGAAACAGACGCACGCATGCCTATCGATTATTTTCGCAAGGCGATGCCCAGACCAGACCGAGAGATCCTATGAATAGACGACACCTCACCCACCAACACCGAACCGAACCAGGCCAGAAGCAACCACAGAGCAGAGCCCCAGACCCCGACCCTCCCCCCCCCCCCCCCGCACACAGCATATCGAGTGACCCATAATTATAATAAATATTTCAAAATAACCTCAACGAGACAAGCGTGAGAATTTTACCTTTGGTTCTTATACGATTATACTAGTATATATACATATACAATATATATGTATATCTTGTCTCTTCTTTGTTTTAGCCCTTCTTGTTGGTCCGCTCGCAATTATATAATTAATTATTAACAGCAGAATGAAGAAGGAGAAAATTGTCTGCGGCATGCAAGCTTGATGCCCCACCACCACCACATCGTACCTCAATCTGTGCCTTGGTATCGAGTGGTCAGGCATATCTATCCGACAGTTCGTGTCCAGTCCACAGACGGGACACTGACAATTGATTGCCCCGACTCTGAATTTGGGGCACATCATTTACTATTTAAACCTTTGGATTTTCTCAAAAAATACTAGATATGAATCCCCCCCAGAGCACAAAAGTACCAAGCCCCCGCTTTAATTTGCATACCCAAATACCAATATAATGGAACAGTTTAAACTAGAATTAGATACTAGCAGCACAAATCATTTGCCATCGCGGGAATACAAATTCAACGTTTTATGGTGAATGAAACAAACATAAATCTAATTAATGCTAAGCAATAAAATAACAATAAAATAGTATAGAACTTTAATCGATTTCAGAGATTTATTTACGGAAAATTTTAGCTTAAACTCAAAAAGTTATAGAAATTTTACCCATTTACCTATGATTTCTGGCATCCAATTGTTGATCCAAATATATAGCAGATACTTATGTATATAGAATAATTTCTCATATCTCTTCTCTTCGTCTTCAATTTGATCAAGTCTTTGATTTGGCTTCGGAACATAGTTTATAGAGATCGCCAAGTAAGAGTTGCCCACAGTCTTCGGGTTCCATTTTGTCTCATGGAGCTTCAAGGGTGACGCCCTGATTTGTGCTAACTTCCTATAAGAAACACTAGACACTATATACCGTTTGTTCCTGCCGCTTTGTTGATCGAATTATTCCTTGCATAAACCGTTTACTCACTCCCTTCCTAGTCTTAAGTTACTGCTACTATCATATCTTTGTTGTGATTAGAAATTGTTTAGTTCTTTTAGTCAAATTAGTTCTACTTTTCCTCAAACTCTAGTCTAACACCTATCCTTCCTGCATGTCCGCAATTGGTTTGGTTCAACGAGTCACGCGTTATGCAGCAGCTTTCCTCGGTCGGTTGGGCGGGAGGATCCGCGCGTAACAGCCTTCTGCTGGTGTTGCTTGGGCCACTTGATGGTGCAGTTCTACTTCGGAACCTCTTCTAAATAAGGCAATATATCGACTATATTCCTAATCATAAGAACTTACAAATCTATAGCATAGATTTGTAGAACAAATGAGTGTGTTAGGGGCTATCTGCGATGAAGCGTGCAACAAATTGTAGTTTGTGGCTTGGGAAGTGCGTGGATGTTCCTGCTCTGAGGATATTCAACTACTTCTTTTCGTGATTTTCGTTGGATTTTTGTATTTATTTTGACGTCCAGCTTGATGTGTTGCCAGTGTCAGTGCCTGTGCCTGTGCTTTTGGCTCTGTTTTTGTTGTTGTTGTTGGTTATTTTTCCGTGCTGTGTGTTTTTGTGCGTTAAGTTAAGAGAAAACTTTTCCAGATCGTAAATTATTTTCACCAAAATGAGGCAAAAAGAAAGAGGCGGTAAAGAGTGGGAGGGGGGTGCGGGGGGACATTGCGAAGAGAAAGAAAACAACGCACTTTGTCTGTTGAAACAAAAAACTCGTAAATTTTCATAATTGCATTGGACACAACATCTCTCTGACCCCCGGGGCCACTCCCCGCCCCGCCACCACCACCACCACCAGAATCGTCGTGGTTGTGGATGGATGGGGTTTTTGCGGGTGGTTGGGAGCTGTTTGGGGTCTTGGCTTAAGACTAAACACGATTTCCGGTTGCCACGCCCGGAGAGGAAGAGGAAGAGGGGATGACAGGGGACAGCGGTAACGGCAACGGTAACAGCATCGTGTCGTATGAGCAATGTCTCAGTGCAAAACTTGTGGCGGATGTGTAATCATTTTATCATATTACCCGCACCAGTACGTATGTACCTTGCCCTTCAACCCCCCCTCCCTGCCCAATGCAGGGCTCCCTCTCTCTCTCTCTCTCTCTCTCTGTGTGTGTGGCTGTTTGTCTGTCCGTAACCCTAACCGTAACCGTAGATGAGGTATCCAGTTGGCCAGCATTTTGTTGCTTTTCTTCTGTTTGGTCGGGGCCACGTTTTCCTCGTTAAGTTCCGACGCCGTCGTTGTCGTTGTCGTCGTCGTCGTCGTCATCGTCGGTCGTTGATGGCGGCGCAAATTCAATTAAATTAAATACATGGCAACAGCCATAGAGGCGGCAGGCAACATGATAAGGAATGGGCGGGGCTGGGGCAGGGGGGGGGGGGCTTGATGGCATCCACGTAAGTTCCGAAGAGGGTCAGACGACTATATGGAGATTTTTCGCACAGCAGCCCCAAGACCCCCAAGACACAAGACAGTGAAATGAGCAGAGACCGCCTGTCTTCGGTGCTTCGGGTGTTTCAGTCTTTTGGTCTTTGCATTTAAATTTCCGCTGAATTGCGTTCGTTTGTCGGCCTCCGCTTATAAATCTTAATTAATTAAAGTACACACAACAATAAGCAGGCAAAAAAACAAAGCAAAACAAAGCAAAGCAAAAAACACAACCCAAACAAGAGGGAAATTTCATTCGTCTTCGACAAGACGGATAGTTCTCTGGCTCGTACTCCCAACTTGTACACTTGGGAGGTTCGCACTTGTTCGAGCCAGGCCCAAACATGGCTTCCCAAGTGCACCACACAGCCCCCCGCGCCTCGTGGATGGATGAGAGAGTTTTGGAGAAGTCTTAACTGTCTAAACTTATGGCCTCGATACTGGCAATTGGCCAATTCGATGGCAGCAGGTCTGTCCATACGCAGGTAGGTCCTAAGCATTCCTTGGGAGTCTTGAAAATATAATATGTTTATTGGGAGGTAGGTTCTATTAGGGTATTCTCTTCTATTCTATGAATAATTACCACTACATGTAGTCCATACTTATTACAGGAACTACTTAAGTGCACGCTCAATTGGTGCTTCCCTCCCCATCCCCAACCCCATTCCCATCCCCTTCCAGGCAACCAGTCATCCAGGCAGCATTACGAGTACGAGAAACCTAATAAAGTTATGCCTCAAAGTTAACAGCAATTACGGGGCACAGCAGCAGCAGCAGCACTCACTTCCTCTCTCCACACACACACACACACTCGCACACAATCTCCGTCCCATTTAACAACTGTGGGCATCTGTCAACGCTGTGGGTTGTATTTTTCCCGTGGTCATCCATCGGCTCATCATCAAAAGCCTCAGAGAACAGTTAGCTGGCATTTGCTGCTGCTGCTGCTGCTGCTTCATCATCTCTCTCCATCTCCATCTCTATCTTTGTCTTTTCTTCGTTATTTTTTATACCATATACCCTTGAAGAAGGTACAATGATTTAGGCAGAAGATCGACCACGAATCGTGTAAATACCAATTGAATATTTAGAGCCAAATGAATCGAAATCGGTTTATATTTGCAGGAACTATCGAATTCGAAGATCAAACAGATGAACGATCTCCAAAGGGTATCTGTAGCCAGCCCTCCTCTGGGGCCCCTCTTCTTTTTATTCTAATCGAAATGATTTTGCTTAATTCATCTTAATTAGAAGCGCCTGACCCGAGAGGCAGAGGCAGAGGCCGAAGGCAGAGGCACAGGCACAGGCACTGGCAAAAGTTTACTGACCGTCACCGACTGGCAGATCTCATCTCGCTGGGCAGCTGGGCGGAAAGTGAATATAAATAACAAACAAAATAATACGAAAGAGCGGCGAGAGGCGAAGAAGTATATTCGAGATGGCAGGCATCTTTGGCCATTGCTATTTATTTTAATTTTAATTTTAATTTGCGCTTTGGACCAAGCGCCAACTGCCAACAGCTAACAGCCAACTGCCAAAACAAGAAATCTAAGCCCAAGAGTCCAATGCCCAACCCAACTGCCGTTAGTTCTTCGCTGGTTGGGTCACCATCCAACTTCATCGAAAGCTCTCCAGCTCTTCAGCCTCTGAGTTCTTGAGAAAAGAGCAAAGTCAATGGAGAAGGAGAAGGAAGCGGGACGGGGTGTGGCTGGAGGAAACACAACAAATAATAATCATAAAGATGAGCGCTTGGAGGTCGCGAGATGGAGGTCTGACATCGAATGAAAGTTTCTTTGCCCAACTTTCAGATGAGACGAGACGAGAGGGGAGCCGATGCTCTGCAAATGCTGAAAAAACGGAAGTTTCTGCTTAAAATGAAACTAAATTAACTTGATTCGGTCGACATTTGGTTTACTTTTCGCTGGCGGTTTAATTCTTTCCCCGAATTTCGTGTCTCAAACGTTTCTGGCGGTGTGAGAAGCCTTCTCATTATGGGTATCGTTCCAGTTCCCCTGCGAAATCGATCCAACTTCTAGCTGCTGGTCACCCTGCAAACAACAGCACAGTAAACAATGTCTTATCCGTGAAAAGTGAACTCAATCTAGTCTTCAGTCCTCACCTGTCGCTCCCATCTGCCCCCCAAAGTAGTTGAACCCCAAGTAAGCACGGTCTAAACCAAAGTCTAACCAATTGAAACAGTCGCAAATGCAGTGCCAACATTGCCAAATTTTGAGATACGCAAAGCAGATCTCGACTTCAGCTACAGCTACAGCTACAGCTACAGCTTCAGCTGTCAGTTGAGGCCATAAACTGGCGCCAAATCATTTGCAACTCTCAATGACACCTGCGAATTGTCTTGTAACACTTTGGTTTTATTTCTTCTTGTGTGCCACCATAGATACAGATACATAGATACATAGATACAGAGTGGCTGCCGTGTGTATGCAAACACCTATACTGTCGGATACTTTTGATTTTTGTTGATTTTTTATTTATTTATGTGCCAGCAACGAGCTTTTGTATTTCAAATCAAAAAGCGAGACCACGCGACGTATGCGCAACGAAACAAAAAATGAATAAATAGCGAGACTCGAGACAAGACTGGAACGAGCAGATATCCGTACTTATAGACAGAGTTTACGTGGCGTGGAGAGGGGAGGGGAGGGGGGCAGCCCAGAGACAAGGAAAAAATGTTGGTCGCGTGGGCGTTGCGTCTTCAGCGCCGGCGACAAAACAAAACAAAACAAAACCACAAATAAAAACCTGCCCCACAACTCTCGGTCATAACTTTGCATTCGGTTTTATTTTCTGCTGATTCCAGCAACAAAACGCCAAATGACAGAGAAAATGCTAATACCAATAGCGACCGATGGCAGACATCAAAACAAGTTTGGTGCCACTGCCACAAGCTGCAGCCCGGGTACACTCTTGGATCAATGAAACTCAAGACTGGAACTGGAAGAATCAGCCTATGCTTTGATGGTAAAGCGTATCCGATCGTCGACTTGGACCTGCCAGGCAGATCATTATCTCTCTATATAGTGCTCGGCTCTGTGGTCAACTTTAAACTCATTTCTGCCAGTTATTGTTGGAAACGCTTAATATTAATCGAAAAATTATAAACGCAGTTTATTGTGTTGGCCCGGCTTCAACTCGAATCAAGTCAAACTTCATCTTCGCTGTGGCTCGATTTCTTGTCTATTGGATTCTTTTGCGTCTCTGCGGTTGTCACTTAACTACCTGATTTTTATTGCAGTTCGATTTGGGCCCGATTTGGCCCGAACACTTTTTCGTGTCACATCTTGGCTGCCGTTTTTGGTGTCCGACATCGAATGCGAATGGCCAGCAAATTGAAAACTCTAATAAATAATTTTTGTCGTTTTTTCTCCCATTTTGAGGGGGAGACTCTTTGGGAAAATCAATTATCCAATTGTAATCGAATGTGAATCGACGAGGCCCGTCCGTAGGCGACGCACAAGATTCAAGATGGAAGTGAAGACAAAGACAAATCTGTGGAATAAAAGATACTCCAGCTCTTTCCATACCCCACGTTCCGTCTGTCTTGATCTTCCCAGCAATGAACTACCATCTCCAGAATTTATAGGATTTTGTATATACAAGTAGCCCCCATAGGATTGATCTCTATTACAATCTACGGCCAGCCTTTGTGCGTCTATCGATGTTCATATCTTTTGTTTATCTTTGGGGAGATCAATCTTCTATCGGACAGCATTTTTGTTAGTTTATTGAAAATTAATTTGGAATTTTTCTAATTTGAATGCAAATTGTGGATCACTGGAAAGAAACACAATTTATGAGCGGCAGAGGCGAATCAAAGTGGGTTTCTCTGGCTGCCGATAAGAAGGGTTGGCTGTGTGTCTCTGCTGGTTTTTGGCCAAATGAAAAACATGTTAACACAACGCCCAAGTTGGGTCCAACAATTTGTTATATTTCTTGGACTGTGGGGAGACTCGAGGCCCGTGGTGTCCGTGGAGAGCCGAGAGATCAAAGAGGCTGAAGGCTGAAGGCAGCGTGCCAAATGGAATTTGTCAATGTTCGAATTTGGCAAACGGATCGTAAATCACTCCAGGCCCAGACCCAGGCCCAGGCCCAGACCCAGGCTCCAGACCAGACTCAGATTCCGATTCGGAATCCGAATCCGAATCAGAATGCAAATGTTTTTTTAGTGATTCAGTTTCGACATAATCGCCATCGTCGTCACCCATCTCTATCATAATGATCTTCATTTTTGGGTAATATTTTATGAGCTGCCACTCCCCTGCCCCCCGCCGCACCACCGTTCCCTGTTGAAATGCTTTAAGCTGATATTAAAGACATATTTTATATGGCATCTTAAGATGACTTTAAGATATATTTTACGGAACCATTTAAAGTAGCACAGCGATTTGTTACATCGTCTGCGACTCGACCTGTGTGTGGGAATCGGTTACGGAATCCAAACGTTATTTGATTATAGCATGTATTATGCTATACTCGACTTGACTTTGGACCCCCACCCTCATTCTCAGCGGGCGGTCTTGCATTTTGCAATGTCTCTAGCCCAAGGTCGAATGTGGTCGCTGGCAGAAGCTTAGACAACTTTTGAATAGTTTTAGCTGCCAGAATTGAATGTGAGGAAGTGGGGATTACGAAAGATCTACTAGAGAACCCAGAGAGTGAGAATCGTTTGAATGAACAACAGACAAATGGGAGTACGAGTATTTATGCCAAATATCTGGATACACAGGCTCTTAGGTTCTGTTCTGATGGATATTAATTGAAGCTATTTTCGGCAAAGGCAAGAAAAGATTAACAATATTTCCCTCACAGGTAGGGTTGCCTGCTGTCCACTCCACTCCACTCCCTCGCACACTAGTCACCTTCGCTCTTTGTCCATTCTCAGATAATTTGTTATGCAGGCAGGCAGGCAGGCAGAGAAATCTTATCAGAAGACAGCCCCGCAAGAAACACAAAAAACTGAAACTGAAACCGAAACCGAATCTGCAAACTCCTCGACTCGATTCGACTCGAACCCAACCCAGAAACCGATTTCGAGCTGGCAGGCCTGCCGCTCTTATCAGCGGTTTTCCAGGCCAAGCCAAGACACTACCCCGAAAACGTAACCGTTACCGTAACCGAGTCGGAGTCGGCGTCGGAGTCCTCTACCCCTGCTGCCATGCTCCCGAGACATCCAACTGGTAGCCCCATTGTCTCTGCCTCGGAGTCTCTCTCTCTCTCCATCACACTTAACCTTTTTTTTTTTGTTTTTTTCTCTCGGTGGCGGTTTGAAATTGAAAGTTTTTTTTTTTGCTGGTTGCGGTGCTGAAACTGGTTTATTTTGGCCAAAACAAAAGCGGCAACAGCAGCCAAATCCAAGCGGCTAACTGCAAGAAACTGCAACGACGGCCACAGTGGTTCAAGATTGCTGGAGAAGAAGATCCCGAAGAGTCAGGAAGAGCCATAGAACCACAACTCTCTCTCTCGCTATGAAACTACAAGCAAGGCGAGTGAGTAGGGGTAGTTTTCCTAGATCCTGCAATGGGGTTCATGCCTCTTGTAGCCTTCTTTCAACCACTGTGCCCCGCTGCGACGTCAGCTTGCATTCATGGCCCAACCTCAATTTTCAACATTTTGCGATCTTTTTGGCCGACTTGAGAGGATGACAGTTACGGCTTGGAGGGGCAAAGATTTTTGGCTTTATTTTGGGGTTTCGGTTTCGGTTTCGGTTTGAGCTTCAGCTTCAGCTTCTTTTTCGGGTTTTCTCAGTTGTACTTGCGAATATTGCATACATTTTGTTTCGGTTTTCCTTGGTTTTTCGCCGTCTTTGGTGCTTGGTGCTTGCTGCGCGCCCTGCCACAACTAATTTGTGTGCACCTCTCCTGTCAAAGGCGGTGGCAAGCTCACAGACGTGTAATTGCCATGGCAGTTGGCCGATGAGGGCGTGTTGCCACTCCCAATTACCCAGTTTCACTCTTTACGAGTGCCTGGCCTGCTCGACGCTCCTGGGGGCAGCTTCTGCTCCAATGCACGTTTGATATTTGGAGGCTCAGGTTGTTTGGGCAACTTTTTCGCCCAAAGTCGACAAACCCGAAATTATTTACAACTTTTGGTTGCTTGCTGCTGCTGCTGCTGTTGTGGTGCACACTTTGGCCTTTACACAACACAACAATGATGACGCATGCACCTGCCAGATAACAACAACAGCAACTCGGTCCAGTTAAACCTGCCTCCTGGTTGCAGCATCCTTAAAGATTTCTATTTGGGAATTTATATTTGGGTTTCGGTTTTTGCCCAAAACTTTTTTTGCCTGGTGTTTGTTTGTTTTGACAACAGAAGAGGTTTTGCCTCAAAGTCTGCTGTACAATATTTGCAACATTCTTTGGATTTGTTTTCGTCCTCCCTCCCCCCTGCCCCCACATCTTAGTCCTTCGACTGCAGTACGTGTACTTCTTATAACAGAATCAAAGAACTTGTCGAGGATGAAGCAGGACTCAAGCAGCAGGAGCAGGAGCCGGAGCAGGAGCAGGCAGCTTCTGTGAGGTGCTATAAATAATTACAAACAACTGGCAAAAGTTTACCCTCAGAACTATGAACCCCCAGGAACTATGGTGTCGTCCCCCCACCCCTCTCAGCTCACCCACTCACCGTCTCCCCATTGGTAGAGAGGCTGCCAAAGAAGAGCTCTAGGCAGCTGGTCAAATGTTTGCGGTCAACATCTGGGCTAGAATTTGTCTCTGGTTTTCGTTTCAATTTAACTGAAAATTGAGGAAAAAAGTTTACCCGAATAACTAGCACGAAATTAATTGAGGTTAGGCTCTGGCCCTAAGTGAGGTTAAACACGATTCGGTTATGAGTCGGATTTCGAGAGGGGGGAGACACGAATTAATGATCGAGTTGCAATGAGGAATGCAGCAACTGCAGCCAAAGGTTTTGATTGGATGTCTGAATCAGCTCTTAGTCCCGCTTTCCATATCTCGTTTCTATTATTTACATGTCTGTCTTTTATATCCTTGGAGAATGTTGACCTGCTTTGTACACGACCTTTCCTCGTGTCCACTTGTCGCTGGCATCCCTGGACCATTCCCGATACCTTGGAGAGCCACCTCTTCAGCAGCAGCAGCAGCTTTCCTTTGTTTTCCGGCAAATACCTCGTCCTCCTTATCTTCAGCTATCGTTGGCTCGTTTTTCTCCACTTTTCTCAGCTTGAGCTCATCTCCAGTTGACCTCATCTCTTTGGCACCAGCTCTCCAGCTCTCCAACTCCTTCTCCATCTCCAACTCCAGATGCATCTTTTGTCGCTGCTTGACTGCGTCCATCTGTTGGTCTTACTGTCGGTTAGTCAGTCGGCCTGTCGTTGCGACTCTGTTTAATTGCGCTTTAATTAACTTGCATTGTTCCTGGCTACGTGTCGCCGACTGTCCCGTGCCCCTTCAGCACTCCACTCAACGCCACGCCACGCCACTCCACTCGTTTTTTCGAGGAAGAAAGTGCGGTAGCTGTCAGTTGTTTGTTTGTATTTGCTTAAAAAGTGTTGCAGCAGTTGGGTTCAGCCCCCGCTTCAATGGGGATTGCATCTGTATCTGTGTATCTTTGTATCTGTGTCTGTATCTGTGTGAGTGTTGGTGTGAATGTGCTGCATCTGTGTGAGATGTTTTGAATGCCAACTCAAACAGTCAAGTGTCGTGCAGTGAACTGTCAATAGAGTGTACCAACATTTCGCTCTGGCAAATAGAAAGACGAACTTGTTTTTGTCGTAGATGAAGCAGACAGAACAAAAACAACAACAGCAACAACAACAACAACAACAAAATAAAAATGATATGTAAATGAAGAATAGAAAAAGAGGAAGGAAAACAGAGACAAATAGAAGGTGGACAGCAAGGATACTCTGGGGAGGATCCCCACCGACCGCAGGCAGCGTTGAGGTAGGCCTGGAAAATAAAGATCTGAATGGAACATGGAAAACTCTTGTGGATTGGCATCTTTGCTCTCATTGGTCAGACTTTGGCAGAGATCGTCCTATAACTTTCTCACCTATGGAATTTGTGTGGATTCCATCTTTTCTGTCACATATAGAGCTCAAAAACCAAAGTACTCTCCCATATGTACACCTCGCTAATCTGGGGACATACTTCCTTCTCCCTCAGCATCTCCCTTGCTCTCTTGCCCTCACTCTGCCCCGAAGCATGGGGCTACTCCGCCACCCACTCGGCTTGAAGGCAGTCTGGGGCAACGCTAATGAGACCACGTCTTGGTCTTGGTCCTTATTGTCGTTCTGGCTTCCAGCTTCCTGCTTTTCTCTTGGCTTTTGTTCTCCAGACTGCATTTGCCATCCCGTGGCAGTAGCAGCAGCAGCAGGGGCACCACCACCACCCCCTTGTCTCTCCTTCTATTTGCTGACTAATCCATTTCATTGAGAGCGAATTTGTTTTACTCACAGCTCCCTGTCCTACGCCCTCGTCTGCGTCGCGCGTTTGCTGTGATTAATTTTATGAATGAAGTCAGCGTTTCATTCATTCACGCTTTCTGCTAAATACTACGACTAAAAAAAAACCCCACAAATAGGAGAAAAAAGAGTGCAAAGAGTGCAAGGAGTGCCAGGAGTGCGAGTACTCTGTGTGTGTGTATGTACGGGTGTGGGTGGGTGTTTGGTTGTGCGAGTGGAAAAATAATCCCAGGGAAATGCAACGGCTGCAGAAGGATGTGCACTTCCGTCTTTGGGTGCTCCTGCTGCTGCTGCTGACGACGACGACGACGACGATGTTGTCGTCATCCTGTGTTGCCAATTAAAATGCCACCGCCAGGCACATATGAATGCCTCCAACCGGGGGCGTGGCAGTCCACAAAACCCGTCGTCTAGCCCCCAATTTGCCAAAGCAACCGCCCAACGGCAACGGCAGCAGCAGCAGTGGGAAAACGGGGAGGCAGAGGAGGATCCAGGCATTGCCAGGACGAAGATGATGAGGTAGATGTGAATGTGGATGTGAATGTGGGTGGGTGTGGGGGTGGGGGGTGATGTGGAGGTGCAACAGACCCCTTTTAATGACTGTAAATCAAGCGTACTTTGCAATTTTGCCTGCAACAACACCAGCCACAGGAGCAGCGGCAGCAACAGCAGCCCCAAATGCCACACATCCGCCATGTCCTGGCATCCTTCAGGCATCCTGCGGCTGGTACGCCACCTCCGCCGCCTGTTGGACCTTTTCTTCGCAACTCAGCCCCAACACTGGGCTACACGAGTGGGTGTTACGGAGTTATATACGCCCTCACATAATATCACTCCTAAAGGCATGTCGCAGGACCTACCTACCCACAGGGAAACTATCATATGCGAGTTGCAGTTCAGGCTGAATGAAAACTTTGCCCGAGACTCGTTGCTCGCTTTTCCTTTGTCGGAGAAAGTTGCATTTCGAGGCTGGCCAGGATCCAATTTGCTGTTTAAACATGTGCTAAAATGTGCAAATGAATTGTTTATGCCTTCACTTAGCTTTCACTTCTTTCGATTTGCAGATCTCTCCGGTTAAATGAAATATTTACTTGGGTATTTAGTGGCCGTATTGCCTTATAGATGGCTCATTCATCCTTCGATTCCCATTCGATTCTGGTGTAACTCAATCAAGGGATCAATGGATGCTCTTCAGCCGGAAAACTGCAGCGCTTTCCTTGTTGTTCAGTGCCGCCAGCATTGGGGCAACAAACTCGTGTGACATGCGGCTCGAACTTTCAAGAGCCTTGACTGACTTCCAGACTGCCTCTTCCTCCCGCCCATCGTGCAGAGCTGCAGCACGATGATGGTGATGGTGGGCTCTGGCTGGGTCATAAGCTTATGGGCGTGGCCAATTAGCATTTGGACATTAGACAGGAGCAGGCAGCAGGCAGGAGACAAGAAAAAACGTATAAAGTGTAGTTGAAAAAGGGGTTTCCCTCGGCCCCAAAACAGCTGACAGTTTGCCAGGGGCCGCTTCGCCCCGCACCGCCCCGCCCCGGCCCTGGCTGTGTGACTCACGTTGCAGCCACGAACCGGAAGTGAATGATGCAGAAAAAGGCACAACAACACAACGCTAAAAGCAAACACAAAGAAATCCTTGGAAGGGACAGCCAGCCAGCCAGCCCCGGCACTACCCCTGGAGTCAAGGAGACCCTAGCCGTCCGCCCACGCCATGTCATGACGTTGACAAATGCCTCAGAAGGGATCTCTGTCTTCGGGTGGACAAGGACACAGGGTGGCTATGAGTCAGACGACGGCGACGGTGAGCGGTGAGCGGTGGGTCGTAATCAGTGCACCTGCGTCTGGGCACGCGACTGGGCCCGAGCTGAGTCAGCCAACCGAAAATTGTCCTTTCCAACTCCCCAGATCCCATATCCCAGATCCCAGATCCCAGAACCCAGACTGCAAGTCGAAAGTTGTACCTTTTCCACCACTCTTTTTCGGTTCGGGTTTGGGTCGGCTGGTTGTTTGGTTAGTGTTTGATAAGCACGAAATTATGCAAGCAACAACAGAACAGAGCAGAGCAGAGCAGAGCACTTGCCCTCAGACAGACAGACAGACAGAGAGACAGCCAGGGGAGATAGCAGTAGCTACTGTCTATCAGTGAGTCGTTCATTCAGTCTGCAAGTCTGTCAGTCTTTCAGTCGGTCTTTCAGTCCGTCTGTCTGTCTGTTTGTCTGCCTGTCTTCTGGCTTAATTGCCCGAGCACGTGACAGTAATGAGGTACCGCGAGGGCGGCGAGAGCAGAGGGGAGAGGGCGGGTAGGGGCTAACCTAATCGTCACCAGCAATGAAATGCGAAACTAATTGAATGCCCAACTTGGCTGACAATTGCCGAGTCCTGGTCACCTTAATTGAAATAGTTGCCGGCTGTTTGCCTCCTCCAGCTCCGGTTCCGGCCACAAAAGAGGGTCCTTTCCCGCTGAAGGCAGGACTCGAATGAAAAACTGATTATAGAGATGGCTTAAAGCTGCAAATGTCAGCCAAAAATATCTTTTTGTATTCGAATGTCCCAGGGTAGAAACCAAATGTCCCCCGGATCGAGTGATTAATTCATAGCACACATAAAACTGAGGTTCCATTAGGATAGGATCTTGTTTCGAATTGGATCCGCTGCAGCAATTGAAGGGTGACTCTATCCAGGGGCATTTGAAACCCGGTAACCGGTAACCTTAATTGATTATAGAAAACCAGTCTGAAATTATTCCCAATTAAAAGCCCTCAAATTGTGCAAAATTATCGACTAAATGTGGCGGAAAAATGAATCCATGAAACTAGAAACTGGAACCCCTCCCCCCCACACACAAGCCCCCTCCTAAGCCCCCCTCCTAAGCCCCCCGCCTCTGACCCGAATGCAACCTCATTGTCGCATTGCCAGGTATTTGCATAAAAACGTCCTGGTTCTGGGCTTTCGAATGATTAAGCAAAAATATAAATTAATTAAATTCAGAAGGGTTCTTGTATGTGTCTGTGTGTGTGTGTGTGTGTGTTAGAGGGACAAATTATACAACTGAAATATTTGATTAAATATGAATCCGTGAGGCTTACAAAAGAGCCGAACCAAATGGACAAAATATTCAGCGAAAAGTTTTCAATTCAAAACTAATTTATTGTATTTATGTGGCCACCCAAATCTAACGATATGTGAATGCGCAGGTGGCAGGTTGCACGTTGCACGTTGCAGGTTGCAGGACTGTTCAAAATTATGCAAGTGGCTGGAAATTTATGGTTAACCCAAAAGTGTCATCCCCCCCCCCCCGCTCGAAACTTTGCCAAAAACTCGCAGAACAAAACAAAAAAATAATCAAAATAAATGCGTGGCTTAATTGGTGAACTGTTGGGCATGGGTGGGACTTTCACCTGTCGACTAGGGGTTGGGGGTTAAGGGTTGCATTGTCCCCTCTCCAGTGCCCTTGGAAAGAATCGACCCAAAAGGCAGGAGGTACTTTGGTATTCTTTAATTTGGAACCCATTCGATTTTCCTTCTGCCCTGCCCTAAACTCCGAACCTGGGTCGGCATAAATCTCTTTGATTTGTGATTTCTGATTTGTTGCTCTTGCGGCTTGTTTTCATAATGAGGCGCAAAGAGTTGAGACGGGATACGGGATACGGGGTACGGCTTACGGGTTACGGGGTGAGGTGAGAATTATGAAAATGTAGCAGCCGACAGATGCGTCTGCTGTGGCAGTGGCAGTGGCAGGTACTGGAGAGAGACTGGAGCGAAGGGGCAACTCCTCCAAGAAGTGGACACATTAATTGCTGGGAGAGAAGGTCGCACACGCAAACCACTTGGCACCGCCGCTGCTCCTGGATCCTGCTGTCTCGCCTCGTTCAGAAATTATAGATTAAGGCAAATTATGATTCCGAGTGTCTGTCTGTCGCTGGCAGTTTCTGTATCTGTATCTTAGTGCCTCTGCCTCTGTGTCTGTGTGTGTGTGTGTGTCTGTGTGTGTGTTTGTGGGAACCTGACAATGACATGCTAAAGATGCCAAAGATTCTGGACAGTCGGTGGGACGGTGGGACATGGACACGGACACGTCTAGTACATCTAATTCAAAACGGCAGCCTCATTTCTGATTGTTAATTACACTTTAGTGTGTGTAATTTTCACAGGATCAGAGGCTGACGATAGGACCCGACCCGACACGACACGACACGACACCGGGGCTCACAGGAAGCCCGACGACGACCAGAGCCAGGGTCCAAAACAGAAACGAAAATATTTTCAAAGACCACAGGGGGTACAGGTACAGATACAGATACATCTATAGATACAGATACATTTCCAGGGCATTGGGCCTACAGGTACAAAGTGACTTCACACAAAAAAACTAGATAGGAGACGAGAGACAGAAGCCAAAAGGCACGAATGAACGACTCGGGAGTACCCAGTACTTACATGTTAACGCCCTAACGAGTTCATTTATCTACGATTATGGGGTAGCAGCAACAAAACTGGAACCAAATTCGGAATATTATATAAAAAATCATAAATAAAATCAAATAAAATATAAAAATAAAGTGAGATCAGGTCCTAGATACCCTCTGCCAAGAGAAAGAAGAGGGGTAGCAGAAGAAGAGTGCGGCAAATGTTGTGAGCAGAACAAAAGAGCAGCAGCAGCAGCAGAAGCAGCAAAAAAATGCATCGAAATCAATTGCAGGGCCCAAACGGCACGTCTGGGGGCAAAAGGGATGGCAATACACTATAAATGTGTGTGTGTGTGTGTGTGTGTGTGCGAATGGAATGGGGGAATGCAATTGCAGTTGGTCAGCGGGGGGTAGCGGAGGGCAGCGGGGGTAGCGGGTGCGATGAGACACACGCACAAGCGTAAGACACGCACAGAGGTTGGGTCTCACTATTGTTGTTGCTGTTGCTGTCGATCCTGTTGCAGCTACCGGAAATGCAGCACATTGCACCAGAGAGCGAGAGAGGGAGCGGGAGAGGCAGTGAGAGAGGGACAGGGAGCGGGACAGAGACCGAGTAAAGATGATGAAAAAGAAATCCAGCCACGAATGCAGTTCGTGCGTTTGCACTCGTTTCAATCTCGTCTCCACACTTCCCTTCCCCCTTCCCCCTGCCCATCCCTTCCCATTCCACTGGCTTTGCTCTCCATCTCCCCCTCCCCCCTGCCCAGAGACACGCAGCAGCTGTCTCAGGTTCCTCTGCATCGAGAGAGGACCGCTCCCTAACCGAACCAAACCGAACCCCGGCATAGGCACAGGCACAGGCAGGCCTCCGCATGCGGAGCGGCATTGAGCGATTGCAGATCTACCCCCCACCCCCTACCTCTATGATGCTTCCCCGAAGAAGATCGTATTCGTTTTGGCAAGGACTTCACTTTTAGAAGCAATTCTTCAAAGTTCTTTTAGGGAAATTGCTTTTATACTTGAGAGACTTTCCGATCTTTACGTGGAAAAGTCTTTGATCGGAGCATACGATATGAAGTTTTGGGGAGTTCGGAACGATTGCCATACAATACAACCAATACGTAACATTTCTTAATGGAATAAACGATATTTTCCGGTCCACTGACTGCCGGGCACTGACTTTTCTGCTGCTCTGCTGGGCTGCTGCTCTGCTCTGCTCTGCTGCTGCTCTGCCAATGCCAAAACTTAATCAGCCGCATTAATCGCATTACAAATTGTCGCTAGTCGGCATTTTTTCCCATCGCCGGAGAATGAGAAACGCAAAGGAGAGCGCGCAAATATTCTGCGAGAAACTAAAGAAAATGTTGTAATGGAAAACTAAATGGAATAAAGTGCATTGATGGGATGCTTGCTGCACTTGTTCGCGTTCATAAATGAGACACAGGCCCAGCCATCCATCCAATCAGCCACTCCCTCTGTCCCTGGGCCCAGACTGACCTTTGGGGCCCCTTGCCAGACAACGAACGAGCCTCTGGATGTGGCTGTGTTTGTGTTTGTGGCAGGCAGCTGCCGTCCACATGTGCTGCTGTGCCACAGCTTCTCCATCTGCTGCTGCTGCTGAGGTTGCACCTAGCACTAGTACGCGGCGAGTGAATTTAATTGACACCCCGCCGATGGGCAAAATCTGCGACTGCAATTAGCTGTAGCTCCCACAGAGTGGCAAACACAGCGACAGATACAGCGACAGATACAGATACATCCATGAGATGCGGAACGGATTCTGTTTCGTTGCAGTTTTGTATCGGTTGATGGTTCCCACATGCCACTGACTCCGTTTCGGCCAAGGTTAGTGCCAAGAGCCGATCGCATCGCCCCCCCACTTGAGCCACTTTTTCTGGCCTACAAATTATGCAAAAATTTGTGTAACTTTTACTACACTCCAACGGGGGGGTGGAATGGGGGTGGGGCATGCAAAGAGTGCAAACAAAGAGCCGAAGAAATAAAGAAATGGGAGGAGTGGCAGTGGCACCTGTGCGGCAAGGTGTGGCAAGACTGTAACAATTCTCAAGCGGGGCAAGGTTGCCAATTGACTGTGAACAGAGTCGAGGAATGCGGCTAAAGTGGATCCAACGATCCGACGAGCCGACGATCCGAAGCGGAGGAACAACAACCAGATTATGATGGATGGGATCGGATCGCTTTGGGATGGTTTCAGATCGTAGATGAGCTGGGTAGAGATTCAGATTCAGATCAGATAGCAGAGAAAAGTAGATAAAACTGAAACCCACAGCTGGTTTCCAAATATTTCAACATTTTTAACACAATTTTTAAAGGAATAAAGAAAGATAATGAAGAACAAGACTGGAATTCCCATATAAAAGCTTAGGAACTGCTCTATTCTAGGGATCCACTGTACAGCTGTTCCTTCAAGAGAACAAGTGCATTCAAAGATTTGTATTTGTAATACAATTCCCTTTAAACTAGGTCTATAGATCACTCCTGAGTACTCGCTCGTATTTGTTTGAAGACTTCTGTTATATGATCCAAAACATATACGAATTTCCATCAACTCAACGAAAGTTCTTCAAGTGCATTTCAAGTGGTGTACACTCCATGCATATCATCCCAAGAGTTCCATCTTTCAATATATTTTGAAATATTATTTCAAGAAAATTATTCCTAAGCAGATCTCTTTCGCTGCCCCTCCCCTGTCCCCCTGTCCACCCTGCCTCTTCCTCTTGGTGTTTTCTTCTGGGGTTTTCCGAGATTTCAATTGTCATTATTTTTAACTGATGCGGAAGCTGGGAGAGAACAGCAGCGAAAGATTCGACCAAGCAATGGGATTTCAAATGTTTATTGTGTGAATCTCTCTCTCTCTCTCTCGCTCTACCTGTCTCTCTCCAACACTGCGTGTGTGTGTGTGTGCTGTAATAACAATAAGCGGAGAAAGAAACAGCTATAAAGGGGGACACTCGGACAAGATAGTAGTATTTAATAGCCCCCCGGAGACACAAGAGTTGAGCGTGTGAGAAAACCGAAATTCCAGCTAAAACCCAAGACTAACGAGTGAGACAGAGAGAGAGAGAGAGTGAAGGGAAGGGAAGGGAAGAGGTGTGCCAGAAATTATTGTAAATTTTATTTAATTACTAATGAAAATATCAAGGATAGGAAATATCAAGCCAAACAGAACACAGAGAGAGAGAGAAAAGAGCAGACGAAAAAGAACACACAGCAAAGACAATAAAGTGGGAAACGAGAACAAGAAAAGGGCAATCGTAAAAATGTCAAGCGGGTCGGTCCGGTCCGGTCCGGAAGATCCCCGAAGAGAACGAACCGAACCAGGGCGATAGAGGCGGCAGAGGTCAAAGATGACCAGAACAAACCAGAGAAAATCAGAGGAAAA